>JAWNOK010000008.1:0-1200000 GCA_035046005.1 Drosophila acutilabella | reverse complement strand
AAGTTATCGAAAGTCTTCTGAGCCACTTTTGAAACTGTTTATATCAAAATGTGTGGGCGGGACACGAAGATAAACACTTACAACATTTACAAATTTACCATTTTTGACACATGCATTGCATATTAAATTACCGTTGACAAGCTGTTGCTGTTTATATATTGTTGTTGTAGTTGACGTGTTTGTTGGAATTTTGGGACTTTAAGCCTATTTGCCAAACGCGTGGGAGCTGAAGAGCAGAAGAAAGGTGGGAAAAGTTTTGAATGTTGTCGTCATCGCTCATCGCATTTGCTTCTCTTTTTAATGCTTTTTGTTTATGTTTGCCTTGTTTGCGTTTGCCTCTCTCTCTTTATTATTTCTCTCCATCTTTCACTTTTTTTTTGGTTTTGCTTCGCTTGTTTACACCAGTTTTTATGTATCGCAAATTGCGAATTGCGAACTCGTATATGCAAAAGCGTACACCAAACATGTGGGTCTATCTTCCTCGCCTCCTGCCCTTTCCCCTTCCCCTGGCTCGTGCCCTCTGCCCGCTTATGTCCACAAACTAAATGTGTATCTTGTATCTTGAATTGGCTGTGTATCTGTTGACGTAATGCCCATGAAAATAGCCATCATTTTAGAGCATGTGTTACCACTTTCAACTGTGGCAACTGTCAAATGGAATGCTGCATGTTAAGTGGCTGCTGGCGCTGCTGCCGCTGCTACTCCCGTTTTAGCGCCCCAAAATATGCAGCACAAACTAAACTCTGCTTTACGGAATGTGCTCTCGTAAACATTTTAGTTATGCCAAAGACGGTTTTGGCCTCGTAAATATAACAGCTGTTTTGTGGCCCTAAAACGTGTTCAAATTGTACAAACGGTTAACCAGAATTGTGGCATCATCATCGCAAGAAAATTTGCCATCTAACTGTTCGGCCTCTTAGCCATCATTAAAAAGCCTTAACAAAATTGAAAATAAAATCAGAAAACGGAGTAAAGTAGCCAGAGAAAACTTAAGAACTATTAACTGTATATAAAATGATTATAGATATTAAATTACCTTATAAACTGATAGTTTGGTTTACGCTTAACTTGAATAGCATTAGACTCAACTAAGAACTCAATCCAAATTAACCATTGTATTTAAACTTAAATATAAATGTTTCACTTATTCAACTAACATATTTCAAATCTAAACAAATTTCATTGGTTCAACTCCGAGCATAAAATTCTCTGTACGTTTGTCAGTATATGAAGGTCGAGTATAAATCAATTGTAAGCTACTCGAAGCAGAAGCAAACAGACACACTACATATAACAATTAATCCCTAAAACAGTTGAACTGAAGAATAATTGAAGTCCAAACAATTCTATCAATTCCCCAGTTGATGCTGTCAATTAATACTCAAATTGCATTTATCCAAACTAAAGTGTAGAAAACTATGGTAACCAGTCTGTTATTTATGTATTTGATGGGAGGAGAGTGGTATGGAAGTATTGATAGATTTAAACTTGAACCAAAAATCATGTAGAATGTAGATTTGTTATATTTCAATATTTTATTAGCCTTTTGCATTTAAGCTACAATAAATTGCAGCAGTTGCAAGTTTTGGCTCTAAACAAGAGCAAAGCAAGGACAATAAATAAATATCACAGCCATTACACTGGTACAATAGCAACAGTTACAGATACACATTTTTGATAGTTACAGATACAGCTGCAAAAAGAATCGCAGCTACGGACAGAAATGAAAACATTCAATGGCACAATAAATAAATCCGTGCAGCGTTTTTAAAACAAATCGAAAATAAAATGTGATACAACAACAGCAGTAGAAAGAACAGAACAACAATATAAACACAGCAACAACAAAAAAACAAACTCGTTCACAAAACAAAAAATAAAAAACATAAACGAAATAAACGTATAAAAATAAGAAGCGAAATAAAATTTGCATTTTTTGTTGCTTAAAGCATCGTATCAGTAGCAGCCACAACAAAAACATATATACATACATTTATATTATATATACATATATATTCAGAATGCGCAAAGTCAAAGTCAGAGCGAAATGTAATCGAAATGCTATTGAACACAAGTATCAACTGGCGATAAAGATTCAGCTAAAGGGAGACAGAGAAAGACAAAGAAAGACAGAATGCGAAATAGTGATAGGGAGAGTGTTGGAGATAGGAGGAAGAGAGAGGACGGAAATGAAGATACTATTTACTTATGTGCATATATTTGTACCAAAGCATTCGTAAATACTCCCCATACACACGACTTGTATGAACAATCAAATATATGTACATATATAATATATATATATTATATATACAATAAGTACAAACTGCAGCTACATCTGTCTACATACATTTAATTTCTGAGCGTTTATACATTTTTCAATGGGGTGTACACGAATTCATGAACAGCTAGTTGCATGTAAAACAAAACAAAATAAAACTGCCTTTTCAGATCTGTTTTATTTGGGATAGGATAAGAAATTTTAAAACAAATAATGTAAAGTAACAATCGCAGCGTAGTCAACATGGTGTTTATGTATTAATCTACCTTTGAATTATGAAACTATCTTTGAATTAATATTTATGCTATGATCTTATGTTTAACATTAATTAAATGTTAATGAAATTATATTAAATTTTTTCCACATTTTGATACCTCTAGAGCATATGCTCTGAGGTCTTAGACCTTAGTGGAGGGTATCTAATCTTCTTTTTTGTGCTTTGCTCATTTACTTTTATTCTTATTTATCTTTGACTTCAACTTTGCGTTTGCGAGTTTGCCACTTTCCATTGCCCGTTAACATTTGCTCTTTTAATTTTATATTTTTTTTCTTTTTATTCGCTTTTAATCAGATACAAAGCGAAATTCGTTGGTTTCTTCTGTATGTTTTCTTTGTTTTGCATACGTAAATATACAAAGCCAGATAAAACAGAAAATGCAAATACAGATACAACAGTAATATAAAAGCAGAAGTGTGTGTTTACTTTCAATATTGCTTGTTGTCAACGCTGCGTATGAGCAACGCTTTATGACGCATCACAGTGATCTCTTCACCTCCAAATCCATTTCTCTCTCTCTCTCTCGTTTTCTGGCCAAGACTGACCCACCCCACTTGCAATTTTTGTACGGTGTTTTTTTTTACATTTTATACTTTTCCATGTCACTTTGACACAACCATACGCGTCTCAAATCATTTGTGCAAATATTTGTATGATGGCTCTCTGATTTCCATTTGGCTTTTATGTTTTGTTCCCATTTTGATTTGATTAAGACAAACTTTTAACTTAAATTTTCAGTCTTTAGACAGCTTCGCCTATGATTCCCCCCTCCCGTTGACTAGTATTTTCATTTCGTTATCGTCGTATCAATAAATTAATTCGAAAACTTTTTTGCTGCCTCCATTCGATTGCTGTCTCTATTCGACCCATTTCTGTTCCAATTTTATTTTCAATTTTTTGTGCAGTTCTTTTTTTTGAGCTCTGTTTCGCTTCAATACTGTTTTGTACCCTTTCAAATGGTATTATGTCTTTGTCACGAAGCTTGTAACGTGTTAAAGATGGCGTGGCCGACTACATAGAGTATACATATTCTTGATCAGCATCAACAAATGATTCGATATAGCCCTTTTCTTTTGTCCTTCTGTTCGTCTGGTTTTATGCGAACTAGTCTATCAGTTTTAAAGCTATCTTGATGAATCTTGGTGCTTATTCTATCTGTACGCATTTCATATGATAAGATCGGGTTGGACTACTATATCTCAACTAAATTCTATCTGGCTCCACATCACATGTGCAAATAAAATTTCATCCAGATCGGACCACTTCATCATGCTTAAGGAACAATCAGTGGAAATGCTTGGTATGAAATCCGTATGTGTTATTAAGTAATTGAAACCAGATTATTGCATAACTGCAAGGGTATTTAATCTTCGCCAAGCCAAAGACAACCGTTTTTCCTGTTTTTTCTTTTCTTTTGTGGGGGGCTCGTCAACGTATCTTGTATCTATAAGTTTGCTGGCTGGTGTCGTGTAATTTGCTTTCTGTCTCTCTCTATTTTTTGTTTGTATTTTTTTTTTTTTTTTTAGTAGCATAGACTTTGAACGACCCACGATAAACGACAACTCCAACGACAGTGCGACAGTCACTCGACAGTTAACACCCTCCCTTGAATCCACTTACGCTGTAGCCTCACAGAACATGGCTTAAAAATGGTGCCTGGTTCCATCTCTATTTTTGGCTATTGACTTGGTTTCGTGCTCATGCATTTTATATGAAATTGTCTGCTTTTCTGGCTGCCTTTTCGCCACCCTTTTGCCACGCCCCTTAATAGGACAATTCGAAATTATATATGTATTTGTGGATAGGCGAAAAATGTTTGGCGCTGCAATTAGTGGACAACATTTGTTAACCAACGAAGCCAGATCCAATGGCAAATGCAGGTAAAGGCACAGACATAGCTACTAACTGGGCTCTTATCTTTATTGCAAACAAAGAGGGCGCCAAAAGTGGTTGCCTGAGGGAGTAGGGGCGTAGGTGAGGTAAGAAAATGTGGGTGCCACTGAAAAAAAACACACAAGAAAAGAAACGAAATATTCGAAGTAAAACATGCCGAATAAAATGTAACATGCAAAAAAAATGTATTTTTGCTCTCTTTTCTTCTCATTTTTGCCTATTTGATGTAGAATTTTAATCCATGGTTTTTTAATGCGGGCGATAAACTTTTACTACAATTGTCGACAGCCTTTTTCGAAGCTGTCTAACAGTAAATCTACATATATGTCTGTGTGTGTATGTATAAATATGTATGTGTACGTGTGTGTGTGAGAATAGCTCTCCAACTGGTCGTTCAGGTGCTACAGTTTAATTATGTGACGTCGTCGTCGCTTTTGCCGCTTAATGTTTTAATTAAATGTTTTATTAGCACGCTTTTGGGGCACGACTCCAGCTCTAAAGAGGCAGAAGAAAGCGAAGAGTGGGGAATGGAATGAAAAGTGCGAAATGAGGAGGGTAACGAGGGCATAGGAGTTTGAACTGCTCCGCTTTTATCAGGTCGTACATGGGTCTATGGGAATAAAGGCGAGTTTGTGTTGATTTATTAAGAAGTCTTAGCTATTATATGCCAGTAAAAATTAAAATAATAATTATTCTTGAATAATTTTTTATTTTAGACACATAAAGTATGCAAGTTTAAAATATGCATTAAGCTTCAACATTATGTCAAGTTTGATTTAAATTATAACGGTTGTAATAAGATCGCAATAGTTTAATTATTGCTGAATATGATAAGATGATCTTCGTTCTTACCATGTCAATATTAAATTAAATCACGATTATTTTTTAAGTAGAATACCTTGTACTCTAAAAACAGGGAAGAGGGGTCTATTAAGTTGGTCTGAAGCGAAATGTTCGTTACAAGCAGAAGAAAGCGTTTTCGACCCTATAAAGTATATAAATTCTTGATCAGCATCAACTTACTAGATCTTGCTGTTCAACTATAAAAAAAAATAATTCTTTCTTTAATAAGCTAAGTTATCAAATTATATTTTGGGTTTCATTAATTGTTGTATGGTAATTTGAGCTAAAGTTTAGGCTTACCCATTTTAAAGTATAAGGAACTTTCTGACGTTCATGCGTAGTAAAAGTGGTAGGTGAGATTTTTGAAAGAACTCTATAAATTTACTTTTCTTGTTTGCGTATAAAACTGTATTCATCAGACATTTCTTTGGGCAGGTCTTTAATTTATCGTAATTTGGCATTCGTTTTCATCTAAGGATGTTTTAAGGATGTTTAAATCCCACGTTGTTACGCCTTTGAAGATGGCTGCAGCACAACACGACAGCCATGTTTTGTTGCTTTAACGGTGTGCATGGCCAACAACAAATCAACGTCCGGTTAGCTCATATGCCCAGTAAAGTCGTCAAGTCACACAAACATTGCACGTATGATTTATATACATAAATACAAGCTCCCCTCTCTCACTCTCTCCCTCTCTCTCTCTCTGTGTGTTATTTGGAGACACTTCTCTGTCTCTATCTCTCCCACCACTTTGTCTTTCTCTGTGCCTCTGTCTGGACAAGTTGATAGACCGGCGGCGGCCGCATTTGATAACTGTAGCTGCTAACTGCCAGCTGAAGTCGCCTTTACACATGTACACATTCACACATCTCCACATATGTGTGTGTTTGTAAGTTGTCTGGCCAGCCTCAGTCTTTGCATGCGTGTGTGTGTCTGAGCGATAGTCAAGCTTTTTTTATTGAGTGAGTAACGCGTTGTCGTTAACTTTTTGGCGACTTTTAGCACAAACAGTCGTCGGCTTTTTGCCTTGTTTTGTCTCCATGTTATTGTTATTATAATTTTTTTTTTTTTTTCAATGTTTGCAATTTTTAATTTGTATTTTCAGATTGTACACTTTTGCTTTAGCACATTTGGCACTGCTTTGTCTTTGTTTCTTAACACCAACTATTCTCCATGTTGACTATGTGAGTGTCTGTGTTTGTGTGAGAGTTTAATTGTGCGGCTGACAATTGAATAAAAAGGCAGCAATGCGCTGATTAAAGCGTTAGGCGACCGGCACTGATGAGACGCGCAGCACGAATGAATGAAGTTAGCGAAGCAACGAAATTGCGAAGCTTCCATGCTCAGCAGCGGGAGCTAAGTAAAGCAGAGACGCAGCAGCGAAGCGTTGCGATGGCCCGATGACAAGACACGATGCAAAACGACACGAAGCAAAACGACGAAGCGTTCGCAAACGAAGCAAAGCAGGGCTGCCAGCAGCTAAATGGTTTCGTTCACTTGCTCTCTGTCGCTCTCGTCTGTGTTTATTGCTCACGCGTGTAGGTCGTCTAGAGGCCGTTTGTTCAGCCATTTTCATGCTTTTCTCTTTGGAGGCCACTTACTTTGCTCTTTGCTTTTGCTGCTCGCTCTCACTCGCTCGCTTGCAAATTCTTTGCTTGCTCAAAACTGCAAATCAAAGTCGAGGTCGTTGTACGACTGAAAGAATGTCGGCATGTGCTTGTTACTGTTGTTGTTGTTGTTATTGCTGACGCTGACGCCGCCGTTGCTGGTGGCGTTGGCAATGTTGCCGTCGCTGCTGCTAGTGCTGCTGCTGCGCTGATGTTTAATGCTTGGTCCGATCCGCCATGGTAGTTGTAACTGTGCCGCACGCCTCCTACCCATGCAGACTGTTCTGTCGCTGCATTATGCTGCTTTTGTCTGTCTATTTACATCTCTTTCTTCCTTTCGCTCCCTCTCTCACTTACTAACTCACTGGTGAGTGTGTTTGTATGTGTGTGAGTGTGCTCGGCATGCCTTAACTTGGCTTTCTTTTGAATAATGTTGCTTCATGCTTTCGCAGTCTTGGTCTTCATCTGCCTTCGTCCGTCTGTTTGTCTATTTATCTGTGCAGTTGTCTGCTAGGCAAAAATGCTGTTACTTTTTATGTGCACTCTCCATTCTTCCCTCCCGATTTCTCTCTCCCCACTCGCTATTCTTGCTTCATTCAACTACCCTTCAACCCAGGCACTCCTTTTGGAATTTCGTTAGACCGTCGTCGCCGTTGCTGCGCTGCTGCCGTACGCTGCCCATTTTTACTTATTTTTACTACTTTTTTAATACATTTTTGGCTGTTGGTTGCTTGCTTACAAGTAACGGGATTGTGGCAGCGGAACGCGGAAAAGGGGTAAAGAAACGTAATGGGGAGGAGGTGAGTTTGAGGGAGGAGAAGGTGAGGCTTTTTTTGGGATTGTTTGTGAGCTGATTTCGCGCGTTTGTAATAAAAACTCGTTATAAGTA
Source organism: Drosophila acutilabella (assembly GCA_035046005.1). Taxonomy (NCBI): domain Eukaryota; kingdom Metazoa; phylum Arthropoda; class Insecta; order Diptera; family Drosophilidae; genus Drosophila; species Drosophila acutilabella. The sequence continues at coordinate 1,192,210 of JAWNOK010000008.1, read as the reverse complement.
GAAATTCTTTACTTTTTCTACTACTGCACCCCTCAATCTTTCACTCTCCCGTTCTCTCAGTCTCTCTCTCTCTTCCACTCAGTCTCTTTCTTTTTCTTTTGACTAGTTCACCTGAACTCTCCCCCTACTGCCTTCCTCGACCTGAGCTGGCACACTCATCTATTTCCATTTTTTAAGCACTCTTTGTGGCCACTTTTCTTTATTATGATTTTTTTAACTTTTTTCCGTTTTTTTTTAGCTGCTGTTCCATGACAAATGTGAGAACCGCTTGTGGCGAAAAAGGTTTGCTCAGTCGGCGGCTAAAGCGCTTAGAAGTTAGCTCGACGGGTTGACGCCCCCTCTACGCCTCTCTGTTCTACTACAGGTAAATTCCATCTCCTTTCTCCCCCTACCAATCCTTCGCCTCCTGCACCGCTGACATCGTTAGCCAACATTCTTTTTGGCCCCAAACGAAGCTCAGACTCAATTATTAGGCCAGTTGGCAAGCTAATTTTCTTATCATTAAATGCGATTGAGAAGTGCCCTAAGGGTGCACGGCACGGTGTGAAGGTAGGGCAGTGGCAGCGGATGTGTTACAGCATTAAAATGCGCGCCAAATAATTTGCAGCTGATAACTTTTCCCCACACTTTCCAACACTTCCCCTTTTGCTATCTGTCTATTTGCAGATAAGATACTATGGGAAGAAACAATTTCAAATTAGTTTCAGTTTTCAAAAAGTGCAAATCATTGGCATGCACTCGAGGCTAGGAAAACTCAAGATACAATAGTTATAAAACTTACAAAGTCGAACTATTTAACACCGTTTATCGCAAAGCAAAAAAAAAACTTCTCGATGATTTGACCAGAAACATTCTTATGTTTATTGACGAGCTGTTTTTAAACAAACTAGCCTAGAGCGGAAAAAAAAGCTCGTTTATTCTACCAAAAGTTGTGCATGGAAATATAGCTAAATTTTAAATCCAAAATGTTATATTTTATTTATTTTGACTAGCTACATTTTTTAGCTTTTGAAGAAACTTAGTTTTTATAATATTATGGGCTAGATTTAACTGGAAATTAAATATGTTAGGAATCACAAGCAAACAAAGTTTAAGATCTGTTTTTTTCTTAAATCAGTTAATAACCAAGGGATGTATTAGAATTAACGCACTTGTTTAATAACTCATTAATAGCTCAATACATTTGTAATTCTTTAAAAATTTATTTAAATGTCAGCCAAATGTCAATTTTTCAGCCAAGTTTTTATGTTTTTCCATTTTTCCGGGCTATGTCCTTGTTAATAATTCAATTCTCCTTCTTGTGCTAAACAAAACTTGATATCGTTCAGTTAATCATTCCATTTTATTTGTCCTATGAGATATATGTCTCAGGGATCAGTTAAACTATTATATCACATCGTATTTAACTTTAATATCATGTTTAATCATAACACTCACCTGTACGACTCCTCTTTAAATTGTATAACACAAAAGAATTTCTAACGATTGCAGATTTTGTTCTCTTGTTTTGTTTTAAAGTTTTTAATTACATTTTTTGTTTATGGCAAAACTGAACGACAACGAAATGAAAATGGAAATGCATTAACGATTCAAATTGATTTCAGCGACTCTCGTTACACGCTCAACATTTGAGAATACACATATTATATTTTGTATTTATAGAGTTTATTATTCATATTTATTTTTGTGCAGATGTTTTCGTTTCTCAATTTTGTACTTGTAACTTTTATCACTCGCATCAAATTCTGCTGATCACTTGAAACTGTTTAACTAAGTGCTGACATGGCATAACTGTAACTGAGCAAATGTCAAACAATCTGTCAGAACTTAAGACAGTGCGTATGCGCAACGTTTCGAAATAGTTCGCAGCTATTTAATCAAATCTTTGAGCTACGTGCGTGTTCCAATCTGACAACCGTATCGGCTGAGCGACCAACCTCGACTGCTTACAAGTGCGGCTGTTGCTACTCTTTCTGTTTTGTCACTGTTGTGCGGCGTTTGTTTCTGCTGCTGCTGCTGCTTTCGCTGGCGCTGTCGCAGTTTCCATTTCCGTCTTCGCATTCTTCTTCTTGTTGTGCTTAGTTAAATGCACTTTGGTTGAACTAAACTGTCGCCGCTGGGCAACCGCAGCTGGCGAATGTTGCGTTTCAACTGAATGCTTACTTTACGGGGACTTGCCCAACGAGAACTGCTGTGTGCATTGCGACCTGGGCAAACTCCAAGCGCAGCTATTGCAGCAGCAGCCGTGGCAGCGACGCAGCTGCGACGCAATGTAACAGCTGGTGAAGGTGAAGGTGGCCCCAGTAAATGCCAATCAACGGGAGCGAGAGAGAGCACTATGCTGCGTCGGCGCTCTGCTCTGATATGCCATTGCTGCTGCCGCAGCCACTGCACTGCTAAGAGCCCAATAGAGTGAGGTGTGGGGCCGAATGCTGGGCGCCAGACGATGACGACGACGACGACGACTTACCGTTGAGTGCATTGGCATAGTAAACTTTGCACGAGGCGCCGTCATTGCCGACGAAGCGAAGTCACTGCCTGCAGTAAAGTTTCACGCAATGAGAGAGCAAACGATTCGCCGCCGACTCTCATTTGCATGGGTTGTTGTTGTAGCCGACTGCCGTTAGATGCGCACTTGACGATTCGTCGTTTTTGTCGTTGCTCATCAACAAGTCAGCGACTGCGCCAATGACCGCGACTGCGACTGCGACAGCGATGTGGCGTCAACTTTTCTTGCTTTAGAGCTGCAACAACAATTTTACACAAATGTATTCCCACGAATTGATGTCGACATTTAATGCGCTGCCCAAAGCAGTAATAAATATATTTGAAAATAAATAAATTTACGAATTTTACGATCAATTCGCAGATATTACAAATAAAAATATATATATATATATATATATATATCTTTTAAGAGCTGCAGCAAACGCAATGACAAGTTGACAATTACATTAACAAAGAGCAAACTGCAAAGAGCGAATGAGGAAATAGAGAGGCAGAAAATGTTACTGGCGCCAGCAGCGGAAGTAAACGGAAAGCTTCAATTTAGCCGGCACTTTGCAGTGCATCCGCCCGACTGAGCAGAGCAGACAATGAGAGCTCCTGGGGTGGCCTGCCAGAAGAGAGCCCACGAAAGAGAGAGAGAGAGTAGCGGAGAGAGCGAGAGAGATGAGCAACGAGAGTGCAAACAGGACTTAAGAGCAGAATATTTTTCTCTTTGATGGCCTTACGGCTGGCACGTGGGGCAGGTCAGTTGTGAAATTATTGTGCCTACAGCGACGCCAGCTGATGCCGCTGCCACACGACGCGTTTTCGATGCGGCGCTCAGAATTTGTCTGACAGCAGCAATAGCAGTAGCAACAGACCGACGACAGAAGCTACACTCTGGTCGCATTATTAGATTTATCGTGTTTTAGCGCTTAAGCAGATGCCCCAACGACCTCTCTCGTGCCACTTTTTTTTGTCCGTGCTGCTGCCCCTGCCACCAGCACGCTTACAAACACTGACCATAAAGTGGAACTCCGATTCGCGACGACTGGGCACATTTTATGGCTGCCACAGCTACTCTGTCTATCTCTGTCTCTGTCTCTGTCGCTGTCTCTGCCCAGCCACTTGTCCTTTTGCTCAGCTCCTGCGGGCTCTTTTCTCATCATTATTTGCGCCTGAATATCCTTTAGCTTTTCTTTCTTTTTGTGATTTTCTTTTCCGTGCAGTTTATGTTCTGCGCTGACTTTTCATTATTATTATTAGCACATCTTGAGTTGAACAGCTTCTTAACAGGATATATGAATCTCTTTTCCAGCCTCTTTCTATATCTTTCTCTTTCTAGCTCTCTGCTTCTTGCTTTTGCAATTGGCATGCAAATATATTTAATTAGCTGACTGAGTTCTCAAGCTGACGGCTCGCTTCAACTTATGTTGGCTTTAATTTTGTGGCATGCAACCCGACGCAAGCCAGACAACAGCAATTAAATTACAAAGCAATTTCAGACTTGCCAAATACTTTTCACTCCAAAATTATTATTAAATTTGTCCACAAAGCACACTATCACACACACACATAGATAAACGTAAAAATCTAACACCTACACACACAAACACACACACACACACACACATTTTGACAATTTTCCACACATGTCGTCTTTTAACCGCGCACAATTTTCATATGCCAAAAATTCTAAATACTCGATATGACCGAAAATATGCAAATTTTATACACATAGCGAAACTATATGGAGTCACTGCAAAACAGTTTAAAGTCATTATTCTTTCTATTTAACAGAATATTTCAGACCTAATATCGAGTAATTCATAACTTTAGATTCATGTATGTAAAATTGATTTTTAATTACAAACGAAATCGTATAAGAAGCCCTTAATAATATACTAAATAGACTTTATTACTATAAATGAAACTATTGTACATTTTTTAACTGTAGCACAAAGAATATAGAATGAAGTCAAAAAAATTCAGATTTCAATAATAGCGAACACTAAATAATTTATATATTTGGTTACACAATTTGTTCTCAATGTATACCAAAATACCTCTGTGTTTGTGCTAGATTGGCGAATTGCAAACTGCATTTTAGATATTTTGTCGCTAAATTGAGTTCCGGTTTCACGATATTTGGATATTTTTATGGGTATTATGTTTGGGGCTCCGGAAAATTGCTTGCAATTAAACCAAAAATAATGTTGCCAAAATATCAGCAGCGGCAGCGACAAGAAGTTGGCAGCAATTAACAATCAAAAATAAAAAAAAAAAACAAATAAATAATTTAAAATTTTTGGCATTGCCATTAACACAAAGCAGAGTAATTGCCAGCCCCAAATAAATCAGAGACAATTTGAGAAACAGAGACAGAGAAAGCGGACTAGAATTTATTTTTGTATGTATATGTTTTCAATTTATTTGTAAAATATTTAATGTGCAACTAATGGTGGCATCATTGCATTTGGCGCTTTGCTGGCCACCGGAGCTTCAGCTTCAATTAAACATTAAAACGATGCTAATCAGACGATCAGATCCCCTGGCAATTTTATTCATACCGACCACTACATATCGACATATATGTATACTACTTGGTATAACGCGCCAAAATATGCGCAAAATATTCAAATGCATCTAAATAAATATGAGAATTTTATATCATGGCAAAAATGCACAAAAGATATGAGACAACAACAACATTAATGAAATAGGCAACAACAATAAAATCAACAAACTAAACAAAAAAGCATGCAAACTATATTAAACCGACTAGTACATATCCTGTAAATTCCTAGTATTTAACTCTCAGGTACACATTTCAATTAGTTCGAAAATAGCATTAACACTGTCTGCGGAATGTAAGCAACACATTACTTATTCAGCTTTCATTGGAGTCTTCATTAGCTTACATATTGTATTGTAATAGCCAAAAAATTAGAATATAAAATTATATCATTGAAAATATTCAATATTAAATAAGTAGACACAGAAGCTTTTGGTGCAGTTATTTATAAGAATAATATTTAAAATAATAATAATAATAATAATAATAATAATAATAATAATAATAATAATAATAATAATAATAATAATAATAATAATAATAATAATAATAATAATAATAATAATAATAATAATAATAATAATAATAATAATAATAATATTAGTAATAATAATAATAATAATAATAATAAAAATTTATTTTTAAATTTAATTGTTTTCAATATTCTAATTATAAAATATTTTCAATTATAAAATGTTTTTGAGTTTCTGCAGGGTATCTAAAATAACATACATTGGATAGTGCAATATGCCAAAGGATTAACTTTGATCAGATGCAAATGAAGGGTCAGAACGGCCGGCACCCAGGGACGCGACTGTGGCACAAATTGAGCTAATTGCACACTATATCTGCGTACACTTCCCACTGAGTGGGTATTAGGAAGGTGGGCAAAATAGGGAGAGTGGGAAATGGAGATAGGAGGGCGGATAGCGGTAAGGACTCGAGCATTAATAGCCGCATTAGCATAAAGTACCAGGCAATGTCACCCTTTCTGTCTCTCTCTCGTTCCCTCTTTCTCTCTTCTTGACCATATCAAATTGACTATCGACGATTCATTTTTCCGCTTTTACTCTGCCAACGCTGCAGGAAAAATTGCAATATCAGCCATTTAGTCTATTCACCAGACAATATTCCATTTGATTGACATGTCATTCACTCCAATTGACTTTAATTATGCAAACAGTGTGACAAAGACACCAGGTGAGAGCGAGAAAAAACGAAAGAAATATACAAGAAGAGATTAGGAAATGAGAGTGACGGAAATGGTTAACAAGTACTTACCATCAAGATGTTAGAGGTCTTCTTCTTCTTCTTCTCTCCCTATTCCAACTTTAAGGCCTTTAATAGCCTCTGACCATTAAACGCTTTAATCACTTAAAGGGAAAAATAACGAAAACCAATGATAAAGCTTATTATAATCAAAAAATTAACCCAGTTAAATTTCAAATTAAGCAATAAATATTTATAAAATATTTTATTTAAGATTTCAATTTAACTTAAAATTTATCCTTTTAATAAAATACTTTTTTATATGATTCACTTGAATATTAAATAAACTATTAAATACTTTATCGAATCAACGACTTCGACTGAGTTACTCATTACTCATTACTCAATTATTCGATCTTTGTACAAATTTTGATCTCTAAAACTAAACATTGACAAAATCCTCAATTAGGTCCTTAGTTTTTGCCAAGTACAAATTAATCCAATTAATTTACCTCATTACCTTTTTATACTCTCTGCAAGAGTATATTGGATTTGTGCAAATGTATGTAACAGGCAGAAGGAGGCGTGGCATACCCCATAAAGTATATATATTCTTGATCAGCATCAACAGCCGAGTCGATATAGCAAAGTCTCAATCCACCACATATTTAGTCAGTCAATACAAGAATCTTTTTTTTTTTTATGCCACGCCCCATTCGCCCCAATAAGGCAAAACCTGTACACACCTCGGAAAAACTATGGCACTTAGGAAGACAAACTTTGGTATACAGGATCCGAGAGACAGCATAAATGCAATCTCATCATAATTTTTGGGCTGCCATGCCCACTTTTCCCACAAGAAATAAAAAACTTTTTAAGCTTCAATGACGTTTTAAAGGCATTAGTTCTTATCGTACTGTATTGTGATTTATAACTTGTGTGGAGACGAATCATTTTATACTATTCTGAAAGTTTTATTAAAATCGGACTATAAACAAGAAAGCTACAAACATAACAAGATTAATAATTGAACACAATATCAATGTACGAGTGCAAGCGAGACAGATGTATACAAACATGTGTTCAAACGTTTTCGCTGCTTGTGTGGTGGCCGCGCTGCCCGCGTTCGCTGGCTATGCCGACCAATACATACATATGTACATATATGCATACATATATTGTCAAACGAATTTGTATGTGCATACAGACAAATGTATGTTATGTATGTTTGTTCGATTATGCTTAGAATTTATTTTTGTTTCGACGTGTCCTAATAAAAGAATTATCTATTGTGATTCCTGGATGCCAATTTAATTAATTAAATCGGGAATAAAAGCAGAGAGTATTATACTGTCGGGCGTGCTCGACTGTACTTTTCTTACTTGTTTTCTTAATAATTGATAAATTAAGAAATTTAAAGTAAATTTTGTCAACAAAAAAATATTCAATTAAAGGAGTTTAAAAATGATGGAAATACGTTTTATGGTTAAGAAATTTAATAAATAAATAATTTCCTTGTAATATTGGAACCGGAAGACATCGTTTTCTAACTTTGTTAGGCAACACTTTCATTAGATGCAAATCAAAGTTGCACACAGACATGTAAGCACCCACACATCATACAGTCACACCCCCACACCCTCACACAAAATCCGACTCTATGTGCTTTCTATCTGCTCTATCTGCCAGGCCACACCGTCCCCACAGCCCCCCTTTCATAGCTGCAGCACTTCACTTGTCAACCCACTTCTCCTCTCGCGCATCGCTACCATTCTTTACTTAGTTAACTTTCGGGCTTTGCTGTTAATTGATTTGCATTTTTTAATTACCGAAACCACCTGAAAAATATAAAAGTATCTCTTGAGAGACTGTCTGAGAGTGTATGCCAGTATGTGCGAACTTTTGTGTGTGGGCGTGGCATAACTAAGGGTTTCTCGGTGGTGCAGGTAGTTCCGTTGTGTTGGAAAACCGCTAAACGCGCGCTAAATGCGGTTTAGCTTTTTGGAAGGAAATTGTATGAAATGCGGTCGCAGAGTGGGTGGAAGTGGGCCTGGGTGTGGGTTGTGGCAAGTGGGGTTTGGGAATGTGTTCAGTAAGTTGCACAGCTGCTCGAATGGTGACTACCTCTGGTTGGGGCAGGTGTCATGAGCAGGTGGAGGTGGAGTATTCTAAACATATTTTGGGCTTTCATTATTTTTTTCTTTCTTTTTTTGTGTGTGTGTATATGCATGCAACGCAGCCGAGTAAAAACAAGTGTGGCATTAAAGTGTGCCGCATGAGTATATCTATGTTTGTGTGTATTTATGTGTGTGGCATGTGCATGGTCTGTGGCGTGCGTGGCAAGTGTGGCGGCCACTATGGCAAGCCGTGCAAACAACGGTTTAAGATGATTAAGTGCCTTTCTGCCCACAACTTTTGTGGCTAACTCAGCGGCTCCGTTGGCTCATGTTGCCACTAGTTCTGCAGCTTCTTCTTCTTCTACTGCTGCCTGTGGTTGTTGCAAGTTGTTAACATTTGTGTTTGTTGCTGCAACTGTTTCAAGTTTTCATTTTCTGAAATGCACACAAAACGCCTACACCTAAAAAAAGAAAACCAACAAAATTTCGGCTACCAAAATTTCTTTTTTTTTCATCCAAAAATGTTCTTTTGCTGTTGTTGTGCAAATGTAATTTCCATATGTTTTTTTTGTATGTGTGCTGACATCTGGCAAGCAAAGAAGAATTTCTGCTGATCTGCGGTTTTTGAAAGCAAGCGAAAAGCACACATACAGACCCCCTACACCTCCTCTAACTGACAACCCTTCGCACCCTTTCATCCCCTCTTTTAACCCTCTATTTTCCTTGGAACTTCACCAATTTTGTGCTGATTTGTTTATATTTGCATTGAATCTTCTACGTTTTCAGTGTGTCAAGTTGTGTGGTTGCCTGTTAACCCATTTGATGTGCTTGACGTGTAACTACACACACACACATACACAGTTCCTTCACCCTTACACCCGTTTTGGGAAGATTAAGTATACGTCAAGTTTCACACGCCATGTAGCGTTTTTCAATTAGCTTCGACTTACTGCCTTCTGCTTCCTTTTGTTCACACACACACACACACACACACGCACACACACACACAACACATAGACAACAAGATGCGTATGACAGCTGACAGGTATCATTTTGCCATTGGCTTTGGCAATGTGGCTAACAGCTCTGTCATTAAGCCAAACACCATTGTCGTCATCCCACTGTACTGTGACCACATCAAAGAATCCTTGCTTTAAATATAATAAAAACACAATTAGACCAAAGTGAGCTTGTAAAATTATTCGTATAGACAATTACAAAAAAAAAAATGAAATTAGTTTTTGAAAGGCAAAAAAACAAAGTAAATGATTCAAGTAATTTCTATATCCGTTACTCGTAGAGTACAAGGATATATTGTAGTCGTTGGAATGTATGTAACAGGCAGAAGGAGGCGTGGCAAACTCCATAAAGTATATATATTCTTGATCAGCATCGACAGCCGTCTGTATGATCAAAATGATCTCACCAACTATAAGAGCTAGAAAGACCTGAGAGGTCGCAAATGAAAGATAAAATGCCCAAGCAGTACAAGTTTGTATTTGTTTTTTTGACACGCCCACATTTCGCTTCTGACAAACTTAATAGATCCCTATACTCTTTTTTAAAGAGTACGGGGTCTAAAAAGAGAATAAGAAAGCAAATCAAGCAACCGCTTAATTAATGCTTAATCCAGCTGTCAAATCCCCAGAAACTTAAAACATAGGGTATGTAATAAGCCAACCCCATACAGGTTTCTTTCGATAGTCACTTTAGGCTGTTTTGAGGGAGATTCTGTGAATGAATTACAAGTAATTCCCTTAGATTTCAACGTGATAAGCTCCATCAGCGAATCATTTGTTTATTGCCAGGAGCAACAGATGCCTCTTGGCGACTTCTTTTAAGGGTACAGCATTAAGTTAGCTGATTGTCTGAGTTGGAAAATAGAAAATGTTCGAATGGAAAAATGGAGAAGAAGCAAAGGCGAATAGATGCCGCATCTCTTAGAATTTTCGACGCAGTTGACTGGTGGCCAACAGGAATACAGTAAAATAAATATAATAAACAAGGAGCTATCCTAGAAAATTTAATTACAAGAAGCATTGGCCAAATAATGAACTAAGCATATACCAACTTTTCAGACAATCATTCTTATGTACAAACCCTATTGGAGGTTTAATACAGGGTAGACATAACTTGTGTCGAGTTGGAGGTCGCATCGCATTTCAACAGCAGGAAAACAACTAAAAGTCAAATAAACAATTCAACTTAACGCTGTCAACGAAGGAAGAAACTGGCAACGAGCATCATCATCGCTCATAATACAAAACTCAGAAAACTGAACATAGAGGACGGGCAAGGAGCTGAACTGAAGGCAGTAAAGAAACTGAAGCAGTTCAAGAGTCCTGCGACTTTTGCGAATGCTGCCATAGTTTCATATTTCGCATTTCGCTGCCTTTTGCATGTTTTATTTATTGTACAGCGTCGAGTCGAGTCGAGACAGAAACTTGCTAAGAGTCGTAGACTGAGTTGAAGGTCCTTTTGGCCAAAAGGTTACAACTCTTGACTTTAATTGTTAACAAGTGACTGCTGTGAGCTTAAATTATTGAATGCCACAAGCGGAAGAAATTCATCTTAGTGGCGCATCTTGTTGTCGACGCTCTCTGAAAAATGTTGCAATCATATTTCACAAATTTCCACAACGCAAATTTTTCCGAACGCAACACAAAATTTTCTCATATTTTCTGTTTAAGTATTTTGTCTTAAGATGATGTATGTATGGTGGCAGGCTACTTGCAACAGTTTGGTTGGCTTGATTAAAGCGCAACATTTTGTGACTTTAACAGCACGAATGAGGTCAGTAACACATCAGGCAAGACTGTCAGGCAGCTTGCAGCTAATAGCTTACGGTGTGGCATGCATATTACAGAAGAAGAGGCGACATCAGCATCAACAACAGCAACAAGAACAGTTTCATGTGGCAGTAACATCATTAGTCTTCATCACCAGATGCGTCCCAGCGATGTCCTCAGACTTGTGATGGGACTACGTTGCGTATACGTAACGTGCGATATATCATGACGACTTACAAGAGTTTTACCCTCAGTGAGAAAGCAATTGAATGAGTTGAGGCAGAGAAACAGAAAGAGAGAGAGACAGAGAGTGTGAGAAAAAGAGATAGATAGCAAGAGTAGGCAGCAAAGTAAAGATACTCGTACTCTGACACCTTCTGCACTCAAACAAACTCAAAGGCAAACAACACGGAGTGTTTGCCTGAAAGTGCGTCTAACAAATACCCTATCAAATATACTAACCAGCAGTTAATAAAATACTTAAGTTAATATTCAATAAAAGTTCTTATTTTAAATCTTTATAATAGATGTTATTAGTTATTAAATTAAAGACTTTAATTTAAAGACATTTGTTTTACAATGTATTAGAATTATTAGTGAGATCAAATCCTAGCCATGCATGGCCATGTAAAGAAAAAGATTGAATTTCACTGGGTTTTTAAATATTTAATTCCAATTTGACTTATATCAATTTTTAAAACAAATCAATACGTTAAAAATTGTTCATCCTTTAAGAAATGTAAGTTTTTTTATCTTCAATATACGAGTTTTATAACTTGAATTAAGGAAGTTATGTTTTCGGTATATTTTAATTTTTGAATACTGTTGACCCTTTAAAAGTAGGTGAAATTATAAAAACATTTTTAAAATTAAAATAGTACTAAAGTTTTTTAATTTTAAAATCAGTTTGCATTAGAATAATTCGTATACAGCCTTGGGGAACAATTTGATTCTAGGGTATTAAAAAGGTGAAAAAGTGAAAAAGTTTGCCTTCAATTAACTTTGATGTGTTGAAATTCAGCCGCAGGCTTGAAAATAATTAATTGTTGTTATGTGTGGGATCTTCTTGTAGATGTGTACGTGTGTGTGCGATGTTTGGGTGTGTTCGTGTGCGTGTATGTGTGTATGTAGAGGGAAACAAATTGTGCTGAGTATTCACACTCTTGACGTTGTCGTCTGACTTTGTTGTCAAGTGCGACGCTCATTGTGTTGCAAATTTGTGTGGCAGTTGCAAGAGTTAAATTTAAACCAACTGCTACTGCTTTCGGCCAATGAATCATGAATTGCCCAGGAACAAGGGGAAAGCCAACGAATACTAGCACACGATATCAATGCAAATTGAAGTGGCCAAAGTGGCGCTGCCCAATTGACGAGCTGACATGACCGAAACCAGATGCAGCCAAAGGGGGCTAAAAGAGAGCTAAAATTTGGCGGAAATGGGGCTCAAAGGGAGGACAAAAGGCGTTACAACGCTGTCCTAGTCACATTTGAAATTCAATGAATTTTTACCTAGCGAATTTCTGCGGCTTAGATGAATAACAGCAGCAGTAGAAGCAGTTGAAACAGGTAAGTCCAGAGTTCTGCGTCCTGTGTCGTGTGTCGTGTGTCCTATGTCCTGTGCCCTGGCACCTACCTTACTTCCTGCATATGTCAATTGGCTAGCCAAAAGGAAACCCAAAAGCAAAGCAAAGCCACTTGCCACATGCCACAGCGTCACTGTTGCATTATGAATGATTCGGTCAGAAAATTGCCACAAACTGTTTGCAGTTTAAGTTGAATTCAATTTCGTTTTCCAACTCCTGACAAATGTCCTTAAAAGTGACATAAATTTCTCTTCTACCAGTTGCCACTAATTATCCTGAGTGCAACAAACGGACCAAAAAGGAACACTCAAAAAAGACAGAAACAAAAGCAGCAAGAAAACAAACATTTTTATTTCATTCTCATATATTTGTGCATTAATAATGCAAATGGCTTATTTCAGTCGCGATAATTTAATGACAATATATAATAAAGTATAAAATTATATATGCACGCCCAGTAGATACCCTACAGTGAACTTCGGATCACATTTGGACCCATTATAAAATAAATATTTATTAATAATAAAATAAAATTAGTCTCTTAGAGTTCAGCATATTTTGGTTAAAAAGTTGACTGGACTACCAGATACTCTACAGTGCAGAAGGGCTGGGAAAGCAACAATTAAATCATATATCATATAAAAACACGTCTTGGTTTTCAAGTAGTTTTCTTCGAAAACAAAAAAATTTACTTTATAGCGTGTATATAATATAGTATGCATAAGGAAATAGTAAATCCATTATGAAAATACACTACGAAAATTAAAAAATACACTCTATTTAAAGTAAAAGTGCACTAAAACAAAAAATTACTTTCTAAGAAAAATTAAAAACCTTTAAAAAACCTTTCATGTTTCGAAGTTAGAAAATGTGATGAAAAATCTAGTTACGAATCATTAGGTAGCAGGTGTAGGGGCACCAATGACTTTAAGCTTACCGCAGGTTGGCAGAAGGAGCATAACATAAATCTAACAAGGAACAAGAAGAACAAGTAAGATAAGTACAGTCGAGCACGCCCGACCGTATAATACTCTCTGCATTTTCCACCGATGAAATGATTAAAATCGGTATCGAGATATTACAATGTGTAGTACTTGCATTAAAACACGTTGAAACAAAAACAATCTAAGCATAATCACACATACATCTGTTTGTCTGTATGCGAATACACATACGAATGACAACATATGATACATATATATATATGTATGTGTGTATTCGGCGCGGCCAGCGACTGCGGGCAGCGCTGCCGCCACGCAAGCAACGAAAACATTCAAACATGTGCTTGTATGTTTCTGTCTCGCTTGCACTCATACACGATATTGCATTCAGTTATCAATATTGTAACGCTTCTAGTTTTCTTGTTTATAGTCCGATTTCAATGCACCTTTCAGGATAGTTTGATATAGTTAGTCTCCATACGAATTATAAATTAGAATACTCTACGATAAAAAGAAATGCCTTAAAACGTATTGAAGATTGAATACTTTTTTAGTTCCTTTGGGAAGAGGGGGCGTGACAGGCATCAAAAATTTTGATGGCATGGCATTTACGCTGTCTCTAGGAACCTCCATACCTAAATTGGTGATCCTAGGTGCCATAGTTACTGAGATATTCACCGAAAACACCGATTTTTTCCAAGGTGTGTCTGGTTTTCTGCTCATTGTGGGCGAATGGGGCATGGCATCGAAAAAAAAAAAAGATTCTTGTATTGACTGACTAAATATGTGATCGATTGAGACCAAGCTCAAACTTGTAGCTCTTACCATCTCTGAAATCTGTTTGTTCATACGGACAGACAGACAGACGGACAGACGGACAGACAGACAGACAGACAGACAGACAGACAGACAGACAGACAGACAGACAGACAGACGGACATGGCTATATCGACTCGGCTTGTGTTGCTGATCAAGAGTATATATACTTTATGGGGTCTGCCACGCCTCCTTCTGCCTGTTACATACACTTTCACAAACCCAATATACTCTTGCAGAGAGTATAAAAATAAGTTAGTTCCTTAACAGGAATAGAATATAGCAAAAGAAAATACAATTGAAGATTTTATTTAAAAGGTCGTTCATAAACAATAACTTAAAGCTAAAATGAATTTAACCATCATTAGACTGCATAACCATAATGCAGTGTATCATTTGAATTTAATTTGGTCTTATTTTGCAGAGTATATTACCGTTTAAACACTTGTCCCTTGTGTCCAAACGAAATTCTCTTTAATTTTGAAGAAAATCTCATAAATATTCGCATACATTTTGTAGGCCAATAAACAAAGTGGTCAACTTGACCAAGTCGTGTTGCTGTTGTGGATTTACTCTGACGAAACCCCTAGGAATTGACAGCTCAACGAGCAGAAGCAGAAGAAGAATGTACAGAGCTACAGTCAGGAAGCACAACACTGCGTATACACAATAAAACAATTAGCAAAAGCAATTTGACATGCCTTGAGAGTGGAAAATGTATCTTTGCTTAAAGCTGAAAATTCCTCAAGGAACTCAAAACGAATTCAAATTAATTTGATATCTGATAGAGAAGAGACTTCATTTGTGTATACATCTGTATGTGTGATTGTCTGATTGTGTGTGTATGTACTTGTAAGTGTGTAGTAAGTGCAAATTCCCTAAACATTCGATGAGTGTTTTCTAAACAACTTGTCAAGATACCCAATTAATAAATCAATTCGAACTCGATGCGATATTTTGCTTTTATTTGCCTGTCACGCAGTCAAAGGGACACATCCAACCAAAAATATAAAAATCAGTCCCTACCACACCCCTTTTCAAAGACTGAGAAGTCTGACATGGCATTAGCGAATAATTTTAAGACTCTTTTTAGACCCCGTACTCTTTAAAAAAGAGTAAAGGGGGTCTATTAAGTTTGTCAGAAGCGAGATGTGCGTAACAGGCAGAAGGAGGCGTGGCCGACCCCATAAAGTATATATATTCTTGATCAGCATCAACAGCCGAGTCGATATAGCAATGTCCGTCTGTCCGTCTGTCCGTCTGTCCGTCCGTCTGTATGAACACCTGGATCTTTTAAACTACAAAAGCTAGAGACACCAAATTTGGAATGAAAGTCCGTTTATGATGAACGCAGATCAAGTTTATTTCAAATTGATGCCACGCCCCCTACCGCCCCCGCAATAAGCAAAAAACCAGACACGCCTCGAAAAAATTTGTGTTTTAAGCGAATAACTCAATAGTTATGGCACTTAGGAGCACCAATTTTGGTACGCAGGTTCCCAAATGCCTAAAGCCTAAATGCAATGTCATTTAAAGTTTTGGGCTGCCACGCCCCCTTTGCTCATAGGAACTAAAACACTCTCCAATTTTAATGCCTTTCTGCAGGCATTAAATCAAATAGTACAGTGTTGTAATTTAACATACGCTTAGAGACTTACTATTTCTAACTTTTCTGAAAGTGGCATCAAAATCCTATGTCAAACAAGAGAGAAATTTCGGTTCAAAGTTCACGTTATTTTACTGCAAAATCACTGCATGCGCGCAACACATACAAACAAACACAGAAACATACAAACATATGTTCGAACGTTTTCTCTACCTGCTTTGGCGGCAGCGCTGCCCGGAGCCGCTGGCCGCGCTGAACAATGCTATACATACACACATATGTATGAGCACACATACATATTTGCAAATAATCGGAAGAATGATAGAAAGGGTCGTGGTGCAACTGGTAGAGTTGCGGCGCAATGTGGAACCTTCGCATGGATCGCGGGTTCGAATGCTGACAATGACGATTGTTAATTTATTTACTTTTTAATTTTAATTCAAAATGTAAATATTTCATTTTAATTTTTAATTTCATTTTAAAATTTTAATTTTAAGAAAATGGGCACTACTGTGGGAGTACGGGGTCTTTTACAGTCGGCTCGATCGACTGTAGCCTTTCTTACTTGTTGTCTTTATCACTGGCGTATCACTTGATTTCTGTTAGTCTAGCTATTTAAATTTGATTCACAGAATCTTCTGAGGAATCAGACAGAGCATCTTAATTTGATGAAAATACGATATTGCAATGTGTTACACTATTCTAGGCAAGGTTCTTTTATAAAGTTAACAATTAGATCAAAATAAAAGACAGCCATCTTATAGTCGTACTACAACTACAGTTATGGACAGTTATGTCTGTTGAGTATAGAAGATAGCTTTATTGAGTTTGTGTTATATAAGTTCAATTCAGCAGTATTGTTATGTCGTGTGTTTAAGCCAAGTCCCAAAGATTTCAAAGATTTTCAACATCAATCAGATTTTATTTGGCCCTAATTAATAAATATATTTTAGATTTTTCTCAAGTACAATTTCCAAAACTATTCAATACAATTTCAATTTCTTAAATACTACTAAATGATTGAAGACAGACATCTTTAAGTTAAAGCCAATTAACAATCAAATGTCCATAATACATTTTGTTATAAATATAACTTTCATGCCCATAAGTGGCTAAATAAAATACGTTTTCTCTAGGGTATATTTCGGTTGAGTCTCAGTCATTCAATATCATATAGAAGAACTTTAACATTTAATTAATATAGATATTTTTTTAACTTCTGAACCAAAATAGGCCTTACTTAAGTGTTACGCTTGTTATAATTGTTTTAGTGGTATTAAGTCAATCTTATTGTTGTTGTTGTTGTGACAATCATGCGAGACACGCGCAAGCTGGCAAAAGAGCACATACATAAATCATTTATCTATTTTTGGACTTTAGAAGCGCAAAAAAAAAACAGTTAGCTCCAAACTGTTTTTCTTTTTCTTAACTTTTTTTTGTTAATCGTCAGCGTTTCAGGTAAATGAACTAAAAGTACGAAAGCGTTGCCATCAACAACAATAACAAAACAAGATAAAGGAAGCGAGTGATCAGTGAGCGAAATAAGATTGCCACACTTTCAAATATAACGAAAGAGTAGTGAAGAATAAACGATAAAGAGGCAGTGGCAGAGACCGAAAATAGTGAAAAAGAGAAACAAGTAGAGTAGAAAGGGAAGGTAGACATCAGAACTGTTTGTTGCACATTTAAAATCAAGAGAATTCCATTTAGAACGCCCTTTAAAAATATTCCAAATGTGATTGGAATTTAAATGGGTTCATTTTAAATGAAATAGACACGTTTGTAATATTCAAACTAGTTGATTTAATAAAATACTATACTATACTATATTGTACTGTACTAATAGGCGGTATACCAGAGCGTCATCTACGACTAAGACTGTACCAGCTTAATGCATTTGTACTGCTAAATGAACTCCCACCTCACACAAAGTGGACCCGAATTCTAACAGTTGTACATGGGCAGCATTTAAATGCAAGTCATTCAGCAGTTCAAACACGACGTTTTGCTGTCGACGACGCAGTAAACGCAATTTAGCAACTGTGCAGTCGGTGAGCATCTGAGCAGCATAGCGATAAAACAGCTGAGCGCAAGCGCCGACGTCTCTTATGCAATCGCAGAACGGAAAAAACGAGCACTCTTCCCGCTCCGGACATCGTCCAGCTGTTGAAGATACTAGTGCAGACGTTGATGTAAACTTCGTAGTCGGCAACTGCATCGTTTGATTGGCCAAGCGGCACCAAAGCCCACAAAAAAAAGACCAAATATAAGTTGAAATCATGTAATAAAATCGAGCGAGTCGACTGTAAAAGACCCCTTCTTCTGGTGACCAATTCCTATGGGAGGTAAGCGAGAGATCAATTATTACTCATACAAAATATAATTGTTTGATTTGAAAAAAACTCGGTGAGGATGTTACCATACACATAATGTGCTTCCTTCTGCCTGATACGCACGTTTCGCTTCTGACAAACCTAAAAGACCCCTCTACTCTTTTTTAGAGTACGGGGTCTAACAAGAAAGAATTATTCAAGAGTTTCCTAAAACTTCAAGTGGTAAGTGGCACGCCTAGTCGACGTTAATTTGACCGAAGCAGAAAATATAGTAAAGCCTCGATAAGTGAATTTATTATTATTAACAAAATATTAATAAAGTGTAGTGAAACAAAACATTGGCAAATTGTAATAGCATTGAAGAAAGTAAATGTAATTAAAAAAAAGTAGAGAAAATAATTAACTTTAGAAATTCATTAAACCTAATTTTTAAGAAATAAATAATGTAAGTAAATAACAACAAATGAGATAAAAATGTCGTTTAGGTTAAAGAAAGCCAGTTAGAAAAGACTTTCTTGATCTATACAATTATTTAAATAATATATAACAATTCTTTTTCTTATAACTTGCTAAAACTAAAACTAAAACTAATGAAGAGTCAGGAGTGGAAATTGCAACACAAGATCGTCATAGGCAAGTTGTACTGTAAACTGCTAGAATATGTTTACATTCACTTCCTTCATGGCTGCTGGTTTGTCAAGTTTGCCGGCTGTTTTTGTTGTTGTTGCCTTTGCTGCCGTTTGCTGCGGTATCTGCACAACAAAGCCACAAGTGGCAAGTGGCAAGTTGTGGAGCTGCGCAGTCACCGCAATCTTTGGCCGCCGTCGTCTTTGGCTTGAATTTCGGAATGCGGAGAAAGTAGGTCGCGATCGTCCGATCGTCAGTTGCCGCTGTCTAATGCTGCCGTCGCGACGTCGGCGTTGTGCCTCCGCTGGTCGCGTGCAGTATTCCAAGCAATAGTAGCAGCAGCCGTGGCAGCAGCAACGATAGCAGCAGCTGTTGCTGCAACGCTGAACAGTTAGACGCTGCAGTTCCGTTTGCCGCAAAGCGGATTTTGAGCCACTAATTGGTCTCGATATGTCTGGCAACGGCAAACCAATGATCGTCATTAAATTAATGATCATTATGATGACAATAATCTTCATTAGGAAGAGCGTCCTCTGCGCAAGGTTGTTGCATGCAAGTTGATATTAGCGCAACATTGTTGCAACAAGTAGAAATCCAACAGCTCTTTGATTTATATAATATACAATATATATGACTATATAAAACCAGTTTCAGGCCATAGATATATATTAAATTTATATATACATATATTATTTTTATATAGAAGAATTATAACTGAGACTTCATGCTGACTTTTCCTGTCTTTCATTTGCTTTGTTTGATGATATTTGAAGCGTGTTTGTTTGTTTACTTCTTTGCTTGTTTGTTCAGTTGCTGTGGTTGTTGTTGCTGTTGCTGTTGCTGTTGTGGCTGTTGCTTGTAATGAGTCGCCTACTGCTCGTTATTTTGCCTTAGAAAGCAGCTGCTAAAAACAGAGACAACTCATAAATGGTACAAATCTGCAAACATACACTCAACTCACCACTTGCGGCTGGCCAATTGCTTCTTGCAAAATGCAGTTAACGCTAATCGGTCTTCAAGCCAAACTGCAATTGGTAATCATACCACTGTGTAAATTTACTAGCCTAAAATCATATCTCTTAAAAACTCTAATAACTCCATATGTTATAAAACGAGTATGTAGATGAACACATTACTATTTATTAATTATTTTAATCGCTAATAACTAAGTTTCTATACTTTTCATAAACTGCCAGCTAAATCACAATTTCAACGCTTAATTAATTTAATTAGCATGCAAAATTAGTTAACTGCAAACATTTCGGTCTATTAAACAGTTTACATATACTCGCAGATCAGGCAACATGAAGGTATGGTGCCTTATCCTGTTATTCCTTCGTTACGCACAAAGTACTGGGAAACATTGCAATTCTACAACAAAGGTGACCTCATTTTTATGTCGACCTGTAACTATAACAATTTATTTTGCCAATATAGCGTCTGGAAATTACGATACTCTATGAAGGCCTTTGTGAGGACAGTCAAAAGTTGATTACGGATTTCTGGCCAGTTTTTCAAGAGTTTCATGAATGCTTAAACGTAACCTTGGTACCCTATGGCAATACTAAGGTGAGCAAATCAAAGAACTCCCCAAGTGGGTACTAATATATGTAATTTGTAGAAGGTAAAAAACGGTTTTAAGTGTCAGCATGGTCATCAGGAGTGTTGGGAAAATAAATTGCACAATTGTGCCTTTCACACACATTTGAGTCCAATGAAAAAAATGAAATTCGCATTTTGTGATATGAAAAGTTTAAAAGTTATTAAGAAACATAAAAAATTCAAGTGCGCAAAATCTTTTCACATTGACAAAAACATAAAAAAGTGCTTAAAATCGCATAGTGAAGAATATCAGAATGAAGCGGCACAAATCACGGCTCAATATGACTTCCATTCAATTCCTGCAGTTGTTGTTAATGGAGTAAGTAGACAAGTCATTGATATAGATTGAACTATGTACACAATATTACTTACCGATCAGGTATATAACGCTTCCATACAAAAGGCCATCCGTTCCAATGTGCATCGAAGTGTGTGCAGTATTTTGACGACTGCCAATCACGTATCACCAAATGATTGCTTACTTAATCTCTAGATCATTAAACTGATTCGATTACCGATTATAGCCCAATCTTTAAGTAAAATAATTAAATCAGAAAAGTTTAAGGCGTTCTCAATTTAATTATGATACTAGTTACTAGTAGAGTTCACGGGTATACTGTAATCGTTGGAATGTATGTACCAGGGAGAGGGAGGCGTGACAGACACCACAAAGTATTTATATTCTTGATCAGCATCAATAGTCGAGTCGATATAGCCATGTCCGTCCGTCTGTATGAACACAACGATATCTGAGGCTATGTTCATGGAAAGGTCAGTTACATTCACACACTATGTACATACCTATGTCGTACATATAGGTACTAAAATTTGATCCAAATCGGACGACTATATCGTTTAGCTCCAAAAATATGGTTTTAAGATGAATTTGTATACAAATTTTCTGTGTTCACCTCCACCAACTTATCTATCATCTAATATTACTTTCATACCCCATTGGTAATAATATATTTAACTTAAGTAATGCATTCTTTCTTCTTTTAATTTGCTTTTTGACTCAATTTAATGACATTTATATTTTTGCATTGTTCATAATCGAGAACCAGATATAAATGTAATTAAAGGAATTTGCTCTTTACAAACTTTAACTCCCCCTCACTTTTGTTTTAAGGTAATACTCCCGAGTGATCCCAAAAGTGTATTCGTTAAATTGAATATATTTTTATACTCTTTTGATTTTGATTAGCATTAACAGCCAAGATGATAAAGCTATTTTCGACCTTCCGTAGGAACACCAGGAGCTCAGAGACTATAAGAGCTAGAGTCACCAAATTTAAAATAAAAGTAAATTTATAGTGTACGCAGATCAAGTGTATTTTAAATATTACATTTTAAAAGCTATCACATATTCCGAGTATAACACTATTACATTAATACTCATCAAGCTAGGAGCGGCTCGGAAAGCTATCATATGCTCTCATGTAAAAAGAATGAGGACTTTTACAGTCGGATCGCTCGACTGTAGCTTTACTTAGAAGTTGTATTTTGTTTTTGTCAACCTAGGGACACAAAAATATTAATTTGCGCAGCATTTTCGCAATAAAAATAAACATAAGAAAGATGGGTCTGATGAAATTCCAATTCGACTATTGCATACTCTAGAGAAAATCCTCATTTCTTAAGACACTACAAATCGTGCAAGTTATGGGGATATACATACCTGATGATCATGATCTGTAAGCACTTAAAACTTAAAATATGTAAACGGATGTTAACAAAAATACATTATAGTTGTTGTTGAATTTTAAGTTCGATCACTAAGTGTTAAGTATTGAATTCCCATCACTTAGTTTAGAAACACTCATGTTGCAACTATCGTAATCGTTTGCAACATTGTGAAATTCCTTTCTATGCAAAAGCAACATCGTCGTTTTGACTGTCGCGACGATAGTCTAGCAACATTATGTTGCTGACGAATTTGACTAGCACGCATTGAATGTTGCTAAGTCTTTGTCTGTCTTGTTGCGATTCTTAAGCTGCGTAGATCGATGTGCTGTGCCATACTTAAGAAAATATATTAATCAGAATATATAAAGTATAACAACTATTGTGTTCTTATTTCGGTCCTGGATTTTCAATAGTTGTTATAAACTTTTACTTGACACTTACTGTAGCAAATAAACAAAAAATATTTTTTTATTATTGATAACTGGGTATCTGCACGTCGTGCCCGCTTAAATTCCATGTGCCGAGTGCCGAGCGAGCCGACTTTTTTTGTGCACGTTTATAGGCTATAGTTGTCCGATCTGGATGAAACTTGGTGAGAATAATTATAATGGTATCATACACATATATTTTGATTGTGACAAATCTAATAGACCCCTCTACTCTTTTTAGGGTATGGGGTCTAAAAAACAACTACTTCTAATATTCGCAGTTTTGGCTCTTTAGTTCAATCCCTTCGCAGACCCACAGTACCCCTTTACACAATTCTATGTAGCAGTAAACAAAAACGTAGAACTCAAGCTGGAAATATTGAGTAAAAGCAACAACAAGCACTTTAAGTTTTCAACTACTTTACAAAAGTATGTACTTGTGTGTGTAAGTTAACCAATTAAAATTATATATGTGCTAATCAAAAATATATATATTTGTATTGCATGTGTATAATTATCTCAATTTTCAAGTGCTTTCTTTTGTATAACACATTTGGCCAGTTCAACCGGAAGTTCATTTACCTTTTGTTTTGGGCGCCGTCGAAGAGATCGAAAGCAAAAACGTTGATTAAAGAGAGCCAAGTAAAATATTTTTACAGCATAGTAATAACATCATATATAATTTCTTAGCGATCTCTCTCTCTCTCTCTTCACCCTCTTAGCAGACGAGCTCTCTTTGTAGTCGTCATCCATGTATGGGCTGTGCTTCTCTTTTTCTTGCTCTCGCTCTCTTAGCAAGACCACAAAACGAACTTGACACACTGACGCAGTTTTTATGCCAGTCTCGTTGAGCTTGCAGTGAGATCAACTAATCTCTCTGTATGTGGAAGCGGTGCTTAAGTTGGGTGTGCGAAGGGGAGAGAAGTTGAGAGTGTGCATGTGCATAACTTCGAGCTCAGCCGCTCTCTGTAACTGTTAAGCAAATATTTACGCAGCAGCAGAGACGAGACGCAACGTTGCGCTTTCTGTTTGCCGTTTGATTTATTTGCCGTTTGCACTTGAATTCTTTGTTTCTCATCGTGTGCTGCCGCAGTCTTCGTTGGCGTCGCTGCCACTGCTAGAGTCGCTAACGTCGCTGGCGTTGCTCTTCACGTCAACTCGTTTAACTGCACTTGTTTGCCCGTCTTTAGTTGTACTTGTAGTTGTTGTTGTTTTTCTGTTGGCATTGCTGTTGGAAATTACAGTTATCGTTAGACATTAGACGCCTTCTCCCGTTAAGTAGCTTGGCTTAGCTACCTCTACCTGTCCCTCTTCCTCTTTGTCTGTCTCATTCACCACTCATTCCATTCTGGTTCTCTTTCTCTCACATTCTCTAGTCTGCTTTGCCTTTCTTGAATGATCTAAAAATAGACGCTTGTCTTATTGGAACGCAGTCTAATTCGCAGATATAGTGGCAAGTGACGTCAGCATTTTGCAAATTTGCCAATATACAACTAAAGTTGAGCTTATTACCTGTGTTTAGTTCGTTTAATTAGAACTACTGAAATAATCAACAAGTAAGATTAATTATTAAAATCGGTCTAGAGATATTACAAGGCGTAGTACTTGCATTAAAACCCGTTGAAACAAAAACAATCTAAGCATAATCACACATACATACATCTGTTTGTCCGTATGCGAATACACATACGAAAGACAATATATGATGCATATACATGTATGTATGTATGTGTGTATTCAGCGCGGCCAGCGACTGCGGGCAGCGCTGCCGCCACGCAGGCAGCAAAAACATTCGAACATTTGCTTGTATGCTTCTGTCTCGCTTGCACTCTTACATTGATATTGCATTCAATTATCAATATTGTAAGGATTCTAGTTTTCTTGTTTATAGTGCGATTTCAATGCACCTTTCAGGATAGTTTGATACAGTTAGTCTCCACACGAATTTTCAGTTACAATACGGTTCTTTATGAACAAATGCCTAAAAACGGAACGAAAGTTGAGAATTCATTTTATTAATTGAACCTCCATACCAAAATTGGTAATTCTAGGTGCCATAGTTACTGAGATATTCGCCGAAATCACCGATTATTTTTCGAGATGTGGGTAGTTTTTTGCTCATTGTGGGCGAATGGGGCTTGGCATCGAAAAAAAAATATTCCTGTATTGACTGACTAAATTTGTGATCGATTGAGACCAAGCTCGAACTTGTAGCTCTTACCATCTCTGAAATCTGTTTGTTCATACGGACGGACAGACGGACCGACAGACGGTCAGACGGACCGACAGACGGTCAGACGGACATGGCTATATCGACTCGGCTTGTGATGCTGGTCAGGAATATACATACTTTATGGGGTCTGCCACGCCTCCTTCTGCCTGTTACATACATTTGCACAAACCCAATATACTCTTGCAGAGAGTATAAAAATATATATAAATGTATATAAAATCAACAACAAAATAAAAAGGTATTTAACGAACGTTTGGTTATTTAAAGTATTGAACTAAGACAGCAGTGACGTCACTCTTCTGACTTCTATGTAATACCAAAATGGCTTTAACACATTCAATTATACTCAAACATGACAGTATAAACATAAAATCAAAATTAAGATATATATATTTATTTAACAACCTAACATTGGTACCTTATGTAAAGGAGGTAGACGTGCTGACCAAGTTTGATACAAATCGGATACCAATAACTATACATTTTTGGACAGAATTGGTAAAAATTTAGCATAAATGTGTTTACCAATGAAACTTACACAATTTTCGTTGAAACCGGAGAGGCACATCGTATAACTGACACACGATCATTTGGTGGAAAGTATGTTCCGCATATGAATTGGCACGAAATACTACCACATTGATCTAGCTACCTTAATCAAACTCACAAGTTTGCATCCCTCGAACGACTGCACAAATACTATTATCATGCCCCATTCTACCTTCTCATGAATTTACAAAATGGGAACGTTTGATTAATTTTTGTAGGACAATGAAACAATATAGGAGCTAACGGATTTAACTATTTTGTTTGTAAAATATTTTAAAATTCTTCTGTGTGTCCCCAACATCACGTGTGCAGCTTTTGGAAGTGAATGAAAGTCAACAAAAATTGTATTTTATTCTATGCCTTCAACCTGAAGTCCTATATTTAAGACACAAAGGAATAAATCTGCAAGCATTTAAAAAAAATATATAATTTTTTACATAAAATTTATTTTAAAATTAGAATAATATGAGAGCAGGGTCAGAACGCGTCTGCATCTCATAACAGTTACTGGAAGAAGAGAGGGCATCATTTTATGCTAATGTCATCCTGACCGAAGGTTCTTAACGCTAAATAATCGATATTTATCCTAGACAGCACTGCTTTAACGATAGTTAGCATAACATGCTTAACGATCCATCGACAATCACTTTACATTACATGCATTATCGATATCCACTTATTTAAAACTCCTTACAAAATATACAATTGTTTATGCTGGATTTAGACATCAGGCATTTAGTTTTTTTATGTATATCTTTTATTTTTTGTAGAACAAAATTATTTTGGCCTCCCTAAACATTGAAAAGGTCCCCTTAACAACATATTTAAACTGAGTAATCTTTATAGCATTCTTTGTTGTTTTATTTAAACTGTTTATACTCTCTGCAAGAGTATATTGGGTTTGTGAAAATGTATGTAACAGGCAGAAGGAGGCGTGGCAGACCCCATAAAGTATATATATTCTTGATCAGCATCACAAGCCGAGTCGATATAGCCATGTCCGTCTGACCGTCTGTCGGTCCGTCTGACCGTCTGTCGGTCCGTCTGTCGGTCCGTCTGTCCGTCCGTATGAACAAACAGATTTCAGAGATGGTAAGAGCTACAAGTTCGAGCTTGGTATCAATCGATCACATATTTAGTCAGTCAATACATGAATCTTTTTTTTTTTCGATGCCACGCCCCATTCGCCCTCAATGAGCAAAAAACTAGGCACACCTCGGAAAAATTTGGTGTTTTGGGCGAATATCTCAATAACTATTGCACCTAGGATCGCCAATTTTGGTATGGAGGTTCCTAGCGACAGCGTTAATGCATTGACATTTAAATTTTTGGACTGCCACGCCCCGTTTTCCCACAATTAATAAAAGTAATTCTCAACTTTCGCCCCGTTTTTAGGCATTCTTTAATATAGTACAGTATTGTAATTTATAATTCGTGTGAAGACTTACTATATCAAACTATCCTGAAAGGCGCATTGAAATCGCACTATAAACAAGAAAACTAGAAGCGTTGCAATATTGATAACCGAATGCAATATCATGTATGAGTGCAAGTGAGACAGAAACTTACAAGCACATGTTTGAATGTTTTCGTTGCTTGCGTGGCGGCAGCGCTGCCCGCAGTCGCTGGCCGCGCTGAATACACACATACATACATACATGTATATGCATCATATATTGTCTGTCGTATGTGTATTCGCATACAGACAAACAGATGTATGTGTGATTATGCTTAGACTGTTTTTGTTTCAACGTGTTTTAATGCAAGTACTACACATTGTAATATCTCTAGACCGATTTTAATAATTAAATCGCGAAAAAATGCAGAGAGTATTTTACGGTCGGGCGTGCTCGACTGTACTTTTCTTACTTGTTTTAGTATGGCACAGTATATATTTATGAATAAATAAAAGTTCTTATTTTAGTTTGACCAAACTTTGAAAAAATAGATTAATATTGTTATTACCTTAATCAATGCCAAAAATTGTGGTCTTTATTTATAAATTTTTTTAAGACAATTGAAGTATCTTAACTGCATTCACTACTACGTTCTGTACTATGCCAACGTATCACTGTGTCCACATTCTACACAATATGTTGTTGCCTTCCCTTTGCATCTGCGACAAAATTCTCAAAAGTTAACTTTGCTTTCATAACAAATGTTGATTGCAAGCGCTTAATCCCAGCAACTTTTCAGTTGCTTCATAGCACACAAACATATCTTTGTAAACCACAACTTTAACACCCATAGAATAATCGACACACGCATACACATGACAGCACCGAAACAATGCGTAAACAGTATGGAAAACTAAAGAAACAAAATCAATGAAAAAGAAACACAAAAAATTCAACGAGTTAAAGTAAAACAAGAAAAAACGGTTATCTTCGGCTCGCCGAAGTTTATATACCCTTGCAGTCATGCACATTGCGTTAATTTGTTCTCAATCACCAATTCTTCCTATAGTAGCTATAGGATATAGTAGCTCGATTTGGATGAAATTTGGTCAGCACATTGAAATTTATAGAAAACGTGTATTTTGTGAATTTGGTTGAAATCACTCAATAGACATAGAATATTTTCATACTAAGCATTTTCAACCGATTGTACCTAAGGCAGTTATATGATGTTCGCATAGAAACAGACGGACAGACGGACATGGCTATATCGACTCGGCTGGTGATGCTGATGAAGAATATATATACTTTATGGGGTCGGAAACTTTGTCTGGGTACACCATAGATGAACTTTCATTCCAAATTTGGTGGCTCTAGCTCATGTAGTCTAGGCGATCCAGGTGTTCATACATATATATAATCTCGGCTTTCGATGCTGATCAGAATATATATACTTTGTAGGTTTGAAAATGCTTCCTTCTGCCTTTTACGCATATTTCGCTTCAAACAATCCTAAAGGACCCTTCTACTTTTTTTCAGACTACGGATCTACAAAGCAAACTTTTTCTATATTATTTACATGTTATAATGACAACATTTACCGCAGCATACTTTTTGGCTGAGCCTTCAGTGCTCGTAACTTCTCGCTGTCGCTGTCCTGTCTCTGTCTGCCCCTTCCCTCCCTTTCGCTGGGTTGCTTTCTGTGCTCTTCGCATTGTTGTGTTAATTAAATGTCAGGCGTGAGAAAATTGGCGCCATATTGGATTTTATCTGGCTGAGCTGCGGTTTCACAATACAAATGCACACACCTATATATACACACACACACAAGATGATGCTATGCACGTACCATATACGCATGCTGTGGGTACCCCACCCCCTTCCACACCCACTGTTTCACCACCTTCTTCATGCCCCTTCTGCAGCGAGTTCAATCCCTTTTTACTGCTGTTTGCTGCTTATCTGCCTTTTGGCTTTTGGCAAATTAATGAGCCACCTACACGTTGCAGCTGCCACATTGCTTGCACACTTTCCCTCCAGCCTCTTCCCCCACACCCACACCTCACCCCCACCACTTTTTGCTGTGCACTTTTTGTGTTTCGCATGCGCCTTTTGCGAAACCAAACTTATAAGTAAAACATGTAATTTCAATTTTGTGGCTTGTTGTTGTCCTGTGGCACATAGCGTATGCAGCACAGGTTTTCCACTCACAGTGACGAGGAATCGGGAGGGGGATAGGCAGCCGAGTAGGCTGATTTGTGGACTCGAGCCCAATGTCGACAACAAAATTGAAGTTGATAATAATGCAGTGCGATTTCTTTGCGGCCGCTGAATGATGTAACTGAAGCAAGGACGAGGCAGGAGGGCGGACGGGTGAAGGTTACAGTGACGTAGGAAGGTAGGCGACATGCTGGAGGGCGTGGCACTGGCACCCGCGTCGCCAGCTGCAGTTCATATGTCAAATTTTTGGCACATGTCCAAAATAAAAATACATGAGGCCAAACGAACCGACAAACACAAATACGTCGGGCGTCCAGACTCGTAAAAGTCAACAGAGGGAAAGAAGCCATGGAGGAGGGCAGTAGCAGAGGCGGAAAAAGAGGCGGGCGATTGGGACTAGTGCTTCAGGTCGTCAGCAGTTCTTTGTAGAGTGTTAGTAAACGACAGCAGCAAAGGCAACAGTGGCGGCACTTAGCCAAACAGTTGCTTCCCCATTCTCTACCCACAATCTTTTTTTGACCCCTCCCCCTCTTCTACTCTCTGCTTATTCCCCATCGTTGTAACGGTATCCAGTGTTGGGTGATGCAGCGGAAGCGGATGTTCGTATTTGCACTTTTGCATTTTCGCTAAATGCGCAATTTTGTTATGCGCCACTGGCTAACGGGTCACGCCCACAGAAAGGCCAGCCGCTGCGTCCATCACACTCAACCAAGACATTTGGCATATGCGGCGTATGTGTAATATTCGGTACTGGCTTTTCCTTTCAGTCATTTTCCCACCACTTTGTTAGCAGTTTTTCTAATTACTTGAAAGCCCCTACAAACAAAACCGAAGCTAGAAAATAACCGAATGATGAGAGCACAGATTGATAGAATGACAGAAGATGGAACGGTGGAATGATGGAATGATGAGTTGATGTGCCTGACATCATAAGATGAGGCAAGTCTTTAGGCTAATGAAGGTCTGAGACAAAGCCAAAAGTTGGCCATAATCAAATTGCAGTTTGTGGCTGTTTTTCCTGCAATCAACAAAGCACAAAGCAGAGAGCCGAAATTAAGAAAGAGAAGAGTGAAAATGGATTCTTTTCTGGGTTTGACATTTCAATACTCTGTATATAGTTTTGTTAGTTGAAAAATCTAAGAAATTTTTGAAAACTTGTATAAATAGCTATTCGTTGGTGAAAGTGAAGGTAAGAGCTTTACAAAACCCTGTAGTTTTGCACAATTTTATTTTTATGATGATATTTTTAAGAATCAAGTAATTCAAACTTTATATTAAAATTATTTTTGTAGAGGTGATTTACGATTCATAAAGAAAGTCATCTTTATCTTAGCCCCACTTTGGTATCCATTAAAGTAAACTAAGGAAGTATTCTTCAGATAATATAAAACAAATAGAATAACTCAAACAAGATAAAGAAAATATAAGTTAGGACTTCGATATTTTTCTCTGGAATTAAACGCTTAATTCCATTAAAATAGAGAATGATAAAAACAGGATTTCGGAAATAAAATAATTTAAAGACTCAGTTCGTTAGATATTAATTAGTTGCCAATCTTATACTTTTCCAAACATTTAAGAGTCTAAACTGATATTTTATTTTCATTCTTTATTGTACTTTTATATCTATTATATATAATACATAAATATTGAATGAAAAACTTTACAACTCCCTTCAATAAAACAAACCTTTATGTTTGACGAAATAATTACAAATGTTTTATTATCTTGAACTCTTTTTTTTCGTTTTACAGGGTATAACGAGCATCTTTCACACCCCATTTCTTCGCATGCGACTGCTTGCTTGGGAATAACTAAAAAATGACAACAAAATTTTTGTTTGGTGCTGGAAGCAAATTTAAAATGAAATACAAACGTTCTGGCTGAATGGCTTGACATGGACTTAAACCGGAAACGGAAACGTAAACATTACTTTCAATATGGCAAAGTGGCAGTGACTGAAAGAGAGAGGAAGACGATAGGACAGAGAGAAAGAGAGAAAAAGATAGTAAGAGGGAGAATTGAGGCCTGTGCAATGGGCGTATGAAAGCCGCAGTCCATGTACAATTTCAGCTCCAGTTTCAATACTATTCAGAACAGGACAGAACATGTCCTGTCAGGCCACAAACGCAAACTGCATACCAAATGCGTGTATGTCGCAAAAAACCAAAAGCTGCGATAGGGGAAGGGCCGACTGCGGGGTTCTGCGGGGTGGTGAGGAAAAAGAAGGGGCAGAAGAGCAATCTTTTTGCTGGACATTACAATAAATCTAAAATAAATATATAAATGGAACGTAGAGAAGGAGGCAAGTACAGGCTAACAGAACAATGATGAGAATTCCACAACACACACACACACACACAAATAAAAACCTTTACATATATAGAGTAGTATGGAAAAAAACATTTTTACGATGTGGCAAAATGAAAATGACTTTTGCAAGTTGGTTCGCTTTTCATTTTTATTCCGTTTGCGAGTCATTTCCTTCAGCCTCAGAGCTCGGACTTTTCTTTCGCAAAATTAGGTGCAAAATGAGCACACAAAATAAATTTTCAATTGCAGCGCCCGAAAGAAAACAAAAGCAACAATCTAGAAATACAACAACAATGTAAACAACAAAAACAATTGACCGTCTGTTTGACGGACACACCATTATAATGGGCAGCCGAACAAGACGGTGCAAGTCGCATCAAGTAGGAGCAAGTCAAGTGGCGACCGTTGAACACATCCTGCTAAATCAGTAGAACAATTTTAAAGTAACACTAAGAGAACAACGGATTTGGAATACTCTAACAAAAAATAATGCTAGTTTTTAAATAAAAATAATAAGAAATATAGGTGAAAAGAAAATCTCAGGGGACTTTTTATATACAATATGTAGTTAGATTAAGAAATATGCACACAAAACAAGGGAAAAGTTGAGGAAAGAAAAAAATTTAAATCGCTGATCCCTAAAGAGTAAAAATAAAATCAGCAAACGACATTAAAATTATTCACTTACCAAACTCAAGAGATTCTAAAAGAATTAAACAGAAATAATAAAAAAAAAGGAATTGTATGAAGTTATAAAACTTTGCAATCGAATAAAAAAACTGAAGTATTATTTAAAAGTTACAAAGGAAGTTCTAAAAAAAAACGGTAATTAAAGAACAAATTAACAAGTAAGCATTCAACTTTTTCTTTTATTAAAGCTCACCATAATAAGCCTTTTCAAATAAACTCAAAAGCTTATTAAAGTTTAAATAACAAAAAATTATATTACGCTTAGCTGAACCATTTAGTTATTTTTATAAAATTTTCTGACGTGTTTCTTGCTCTTATATATTTAATATGTTTTACTATTTGCCAACTTATTAAGTTAGCACAAATGTCCATTTAGTTATACAGTGTATACAAAATCAGCAGCACGAAAAAAGGTTTGTTTGACAATTTTGTTGCTTTTTTATACGCATTTTATGGCTTTTGTTTTTACGATCGTGGCAGCTACTTTAAGAAGCGAAGGTAGCAGATACAAAGGGAGATACGCAGAAAAGTGGAGACGAAAGAGAAAGAGAAAAGAAAAAGATAGAGAACGAATCGCAGAGTGGCTGCTTTAATTTTTATTATAATAAGACATAAGTGAAACGTTTAATATGCATAATTGTCTTGAAAGCAGTCAAGCCTTCAAGCCAAATCTGAAATAAGCCTAAACATAAATACACACGCACACACTGCAGCACAACTCTATTTTGGTCCACACAAAATGTGCTTGTCTGTGCTTGTGCGTGCATGTTGTGCCAGAAACTGTCAGGATTTGCAGTGTAAATGCGTTAATCTCTAGTCTTGGCATCAAATAACCTGCAACCTGGTAACAAAACAATTAAAACAATATGCAATTTTGATATGTTTATTTGTCTATCCACATTCTATATGCTGTCCCTCTCCGCCTGCCACTTCCACTCCCTTTAACTGTCTCTTTCCACCCTTTGGCAAGTGTTGTTTAAATTACATAAGATGGCATCCTTTGGGAGCAAGAGAAACATCAACTTCAGCTTCAGTTTCAACTACAGATGCAATAATTGCATTTGGTTGAGCTTTCCACTTGTTTTTAGAGCCAGAGATTAGGAGTATAAGTGTGTTTGTGTGTGTGTGCCTAAGTGTGTATGTGTGCTCACATGTGTACTTGTTGTTTATGACACAATGTTTAGCTTGGCTTTGAATATGCCTTTTAAAAGCAATGCGTTTATTATGGCATAAAGTAGTGCTGCATATACAGGCTATTTTTGTTCAACTTTTAGTCTTCATCTCAAAAATCATCTAACTGGTAGATAAACTAACTTTAGGTCAGCAGCCCCATATAAACTTTTAAGTTAACATATGGGAATAAGTCTTTAAAATAATTTTCTATTTATTTGCGCCTTATCCTGGAGCTAAAAGACCTTAAAGAATGTGATATCCTTACAAAAAAGTACAATGTATATTTCAGTTTCTAAAGCTTATCCTGAGTGTTCTTTATTTAATTAATTTGTTACCCTAACAAATTTGGATGTATAATAATAAACCATGCAGTTTCTTCTATTTGGCTTGAAAAAGATAAAACCACTAAGAAACTTTCTTTATTCTACTCCTCTCCGGGTATAGACAATGCCTATTTGTCAGTCTTTCCCTTTATCTCTGAATATTTTCAATCATCGAACTACATTTTGACTCCGACTTGTCTGCTTGCCACATTTTGTAGGAATAGGTTTTAATTGACTTTAAATTACATTTTCGGCTAGTTTGCAAAATAACAAAACCGCTAAGCAATTGCAGCATAAGCTTTTCAAGCGCCTGCCACTTCCGTGCCCACCGTTTGGTAATCAGTTTTCAGCCAACAATCAATTGTCAAGCAAATTGGGCATCATAAGCTGCCACGCCCCCTAAAGCTGAAACAACTGCAGCAATTGCAAATTTCGGTCAATTTAACACATCATTTTTGTGGTAAACTTATTGGTTAGGTCTGCCAGTGTGCGTGTGTGTATGTTTGCATGTGCCACGCCTACTAGGTGCCCTTTTATGTGATTAACTTTTGAATAACTGGAAGCTGCAAAGAGTAAATCCAACATTCTGTCACTCGCTCGGTTAATTTGTGGTTGCAACTGCAACAGATTTTATTGTTCTTGTTGCAACAATTGCTGTTGTCGTTCTTAATATTTTGTTGGTTTTGTAGCCAATGCGTCAAAAGTAGCATTTTTTAGAGTAATTTCCTTCCAACAATGGCAAATATTTTTGCAGCATTGAATGCCGTCAGTTGCCTGAAGTTGTCGCAAGACTTGATTAAAATTGTTGTGCATTTTTGGACGAACGAACTTGTTGTCCACTGCGCCTAAAACTTAGTTACACATTAGCAGAATATGGCTTGCTTAGGGCATGCTGGACTTTGATTGTAAGATTTTTTTTTACTGTTTTACTTAACACTTTTTAAATAAAAGCTTTGGAACTGAACTTCCCTAAAAAGGTTACTTCTCATTGAACTTTACTTTTTGTGTTCCAACAGTCAGGGTACTTTTTAAAAAACTGTTATTGAATTTAATATTTAGTTGATTTCATAACATTTACATTTTTGGATTTTTACTCGTTTACACTGTTTTTTTATACTCTCTGCAAGAGTATATTGGGTTTGTGCAAATGTATGTAACAGGCAGAAGGAGGCGTGGCAGACCCCATAAAGTATATATATTCTTGATCAGCATCACAAGCCGAGTCGATGTAGACATGTCCGTCTGTCTGTCCGCATGAACAAACAGATTACAGAGATGGTAAGAGCTACAAGTTCGAGCTTGGTCTCAATCGATCACAAATTTAGTCAGTCAATACAGGAATCTTTTTTTTTCGATGCACACCCCATTCGCCCACAATGAGCAAAAAACTAGACACACCTCGGAAAAGTTCGGTGTTTTCGGCGATTATCTCAGTAACTAGGGCACCGAGGATCACCAATTTTGGTATGGAGGTTCCTAGCGACAGCGTTAATCCAGTGACATTTAAAATTTTGGACTGCCACGCCCCTTTTTCCCACAATTAATAAAAAAAATTCTCAAGTTTCGTTCCGTTTTAAGGCATTTCTTTTTATCGTAGAGTATTCTAATTTATAATTCGTGTGGAGACTAACTATATCAAACTATCCTGAAAGGTGCATTGAAATCGCACTATAAACAAGAAAACTAGAAGCGTTACAATATAGATAATTGAATGCAATATCAATGTATGAGTGCAAGCAAGACAGAAACATACAAGCACATGTTCGAATGTTTTCGCTGCCTGCTAAATCACCTCTAAATCTTTATTCTGCTGCTTTCTTATTTATTTCACAAATTATATAATTATAGCTTTACTCGTTTCTCTCGTAGATTCATTTAATTTAATTTAACTAAATTTCTAGTCTCAACTCAATTTTGTTTGCATGCACTGGGTATCTACCAGTCCTTCATTGTATTTTGCAGTTACTTTCACGCTCTTGGGCTGACCAAAGGCTGTTGGTTGTTTGGTGCTTCGCTTGTTGGTAATTTAACAAACATATCCGCATTAAGGTTAAAAACTTTTAATTGTTTGCTTGTTTCGAGAAACAAACTCACACATACACCGAGAGTTGGGTCACAGCTGCCACCTTCTTGGCTGTCTCCCTGCTACCTGCTCCCTGGGTACACCCCCCGCTTCACGTCTGTTTAAGCCAACGCTGTTGTTGAGGCCCAAAAAAAGGAGCACTAATTAAAATTCGCGCGCAATTCGCGTTGGTCAACCGACAATAACAACAGAAACAGTAACAAAACTTTAGCAGAAATGTCATTTCTTTTTGGTTGTTTTCTGAGGTGTATTTGGGGTAGGGTAGCAGCGGTGCAGGGGGAGAGTTTTGAGAGTAGCACTTGAACGCTCTACAAATGCCCAACAGCGTTTTTCGGCCATTTTACGTACTTGTCTTGTTATTAATTTTCCACTTTTTCTCGCTCTCTCTCTCTCTCTTTCTGTGTCTCGCTTTCTTTGTTTTGTATTTTGTTTGTTTTTTTTTTTTGCTACATTTGTTTGCTGTTGGACTGAAGCGAAGAGATGAAAACGCAACAAACTCAGACTCTTAGCCACATTTACTGGACTTGTATGTCACTTGTGTGAATCCTTTAACTTCTTCTCCTCTACACTTTCCCCGTGCCTTCTTCATCGCGTTCTTTTAGTTGTTACTGTTGTTGCTGTTGTTGCTCAGCATTCTAATGAAGTTTACCCACAGCAATTGTTTAGCAAACGTGCCTTGGCCTGCGTTAAAGCGATTTTTTGTCAACGCGCGCACAAAAGTCGACAGCAGTTTTTAGAATGGATATTGCATCGAGAGCGGCGTGTGAAAGGGTGCAAGGAAGAGCGGTTAAAAGAGTAGGCGACGGGACAGGCAGCTACCTTAGCATATACCCTATATAAAGCAGAGCTGTTTTAATGCCAGCCTTTTAATTTGTACACAATTTCCAAACAAAAATTTCTTTTATACGTTTAAAGTTTTAATAAAATTATTAGGACTCTTACCATTCTGTTCATAAATTCTAAAGTATTTTCAAATATATAATTTAAATAAATTAAAAATATACATTTTCATACAATTTTTATTTACTTAACATCAGATGAAATCCCATAATTAAAACATTGCTGTTTTAAAATAAAATAAAATTTTTGTTCAAAATTGTTAAATAGATTATGCACAAATTGTAAGCAGCAGAGAAATAGATAATTGTGTAAGAAAGCTTTAATAGTAAATCTAAAATTTATTAAACAATTTAAGTTTACATATTTTGTTATGACAAATAAAATTTATGCAGTTAGTTTTTATTATGATATGTTTATCATTAGTCAAGCTTTTAATGTTTAAAAATATATTTAGATTGATTCATAACTATTCCAATTATTAAATATTAATAGAGTATAATAAATATTCTATATACGTTTATTTTATTTTTTGTATTAATAAGTTTTACCCGAATAGCCGAAATATTATTAATAACATCAATTTTCCGTTATTGCAATACAAATATTATTTGTTAATTTTAATTATTTATCATTATTTATTTATTTTACACCTTTCTTTAACTTTTTACTTTTCAGAGCATCAGCGTTGTCTATAAAGCTTAATGATTGCAGTGTTTATTTGTTTACTATTGTTTTTATTGTTATTTTTGTTGTTGTTGTAGTTTTTCTGCTTTTGTTGTTGTTGTTCATGTGGTGTGCACGTCGCTTGGTTTTTCAGTTCGTTTCTTGTTGTCGTAAGCGTTTTTGTCATGTCCAGTGCAGACAGAGACAGCAATAGCAACACTAACAGACTGTTAGAAGAGCGGAAGAAAGGGACAGACTAGAGACGGAGAATATAATATCCTTTTGTCGGCAATGCATTGGCCGATTTTAATAGAATTTAAAGCTGACTGCGAGCGACACATTTGCCAACTGGCCGTAAAAATAGTGAAATTTAGTTGGCTGTTGCCTGTCGTTTTCTTGCTTTATGTGCGACAATAAACATGAAAACGGACATAAATGCGTTTTATTTAGTTTTTCTCCCATTCTATTTATTTTTCTTGTTCTTATTCTGCTCTTCTTTCGCCTCGTTTGGTCATAAAAAAGACTTGAAAATAAATAAAATGTTATACACAGCGAATTGAAGCATAGAAACATTACAAAACACAAAACCCAATAAAGTGTAAGTAACGACAATGGCAAACTGAAGCACCAGCAGAGTAAAGAGGAGAGTTGGAGGATAGAGAGGAGAAGTGTAAGAAAACTACGCGGAAATAGACACAAAATATTGGCAGCTTGTTTAAGCTTTTTGGCCAATTGTCGCATTTGTTTTGTGTGAAATGACAACAGACCAAAAAAATGTTTTGTGGTTAGCGCTGGTCAACACCCATAGAGGGCCAAGGGCGTGGTGAGTGAGTGAGAAAGAAAACCAGTTGGAAACAAAATGCGAGAAGAGTGATAGAGATGAAAAGTCGTGCGGGGAATCAAGCAAAAAGTTTCATTTATTAAAAAGTTTGTCACGCGGTCACTTTTCAAATGACTTGCAATTTTTCACGTGCCAATTGCACTTGCTTTACTCTTTATTGCTCTCTCTCTCCCTCTCTTTTACTCAAACATTTATCTCTATATTTGTCTCTGATGGTCGCGTTCATTTGGCGTTTGCAATTAGCAAGCAGTTTGCTGTTTAGTTTTCTGCACAATTTGTCATGTCGCGCCTCAAAGTAGGCAGCGTTCGTGAGAAAGAGTGCAAAAAAAAACATTGTTTCCAGCACAATTTAAGAACTCTTTACTCACACCCTTAGTTACCCCCGTTAT
This sequence comes from Drosophila acutilabella, assembly GCA_035046005.1. NCBI lineage: Eukaryota > Metazoa > Arthropoda > Insecta > Diptera > Drosophilidae > Drosophila > Drosophila acutilabella. The sequence goes on along the minus strand of JAWNOK010000008.1, from coordinate 1,153,697 downwards.
CAACACTTTTTGCAAACAAAACGTATCAAAAATCTGTAACATACTTTGTGTTGTCGCTGCACCACGCACGATTTATCATAATTCTTGATGTACGCCATTCAAGCCAACAAAAATAAAAGCAACAACAATATCAACACCATCAGTTAAGCCACAGCAGCCACGTACAATGCGGCGTATGAGCAATATTTGTTATTTATGCAAATAAAGTAGCCTGTATTCTGCTTACTTTATGCAAAAAACAATCTGAAATAGCCTTTAAAAAGTTGGACGCCGCTATTTAAAACGTCTATTGATACTCTATGAAACACAATAAGGGGTAGTTTAAATATTGCCAGCACTTATACCATACATAAAAAAAAACACTATGTTTCGAAAATAGCACTTTTTGAGATCCATTAATAAATGTAAAGTTTTTTGTTAAGGTATTTAAAAAGATTATAGTTATAATTAAATATTCAAAATTTCAGAAATAAAAATTCTTGAGCTTCAAAAATTATTCATAGGGTGTTGATATTTGTATTTGCATATTGTTGATTCAAAAAACAAATTATATTTGTTTGAAACAAAATATATATTTCAGTTATTTACCTTGTAACAGTTAGTGTTTTGTTTCTTCTTTAAGGAGCCAATCAAAAGAAAAATGTTATAAATTGGCAAAAGAAAAACGAGAAAGTATGAAATGAAAATAAACGAAAAGAAGACAAAACAAATTCAAGGAAGAGCAACGACAGTTGTGCAACGGCGCAGCTCGATCTATGACTCTTGGCCAGTTTATGGCCAGGCTAACGATGGGCAGACAGACAGACACATATTTACTGTATGTGTGTTGTTTGCTTGTTGCTTTTGTTTCATTTTCTTTGTTGTTTTGTTGTCTGTACACTTCTTGTTCTTTTACTTGTTCTTGTTGTTCTTTCGTTGCGCCTTTTAGTTATGTGCTGCAGATGCACTAAAAACTGCCAAAGCACAACACGAATACGAACACGAACAAACTGAATGAAACGGCAAATCCTTTTGCCAGGACGCTTGTCTTGCCATTCTGAGCCTTTGCACCGTCCTTGCCGCTAAATTTTGCGCCTCGACATGCGCCACGCAAATGGCTGCAACAACAACAACAACAACAACAACAAAAACTAAAACTTAAACAACAACAAACTGCAGCCTGCTGCATGCAAAACTGTTCAGCATATCTGCAACGCTAAGTGGGTCGCCAACAGGGCACAATTTCATTCCCAGTCACTGGTCCTCCTGCCACATGCCACATGCCACATGCTACACGCCGAACGCCTTATGGCACACAGCGCATAGGCCCAAGCACGTTAACGGGGACCATTCAGGCGATAAGATGCGACTTTTGCAATGTCCATTAGCCAAAATAAAAAATATTGGAAAATATTAAAGTTGACCGAGTCGACTGTAAAAGACCTCGCACTTTTACTGGAGCAGTCAATACAAAGGCACTTTAATATTTTTTATAACAACAAAGTATTGTTGGAGGAACAATTCTGACCAAATAATAACGAGATGTATGAATCCAAGTACATTTAAATAACATCAATGAATCTAGACAACACCCAGCTTTTCTAAATATTATTTACTATTAGGACATATGAAGACATATAGTGTTATTTGAACAAATATGATTGTAACTATCCTTACTAAATTTGGTCTGAATTGGTCAAATATATCTCAACAAATCGGTCGATAATTGCTTATTTGTATGGTAAAATATGCAGCGCCTCCGACTATAGCTTTTCTTACTTGATTAACATTTAGTTGTGTATGCTTTGAGATAGGGGTGTTTATACTGATGGAGGGACGAACATTAGTTTATCGACCTGTCTCGAGATGCTGATCATTTCACAATTTCTCTGACTTTTAACTACATTTCTTTTACACAAACCGTTACTACAGAGTTCGTTTTGAGAACGGGGTCTAAAGAAAGAAAATGAAAAGAAATAACCAAATAAAATCTCAAGTTGATTGCCAGCATAGGCAACTTGTTTTACTTTTTCACGCTTCTTACTTCTGTCGCTTCTCTGTTTTCATTCTCTTTTGTATCTATATATCTCTTCGCCTCTACCTCTCTCAATTTTAAACTCTCTCTCTCAACTCGCCTCTCTCTTTCAATTTTTTTTAGTTAAGTCAGTTTCGATGCTATCTGGTGGTGCTTGCTTTACTTCTTTGTCCGCTTTAAATTTCTTAGCTGCCACCTTTATCCACTTCTCCGCTATCTGACGGTGGACTAGTTCAGTCTGTCAATCCCGTTACTCTAATCCGTTGATTCACCTCTGTTTTTCGATCATAAATCTTATCAATATTTGGATCAATTCATTTGACTTTCATAGAACTGAAAAAGTCTCACTTTTCCATTGAATTAAGCAGTTTAAAAGTTGACTTATATATTTTAACACTTTTCCTCAAGACATGTCTATTATGACTTCTATATCAACATTTCATCGACATACATAATTTCGGCCATCTACTACTTAAACTGTTGCTTCATTACTCCTGTTGCTTTTTTGGTTCCTTCTTCTAAAGTATTCAATACAATAACTCATTCCTTCTTCAAGATTTGACCTATTTTGAAGCACTTGCCGCAACGATTTATCAAGCGAAACGAAGGTGCAGCGTAAATTGATTATGTTAATTTTGTCGTTGTTGTTGTTGTTGTTATGATCGCAACACTTTTGGGCAAATAACAACACACCCAATCTCGCCATTCCCTTTCCAATATCCCAATAGTCCCTTTATCGTCTACATTAATGACTGTCATTATGTAATGACAGTGACAAGCTACAAGCTACAAGCGGCAAGCGACGCGTCCTTGCATATCGTTCACTTGCCCCAAAATGTATGCTATGCAAACCATTAAATTTGCATAGTCGAACAAGTCTGGACAAGTCGGCGCAAGTCATGGAATTGTCAGTTTAATTTCTACAGTTCTTGTTGTTGTTCTTATTGTTATTATTGTTGTTGTTTCAGGACTTGTCACACAACTCGCTGACAGTTCCACAGTCACACAAATCGCAATAACTCGCGACAGTGCCGTCAATTGTTTACTTTGCCTAACCAGACAGACCGACAGATAGGCAGACAGACAAAAAGACGGGCAAACAAATGGTCAGAGAGGGGAAGCACAGTGAGAAGCACTTAGTATTCTGACTAGGGGCACAGTCAAAGATGATAGGCTTCTAACCCAACATCCAACTGCACACCCTCTCACTCACTCCACACATACACCCCAGTGATATTTTCAACAGCGAATAAAACAATTTACGAATAGCCTAAAAGATATCAAATTCGAATGCAAAAATGGAGTATGCTTGTCCTATAACAAACTGTAAATACCCTGTACTCAATATTTAATATTGTACTCAATTTTATTTAGAACTTAAATATAATTCGAATATAATTGTTTTATTACTACCACATTTAGCTGTAATTATTTTAATTCTATTTTATAGGTTATCTTTTAAAGTAAGAAAAATTTAATTCAATAAAACTACCCGCTGTCTGTAACAGAGGGGTATATAAAACTGGTCCGGGCAAATTAAAAATTGTTGTACAAATATAAAAATCGGAAAAAAATGTTTTTTGTTATTTATTATTTTTTTCCAATTTTTGTTTTTTTGAATGTTGCATGCAACAAAAATGTTGTCAACTTTTATTACAATTGTTGTTGTTGTTGTTGTTGTTGCCGCGTTGACACTTAATTGATGGTGGCAGGCCGTGATTGGTGCCATGGCGCGAGCTTAGCGCGTTTAGTCAGAAAGCTGAAAGGGGCAAGGGGCAAGAGGCAGGAGACATCAACTGCAACGCTATCAAATAAAATTGGCGCGAAAATCGCTTTACCAATTGCAGTTTTAGTTTTGGTCATTAAATTCTGCCAAAAAAGCAGTAAAAACATTAATAAAAATTCATTTTTCGTTGATTTTGGCCATTTGTGTCAATTAAAAACTGCGGTTTATTTACCCACGTTATAAAATCTTGATGAAATTACGCTGGGTAATAAGCAAATGCAGAGATTTACCGCAGTTTGTTTTGCAAACAGTTATGGTTTACAATGTAATAATATTAACTTAGGTATTATGTTAATTAATTTATAAAAGAAACTAACAAAACAATCCAGAACAGATTTGCTCTTTCCCAAAAAAGAAACTCTGTGCTCAGCCTAAGTCAGTAATTTAAAGCAGCATTTGTTATTTAAGTTAAGTCTGGAGATAAGCATAAGTTGATTTCAGCAATATTTATATACCTTACTTGGTTTAAACTACCATCGGATACGCATTGAATTGCACGCATGTTACGTATTCGCACCTTAAGCCAATCAGTCCAAAGAACAATCGGTGCTCGCCTGCTCGCTCAGTCGAGAAAGGGACTTAAACGAGAACGTAAATGTAAAAGAAATCGTAAATCAACGTAGGGCTGAGCTGAGCAGAGCAGATAGTTGACGTTGCCCTGTTACACACAGAGGGCAACTCGCCGCAATACCTGGACTCGCATTTCCGGTTTTCCTTTTAAATTATGTTATCATTGAACGAAATGCAATTAAGCACCGATAGCCTACGGTGTGTCAATCAACGGCAAATAAAGGCCTGCCCGTCCATGGCCTGGTCAGGGTTGCCAGAAAGGCCCAAGCTCAATGTTTAAGCAGATAATAAAGCAGACAGACAGACAGACAGGAAGACATTAAAAGAGAAGGAGGGGAAAACAGAGAGAACACTGACAAAACATATTTCAATTTAAAAAATAATTTTTTTATTTAAAGCGCGTAAATAAACCGTTTTAAATATAGTTATCCAACTGCGAATATTTGTTTAGCCATGTTTGAAATCTCAACTTAAATTTATATTTTCAATGATTGAATATCTACTATTTTTGGATCAGTGTAAAATCTACAGAAAGTCAGTTTTGAGCATGCCAGGAGTCGACACGACCACGGCATGTGCAGAGTTATCATTTTGCGGTAACCAGCGACAAGCACATACACACACACACTCACACACACACATACACACTTAACATATCTGAATCCTCAGCCGCCCCGGAGTGCGCAAATTGACTTTTGCCGTTGCCAATGCAGTTGCTGTTGTCGTTGTCATTTCCTGGATTGCACATTGCGAGGCGACACATGGCGACAACTTGCAAGACAGCAGCAGTAGCAGTATCATCGATGGCAGCAGTTGCTCTTGGTGCACGGTTAGTTGCCACACGCCTCACGCACTCGACTGTAACGTGATAATTTGTCTGACGTCGCACTCGTCTCTCAATTTTCCCCACCTCCCTCTCTCTCACTCTCTCTCTCTCTCCCTCTCTATCCCTTTCTCCGCTCGTCGCTCATTGTGGCTTTGGCCGAGATTGCCAAGCCATGAGTTGTTTGGGTTACGGTTTCTCCTCTTCTTCCCTCACCCTTGCATTCTCTTGGATCCGTCTCGATTTTCGTTTCGTCGTTGCCTTTTCCATTCAGCAAATCTGTCACCTGAGTAACAATTATTGCTGCTGGCATTTTAAGTGTGTGTATATGAGTGTATATATGTGTGTGCTGGTTTGTATGCGTTTGTATGCCTGCAACTCTTCGTTAACTGCAGCACTTGATGTGGCAAGTGTGTACGTTCTTATATGTGTGTGTGTGTGTGTGTGTCTTCAATCAATCAGCTTGCAATGTTGTTGACTTGCAAAACTCAACTGAAATATTTCGCTACAAAAATATGTTTTTAATAGCTCTTAATTTAATTTTGGATTAACTAAAAATTATATTTGCTTAAAAAAATTACGAAACAACATGATATTGAAAAAAAAAGCATTAATCCAAATTCTTAAAACAATTAACATAAAGGAAATTTAAGAATTTGTAAGAAACTTTAAGAGTTGATTTAAGCATATTTATGTTCCACTGTTGATGCATTGAGAATAGGATAGAGATAATTCATTAAATCTCGGTCAGTCTGGAAACGATTACTTATTATTCATACTGGAGGTAAAATAATAAAATTAAAAACATAATAAAAAGATAAAGGAACAGCCGGATTTCATAGAGATTTAGGTTTCATATTGTTTTTTTTTTTCAAATATTTAACAGCTCAAGTACAAGTAATTCTTTAAAATGAAAAGCGGAACACTATCGTACTAATTTACATTTCGACTGAGAACTGTTTGAGACTGAGAAAAATTAAAATCCAAGACAATTACAGATGCCGCTAAGGAATTGGCTACGGCTGCAGGAGATGGGCCAAAACAGGAAGAACACCTGAGAGGAGATGAAAGCCACGTCCAACACAGGATCGGCTTTAGCCATAAATCAATTGGTTTTAATGCCTCGTTGGGCACAACAAATCTGAAACCTTAGTGCAAAACCGCAAGCCGAAAACGCGTTTTCGATCATAAATAATGATGTGACGCTGGTCAAGGAGGCAACTTTAGCATAGTGTGGCACAGTGCGACATAATATGGCAGAGTGGCAGAGTGGCACAGTAGCTGAGTGGCAGAGCGGCAAGCAGCCAGTGGCGCCACTAGCTGCCTGTCGTCTGTCCAAAAACCTAATTAAGCCACGACGACAAACCGGAAGTGGAGGCAGTCAACTGTCGAGGCAACTTGGCCATTATGAGTGTGTGTTGCATAAGTGTGTGTGTGTTTATTCGTGTGTGTGTGTGTGGCGCCAGGAAGCGCTCAAGTGTGGCAACAATGGTTAATGCTTAAGTAATTACAATAGCTCGACGATTAACTATGCAGAATGGCCCGGCTAATGAAGCTGGCTCCACAGGCATCGAGGCACACAGTGTGCAGCTAATTATCACACATGAGACGCCTGATACTTTGTGCAACTATCTCTTTCATTCTAATGCCGCTGCTGCTCCTGTTCCTGAACAGCTTTCTAATGTATCTATTCCTGTTCCAATTGAGCTCCTTAATACTAAACTGGATTTTTCATCTGCTGCTGCTGCTCTTTCCACCTCATCTGATCTGTCATCTTCTCCTATTGACACAAGTGATACTACACTGAAAAAAACCAAGCAAAGTTTATTTTTATAGCATAAATCAACCAAACTTCGTCAACACCAAGAAAGTTGTTCATAAAATTGCGTTTCGGTCACAACCGTTGCACCCCCGACGCTAAACAGAAAATTTTTCTCTGATCTTGGTAATGCGCCAGAACAGTTAAAATATGTGTCCGATAATGAGAGACGACACCTCTTTTAACTGCACAAAATGTGCTGACTGTAGGAGTCGGCTTATGAGAGATTTTACAGTATTTAAAAAATATTATATTATTATTATTATTATTATATTAAAATAATGCTCGTTACATACTGATTTTATCACTAGCGTGGTCTGTCATACGACCATTAAATTTGAATTAAGAGCATTGGTTTTCGATTATATTTTAGCTTGGGCTTCTTCTGCTTCTTTAAAGCTTTTAATGCTATTTTAAGCTATTTCACAACTTATAGTGTTAAGACTAAATCCTTAATTTAAAAAATTATATATTTTTATAAGTGTAGGCTTCCTAGACTCATAGCCTTTCTCCTCCTCTACTATCACCGCATATTATGAAAATTTATGTTATGAGCTTATCGATGGAGGAAACTGTCTGTTGATTGATTGGCGCTCTGCGTGTGGCACATGCATAGGCGTTATATTTAGAGTTTGTCTCACTCTCTCTCTTTCTGTCTTACTATTTTTTCATCAGTCTTACACACTCTGGCATGCCGAAGGACTCATGCCGCAGACTTTGTGACGCTTCTTAAGCGTTTGCCCCATTATTTTTCCATGCACAACGCACTTCAGACAACTATATACTTTATGCCACATTCAGAGGCGCTACCAGTTACAGCTCTTGCTGTTTTTGTTAGTGTTGTTCCTTTTCTTGCTTGGCCAACGCATAAGCCACTTAAGTTTTTGTGGCACACGCGCCTGGAGCCGCCATTTAGCGCCACCAAGTTTTGGGCGTCATCGATGCCGGCGACGCTTGCCAAAACGCATTTTCCGCCAAATGGAAGCGCCAGAGGCGAGAAGGAGTGGGAAGCACAGTGGGAGGAGGAGCTGCCATTGCATAGTTTAAGTCAAAATCGTTTTTTCTTTATATATATTTTTTTTCTTAGCCATCGCACATAAATTGCCGGACTGTAAAGCGGCTTAAACGAATTGCCTCTTGCCGCTTTTGCCGCAGCAACAACTTGGCAACTTGCAGTTGCAACACCATACCCACACTCTCCTCTATTCCCTCCCCCACTCTTGACCCACTGTTCTCTTTTGTCCCACTTTTCCCCTCTTCGCGCTTTTGAAGTTTGTTGTTGGTTTTCGCAAGTTTTGCACAATTTATAAATAGTTTGCTTGGTTTTAAAGTTTCCTCATCTGCACGGCTCCTTTGGCTTCTCCATTGCCTTTAACATCTCTACCCTTACCTTCTTCTACCCTTACCTTCTTCTCCCCTGCCTTGGCTCCTTCAGGCTGTTTAGTCACTATCGTGCGTCTGCCGCAAAAGTATGCATTGCAACCAGCAACTTTTTGATAGTTTGCCCACTTCGTTCAGCAAAATTAACAAAAGAATTTTATTGGCAAATTAGATTTTGGCGCATTGCATTGAACTTAAACTTAAATCAGCTTCAAATTACAGTGTAACCAAAATAATCTACAATTCGGCATTTTACTGCTCTTAACACCATTAACTCTATCTCTTTCCAGTTAGGCAGTGATATGTTTATATTCAGGATATTTTATGGTAATGATTTTGTTTTTAAGCCATACAAATTAGCAAATGTTTTATTATTATACAATATCCGGAAATTCATAATTTCTTAATATAAAATATTATAGACTATATTTCAAACATGTTTAACTTAAAGTTTGTTATTTAAGGTTTAACAATAGATAATGCCTCTCTCAAGGCCCCCTTAAAACAGCTTACACAGTTTGCCATGCCTGGTCCACTTTTATACATTTAAATATATGAATTCTATGAAGAAAATAAGCTAAATAAATTAGACCCCGTACTCTAAAAAGAGTAGAGGGGTCTACTAAGTTTGTCAGAGGGACATGGCTATATTAACTCGGCTGTTGATGCTGATCAAGAATATATATACGTTAATATATACTTTACGCCTCCTTCAATGCGTTACAAAATGGTATACAAATCATATTTAAGTAGAGAAAACTTTTATGAAAGCTAGTGTCTTACCAGGGAGTACATGAACTGAACCATCATCAGTCAAAATGCCTTCTAAATATCTTTTAAATTTGTATGTTTTGTGTTTGACAAGCTATCTTAAACAACCCAACTAGTGTCCGTCAAAGAAACGATTGCACTTGTATTATAATCATATACAGTTGGTAATGAAATGTGAAAAGTGAGTTTTCCAGTTTCTATTCTATTCCAAAATTTTTAACTATATATCCAACGGAAAAAAACACAAGACAAATAAAAGACATCGAAATTTGCTTATTCTAGACACTCACAAGAATGTGTCCTTCAATAAATTTGATATTTTCATTAATTTTAAACGGAAAGTCATTAAAAACTGTGACAACATGTATCCACTCAATGCCACACAAATGTGGCAAGCGATGCGTTTAAAGCATGCCCCAATGGCCCCGATTGCATTTTTGAAAAATCTGACAGTGCGACAATGCGTCGCCTGGATGCTCTTTCCCTTTCCCTTTTCCTCTTTCCCCTTTTCGTTTTCTCAGAGCTTTTCCAGCACCCCATTTTCTCCCATTCCGTTGGATGATCAAATGGCATGCTTTTAGCATATTTTACATGCCAATCTTTTAGCTCTGCGGCGCTGTGGCATGCGGCAAAAACGGGACTGCCGGCGGGGCATTTAGGAGGCGCTGCAACAACTGCATTTATGCACAAGTCGTAAGTAAAACTTTTCGCACGCAAAACGCAACTAGCAACTTGCAACTTGCAACTCGTAAAGTAAACATACTCGAGAACTAACTTTTGCCTGCCGCAAGGTGGTGGCCAAAGGGGCAAGAAAGGGGACCAAAAAAATACAAGGGGTGGCTTGTTTTGGGTCTGTGTATCGCGCTCAATTTGAGAATTTTTCGCGCACAATTACTCAACTCAGCTTTAACTGCAGTTACACAGAGAGAAATAAAATCCTACACAGCCACAGATGTCAAACAAAAAAAATATTTTTGTAATGTTTAGCGAACTTTGAATGACATCAGTTTTTATTATTAGCAATAGAGTCACAGCAAGTTTTGTTCAAATGTTTCATTGGTTCGACTATTGGTTATCAATTATTTATTAGACTCAAATATTTAATTGCAAATCTTTGGTGTTAAGTTGAAATGAATTTTTATAAGTGTACAAATTGTGCACAAGCTGACTGACTTTGTATGGCACTAACAGGGCTTCTTCTGCTAGCCCCAAGCCTGACCCATAAGCTGCCTAAAAGGTGCAAAGTAACTGCCATAAGCCGCTTGCCAGCGACCGCTTTAAGTCTTGCACCTTTCTCTGTTACTCTCCCTCTTTTGTTCCCCCCTGTTCACCTCCACCCCACTTTTAAGAGCCCGCCATCTTCTTACGTCTGCTGCAATCATTTTTTAAAAGCCGAAAAAAACTTGTTGACAGTTGTTGTCTCAGCTCTTTTTCGTTCTGTGCTGTCCTTCTTTCCTCTCTTATATCCTCGTTAACACTCTGTCCGTCTCACATTGCGTATGCGTAATTTTTAAGACTTTCGTCTTGGCTTTCATTGACTGGATTTTAATTTGCTGCCAGCGTCTAACACTTGCCACATAAATCTGCCAAACACTCACACATACGTATACACACATGTTTGACACATAGTCCTCGCCCCTCTCACCCCCTCCCATCAACTACTAGTCAAATTGACTTTTAATCTGCTGTACATACATATGCCATGCTGGAAAATCAACTGACCTCTCCCTAAATCAGCAACTGAAAACAAAAGGGAAATTCTAACTTAACACGAACGATGCAACTTTTTTAAGTCAGTTTGCCAAAGTTTCCACTTGAAGTTTCAGCATTAATAGATTCCAAACACAAGTGCTGCAGGTGTGTGTTCTGTATGCTCAGTCCACAATTATGCTCCTTTATCTCATTCGCCTCTTTTCAACTTATTTTCTAGTCAAACTTAAAGTTTCTAAACAAATATGATTTGTTTTAAATCTGTAAGTTATTAGAAATTTATTTCATGTATTATTCCACTATCTTTGGGAGTCAGCATCAGGGAACACTCAAATATTTTAAGACTTGCTGAAATTTCATTCTCATTAAAATAGTAGGGGGCGTGACAAAAATTAAAATTTTAATTGATCTACTTCCACTTAAAAGTAGTGTTTTAACATCTCGTAGAAAGGTCAGACAGTCAAGGCCGGTAAACGCGATTTAGCGGGATTTAGAAATATTTAGCATATATATATAATTAGATATTTTATGTATTAATAAATCCAATAAATACCACGACAAAGACAATGCGGGAATTTAGGTTCACGACTTGCTTTATTCAAGAACAACTTAAGACTAACAGATATCTGCTCAATAGATAATAATGAAAGTTCTGTTTACTGGGATTTAAATGTTTACAATTTGGGGGTGACCGCTAAAAGCTGGGAACCAAGAATTGTGCGTTTTCTCAGCTTTTGAGTGTGAGCCAAAATATGCTGATCGAGCGGTTTTCCATCGTTGCCGATCGATTTGGTGAGACGCGCCGGCTAGGCTGCTCTTTGTTTATAATCGCCGAATTGTTTAAAAGTGCAGCTTGGGAATGTTTATAGTTGGGGAATAGTTTTTGATGTGGAATTCGACGTCTAGGCTGCTATGTACTTTTGTTATGTAGACATACTCAGTATGAATATGCCACTATATGAATATATATAGTTCACAGTTTTATCTGGCCCTTGAAGTACTTCTTTGGGTCTATCTTTAATCTGAATATGCTGCAACTTAAATTTACTTTTCATTAATTACCCTCTTTATATGTATAAGAAATTTTTTATTTGAATTCAAAGAATTTCTTCTAAATTTTAGAATCTTTATTTAAAGTCTAATAAAGAAAAATCTACAACTTTTTCTTAAATAATCAAACATAACCCAAACCTAAACGATAAAAAAAATATCGTCTCTATTTTATTAAATTAAAAATTACTAGTACTTTATAAAATATAATAAAAACTTTTCAATAAATATTGTATACGTAAAACTTAACTCTTTAAATTAACTCACCATTTATTATTAGATTTGTGTGCCGCATTTTACTTGCAACCTGATAATCTTGCCGTTTTTAGACCCCGTACTCTTTAAAAAAGAGTAAAGGGGTCTATTAAGTTTGTCAGAAGCGAGATGTGCGTAACAGGCAGAAGGAGGCGTGGCCGACCCCATAAAGTATATATATTCTTGATCAACATCAACAGCCGAGTCGATATAGCCATGTCCGTCTGTCCGTATGAACACCTGGATCTTTTAAACTACAAAAGCTAGAACCATGAAATTCACAATGAAATTCAGTTATTATGTCAGGCAGATCAAGTTTATTTCAAATTGTTGCCACGCCCCCTACCGCCCCGCAATGAGCAAAAAACCAGACAAACCTCGAGAAAATTTTTGTTTTAGGCGAATATCTCAGTAACTATAGCACTTAGGAGCACCAATTTTGCTCATACGAACTAAAAAACTCTCCAGCTTCAATGCCGTTTTGAAGGCATTAAATCAAATAGTACAGTGTTGTAATTTAACATACGCTTAGAGGCTGACTATTTCTAACTTTCCTGAAAGTGGCATCAAAATCCTATGTCAAACAAGAGAGAAATTTCGGTTCAAAGTGCATGTTATTTTACTGCAAAATCACTGCATGCGCGCAACACATACAAACAAACACAGAAACATACAAACATATGTTCGAACTTTTTCTCTACCTGCTTTGGCGGCAGCGCTGCCCGGAGCCGCTGGCCGCGCCGAACAATGCTATACATACACACATATGTATGAGCACACATACATATTTGCAAATAATCGGAAGAATGATAGGAGAGGAGTGTGGTGCAACTGGTAGAGTTGCGGCGCAATATGAAACCTTCGCATGGATCGCGAGTTCGAATGCTGACAATGACGATTGTTAATTTATTTACTTTTTAATTTTAATTCAAAATGTAAATATTTCATTTTAATTTTTTTAATTTCATTTTAAAATTTTTATTTTAATAAAATGGGCACTACTATGGGAGTACGGGGTCTTTTACAGTCGGCTCGATCGACTGTAGCCTTTCTTACTTGTTTTTTCTGAAATTATCCTGCAACTATGTCATAACTCAAAGAGGACTCTAAATCTGTTTGTCAACGATATTAAATTATTACAAATGCATTTTTAATTATAGTATAATTAAAAAAAAGAATAGTTTACGTTTTAAAAAATTTACTAACGAACAAAATGGTTAATTGTTAACAAATGTTTAAAATATTCTTTTTGGTTGTTAGTATAAATTCATATTACTGCCATACAACCAGTTTGATTAGAGGTTTTTCAGTGCTGTCAACAAAAATAACACTTTGAGTGCCTTCCTGGCCAACTCGGTAATGGAAGTTCTACATGAACTACCAAAAGGAGATTGCACTAACGCACTTCATTTCAGTCAATGACAAATGACAGATTGCCAAAAGGATGAATGGAGAGAAAGAAAACAGAACAGTGGAAAGAGGAGGTACATCATAAAGTGAGTATAACATTACAGCCGACGTATTGCAGATAAGAGGGTGGAAAGAGGTGAAAGATTGACATTAGAGAAGGATTCTTAAATTTATGCTCTTGTTTGTTCAACATAGCGCACGGCAATTTCAATGGGGTGCCAGTACCAGTCCAGTTCTGAACCCTGTCCCAAGCTCAGACTCAAAACTCATACCCAGAAGAACTATTCATTTATCGTTTTATTTATGGACCGCATTTAAACAGCCGACAAAGCGGCCATTGGCCAAAACCATAGCCATAGACTTAGCCAAAACCGACTCTGTCAGGAGATATATATTCCGAGACTTTTCAGTTCATGGCAATTGCGTTTCCATCCTGTCGTCCTCTTATTTCTCGCTAATGGATTGCGGCACACAAATCTTTAAAATTACCCGGTAAAACTTTGAAATTAGACGTGGACCAAGGGCTAAGGAGAACGGGAGAATGGGACATCAGAGTGAGGACTACAGACTGCAAACTACGAACCACGGTGTAGGCCAACTGGCGTCAGTCTACCAAAGTCTTGGCTAATTTGTAGTTTGATATTTGATCAAAGGCCAACAAATAAACAAAGAAATCCTAAAGATGAACGGGCTCGAATTGAAGATACCTAGTAATATGGGTATATGTTATTTAAATATAAAAATAAAGAAGGGTTAAAAATCAGAACTTACAAACTTAAGAAATTGCTTAAGTGTATCACAATGTAGCTAACAAGTACGAAAGCCTACAGTCGAGTAAGCCGACTGAAAAAGACCCGTACTCACTAAATCCCCGCGTTTCTTCTTCGATTTGTCCTATGGCAGCTTTAGACATCAATTTAAAATAAACTTAATCAGCCTGACCGACTTTCATTTCAAATTTGTTGTCTGGCCCATGTAGTTTAAAAGTGCTAGGTATTTTTACATCGCTATATATATTTAATAATTGTAATATTAGTCGGTACTAAATCGGAAACATAAATATTTCAGAGGCTTTAACAATTTTTAAATAACATTACAAATAAATACAAATTTACAAGCAAAAACAAATTTTTTTGAAAAGCTAGAAAGTTCTATATTATTGGATTAAATCCATAGATTTGTGCATCTATTTTAAGAATTTTGGAACAATTTTAAGTATTGAAACAAGGCATTTAAGCCATCCTTGTAAAGTGCCAAACAAATCGACTCTTAAAAAGTCAAATAAACTTTCAAATGAACAAATCTTGTTTTTGAAACTTTCTACCCGCTCGCAGCATAATCATATTTACAGGGTATAAAACAAAACGAGCTGTTTGTCCGTCTTCAGCTGATTGCACAAGTTGCAACATTTGCAGCACATGTCGTTGGCAATTTGCTGTCCTCTGGCCACAAAAGAAAATTGTTTGTGTCTCTGCATACTTAAAGTACAGAGCAAACACTAATTGAAGGACTGTTTCGAACAAATCAAAAGGGGCGTGGCAGGCACGTGCTCAACTTAGACAAAAATACAAAAGTTAAGACTACAATCTTAAAAAAAATTAAATTTAGGTAAAATTTTGTGAAATTTTATTGTGTGTCGCAGTTTTATTGTGTGTGTCGGTACAGTGAAGCTTGCGAGCTGACGATCCAGACAGATCGAGGCTTAATCTGTGGGAATGACAGTCGGCTAGAGAAACTTTTGTCGTGGGCAGAAATCTCAAAATCCCGTGCCTAAAACCGAACAAAAAATTTGGTATATAAATCCACTCACAAGCACACACACATGTATATGCATATGTACACACACACACACACACACACACACACATGTATTCACTCATTGAGCTCACATGGCAAATGTAACGTAAAACGTAAAATATTCCTGAATGCAATTCCCTTGCACACCAACACACACACAGATAGTGCACATACACATACACATGCACACACATACGCACACACACTCACTCATTGTGGAAAAAGTCAAACTACAGCATTGCGGATGTTCAGGACATTCAACTGCACTTTGACCCATATTCCATTCCATTTTGTTGCAAATAGCTTCAGCTGCAGCTGCGGGCGCCAAGGGGCGTGGATAGGGACAGGGACAGGGACTGGGACGGACGGAGAGGGGAAGCCAAAGGGTCGAATGCGACGCACTGCACAAAAACGAAAGAACAACAAAAACAAAGAGGAGAAGCAGTTGAAGTAGAGGAAGAACATGGCCAGCAACCACAGCTGTTGGCAGAATCTTCCCCTCTATCTGCCCCTACTTATCCTTCTACTTCAGTATCTTAGCCAGTAAATCGTTTAGCTGCATGGCATTTGCAAAAGCCTCTCACGATTTGGTTTGTTGCCCCCTTAACAAAAATCGTGGCAAAATGAAAACAAAATAAAAAGAAATATTAGACGAAAATATCATCCAGGAAAGCATTTCATACATTCAGCAGCCATTCGCATGATCTGCGCACGCAATGGGCGTGGCATTTGAGTTTTGACAAATAAAAATTGTGCAGAAGATAGGAATGGCAATACCTTACACACACACACACACTCATTCTGAAACACATTCTTCAGTCATTCATTTATAAATCAAGAAATAACTAAGGTGCGACGCTTGACTGAGAGATACCCCTTAGTATCAATGTTTTTATCAACATAAGCATAGGAAACGTCTCCTTATCGTGTGTTGTAACTATAAATATATTACTTATTTAAATTAATATTATTTTAAGTACTTATCTCTCTTTAATACTCGCTACCAACATTTTCTTTTTAAATTTGATCTTTCCAATTTACAACCCAAAAATATTTCTTTAGCTATTTTTTGTTAAATTAAATACTTTTAATGACCGTATTAAGCCTTTTTTTAGATACTGTTCAATCATTCTTCTATTTTTATTTCAGTTTTTACATTGCAATAATATACCCCTGCTTTACGAATACTACTTGAGGAACAAACAATTTATGTTGCCTCCTTTTCTGGGGCATTTCGTAATTTTTTAATTCACGTCGGAGAAAACCATAAAATTAAAATCAAATGATTTATGTGAGTTTGCAAATGTCTACTCAAATAAATTATTAAAAACTATTTCCAAATTTTGTAACAACATTTTTGGTCAAGTCACGAGAGGAAACACAAAGTAATATACGATATACGAAACCTACTTAAATTGCTGATATTTTAAAAAGTTAAACAAAGTTTTTATGATTTGAGTATCAGTGTAATCTAAAGCTGGCCATTTTTAGTAGCAGGAGAAGAAGATACTGAATTCATTAAACATTCAAATACCCTACTAAAAAATAAATGATATTTAAAGAGGTAGAACTAAAAGACAAATTTGGCAATACAGAAAAGAGTGGTGTAAAAATAATGAAGGTGCCACAAAATAATTAAAGCCATTAACTAAACATTAGCCTTATTAAACTTAAATTTTAATAAACCATTGAGAAACTCTGTAAAAGTCGTAGGCTTTAGAAATGCCTCGCTTATGTCACCTTCAAAAACTTCAATAACTGAAAATCGCAAGTACCGTAGAGAGACGAATATTTTGGCAAAGGTTCGTAAGTTGCGGCATGTGCAAATATGTTGCCACACAGCTTCAATTTAAGCCAATTGAAACTCCTATATGACTGGCAACATGCTGCCTGGCTGGCTGACTGGGTGGCTGTCTGGCTGTCTGGCCAAGCGAAATTCGAACCAAACTCAATCATATTTCATCAAACAAAAGGGTCCCAAAAATGACAACAAAATAGATGGAAATAAAATAAAAACCAGCAAAAATAACAACAAAAACAACTGCTAGTATTAATAAAAAGAAGAACAAGAAAAATAGAAAGATTGAAGAGGATATGAGGAGGAATATGGGCCTCGACTGCGTGTTTTTGGCCACAATGAAAAGCCAGAGCCATTAGAGGGCGTTTGGGAGTTGGGCATTAGAATTTTGGCAGGTCCCCAAGGCGCAGGTGTGTGGGCAGCATCCGCAATGCAAGGCAATAAACCAAAAATACGTCAACAACAAAACCGCAAAGCCATGGCCAACACACACTCACACCAACACTTACCCACACGCACACGGACGAAGAAATACCAGCGGACAGACAGAGAGACAGACAGACGGAGATATACACGTGACAGGTAAACGAGGTAATTTTAATTATGGCCACAATGGAGACAACATCACTTGGTTCATCAGCATGCCAACGGCATCGTGCGGGAATTGCTAACGTTGTATTGACCAGGCCAAAAGTTCTTTACATGGCTCAATCGCTGCTCGTTATGGATGCGCGCCAATTGTTGGATTTTGTTTTTTTTTTTTGTCAGAGTTAGAGAGTCAGACGCAATATTCGCCTCTTAGCCAAATTACATAAATTAGTCGCGAGTGTTTTTTTTTTTTTTTGTTTGCCTCTTTGCCGCACGGAAATCAAAGCTAGCTAAATTTAATGGACTCCTGTGTATAAAGTTGGCTCAAAAAGAAACGCAACCGAGCAAAAAGTAGCAACAACAAATCAAACGAAACGTCGAATACGTGATATTTTTTTTTGAAAAGAAACAAATGGAAAAAACTCAGAAAAAAGTGAAGATTTCGCAACATTACTGATTTCATTAGAAGCCAACGTGGGGCGAAATGAGGTTCATGCTGTGCAATGGGCAAAAGGTTTAAACTCGGGTTGGTTTTGTAGGTTGTTTGGCTTTTTTGGCGGTGCACCACTGCGTATACGAAATGTTGCATTTTTAGTGCTCATCGAGGCACTCGTTGTCTGCGGCTCTTGTTGTACATTTCTGCTGCAGTTTGGGAATTGCTTTGCCCAAAACCCAAAACCCAAACCTCCTCCTCTCTCCTCTCTTCCTACACCTGTTTCTCCTTCCTCCTCTCTTTCTCTACTTTCTGCACTCTTCTCTTCCCGTAGAGGCTTGTGCATTTTTGCGCATACCTTTGCCAGTTTTTGGCAAAGTCAAAGGTCTGCCCCCTCCAACCACTTCACTGCCCCCAGCCCAATGCCACACGCCCCTTGCCCCTTGCCCCTTACCCCTGCTGCTCTCTGACCGCTTTCTTGTTGCGTTTCTTTTGCGGTCATAAAATGTTGCCCGGCCCCAAAAACAAAATATGGGACCAGGTCTCGCACATTGCACATCGAAAGAGGTAATTTAATTTATGATGCAGTAAAATTGAAAATCCTCCCGGGCATTACACAGCACAAGAGAAACCGAAACGGTGAGACAGAGGCGCAGATAAAGAGAGCAAGAGAAAGAGAGAGAGAGATGGAGTACTGTGTCTCTTGTCTTTTTTGGTGACATGCTGCCTGCACCAGGTAGGCCCAGCTGACAGTTACAGATGCCTAACTTGTTGGCCAGGCTTAGGAGATGAGCCAAACTTTTGCCTGCCAACGCGTGCCAGAGACGCTTTGATGAGCTTCCTCAACAATGGCGTCTGCACTGCGAGAAGATTTACGTTAAAAACTCAAGACAATAAGCTTATTGTTTCCAGTTATAGGATGTAATTCATTTCAAGCAAATCACTTGAGCGTTTTAGTTATAGTTTTCAAAAGGCTCAAGTACTTGAGCTGTGTTTGCATAGCAGGTAATATAGAAATACATCTTTGGAGTTGACAAAGACAGTATTAGATTAAGTTATAGTTTTACTTAAAACTAATTAAACATATTTTACTTCATGTGATGCTAAAAATATGAGCAATATTGTAGAATTTATTCTAGATGTATATTTTGAAGGATATTACATATAATTAAATATTTAACACAGTAAACGCTTTTAATACAAATATGTTCTATAACTTTCTCAAAAAGATCTCAATCAGAGCAGCCTTGCATTTTGCTAGCTGTTCTTAAGGTTTGTGTGTTTTTTAAAGATAAAGCAAAAGAAATTAACTCGATAGCTTTCTAAAACATTTAAGTGCGGACATCTAAAAGTGCACCATGTGATCCTGAAATGAAATTTGTGTTAAGTTGTACCATTTAAATAATTTTCCCTAATTTAAGAACAGAGTTTGAATGTGACTCTTTAATGTTAATCCCTATATTCGCAAGGACGTCAGTTTCCAGTATTTCCGCTGAAATATTTTTTATAGACACACCTGCCTGGAAAACAAAGAGGATCCCTGAAACGTAGCAGAAATGAAAACGACTCTAAATACCGTATAAGAGCAAAGTGGTAACTCTCATCCCAATCAAATTGGAACTCTGAAATTCCGCCAAATTTAATCCTGTCACAAAATGAAATCCCTGAAAAATTTCCCACAGTGCAGCTTTGTCAACGCACGAACAGTTGTTGCCACTAACAACAACAACAACAACAAGAGCAGAGCTCTACCAAACACTGATAACACACTGTCGTGCCACATTGGTTTGAGTATACGGGGCATGCAACTTTTCTGTTATTTTGTTTTTGTTTCTGATTCCGATTTTTTATTTCTTACCCTTGCTGGGGAGTATAGGAAGCTTTTTGAGAGTATCTGTCAGCCAGAAGAAGATGAGGTAGTATTTAAAATATATTCCTAAATTCCTTTTTTAAATCATCTCGTATATAGAAGATTTGTAAACCTAGAAAATTAGCATGCGGATTTATTTAAAGTACTTGAATTTATTTATTTATTTTTTCAAATTGTTGCCACGCCCCCTACCACTCTGGTAAGTTGTAAATAACAGACAAACTACTTAAGCTATCGCCAACAAATTCACACTTAGTTTGTATGGTATAATTTTAACTCAACAAGTTTGGTCAGGATAGGAGAACTATATCCTATGGAACTTATAGGATAAATAGTTCAAAAAACGTATGTTGTATATTTTCAGTTGATTTAAAAATAATATAGCTCGACATAACCATTTAAGCTATAAAAAAAATAATATTGTTAATAATATTAAACCCAATCATTGAGTTATATAGAATAATATCGATTGTTATAGTTGACACGTTTTTAAAAATTTTATGACTACACGCAAGATAAAATATAATTAAAGCAAAAACAAACAAACAATAAAAATATAAATTATTTTTAATGCTTTGGATTTGATTTGATTTGAAACTTGCTTACATTTAATATAATAAATGCTTTATTATGAAACGTTTTTCCTGATCTGCAGGGCGCCACTAAGTCGTGCGGTCTCCTCTCATGTCTTGCTCTTGTTTTAGTGCTGCTGCAGCGTCTGCAAGTTCTTCTTCTTGTTGCAGCGTGAAGCAGAGACCATGGCTTTGCATATTAAATATGCAACAGCCGCACGCGGCTAGGACCATAAAGCACCTGGAAATGCCTGCCACAACAGCAACAACAACAACAAATGCGCCTATCGCAGGCCGTGCAAAAGAATTTACGAGCTGGCAACGTCAGGTAGCAGAACAGTGGCGCCTGGAAGGGGCTGGAGAAGGGAGTAAGGTGTGCAGAGGCACACTCCCAGATATGACGTGCATCCAATCATTTTAACGCAAATAAAGCACAACAGATGGCGCTGCGTGTGCCTTGTAAGTCGACGCACGAGTGCGCGTGGCAGCCACAAAACTGACAGCAGAACAGGCAGCAAATGAAACAGCTACTCCGCGGCAGTGGCAGTGGCAGTGGCAGTGGCAGCGGCAGTGGCAGTGGCAGCAGCAAATGGATGCGTGCGGCATCGCGTGGCAGCTTATCACAAGTGCAGCAACAACAACGGCTGCGAAAAAAAGAATAAACTTATACGAAAAACGTAAGACGCTCTGGTTTATGTATGCCACCGCTGTCCTGTGGTCACTTGTGGCATGACCCAGCACACCCACTACTCCACCAGGCTATCTCCACACGCTTGGAGATACTGTATACTTTTGTTTGCGCTGCGGTTCGTCGACGCTGGCAATTGGAATTTTTGTCGCATTTACCAAAGTGCAACGGGGGCTGTGGCAGTGGCAGCTTGTGGCCAATGTGCTGCAGATAAATCTCATGAAATAATTACACGTGTTACAGTAAATGCTGTTAAATTGGGGACTCTTTCTCCGCTACACCCTGTCACGCCCCCTTCTGGGCATGTCCATGTAAAATGCATTCATGAATGAGTGGACTGCATAAGTGCCACAGCCAGTGGCAGCCACGCAACATAAACGACTTGGATGAGATCCATGCAACAACTGCGAGTGTTTCAATTTGCAGCGTCCAGTATGAGGGTGTGGGGGAGGGGGCAAGGGTACTGGGTGCTGGCAGAGTGGAATAACAAGCCGCAGGACTTATGCCCAATTGGGGAAAATTATTTTGTGCCATTGCGGCAGAACAAAAATAATAGCAAAGTCTACAGCCAAGTGAGACGACTGTTAAAGATACCCTGTACATGTTGAACAGGTAGTTACAAGATTTGATAAGAATAAATCGAACCCAATTCTACACATGAAATGAAGGTTAAATCAAGATATTTTAAATGGTTTCTGATTTTCGAAGGTTCTCAAACTACTTGTCATCTATTTAAAAATTGCCACACAAAAGGGTTTTAAGTACAGGGTCTGAATATTTAATGTATTTATCGTATATACTTATAATACTCAGTATATTTACCATTATGTTGGCTTATCCAAGCCATATAATAAATGAGAGCGCATTTCGCGTGCTTTAAATGAAATTGAAAATCAACTGTGCGAGCGGCAGAAAGCGAGCAGAAAAGTGGAAGAGCGGATAGGCGGGAAAGAGGAAAAGCGGGAAAGCGGGAAAGCGAGACTCATTAGCAGTCGACATCGTTCGGAAAAGTGTTGCCTGCTTTTTTGCGCCAGTCAATAAAGACCATTAAAATTGGCCAACAGCTGCATTTTTCGGTCCACATTTAATACAAACACAATGAAAATATTCGAATCATTTTTATTACAATATATACATATATATTTTCTTTCATTTACATATTTAATTTATAATTATTTGTTGGCGTTATTTAATGTACATTATTTAATGTCTTGATAAAAAGTGTAAAACTAATTGAAAGGAATTTTATTATTTTTCTTAAATAACTAATTAAACAATAATTAATAATTATTTTAAATACACTTTTAAAGCCACGCTTTATTTTTTAAGCCCGCATAAAAATATCATTGTTAACTTGCGATCTAAGCTAGAAAAGGAAGTAAAAAAATCGATGCCTCAATTAACATTTTCAACACTATCAGATTTTTTTACTATTAATAAATTAATATTGTAGTAGGCTACTACATAGGAATACCCATAATGTTAAGTGTACAGTATGTTAACAGCAGAAACCTAATGTAAATGTAAACACGAGATATCGATACAGTAAAATATCGAAATGTAAAACAAGGGAGATCGATAGAACAAAGAAGAAGAAGACAGTTCTGCATAAGAAGAATAAAGGGACAGACGTATATAAGAAAGCTGGAAAGTTTTATTGGAAAAAGCCGGTCACAATATGAATTAAAATCCTTCCATATTGAAAACATTAAGCTTTAAGAAGAATATTATTTAATTGACATAGTATCCGAATACAATATTTGATGCATTGAGATAATTTTGATGTAATGTAACAACAAAGAGTACACGATTCTACCATTCATGGAATTCATATATTTGCATAGTTACTCGGAATGCATTTGTCAACAATAACTGCATTATCGATAAGCAATCTCAGTAGTTGATTGACTGAAAAGGTTAAAATGTAGACTCACATGTACGTAACAAAACACGACTAATTCGCATATTAGAACTTACTGTATCCTCATTAAAAAAATAAAAGACAGGATATAGAAAAAGTTGATAGAAATTGAAATCGGGAGAGATAGGAGAAGCAGTCAAGCGACTACCAAGTGTTAATTGCAAATAAAACCACAAAATATTTATGCATATTTATTTACTGCCCAAAGATAGGCAGATGGTTTGAACTGGGGGAGGTGCAGGGGATGGAAACGACAATTTCAACCGCTTTGACCGCAAAATGTTTGCAGTCAATGGCCATTTTATGGAGTCGCCCAGTTTATTATTACATACTTATTTTATATTGGATGTTGGCTCAATGGCTCTTCTATGGCTGCTATACATGATTCTTTTATGTTTTTTATTTTTGTTCTCAAAAAGAGAGAGTGAAGAGTGGGTAGAGTGTAGAGGGAGAAAGAGAGTTCTTTATATATATTATATTTTTTTTTTTGCGCAACGCCGCCGCATTGGAGTAATCACATAAATCACGCGCTGGCGTCCAGGAGCCGTCGACTGCTCAATGGTTGCTCCATTATGACGCGACTCGCAGATAAAACTCAATTCTCGGCCGATGCATACTAGATAAAAAGATAAAAAAGCAGCACGGCAAACAACAAGAGGAGCAGTTGGTTTATTAAGCATAATATGGCTATAAAGCCAGTCGAGTCATTTGGGGCTCAAGTGAAAGCGTGCTGGAAGGGGGGCTGCCTTCGAATAGCCAAAAAGGATTACCAAGCACAAGGTAGCACCCATTATGATTGATGAGCCATTGCGGCTAATTCTTGGCTCTCGCTTTGTTTCTCCCAATAAACTGTAAATCATGCTGCGCTGCGTGCCAAGTCATAAATACAAGTACTATCCCTATATTTTCATCCATATACCCTCTCCCGCCCCTTCTCCATCCTGCTCAACCCAACCCCACTCCTCTTCTCTCTACTGTTGCAATCTAGGCGCTACTGTACCAACTGCACTGAAAGCTCTCAAACGACGTGCAGCTTTTTAATTAAGGCGCCGCATTGCCAGCTAAAAAAAAACATTGAACAATTTTTCTACAAACATTCATAAGACGAATACTAAATGCTCTCAAAATGCATAACATACATAACTCGCCACTAGAAACTCAGTTACATATATACATATATATAAATTTTAAACAAATCATCAATCATATATTTATAAATAAATAATTGAAGAACTTAATAATAATAAAAATTTTAGATAAAAATAAATAAAAGGAAATTCATTTTATTTATATTAAAACAAAATTATGGAAGATTCGAAACTTTATTTAACATATAAACGGATTTTCCGTCCCTTAAGCAAAATATTAAAATTTTATTTGCATGCTTAAAAAAATGCAATGTTTTTTAATTATAATCGCCATTTGTATTCGAGTGCACAATTTAAAAGATGCAAAGCATAAAAGCATGCAAATAAAATTTTAATATTTTAAACTGATAAAACTGTTTGCTTAACGGACGGAAAATCCGTTTATATATTAAACGGATGTTAAGTTAATAAGACTAAAAAATATCACTGATTTTTTTTGCAACATATCAATAAATATAAAAGATTTAATAGACAAACTGTGTGTTAAAGTTAAAGAACTTACACCCAGGTGAGAGTATGAGATACAAAACAACAACCAACAAATACACCAATAACACAGGGATAAAGACAAATGGCCAAGGCGCGAAATGTTTGACAACTAGCGGCCCGATAGGATAAGGAGAAATGGGTGGAGAGGGGGAAGAGGAGCCAAAAGGGACATGGGATGGGGATGCCATCTATCAAAGCTGCCTGGCAGCAGGCAAATTGAAATGGCAGCCACTGCAATTATCGCAGCAGCAGGAACAGAATCAACTAGATGTTTGCGAGAAGCAGCAGGAAAATTTGGCGTTTTGGGAGCGAACTCGCGCGGAAGAACTTCCCGCTAGATTAGGTCCATTTGCGATATATAACTGAATTAGCACCGCGGGACATGCATTTAAGATGACATATTTGTTGCTTCGATCGTTAGTCGAGCAGCATTTTTAGTGGCCATCATCAACATCAGCAACATCATCATCATCATCATCATCATTATCATCATTATCAGCACCAACAGTTCACCATGTCGCCACAATCGCCACTTGGCAGTCATGCATCATTCCTAGACTGCCGCCTATAATTTTTTACCATTTTTTCTTTGCTTTCTAACTATTTTGGGTTTTTTGGGTTTACTAGCTCTACGACTGCAGTGCATCTTTTCGTCATGCCGTTAGATTTATGAACACCCTTCCTAGCTCTAACACTGACTATGCCTTTGCCTCAGTCCATGCCTGGCAATATTGTAAATCATTTCCAAATTATTTAGTCGCTTTCTATTCATATATGTATTCATATTTTTGGCGCCTTTGCCTTTGGATTGGGGCAAATGGGGAAGTGGCGAGAGTGCGGCACGTGATTGCGTTATAAATTATGAACCACTAGATTTAACACCCTCCCTTCTCCTTCCATTCCTTGCCTCCCCATCTTTTGCTTTACTAACACAACATCCCCTCCTTATAAAATGCCCACTTTTGTTAAAGAGCTCTCAAGTAGTTTATAATATTTAGTGAATTTTTAAAAATAAATTAGGGACTATCGAACCGTCGCTACGATATGGGTTTAAAAAATTGACATATATTTACTTGCAAGAAAGTCATTTCTAAGTTTATGGTGTTATGAAAATGGTACAGGAGCTGCCTGATAATGATCAAGAATATATATACTTTGGTCGGAAACGCCTCCTTCTGCCTGCTACGCACAATTCGCTGCTAACAAATTTAATATACCCTGTGCTTCATTAGAGTACGCGGTCTTAGATCAGTCTATAAATACTCAAGATACACATCACATTAGAGTGAATTTTCAAGAAAATCAATGTCATTAAAGTGAAAAATATATGTAATGTTTTATATAATTTAAGCAAAAATTCTTAAATAAATCATGAACTGAATGTGACTGTTATTTTATCCACTTTGGTGTTTATTAAATGAATTATTTATTATTCAATAATAGCCCAAATAGACTTTTGTTTGCTAGTTGACACTTTTGCCAATAGATGGCGTTGTAAGAAAGTGGAGCATTTCGTTTTGATTTGAAAAACGTATTAAATGCCAGTTTGTTGAATTTAATTTAATATTTATAATATGCACAATATGCTGCCATTATGTTTGCATGATCTGTCAATCTACCCAATTGCCAAACACGCCCCCGCCCTCTGAACAACAACAACAAAAGTAATAGGAGTGGTCGAAAAAATGGAGGCAGGAACCAGGCGAAAAGTGCCGCTATCTATTTATATCGCTTTTGGCTTTTTGCTGGCAGCAAAAAACGCTGAAAACTACTAACGAACGACACCTGCAGGCGGTAACTGTACCTCCATCTACCACTCCAATTTCTGTTCCACCTTTAACTCCAACTTCAACTCTCCACCTCTAGATTCAGTTTGCGTTCTCGTTCTGGTTCCAGTTGCAGCTGCTCGTAGCGTGTGCCGCCATTTTTTGCTTCTTATTGTTTGTACTTGTTGTCCATTTTTGTTGTTTTGACATTGTTGTTGTTGTTATTGCGATACATACACCGAAATTGTTGCTGTTGCACGAATGTTGTAAATCAAAAGTAGGCGAGTCACACGAAGGCTCAGGTTCAGGCTCCACAGCTCCTACAGCTGCAGCCGAGAGGCTCAGGCCCAAGCTGAAGCAGAAACGGTAACAGAGATGGTCGACGGCGACGGCGACAGTGGCAGCAACAGAGGCAGCGGCAGCTCCTATTTGACTGGCAGGCCGAGCGGATAACGCTGGCAATTATCGCGCTTGTGCTGCACGAACAGCGGAAGCGGCAGAGGCGCCATCATGTTACCTATTCCCCCCACACCTTCCCTTCTTCTCTCTCTTTCTCTCGTTCTCTCTCTTTGGACTGCCCTTTGTTTGCAGGCATCTTTTTGTACATTGCAATTGTTAACAAAGAAAAAACTCCTGCTGCTTCAGCTGCTTTTATTATCGTTGTTGTTGTTGTTGGAGTACCCCAAAAATATGACCCAAACACTCACCCCTCTTCTTTGCTTTCCCCAACCCCTGCCTAGTGCCAGGGCTAGGCAGTCAGTCAGTCATTGAAGTCATTTATTGCCACCAATGTTGAACGTTGTTTTTGCCGAACAACTGCACTAAGTTTCGTTTGCTGGTTGCCCGTTTTTTGTTGTGTGCGCGACTGTGTATGTGTATGTGTGTGTGTGTGTGTTGATAGCACTGTCCAAGTCCCGGCCGTTTCGTGTGCAGGATGTGTTTGCAATTTGTGGACACGCCGACCGTCATTTGATTGCTGTTGTTGTCGTTCTCGTTGCCGTTGTCGATTTTTTAGTACTTTAAATTATATTGTTATAAAGTTGTTCATTTTTTTAATTATATGCGAATTGCAAATATATGAAAAAGCTTTGAATAAATAACCGTTTTTTTTTCATTTCTGCCAACAAAATAAAGTGATTGCCAATGTTGCCATATTATTTAAGATTTCCCTTTTTGTGATCACCTCATTCGCCACCAGTGCCCCATCATCACAACCTACTCGTTTTGGCCCCATATTCTATTAGACTCGGCCACACTCGCCCCACCGTTCATAAGCCAATTGTTTGTTTTCTTAGCACCACGCTATAGTTAACGTGACGTCTAGTTCAATTTTTTATTCCATTTTTGTTGTTGTAAAATCATGACACCCATTAAAAATTGGAAATATAACATATAAGGCCACACATATCATACGTACAGCATTATTCGTATGTGGGCCAGTGTACCCGTTTCTTATTGACATTTGAGGCATTGGAATTCTCAAAAGAATAAAAATATACCGACAATTAGTGCTGACATGCAAGACACCAAGAAAACTGAAATCTAAGCTTCCTCCAATTATAATCCAACTTTTTTCTTTAACGGCCTTCATTGACTTTAGTAAGGACATAAACCCATATTCAGCACGGAGCTGCCAGACCTCAAAATGAAACATTATTTTGTTTGAAATTTGATATTTGACATTCATCAAACACGTCTGATTTTTTCAATTACATTTTGATATTA
This sequence comes from Drosophila acutilabella, assembly GCA_035046005.1. Classification (NCBI taxonomy): domain Eukaryota; kingdom Metazoa; phylum Arthropoda; class Insecta; order Diptera; family Drosophilidae; genus Drosophila; species Drosophila acutilabella. The sequence goes on along the minus strand of JAWNOK010000008.1, from coordinate 1,125,314 downwards.
TATTTATGCTAAAATGAAGGCGAACGAAATTTTGCTTTTAATACTTCTCAGTGTCCTGCACATCGGCTTAAACTTCATGAGGCTTTACCGTCGTAAATTTAAAACTGACGGCGACAACAAAACTAACGGCTTGCCATATTGAACATCAGCTGTTCAATGATTCCACGGCGGACATAATCGATAAAGGCGGCCTGAAGCATTCAACAGCTGATCGAAAATAGCATGCGCTATAATTTTGTTTAAAAACAATGGAGTGCGTTAGTTGTGCTACAGAAACAATCACATATAAATGCAGCAAGTGTTCATCACCTTAGTAAGTAAACGAAATTTATCAAAACCGAGCTGCAAATCTAATTTATGAATTATCCAAACAGCTGCTCAGTGAGTTGCTACACAAAACATAAGGAATCTCCACAATGTGAGCAACTGGCCGCAACTCAGCTGACAACCGACCAAAAGCCTGGAAGGCACGGAGCAGAAGAGGAGCCAACAGTTTACGCACCCTTTAGTACCGAAGACACAGTTCCGCTTTCTCTGCTTCAAAAATTAGGCAAGTTTTTCATTTTCCGTATATCAATTATAATTTAAACTCGTTTATATTTCAGACAACTTCGAGCCACTGCGGCAACTCCTGTACAATCCACACATGCGCTCGCTGCTGCAGCAAATTGATGTCGCTCACAACGCGAATCTCACAATGACGGCCGCGATGCAAGAACCGCTTTTTATTGAATTCGCTAACGCATGCCTTCAGATTGTGGAACCCATGACAGACGCAGAGCGCTCGGAGCTGCAGTTGTCAAATTAAAAACACATGTATATAAAATTACGCATTAGAAATATTATGAACTAGTTAATAAATAGTTATGTTGGGTAAAAAATGAAAGTCAGTTTAATTTTAATTACGTTACATTTATTAATTGTAAAGGTTTTCTAATCGATCTGACCAATTTACTTTGTGGCGCTGCCGTTGAGGCCTCTGACTTTGGCCCAGTTATCATCGTCATCGAACAGATCGTCGAAATCGTTATAAAAATCTGCATGTACGTGTTTGTCGTTGGCGGGAGTAGGTAGGTGATCCATCATCATGCCAGTGGCACTGCCCGACTACAAAAAGTGGATTTGCAATTGAAAAATTATAAATATCTAAGTGTTCGAGCGGCATTCGTCTTACCTCTTCCATGTCCATGTATCCAGCCACTTCAGAAAACATTTCATCAACAGCTAAGGATGGTTTCATGTTTAAATCCATTGCACTGTTTTATTTTCTTTTTATTATAATTAATTTCAGTTTTGTTTACGCTTCTCTGTTTTAGCAAAAATAAGCGCTGCCAGCAAGTTGTTTGGTAGAATGGCGTTGCCATCTTTTTTGAGCTCATTTTGACAGTCACAATTTAATAATCTGGCATCGCTTTAAAACAGCTGTGGTGCTGTCGGCCTATTGCTCTGTGTCAAAATGGTTCGCGTTGGACTTCAAATTTCAGCAACGCTAGAAAATATAGACAAATTGGAAACGGATTTCGACTATGCCTTTTTCTTTAAGCTTACCTGCAGCAACTGCGGCGAAACATCCGAAAAATGGCACGACGTCATCGAATCGGAACGCGTACAACAAGACTCGCGCAATTCAGAGGGATTCAACTTTTACATGAAATGCAAAATGTGTGGACGTGAGAATAGCATTGACGTTGTGGAAAAGACGAGAGGTAAGAAAATGTTGCAGTTTTCTTAAACTTGTACTGCATTTTTACGTTACATTGCAGTTGCTTATACGGCAGATGATGCCGGCAAATTTAAAACCGTCGTTGTGTTCGACTGCCGCGGTGTGGAACCTGTGGAGTTTTCGCCGCGATCAGGCTGGAAGGTGCAATCTGCTGAGAACGGTCAATCCTTTGAAGATGTAGACCTCTCTGAGGATGATTGGGTGGAATACGACCAAAAGAACAATAACTCAGTGGGCGTCTACGAATTTGCTTCCAAATTTGTAAAGCTCAAGAAATAAAATTCAACTGGGTGACCCCCTATCAAAGAACAATTTGTTGAATAAATAATACACAATAAATTGAGAAGCATTTTTCTTGAAGATTTACTTTTCACATAGAAAATTAAGCGTAAAATGAGTCTAATAAATACATATAAAATATAGATAATTTAACAATTAGTCATTCAATTTTTGTGCTGAGGCGCTTTAAGACACTATTCATGGTAATTATGCAAATATATGATTATGTATGTTAATTAAATAAATTTGATGTCAGTTTTATATTGACAAACATTATATGTAAACTAGAATTATATAGTCTTCATATATATAATTAGGTATAAAGGGATTTAGGTATAAACACAACGCCACTGGTTAACACGATAGCCAAGTATTATAAATTAATGAATGCGTCAGTAAGATTTAAAATTAAAATTATATTAAACAGACCCAGAGTTGTACTGCTCATCAAATCTAACAATAAACTTATTAGTAGGTTCTACAAAATAAATTCATGTCGGGTCATTTTAGTGGCTCTTGTCGGCCACAATGGGAAACCGAACAACACGTATCTCATTCCCATAGTCGCAAACAACTGAGTCAGATGCGAGCATCATGGTTTTGGGACACAGTTGCCGATTGGCGAAATCCAGTTTAACCTCCCGGGCTGGTTGTCCCGTTCGCACATCCCACACAATAAGCGAACCTATCCAAAACGCAATGAAAATTAGTGTCTCCAAATGTAAATCAAACAGAATCTCTACTTACCCATCTTGCTGGTGACCAGAAGAGATGGTGTCAACATTAACAAACTTGAATAGGCATTTGAAATGTTAATTGTGGTCAGTAAATTGCCCTGGAAGCGTTCCCAAACACAGATACGCTCATCAGTGCCCAGCGAGATAACATAACTGGGCGCACAGGCCAGACAACTGACGGCACCATCATGTGCCTGTATATTGTACATGCAGGCGCCGGTAAACAGATCCCAGACACACAGTAGACCATCCTGTGAGCCGGATCCACCAGTACCAGGCTGCCAGCGATCAACAAAAAGGCAGGTTATAGGACCACAATGCCCATGCAGCGTGTACTCCACATCCGATTTATTAAGGCAATAAACCTGCGAAAAAATAAATAATTTAAACCATTTACAAATTATATACCCGAAGGTGAAACTCACCTTGAGTGTGTGATCCTGGCTACCGGTGAAGACCATGTCATTGACCACTTGCATGCAGGTGATCGGTTGTTGATGTGCCAATCTCACGCCCTCCAGCGTGATTTTCATCTCCTCCTTCGTTGTTTTCTGCGCTGCATCAGCAGATCGTTGGTGTTGCAGCGTAAGTCCAAGACTGCCTGTGGAGCCAGTGCGTACATGAGCTAGAAGAGAGATTATTTTAAATAAATATATAACGATCGTAAGGGGCTCATATACTTACTTCTTCTGTAGGCTGATGTAAATCCCCAATCAATCTGTTTGCCTTTGTAATAGGTCTCCAGACGATAGAAATCAAGACGTCCATTTAAGCGGGCCACAATTACGCGATCCCCGTTCAGGTGGATGTGGGTGATGCCCTGATTCCGTTTGGCATCCTCCTGATAGGCACACTTGAGCACACCGACGGCTGTCTCCCACAATTCCACCCGCCCATTCGCACATCCGACAGCAATAAGATTATCAAAATAGTCCAGACACCAAACGGGAGAGCTGGGTAGTTTGCGCAGCAAGGTATGGCCATCTGGACGTGGATGGGATATCTGCATATCGTTGCGTTCAATGCTGGCTAATTGTTCGCCACTGCGACAATCCCAGACACGAATTTGGCCTTTCAGACAGCAGCTAATGATGTAGTTACCATCCGAGACGAGGCACTCAATACGATGCTTGTGACCAGCAATCTGGGTGGGTACACCCTCCAGAATATGCTCGGTTTGCGTGTGTGGCGCCTCCGATTCGTGCCAGCTGGAACGCCACTCGGCATAGTTTCGTGTGCAGATGCAGCGATAGAAGACAACCATTGTGTAGCAGAGCACAAAGATGCTGATGCAGCACAGCAGTATGGCAAAAAAGATTTCCATGGGACTCTTGGGCACTAGGGGCATTCCACCCTGCATTACCATTGGTGATTCTCGTCGAGCATCATCATCGTTAAAGTCCAGTGGATCAAGCGCGGCAGCCAGTGCCTTCCATTGAAAGTTTTGCTGCAGTTGCTCCTGCGGATTACGAAGAAGTGTTGCTAACTCAGGCGATATGGCATGTGTCAACCGTATTGTTGGCAAAAGTGTCACATATTGTCCACTGAGCGACACATTGTACTGCTTCATGATAGTCGACCAATGGAAATTAGACAGAAAATAGTTAAGCTCAAAGTTGGGATATCTCAAACGAAGCAAATCAGCCGCCGTTTCATTAAACTCGTGCATTGTCTGCTCTCGATCCGAACTGGGTGTGACATAGTTGGGTGTATTCCCGAGCTGTCGTTCGCCCGTAGGCTTGAATCCCTGCAAGAAACTGCTGACGGCACCGCGTGTAGCCTGAAGATGACGCTGCAGCTCATAGGCTGTGCTCATAGTGCCATTGCTCTGCATGCTGAACAGTTGCTCCAAGCAGCCGGAATTGTACAGAATGGATCCAATCCACACACTCATCCATATCATAAAGGCACGCTGAAAGAAACGTGTGCGTGCCCAGAAATTCACAATCTTAATCCGCTTGGGAATGCGATGCTCCTGCGATACATGACCCGCATGTCCATTGACCAACGCGGCTCGTTCGGGACCAACGCCATCGGCGAAGCACAGCTTTGGATGCGATTGGGAGCGTTGAAAGGTGCCGGGAACGAAGGGTGGAAGTGTTGGCAGTGCTGCTCCAAAGAAACGAAAATCTTGGCGACCCGAAGAACCAGATCCGTGCTGGCCGTTTCCCATTGTGCAGCTAAGCATCATCTTGGGCAAGTGCTTGGCTTCTGTGGTATATTCCGCACGCTTGATATTCATGGCAAGAATTGTGGAGAAGAAAAGCATTTGGAGCATAAAGTCGGAAATGAGACCGACTATAGCAAATATGCAAAACTCCTGGATGACAGGCACAAAAGTAGCCAATCCGATGGTCAATATGGTGATCTCAGTCATCAGGGTCTTGGATATATGCCAGCCCTCCTTACTGAGGGCCTGGGCCACACGAATCTTCACATCGAAGGTTGAATCCATGGAGACAACGCTCTTGGTAATTACTAAACTGTTCTCTAGTCCTACCAATATACACAGGTACGGGAAAATGTCCTTCGACTGCAACGATATAGTCAGTCCGAAGAAAAAGCACAGACCCAACGACATGGCGAGGCTACCCAAAGTGGTGATCACACTACAAGTAGCCAGCAAGACTCGGGAACGAAATACATCGATTTTCCGTACGGAGAAATAGACATAGACAAAGACCACAATGAAGGCCACAGATAAGGGCAGAAATTCCCAGATCTTATACTCCCCCGGATAAAATATATACGTTATCGTCGACGGCTCATCATCCTCGTCAGATGAGACCACTGTTAATGGTGGATAATAACGAAGTAACTTCTCCTTTAGCGTCTCCAAATACTCGGCATCGTTTTGCTTGAGAATCAGCGTCATCGCGTACTGTATGATCCGGGAACGAGCACGAAGGGGATAACGCTTGAATCCCGTATCCTGCATTGGCAATCCAAACAGCATTTCCGCTGTCGAAACTTTCGATTTTTGTAGATTCTATAAGTGAAAAGAAACAAACGATTAGAATAGAATTATCGATAGATAGCAGAAACAGATAACTGATCGATGGCTCGCTTATCTATGGAGTGTACTGTAGGTACTGCAAATCCCACTAACGATGGACTTGACGCGTGGCTTGATTGATTAACTGATATTGTGATTCACTATTTTCCAAACCAGCGAAATCGCGTCACCAATGGCGTATTCCCCATTCGAGAAGTAAAAAACATATTTGTTTAATTTGTCTATGAGTGAAGGAGAAAGTTTCATAATAATCCGATAAAAGTTTAAATTAAACAAGAAAGAATGCTATAGTCGCCCAGCGACTTTAGGATACCCGTTCCTCAATATTCGACCGATTGTTCCTATGGGAGCTATACGATATAGTAGTCCGATTTGGATTAAACTTTGTCAGTATATGTACGCCATAGATGTGTACAACCTATGTGAATTTGGTTTGGATAACGTAACTAACAAAAAAATTTTCTATATTAAAACATGCTATTTTCACCTGCTTTTACCTTTATATGAACATAGAACGACCTAAAGTGGGCGTATCAAAAACAAAAACAAACTTGTACTGCTTGGGCCTTTTATCTTTCATTTGCGACCTCTCGGGTCTTTTTAGCTCTTATAGTTGCTGAGATCCTTTTGCTCATACAGACGGACAGACGGACATGGCTATATCGACTCGGCTATTGATTCTGATCAAGAATATATATACTTTATGGGGTCTGCCACGCCTCCTTCTGCCTGTTACATACATTCCAACGATTACAATATACCCTTGTACTCTACGAGTAACGGGTATAATTAAGATTTTTGATAAGCAAACTTTATAGAATTGTAGGAAAATACTGTCCAACTAAAAGTCATAATAAAAGCAAACAAAAACATTTTTTTTGATAACATTATTGAGAAATTTTGGATTAGTCAAAACATTATTATTATTATTATACCCGTTACTCGTAGAGTACATGTTTTAGTATAGAAAACTTTTTTGTTAGTTACTTTATCCGAACGAAATTCACATAGGATGTACTCATCTACGGCGTACATATACTGGCCAAGTTTCATTCAAATCGGACTACTATATCGTATAGCTCCCATAGGTACGATCGGTCAAATATTGAGTAACGGGTATCCTAAAGTCGCGGGACGACTATAGCATTCTTTCTTATTTTATCATGTCTTTAGTTATTTAAAAAATTTCGGGAGACTTTTATAAGTTGGCACAGGTTCAAGACCCATTTCCGTTTACCAAAAACAATATGAGATTGTACACAATAACCTAATGACTCACGAGTCTCAAGCTAAAGTACTTCATAGATAAGTATCTATATATAAACAAATACACACCAAACATTAGATATGTGTGTGTATTTGCAGGTGTGCGAAGAGCTTTTGCTGAAATGTGTGTGTCTTTTCGTTAGCACTATCAATAAGTTGGAAACAAACAAAGAATTTACAAAAAGTCTAGCTCAGCAAATCTCTATGAATTGAATTAGTGAAGAGTATAAACTATTACTTTATACATAATTGATTTTTATTTTGATTTCTGTTAATTCAAGCCATTTACTTTGGCTAATAACATGCTCAAAGAGAACTCAAACATCTCTTCAACATTTCCGCAGGTGCCAGTATTATCATTATCAATTCTTCCCTTTGAAATCCAAATCCAAAAACAATTTCACATAGTTGAGCCTGCTTAGTAACCTAAGCATATCCCATCTAATTTTAGCTATTAAGCTTGGCTACAAAGTGCACTCTAGTTATAATGCCTGGGCAAATATCAATTTGTCGCTTAAGTGATGCAATTTCCCATTAGACCTAGACTTACACAAATAAACACACACACACACTTGCACTTAACACACATTTCGAGGTTGAGAGTTTTAACACTTACATGATACTGAAATATAGTGTTTAATATATTTGTATCTCTGGTAAAGTTTTGGGCATTTTGTGTCCATAGATTCGCTGGCGATAACAAAAGGCACCCATACTGAGGAAAGATTTCATCCAGTTGACCCTGAGCGCCACGTTTAACATTCTCCACGTGCAGACAGTTTTGCTCCAGTGTGCGCTGACTGCAGATTTAAGAATTTGATTCAATTAAAGGCAATGTCACGTCTCGTATATATAGTAAATACATATTTATTGAGAGTATTTATATACACATGTATTTATCTCGATGTCTACTTACTTCTCGCTGCTCTGATGATTGCGCACAATTTCGAGCAATTTAAAAACTTCATAAAGCGGCGCTCGAAACGCATCCATTAGCTGCATATCATCGGTCCAAGGCAGCACGCTAACCCGCAGTGTAATCTGCTGCACGTACAATGCCGGGTTGCTCTGTGCCCAGGGCAGACTTCCTCCTCGATCGGTGCCCCCGCCGCTGCTACCACTTCCATTAAACTGTGGAGGGTTTGATCCTCCTCCTCCCGCACCTGCTGCCCCTCCTGCTCCACTCTGATTAAATGTTGGTGAGGCCTCTCCGAAGAGCGGCGTGTAGCGTCCCTCATAGGGCAGCACAATTTTGGTGGGTATTGTGCCAGGTAACGGTATGTTAATCAATGGATAGCTGAAAGAGATACAGAGACAGACACAGAGAGAATATGTGTGAGAATAAATCTATTAGCATAATCAAATACTGTTTATCGCTCTTCAATAAGAGACTTGTTTTAAGACCCTGTGTATACAAAATACAAGGGGTATATTCAGATTTGAGGCACCAACATAAAAAGTTTATTTGACACATAAAAGGGGGTATATGGCCTTCATAAATTGTATATGTTTTAAGAGTTTATAAGCTACGGAATCTACCATACGAAAACTGATTCTCTTCTTTTAAGTATTTTCTTTTTAAAGTAAATAGAATTAATGTTATTATCTTTATATTACTTTAAACCTATTTGGTCTGGGTAGAAAACTACATACTATAGCTCCATAGATAAAGAGCTCGTTAGTAAAAAATTATAAGGAAATTTTGATAACAAAATGTAATTCAAATATTACGTGCTTGAGGTGAATACAGGGTCTCTTTAAGTCGACTAGCTCAACTATTGATTTTTATACTAATTGTTGCTATTCTCGTTGTTAATGATGTTGTTATTTCTGCCTTCTTCTTATTGCTGTCAACGCCACATTGAGTTTTGTCACCTTACGCGTGCCCCAAACATTTTCCATCATTCAGATTGGATTTGATTTATCAACAAATTCGTTTTTATATTATTCAAGGTTAGCGGGCCAAAGACACAATAAAAAAGCAACAACACGAACAACAACAACAACAAATAATAAAACAAGGCACGACCAAGACCAACAATTTTTTATAGCTTCTGACCGTTGATAAGAAAACTGAAATGAACTGATCAAACACAATTTTAGCTGCATTACAGAAACTGATAAGAGTCCAAAACAGTTGGTTAGCTTGGCAACTAAAGTGATTTTTCTGGCTTAGTTTAGCAGCTGTTCATTAGGGAAAGAGATGGAATTGTAATACGGACTGAGGAGAGAGAGAAATAGAGAGATACAAATATACAAGAGTTGTGTTAAATTTGATACATGAGGAAAATAAGTAAACATATTAAAGGGTAATAAAAGATTGAAAAATCAATTAAGAGTTAATATCGACCAAATGTTCCAATGGCTACCATACGATATTTCCAAACTTTCAGTTTTAAAAAAACATTGAGACTATTGACTATTTTGCAATGAATTAAAGGGAATGTAAGAATAAGTAAAGAAAAGTAAGGTATAGGCAGATATTTATATATTCTACATAGTTAAATATTCTAACTAATAACTTAAAATCTATAAAGTCGAAGCATGCACATTCTGACAAAAAAGTACAGGGAATTGTTTTTTTTTTTAAATCACTAGTAACACATATGTATGTCTAAACGACGCGCGAAATTCCGCTAAAAACATAATGTTTAAGACCAATTCTATGTTTGATATATTCATCCACACTAGAAAATCGGCAAGAAAACCTTACGTTGACTGATATCACACTCGAATTCTGCTTTATAATAGAGGACAGTCAGACAACATTCCAGTAAATAATATTTACGAATAGTGTAACGAGCGATTTAAAAATTAAAACAATTTTCGGTACTTTCTTCAGAGAATGTAAAATGTATACTTATTTTTTTAATTTGCATTTTTGAAAAATACAGAAACTCACTATATAAAAATATATGTATATTTAAAAAAATATATTAAGCAATAATTAACGCCAATTCAAGTAGTTATAAAAATTGATTGTCTTTTTATAATTGTTTTACAATTATATTTTCTAAGGAAAATCCAATCAGCTTCCTAGAGGTGCATACTAAATGTGCTACTATTAAATAATAATTACAGGTTCTTTATTTTCCAACTGACGCTTTCCAACATTTATTAGATCGCCCCTATAATTTTGGTGTGGTACTCTACTAAGCACATTTATTGTACCAGTGGGTGTGTGAGTGTATGTGTGTGTAGTATTTAATACATAATTTCATAATTTCAATTATCTATCAGACATAAGGCCGCAACAAGAGTGTTTTTTCGTGGCCATTCTGAGGTCTAGACATTGTTTATTTTTTTGTTATTGAAATTGATAAAAATCTTTGAACGTGTGTCAAATCAGGTCTGCTTTGTATGTATGCTTGTATTGTATTGAAATATGTGTACAAATTGAATAATCTATGCGTTGTGCAAGAGCTAAAAATAAAACAGATCAACAATATGCGAGATTAATAAGTTTTCCAAAGTTTGGCAAGAAAATGGGCTCAAATTGCATTAGCTCCTCACAGTACTTATCTGACACTTTGTGTCTGTATCTGAACAAACTTGACCTTTTCGAATCAATTGAGTTTATAATATGCAACAATAGCTTATCAATAAGCAAAATAAAAAATTTCATATTTTCCATGCTTTATTTTTGTTCTATATATTCTACATATTTTGTATATAGTGTATAGATCGATTGACGCATGCCGCTGTGCTCTACGAGTTCAACATTATTTCTTTTTATTTTGTTTTTGTTTTTGTTTTTGTTTTTGCTGATAATCAATAATATTATCTAATTGCAAGTCAAGCAAATTTGCAATCAGTAATTTTTGTTGAGGTTATGTCATTTAATATAAAAAATATATATCAACGGAAAATTAAAATAATTTAAATTATTAATTTTAAATTAATTAAAGTAAGATATTTAAAGACGGTACAACGAGAAGTAAAAGTAATATTATTTAATTTCAATTTGGCTAACATTTACATACAAATGCTTTAAAAAAACCAACATGAACAAACTTTTGAGAGAAGTACAAGAATTATAACGATATTCATTTAAATGCTTAACGTCTGAATTTTTATTTAAAATTTATATTACCTTAAACATCACAACAGTTTAGGGGAAATGGATATTTTTACTCATATTCATTTTTAAAAGGTTCTTATCACGCAATCCCACTTAGGGGTTGCAGAGTTATATAAAAACAGTGATAATTGGTTTAAAAAAAAAAAAAATTAAAAACAAAAAAAAAGGAGTATAGTAAAAAAAAAACACGGACCAACATTTGCATACATATGTTTGTAGATGTATTTAATTCCTAGAACCATTAAATGCACACAGGCATAAAACATATATGTGCGTGTACGTATACATAGATGTATGAACGTTGTGCTCTCTTGACTACAAAATACCCTAGATCGCACATACACACACACACACACAGATAATTCACAATTTTTGTGAGCCTTCTACAGATTTAAAAGTCCCATGAATGTGTTATAACACCTAACTGAATTGCATTGTCAAAAAATACTTGTTCACTACTCATTGACCTATGTTCTAAACACAGTCTCAAAAGCACAAAGCTTTGGCATGATTTTTAACAAATCAAATTTGGAATTCTTTTCCCTCTGCGTTTCATAAAAATAAACTTTCAAAATTTGTAAAACGACTGCACCAGAAATTTTTTATTTATTCGATTTATTACAAGTTCTGACAAATGGTTCCGGTCCTTGTTAATTTGAAGCCGTTCATAGAAACAACCCAAAATTGGCTTAAAGCCAATATACCCCATTAAAACATTTTAATATGCCTAGGGTATAAAAAAAAATTAACTTACCACGAAAGCAAAACCGCCATGAGGGCAATGCTAGAGGCGCATGTTGGGTAGCTGGACAGGAAAAGGCCATGCTTGTAGTAGAAATGCGAGACAGAAGCCGGCAGACCGGAAGATGATGATGTTGTGGCCACCGGTTGGGAGTTGATTTTAAGTTTCGAAGATTTGTTTGTGTTGCCGGCACCACTGCCGCCACCGCTGCCGACGCCACTGCCGCTAGTGTTGCCGCCATTTGCTGTCAATGGCAACGATGTGGACGCAGCAGCCGCTGCTGCTGTTTTGGCAGAACCATCTGTTGCGGCAGCCATGCCACTCACACACACGCACAAACTCACACACGCTGACAAAGAGCACGACCGAAATTGACACTGAAGTAAACTTACACAAACTCACACTCTCTTTCTCTCTTACGCACTAGCTAGGTGAGAGAACTGTTGAACTTTAAGCTTAGTTCTACAGTCAAGTTTATTTTAGTTTTAGTTTTGGCCTTTTTTATGGCAAATATTACGCAATTTAGCATATGCAACGCATCATTTGGCGAAGGCGACACATGCATACACACACACACACACGTATGTATGTATTACCGACGCAACTCTAATGTTATTTATTAATAGCTAGTATTTAACTTTTAACTTTTCCTTATAGTGTTATTTTTGTTTTTGTTAATGTTTGCTATTCTATAGCTTTGATTTTCGGCACTAAAACAATATCGACACATTTTTTGCATTCTGATTTCTATTGATTTTTCTTTTTCTTGCGCTTCATTCGCACCTTTTAGCCCCACGTTTATTTGCGACGTCTACTTTTGCAGTCGCTGTCGCGGTTGACGCTACTATGCTTGCTGTTGTAGTTTTTGTTATTGTCGTTGTTGCTTATGTGGTCGTTGTGAGCAATTAATTCACATTTTCGCGCATCTTCGTCCGCGGCACGCACACACACACACACACGCAAACAAAATACACACTGACGAGTCACAATTGTGACGCGCTCATTGGCAGATTCAGTTCCTATTTATTATTGCCGCCGCTTATTGTTATCAAATTAACATAAATAGAAGCGCTAGATACGATTTCCAATGGGGGTATTTTTACATTTGTCAATTACGAGGCACTTTTCTTGCGATTGCTTTTTCTTTTTTGCCTATTTGGTATTTTTGCCCAGCTGCGACGCAAAACTTTTCTTCAGCGGTTGTTTTATACTTTTGCATATGTATTATTGCCTTAATTTCAATTATTTCTCACATACGCACCATTTTGTATTAAATAACTATGCACAGTTCTGCTAATTTATTAAACACGTTTTTTCATAAAGCTGCCTAGCTTGAGCGAACTCCACGGTACGAAAAAGTTATCGTTCTAATAAGAACAACATTGAACAGCTGTGCCAGCGCTGGTCGAGTTTAGCCGCAAAATTGCAATCGATAAGCCGTTCATACAACCCTGACTATAGTGGGACCAAATGTACTAGCTCCAATAACAACGGGAAAATAATCGATATTTCTTGACCCATATATCGATATATTTCATTCAACCAATTAATCTAATCGCCCAATTTAAATAGAGTATTTGATTTTGATTATATATTTGGTTGTGGCTCTTATGATTAAAAATGTACATATTATTATCTGTCTTTATATGTTCATTTGATTTTACACCACAGTATTTGTATGCATGTGTAAATTTAAAATAGTCATGATTTAAGTATTTCAAATAATTGAACAATTAAGAACCTTTTGAACTGTTTCATTAGTTAGAAGTATAACCTCAATGAGCATAAATGTTTAGCCTTAATTCTGTATGTATATTATGTACACTATAAACCTTTGCTCAACACATAGTTCAGTATAATCCGGTTATAACGACACTCACCCCCCAACGATTTTACGTCGTTATACCAGGTAGACGCTTTAACCAAAAGGAGAGCAACGGACACCAAGGAGGGGGGGACCAACCAAGTCATCGGATTTTCGTCGCAATGACCGTACGGACGCTTTAAGCGGAGTCGGTATAAACGGATTCTACTGTATTTGGATTTTGTAGAATCTAAAAGTCTAACTACATAAACTTTACAGGCTCTAGAAGAAACCATACCTAAGTGTTTGAAAGTGTTCGTAAATTTAACAGAATTGAAGTGTTAAAGTCCATAAATTGAATTACATAATAGACGTAGTAAAATACGTATACATTGTTTCGCGCTATACTAGTCAATTTTTGTCGTTGGCATCGTGTACTCCGCCGTAATTGACTCCGGCGAAGCGTACTCCTGATAATGCACGTGATCCGCTCCCAACTGCGAGTACTCCTCACAGTTTCCAACTAAGTGAACCCCATTCTCATTGGAACTACTCTTTCGAGAGCCAAAGATCAGAGCAGTTCCTTTACTGAGAATGGGACACAGCAAGGACTGATGACAGCAGGCAAATAGTCTATAGTTCTGACCCTGGAAGGGATCAGACATTGCCGCGCATAGCATATGATCCAAGTTAATGCCAGTTAACTGTAATAACATTAAGATATTAGTATCAAGATTAGTCAAGTCAGGTCAGGTCATGTCAGGTCACTCACTATAGACAGCGGGGAAAGCAGCGCGAAGTGGTAGAAGAGCATGAAGGCAGTTCCTATTTTAGACCACTTAAAGTCTTTCGTGTCCTCTACGGTATAGGCACCTACAGTCATAAATAGGATACTTAAGCTACAAGTATGTAGATGCCAGTTATTTACCAGTTCTCAGCATGTAAATGGGTATAATGTAGAGCAGGGCGTGCTGTATCCAATACGTGGCCTGCTCAAAGGGATACGTCCTTCCCTCGACTTCCGGGAATATAAATGCCAGAAACGGTCCGTTTAAATTGCTCATTTGTATGCGAAACATGGCCGTTGTTGTCTTCGTCGGCTTTGCAGCTAGTAGATAAATCTGTGATAAATAAAAACAGTTAATCGATTTTGGAACCTAAACAGACAGATATGAGTCCACTGGGTTCATATAACAAACATATTTTTAGAATATTTTTAACTTAAAGTTCCTAGTTCCTAAATGTTCATAAAGTCTAAAGTTTTTTAACTTTAAAGAAAATTCTATAAGAAAGCACATATGTAATTAACTCACCTGAAGACACGTTTGGACATGACATGGATTCAGCGCAAAGATCATTGAGCGTCCCGCGAGTTTGAAGCCCATCTCGATGCCAAAGATGACGGACATGCTGATCAGAAGAAAGAGTCTCATTGGAGAATGTGGTTTCTGCATTTCCTGTGGGGAGCACAGTTTTATGGGAGCCAATCGTTTCCACGAGCTGTGCATTATATAGATGAAAAGCACAGATAAAAGCGCCGATTCTGTCCAACGACGTCGATCTGTCATGTAGTTTATACACTCTGGTCCTGTCGTACGTGGTATCTCAGCGGTAATACCGCCCACAGCCCAATCCCAGTCCATTTTTTAAGAATTTTCTTCTTTTTTTGCCTTTGTTGAGCTCTAAGTCCTGCAAGATAAATATCAAAGCGTGTTCTTTAATTCAGTGGAAAGTTTAAGCAACCCTTAAGACAGGGCTCCATTAAAAATTAACTGCATTGCGTGTTGCTAACAACCTGAAAAAACAACGATTTGTATATTGTTTGTAAAGCGTTTCAGTGGAATACTCTCTTGCCTCCCTAGCCCCTTGCTTTCTTGCCTCTTTGACCCCACCCTTTGCCCGTTGCCAGACAAACCCCTTAATGTGTTTGAAA
Source organism: Drosophila acutilabella (assembly GCA_035046005.1). Lineage (NCBI taxonomy): Eukaryota > Metazoa > Arthropoda > Insecta > Diptera > Drosophilidae > Drosophila > Drosophila acutilabella. Next base: position 1,109,733 of record JAWNOK010000008.1, on the reverse strand, counting down.
TGAATGAAAAAGTAAAAAACCCAAGCTAAAAGGACTCTGTGGAATACTCTTACTTTACATTTTTCAAGCAGCTCGTAGAATCAATGAAAAGTTATGGAAATTGGCAGCAGAAGTACATGTTGAAATATTACATTTATTATCATATTAACAGACTTTTTAAGTAACAGTTTTAACCCATTTATTGTTAAAAATTTTCTTCTAAACTCCAGCATTTAAAGTGTATCTAAGCTTCGTTCAGGCAAACATATAACATTTTTGGTTTGGTTAGTTGTTTTGACTGTTCCGGAAATGCTAAAACACGATGCAACGAATGTACACCTCAAGAAAACTAGCGTTAATACCGCACTATTCCACCGGCTTTCCCCGACTTTTCTGGCCAGCTGTCAACTCAAAAATGTAGCAAGTTGTAGCTGGGTGGTGCATGGCCCTTGTGTGAGCCGCTTGTTGAATGACAAAATAGCTTGAAAATACACAGAGGAGCTCACCCGACTGTAGTATACCCTGTGGTAGTACTGTATTTTATTATGTTGTCAATACTTTAATTGGCGTTCAAATACTTAAAATTTCCTATAGTTTCTAAATACTCATAAAGTTGGAGGCATGGATAAAATTATCGCTATGATTAATCCACAAGGACTTCAAAAATACTGATTATGCTCAAAGCTTGGGGTATTAAATAAAGTCTAGATGGATATCATGGAGGGTGGTGGGCGGTGTGTTCTGTACTATGTGGAAAACTACATTGGAAATGAAATATTGTCAACGTTGACAGCTGCCGCAGCTGCAGGCAAACTTGGAAGAGTGCCAAGATCGAAGGCCGTGCCAGTTGGTCAATTTCAGTTTGAAATCCATACCAAAGCCCAAACTAATGCCCTATTGTCGAATTGACATACTTCTTATGAATAAAGATAACATCGCAGTCTAAATATAATTGTACTACTTTCAATTATAATAAATTGTCAAAGAAAATGGGTTCGAAAAAAATCGCATATTTCTATGTTAAGCAACAAGCAAATTGACTTATAGCCGTATTTACTTAAACCAAACCAGTCAATAGAAAACATTCCCTGCAAACGTTAAATTTAAAGTCTACTTTTCAGGGCTTCTAGAATAATTTTGAATGTCACACACACACTGGCAAATATGCAGTGCAAGTAAACACAGACACACATTTATTGTGCATTTTCATTGTCAAGAGCAATAGCAAGAGCAGAAGCAAGACAGAAACGGACAGAATGAGAAAAGGAGATAGAGAGCGGTAAACCAATGCTGGTTCTAAAAGAGCAAACGCAATGTTTGCCTTCGGACTGTCATTTGCGGGGAGCTTTCAGGACAAACAAAACAGCACTTGAGTCAGCTGTTTGTTGAAAGCGCTCAAGAGAGGGCGCCACCAGCACTGCCAGCAACGCACAGCGGCCATTTAATTCGATTTTTCTAAATGTTTAAATTTGCAATTTAATTAAATCAAAATTAATCACATGCCACTTTACATAGTTATGCGTAAATTCATTAAGTAAGTCTATTAGTTTTTGTTCTCACTTTTAAATTCAAGAATTTCGGCTGTCCGCCACGTGGTTTCATGCAAAGCTCAATGCGACACTCGAAGACTTTCGCAAAATTCTGAACAAACTTTGTACTTTGTCTTGTCTGCAGACATTCTTTAATAATTTATATTTAAATTTATATTTATATTTTTGTCAGTTCTGTGCACTCTCTGCAGATATTGCATTTGCAAATTACCAACCAAAGAAGACAAAAAAAAACAATCGGATTTTCGCGAGACTAAAATAAAACGCGTTGCGTCGCGTAGCGATGCGTCGACGTCGATAGTGTCTGCGACTGCGATTCTGACTGAACAACGCTCAACGTTGCTACACCGGCAGAGGCAGAGTCAGTGTCAGCGTCGCTGTGTCTGTTTTTATCCCCCACTCTTGGTTTGGGGTTGTTTTGTTCATTTGATTCCTACAGAGTCAATTCAAATTATTAACGAATTGGAGTTGTTTGCTTTCAGTAAATAATCAACAGTTGTAGGCTCTAAATTATTATAATTGTGTTGATAGGCCAACCCAAATTACTGATTTAATAATGCTTTTAGGAAAAGTTCTTTATAAATTTTATTTTATAAATACTGTTTAATTTTAAATTTGACAATTCCACTAATATCCCTCGTCTGTAAAAGTCCCTTAAGTTTACACAAACCAAAATCTCACCACAGCTTATGCCCTCCCTCTCTCGCTCTCTTTCTTAAACACTCTCGCTTTTTTTTCGACTCTTGCTCTCAGAGCGCAGTCAAAGCTTTTGTTCTTGTATGAAAGCTTTTGCTATCGAGGTCTATGTCAATTTGGCGCCAAAACAAATGATTGACGGCCTACAACCGCTTCCGCACACATACATGCACACATATGTACAGTGAAAGCTCTTTACGGACACAATTTGTTGCACAGTTTCAGTTACAAATTGGATTATTGGGCACAAATATTGGACACACGCTCTGATTTAAGCAGCTTTACCGACTTTATGTCTTCCAATTCTACTCAAGCCAAATTAATGTAGGATTTAAATTCAGTTTTTACTTCTTGCGAATGTAGCAAATATAAAAATTTTGAATTTTCGACGTTCGCTGTTTCCGTTAACGTCCGCGACAAGCAAATGCATGCACATAACTGTAATTGAGTGCAAACTAAAAAAAGAAGAAATGAATATGAACATTGAAAATAGCTATAAATGGCCATGGATTAACGAGCGAAGAGTGCGGCAATAGACACACACATACATCCGCGCATACTCACACACATGGGCGTCCGTCTAAGCGGATGCAAAAACAGTTAGGCACAGTGGCACCCACACACTCGTTACTGGTGATGATTATGGAGGCGTATTCATACATATTCACACAGTGTAGATTACAATTGTACGAATAAAAATACGGTTAATTAGTTAATCGATAAATCGATACGGTTTACGTTCATTTTTGATGGAATCTGTTGTTTACCCAAGGCTTGATAGAATTCAAAAAATCTTATATTAATGATTAAAGGTAACAGTATAATTTTTTGTTATAAAAATTATTAATAAAAAAATTTGAAGTATGATGAAAATTACAAAATTTCAGCAATGCGATCGCATTGCATTTCGACAAAGGGGTGAAGAAAAAAAAGGTTTATAAATTCCGGGTTATTACAATGAAAAATTTCGTTTGCCATAAGGTGCAGCGTTATATTGGTGTTATCGCCAAAGTTAGAAAGATTTTGTCCGATTTAGCCACCTAGTAGCTCTTGAATTTCATTCAGAGTCTTGCCCTTCGTCTCTGGCACAAGCAGGAAAATGAAGATGCAGGCCAGCAATGAGATTACACTAAATATCCAAAATGTTGCAGGGGCCCCAAACGTTTCTAAGCAGAAGGGGAATCCTTTGGTCACACAGAACGCGAAGAGCCAATTGCACGTGCCACTGATGGCACCACAAAGTGGTTTCACATCCTCGCCGAACAGTTCAGCCATGATCAGCCACGGCACTGGTCCAAATCCCAATGAGAATCCAATGATAAATAAACAGGTGGCCAATACGGGCAACCAGCCGACATCAGAGTCCCTCAGACATTTAAAATAAATGCCCATTAGAAAAGTCGTAACAAGCATTATTGCCGCCGACAAAAATAATAAAACACGGCGTCCAACCATGTCAATCGTCGCTATGGCAATTATTGTGGCCACTACCTGGACGACGCCAATGATGACGGTACAACTGTCTGGCGACAATCCGGTACCGGCCTTCGCAAAAATACTGGTCGAGTAAAAGATGATGGCATTAATGCCCGTAAACTGTTGAAAGAACATCAAGGCAATCGATATGCACAGGCCAAGAATACTGCCTCGTCGTCGCATTCCGTCCTTGACTGGCGGTTTCTCTTTCTTAGAATCGGCGATCATGGCATTCATGTCAGCGGAATAATCTGTGTTAGCGCCACGTAGCCATTTCATGGATTTATCCGCCTGTTCGGGTCTGCCCGCCTGCAGAAGGTAGACAGGAGATTCTGGCACCCAGATGAACATTAGAAAGAATAGGATTGGCAGACAGCCGCACAGTATGTTCACCACAAAGGGTTTGCAGAGTGCACCCACACCGAAGCCATAGAGGATGCCCAATACAATCCACATCTGAAAGAAGCATCCCATGACACCTCGGATTGATATCTCGGCTATCTCCGTTGTATACACTGGGCCAGTTACGCAAAATGCTCCACCACAAGCGCCAATCACAAAGCGTCCAATGTAGAGCAAGAAGGCCTTCTCGGCCCAAATGATGCATGCCCAGCCCACTAAATAGGGCAGTACCAGGAGGAGCATTACAAGTTTGCGACCAAAGAGAGAGATCAATATGCCAATCGGAATACATATAAAGGCCGCTCCGAGCGTTAATGCTGAAGTGACCCATCCCCATTCATCTCCACTCAATGAGTAGGTGTACGCGTCTCCTTTTTTGATCGGTTTCTCCATTGGGCCAGACCATCCTAACGAAGCACCCAAGCAGAAGGCTCCAAATGCGGCTATTAAGCCCGCTATTAACTGCTTTATTTTACCCATCTACAATTAAAAACTTCAACTAAAATTTTGGAAAGCTTATCTAAAACTGAACATGAAGTTGGAATTTATATATAGTGAATAATCATTTTTAATCCATTCCAACTTCAGGTCAATGTGACACTTAACACAAATATTATATTTTTATACTCTCTGCAAGAGTATATTGGGTTTGTGAAAATGTATGTAACAGGCAGAAGGAGGCGTGGCAGACCCCATAAAGCATATATATTCTTGATCAGCATCACAAGCCGAGCAAAAAACTAGACACACCTCTGAAAAAAAATGTGTTTTGGGCGAATATCTCAATAACTATTGCACCTAGGATCACCAATTTTGGTATGGAGGTTCCTAGCGACAGCGTAAATGCATTGACATTAAAATTGTTGGACTGCCACGCCCCGTTTCCCACAATTAATAAAAGTAATTCTCAACTTTCGCTCCGTTTTTAGGCATTCTTTAATATAGTACAGTATTGTAATTTATAATTCGTATGAAGACTAACTATATCAAACTGTCCTGAAAGGCGCATTGAAATCGCACTATAAACAAGAAAACTAGAAGCGTTACAATATTGATAGCTGAATGCAATATCATGTATGAGTGCAAGTGAGACAGAAACACACAAGCACATGTGACGGCAGCGCTGCCGCATTCATGTCAATGATGAGTGCAAGCGAGACAGAAACATACAAGCACATGTTTGAATGTTTTCGTTGCTTACGTGGCGGCAGCGCTACCCGCAGTCGCTGGCCGCGCTGAATACACACATACATACATACATGTATATGCATCATATATTGGCTTTCGTATGTGTATTCCCATACAGGCAAACAGACGTATGTGTGATTATGCTTAGATTGTTTTTGTTTCTACGTGTTTTAATGCAAGTACTACACATTGTAATATCTCTAGACCGATTTTAATAGTTAAATCGCGAAAAAATGCAGAGAGTATTTTACGGTCAGGCGTGCTCGACTGTACTTTTCTTACTTGCTATAAACTAAAAATTATAGAGTGTAGAACTAATTGAATATTAGTGTTTTACACGACAGAACGCGAAATTTAAATCTTATGTATAATTTTTTTATTTTTATATTTTTGCTTGTTTTATTTATTGCCAGAGTACGAACAGTCGAAAAAAAAGGAAAATAAATTAACTTTAACGTAAATTAAAATTATAGCATATTTAAAACTATAAAGTTAAAATTAAATCTATGAAAGCTTTTTGAATATTAAAACTATTAATATTAAAATTAACTTTGAATAACGGGACTCTATATTCCCATCTTTGCAACCTACTATGGCTACCGATTTTCTCACAAGGAAAAGGTAAATAAAACCCATTTCTTCTTTGCTGACTGTCGTTGGAATGTACATATGTAACAGGGAGACATTCATGTCCCTCTAGGCATCTGTGTGTCCGTCTGTATGAGCAAAAGGATCTCAGAGACTAAACTGTATGGAAAACTTCTGTGTTTACAAAACTATTTTGATCAAACTCACATAGAACATATTTGTCAATGTTACAAACATACTGACATACATATATGGTATAGCTGTCATAGGGAGAATCGCCTGAAAACATGCTCTAAATTTTAACAAGTATACAAATTTTCTATGAAAACCAGGCTATCTTTATCATACGCACTAGTGTCCATCACCTAAAAACATATGCTAATATTATAACCTTACCCCTTATAATATTTTAAAACTGAATAGCGGGTATCCTAATGGCGCGAGTCGACTGAAGCATTCCATCATGTTGTTAAATATATATAGTATAACAAAAGGGCAGCAAAGAGGCAGTGCTTGACCGAAAACACCGACGGCAAAGAAGCTCAAGCCAGGAGCCCTCTGCCAGCACACATGCATTAACATTGATTTCAATTATGAATGTTTTTATGGAAATAGCTTTCTTGTTTATAGTTGGATTTTTTTGCAATTCCAGGATAGTTTGATGTAGTTTGTCTCCAAACCAATTTTAGGTAACAACACTTTACGATAATTACATCGGGAAGGAAGTAAGTGACCAGGAGAGCATTACTAAGGACATCCAGGAATATGGTGAAAATGAGACCATGATGTCGCTTGCAGCAATTCACCGAGAGCATAGATGCCATCGAGGATCCAACAAGAAAGAAGCCCACAATCACCGCGGACATGTCCTGCTCGAAACCATAGCCCGTGTCCGACTTGCGGTGAATGTCCTTGCAGTAGGTAATAATTGCAGAGTCGCCGGAAAAGTTCTTGAAGATCATTTCGTTTCGTTTCGCTTTCGATGACGGACGTGTTATACATCGCTTCTGATTGTTTTCAATTTTCTGTGCTTGCTTGACGCTGTGAAACTGTTCTTGTAATTTTACGACGTTGCTTGCGCTAGCATGAGCTTCATGAGACATACTAGGAGAGACTTAGGGGACCTATTGGGCAGATTTGGATAAGGATAAGGATAAGGAGTTCAAAGATTTAAAAGTCTTCAAAGCGTAAAAGGCCAATTTTAGATTGTCGACTGTTGCAGTTGACGAATCAATGAATGAGTCTATCACTGCTGTTGCTTTTACGGAAGTAATTACAGTGGCCGATAAAAAGACTCAAAAGACACCAAACAAGCAAATATTTGTTTCCAGGGTTGCCCCTGATACCACATCAGATGATGTAAAGGCCTTTATTCAGACCAAATCAAAAGCAAACATTACGGTGGAAAAATTTCAATTTTTATATGTTCGGGAAATTTCGTCATTCAAAGTAAATGTTTCTGCCAAATATTTCAGCACAATCTGCTGTAAAGAATTTTGGCCGGATCACTTAGTAACAAAAGAGTATACAGCGAAGAAACGAAATCGGACTCCGATTTCATTGCCTTTTAATCTTGTCCCGGCCTCTGATACCGGAAAAAACTAACATCCTCCCTCTCATTAAGCTATCAAAATGTGAGAGGTCCTTCTAGTAAGCTAGTAAGCCGAAACATGGTTAATGTCTGATTTTCTAAATTCTGAAATTCTTTCCAATAAATTCTCTATATACAGAAAAGACCGTACACCTTGCCGTGGTGGTGGTTGACTGATTGCCGTTGATGTTAATTTATCCTCGGAAGAGGTGATAACCGATGGCTCTGTGGATATTGAATTTGTTGCTCTTAAGTTATGCCTAAATAACACTAGTGTTTTCATCACTTTCTCCTATATTCCTCCTTCTTCTCCTTATTTATTGTTTTCCTCAGCTATTAAATCAGTTTCCTCTAATATTGTAATCGTTGGAATGTATGTAACAGGCAGAAGGAGGCGTGGCAGACCCCATAAAGTATATATATTCTTGATCAGCATCAATAGCCGAGTCGATATAGCCATGTCCATCCGTCCGTCCGTCTGTCCGTCCGTCTGTCTGTCCGTCTGTATGAACAAAAGGATCTCAGAGACTATAAGAGCTAGAAAGGTGAATGGGGTCGCAAATGAAAGGTACAATACCCAAGCAGTACGAGTTTGTTTTTGTTTTTGACACGCCCACTTTAGGACGTTCTATCTTCATATAAAGGTAAATGTACAGATAAAACTTGAATGTTTTAGTATAGAAAACTTTTTTGTTAGCAATGCTATCTAATCCAAATTTACACGGAGACTACACGTCTATGAAGTACATGTACTGACCATTGATCGAAATCAGACAACTATATCGTATGGCTCCCATAGGGCCGATCGGTCAAAAACACGCTCCAAATATAAATTAGTATGAAAAAAATTTGCATTGACTAAGCTATCTTAATGAAACTGACACAAAATAAATAAATCAATTATATAAATGTACTGACCAAGTTTAATACAAATCGGACTACTATATCGTATAGCTCCCATAGAAACAATCGGTCGAACATTGAGTAACGGGTATCCTAAAGTCGCGGGGCGACTGTAGCATTCTTTCTTGTTTATTATACTTTGAGTTCCTTAATTAATGTCAGTGTTCCGCTTTGTGTTCAAAATAGGTCTAACAAGTCCATTTGGTTTACCCGCGAGTTAACATTGCTTAAAAATAGAAAGTCGAGATTTTATATGAGATTCAGAGAAACTAGCTCTTCTTTGTGTCTCTCTCGCTATCTGATTGCTCGATCTGATTTTTTTTTGTCTTGAACGACCATTGTTATTGGAATACCTTACTGATTGTGGACAACAATTCCGAATCCTAAACTGTTTTATAACTTCGTTAATTCGAACCGTAAATCATCAATGAAAGGGAAACTGCTAATTGAGATCAGGCTATTGCCGATTTAGTTGCCGTTTTTTTTCAAACGACTTATTCTAAGCTGGACTGTAATTCTGATTCACCATACCCTTATCATATAAACTCCTTTGATTGTAATTTTGCACCAGTAATCACTGAAAGTTCGCTTTTACATACTCTGTTAATTAAACCTGTGTTTTCACCTGGACCGGACGGAGTCCCAGACTGTGTGCTAAGAAATTGTGCAGACGGCCTGTTTAAGCCCCTGTATAAACTATTTACTTTGTCCGTTAAATCAGGCTGTTTTTCAGAAGTTTGGAAATCATCTTACATTATTCCTCTTCACAAAAAAGGAAACCAATCCAATTTCTGCAACTATTGAGGTATTTCCAAGTTGTCTGCTATTCCCATTTCTGTAGATCTATGATTTCCCCTGCCAGCATGGGTTTAAGAAATATAGATCCACTACCACTAACCTGTTAGAATTGACATCATTTGCAATGCAGGGTTTTGACAAAAAGTTTCAAACTGACGTCATTTATACAGATTTCAGCAAAGCTGGGTACTGTCTCGTTGGTACACCAACGTCCAATAATAATATTAGACCGATGCCAATAACAAGAGCTCTAATCGTGCTCCTCTGCCGTACTGTGTACCACAAAGAATTTTGCTCAATCCGAAATTTATGAACTTCTAATTGTAGATTAACAAGTTCATCGCTCACGTCCTGTTCTTGCAGCCATTTAAGGGATTTTTCAGCCCTTTGCGGTTTGTTCCTCAGCAAATTGTAAACTGACGATTTTGGCATCCAGATGAACGAGATCAGAAAAAAGAATGGCAAAATTGCACAGGCATAATTTAAATAGTCTAAGCGCTGAAAGGCCCCAGCATAAGAAAGATCCCAGGTTATCTCTGACTTCCCGCTGTCCAGTAATGAGGTAGTTGCCAGCGGAAAACCCTAACAAAAAACGGGCCGAAATCAGCATCATCGGATTGATGGCACAGATGGTAAGCGCCCAAGCTGTCAAATATGGTGGCACTTTTAGCAGCATGACCGTCTTGCGGCCCATACAATCGGCCAGCAAACCGATGGGAAGTACCACAAAAAAACATCCCAGCCATAATATCGAGCATATCCACCCGTAATGCTTATCCAATCCATCCGATAAATCCATTATTATGTTATATGTTTTATAGCTTTGGCCGCCTAGACGATCCCAAAAATTTGATATAATTTGAAAAAAAAATATAGAACAAAAAAATAAATACTACGTTTTTTTTTAAATTATGAAACCTTTATTCAGTTTTTTAACGGCTTTTCAGCACAAATAGTGTTGCCAGACTGTTGTTGCTCATATTGGTCACAGCCAACTTCACGTTTGTGCTGATAACATTGTTTTGATACTGCATTGTTTCTTTGTGCGATTTTATAATATATAAATGACTCACCGCGAGCTTCAGATAATTTATACAAATTAAACGTTGATACTTTGTTTTTCAACTAGTATCAAAAAAAATTTATACCATAAACATGGCACTGGTAACTGACCAAGAGTGGGCCGATTATAAGGTATTTAACTATTTACAACGCAATACATATCAATTGACAAACATTTCGTTGCAGGCTAAATTTGAAAAGAGCTACGACGCAGAAGAAGACAAAATGCGTCGAGAAATTTATGTAAAAGCTAAGGAGAAAATTGAGTCTCATAACAAGAAATTTGAGACTGGAGAGGTGTCATGGAAAATGGGCATTAACCATTTAGCCGATTTAACGGAGGCTGAGTTTGCATCCCGTTGTGGTTCAAGAAAGCCGCAGTAAATTGCTGAATATTTAAATCAGCCAATGTAAGACAGGAGCATTTAAATAAGTGAATCTCTCCAAATGTATTTTTAAACATTATATACATTTTACCCATTTTAATAAACATATGTATTTGCTAAATTTGGTATTTATCAGTCTGAAATAGCTGGTTACACTTTAAACTGACAACTGTTGATTAGTGAATGTACTTGGTATTAATTCAGCGAAAATTTATAATTCACATATTCATATTTTGCAAACAAATTCTTGGAGTGACAATCAGAAAATTTACAAATGTAAATAATCCATTGGGTTAACGACCAAATACTAATGGGACCACACACTAGGAACCGATTTAATAATGGGAAATGCAACGATACTTCGACCACAAAACTATCGATTGATATATGAAGCGTATATATACCATCGACTACAACATGCAGCCCTCATCACGAATGTATTTATCAGTTTTCCAAACTCGGGCCACACTGCAGAGTCGATATATAACTTTTAAAAAGTTTGTAAACTTTTCATTTTGATCACATCAACACAAACACGTAAAATATTTGTATTCATTTCATATTTTTACATATCTGTGCGTCGCGCTTGCAAATTGAACTAAAGTGCATTTTTTTTACAGCTCCTGATAGCAGCAACACCAAAATGTTCCGAATCATGCGTGTGCCATCGATTTTGGCCAAAAATGCAGTCTCCTCAATGGTAGGTAGCCAAAAAACCGGCTCCAATGGCCAAAAGCCATTACACAACTATTCAAAAGCCTGCAATAACGTGGTCAGCTTAAAACCTCTTAAATTCTGCAATTGTAGTAAAAGGAAAGAAGACAAGAATATTACTAAAAAAAAGAAAACGCAGCCCTCGTCTGTCAGTGTGTTATGTAATTTTATAAAATTACGCGTTGGCGTTGACTGCCTCACAGTGTTCACTGACATTGCATAAACCTAGGCATGCAACAATTGGGTATCGTATGATTTTCCCCACTGCAACTGGAAATATTTATTTCTGGCAACGCAGTTCCCATGCAGAGGTTATGTACCACGTAGCACTCACCCCGCACCAACACCAGCCACTCGATCAATTTGGCAACAAAAGCGGCTCATAGACATTTTTCGGTGATTTGACTAGGCGTTGTCGCCTCGCTTATTTGTATATTTATTGTTACTAAGACATTTGCTGATAACAGATAAGCTAATTTGTTAAATCACTGTACAACTGTTAGTGTGAACGAGCTACGAGAGGCGCGTCTTTTGACCAACAGCTGATTATACAATTAACAATATTGATAAGCACTAGACTTTACATAATCTGACAAATATTAGAGCTGCGCTTCCGTTGATTAATCCGACACATTTGTCAACACACTCCTGTCAGACCTGGGAATCTTTTTAATCTCTTCACTACACTGCACACAAACATAAATAATTGCATCAGTGTTTGTGTTTGCATGCATAAGCGATCTTGTGTGTGTGTACACATGTGTTAATTGGCAGCAATTTTGCAAGCACCGAAAGTTGTCTAATCGCTTGACTCTTGTTGATTTCGACAAGGGTTCTTTTGCTAAAATACAGTTAACATTTAAGTCGCGTTCATTTCTTTTGTTAAATGTTTTTCAAATAACTCATGTTGTCTGGAACATTTCTATAAGTGGATCCCTTGCATACCTTGTGTTCCTTGGAACCTGTTGTGCGTGTTTGAACATTTGAAATTTGTTGCCAGATATTACTTTTAGCTTGCGAAACCGGTTTAAGTTCATGACATTACCTGTGGGTAATATTTTGACAATAATTAGTAATAATAAATGCTTAAAAAGGTTTATTATATGACAATTTAAATGTGTAGAATACTGCCACATAGATAAATGTAATTTTCAATGTTCATTTTGTCCGTGCATAGGTCATTTATCATCCATTACGTTTAGCGTGAGACAAGCGATCTTGAGCGCTTCCACAAACAGTCGATTAATCTAATCGCCATGCAATTTGTCAATTACAGCAACGTGTGGCAACCGTTGCAGCAGCGTCGTCGCAGCGCAACTTTCACATAACATCGGGACTACAGCGGGCTAAATCGGCAAATCCGGATGCCATCTCAAAACAATATCCAGTTGTGGATCATGAGTATGATGCAATTGTGGTTGGCGCCGGCGGCGCTGGTCTTCGTGCTGCTTTTGGACTGGTCGCCGAAGGTTTTCGCACGGCTGTGATCACCAAATTGTTCCCCACCAGATCGCACACGATTGCCGCCCAGGGTGGCATTAATGCGGCACTGGGTAACATGGAACAGGATGACTGGAAATGGCATATGTATGACACGGTCAAAGGCAGCGATTGGCTGGGAGATCAGGATGCCATACACTATATGACACGCGAAGCCCCAAAGGCTGTCATCGAACTGGAGAACTATGGCATGCCCTTCTCCCGCACCCAGGATGGCAAGATCTATCAGCGTGCCTTCGGTGGTCAGAGCTTGAAGTTCGGCAAGGGCGGACAGGCGCACAGATGTTGTGCAGTCGCCGATCGTACTGGTCACTCCCTGTTGCACACACTATACGGCCAATCCCTAAGCTACGATTGCAATTACTTTGTTGAGTACTTTGCTCTGGACTTAATCTTTGAGGAAGGCGAGTGCCGCGGCGTGTTGGCTATTAATCTAGAGGATGGCAGCCTTCATCGTTTCCGTGCCCAGAACACTGTTATTGCCACCGGTGGCTATGGACGCGCATTCTTCTCCTGCACCTCAGCGCATACTTGCACCGGTGATGGCACCGCGTTGGTGGCACGTCAGGGATTACCATCACAGGATCTGGAGTTTGTGCAGTTCCATCCCACCGGCATCTATGGAGCTGGTTGCCTCATTACCGAAGGTTGTCGCGGCGAGGGCGGCTACCTCATCAATTCCAAGGGTGAACGTTTCATGGAACGTTATGCACCCGTCGCTAAGGATCTGGCATCCCGTGATGTCGTATCGCGTTCCATAACCATTGAAATTATGGAGGGTCGTGGTGTTGGGCCAGAGAAGGATCATGTTTTCCTACAACTGCATCATTTGCCACCAAAACAGCTGGCTGAGCGTTTGCCTGGCATCTCTGAGACTGCCATGATCTTTGCTGGCGTAGATGTTACCCGCGAACCAATCCCAGTGCTGCCCACTGTTCACTACAACATGGGCGGTATTCCAACTAACTATCGTGGTCAGGTTTTGACCATTGACCAGAGCGGCAACGACAAAATTGTGCCCGGTCTCTATGCAGCTGGAGAAGCAGCCTGCAGCTCCGTGCATGGCGCCAATCGCCTGGGTGCCAATTCTTTGTTGGATCTTGTAGTCTTTGGACGTGCCTGTGCCAAGACAATTGCCGAGGAGTGCTCACCAGGTACTCCAGCTCCCGCAGTTAAGGATGTAAGTAGCCAAGTCATGAACTAACCACTAGAATATACCACAAATCAATTGTGTTCCGTTCGTTACAGAACGCTGGCGAAGCTTCAGTGGCCAATTTAGATAAGCTGCGTTATGCCAATGGCAGTATAACCACTGCTGATCTGCGCCTTAAGATGCAGAAGACGATGCAAAATCATGCGGCTGTGTTCCGCGATGGCCCCATCCTGGAGAAGGGTGTGAAGGAAATGAAGGAGATCTACAAGCAATTCAAGGACATTAAGGTCGTCGATAAGTAAGTAAATGGTTACCAATCTAGTGTATAGATGAATCAGTTTCCAACATTTTGTATTACAGATCTTTGATTTGGAATTCAGATCTTATTGAGACACTGGAGTTGCAGAATCTGTTGGCCAATGCTCAGATGACCATTGTGGGTGCTGAGGCGAGAAAGGAATCCCGTGGAGCTCATGCACGCGAAGATTACAAGCAACGCCTTGATGAATACGTAATTAAAAGAAACTAAATAATTTTAAGAAACTATTTTAAATAATTATATTATACTTTTGAACAGGACTACAGCAAACCAGTTGACAGTCAGACAAAGAAGCCCATGGAGGAGCATTGGCGCAAACATACGCTCGCTTGGGTGACTGGTGATGATGGCAATGTCGAACTTAAATATCGCGGAGTTATCGATAACACGCTGGACGATGAGGTGCAAACAGTGCCGCCCGCAATTCGCTCCTACTAGAAGAACACATACAGGCACACATATACACAAGAACACACACACACACACGAACACAACACAAACGGATGTCTACTTAACGGTTCGCAGAACAAAATTCAAGTCGCTTTGTTTACAAATCCATTTGGAATTTTTGGATACTTGTTTTGGTGCTGCTTTTATGCCAAAATTGTACAGATATTTGATGTGTAGAGTATACAATTGTATTATTCCTTCTTCCGACTTCGTCCACTGACCAGTGCCCACCCCGATTAACGTACACATGCTTTTTTATTTATTTCTTGACACTTTTTTTTCTTTCTTTTTGTTTTTACCTCTCTGATAAAACAATTCAAAATTTTGCGACATTTGTTCGACATATAAGTGAAAAGTAGCGAAAATTATAAAAATGACGGCGATGACGTCTTTACTGTAACAAAAACAAAGCAAACAATAAGAATAATAAGAAAATGTCAGGAATAACAATTTTCTAGTATTTGTTAAACTTATTAAATTATTGAAACAAAACAATATATTAAACAGAACTTATTTGATAACAGTTATGAAAAGGAAATGGAAAATAATGCTGATCTATACAGACTATGGCATAAATGATAAAAATATTTATAAAAGATAGCTTGAAGTACACGATATTTAGATAGGATTACAGCCCACAAAGATTGACAGCAAATATTAAATAACACAAGTTTTTGGGGCCTTGGCGTCGTCAGTAGCTTGGATTTTTGTTCGAGGCGATTTTGAATGGTTTTCTATGGTTACTTCTATATATATTTTTTATACACAAAATTTATGTTGAGGTTGGTAAATTATAGCCGGCTTTCTTGAATCTCCTGTTAAAACTTTGTTGGGTGTATGTAGATTTAAGCCTGGAATACAGATATTTGTTCTGATGTCAGCTTCAATCCCGTCAAACTATCGACGGCAGCTGTGTTAAAGCCTGTGGGTCCACAAATGATCACAAAGCTGAAGCATTCTTTGGACTGTTCCTTAAACAGAGGCTCCAGCAACTCCCGACAAATGCGACCGGGTTGAGTCTGCTGCTCCTCCGACTGGGACAATATATGACTGCAGCTAAAACGCTCATCGGAATCCTGTAGAGTCTGCAACTTACTCTTTAGCCATATATCCGCGGTAGTCTTGTTAAAGTACATCAGATGCAAACGTTCTCTATTGGATTAGAAGTATTGATTAGAGCTCAACTAGTCTGTTGAAGAGATCTGAACTCACATGCGATTCGTTTGGCGCTTTAGCAGTGGTCTCAGCAGACTCAAAATTGGTGTGACTCCGCTGCCCGCAGCCAGCAACAGTATGTTATGATGCGCCTCAAGTCTGGACAAGTTGAAGGCGCCGCGGGGCAGACTTAGTTGCACAATATCGCCAGGGTTGAGTTGATGTAGTTGCTTAGATACGACTCCATTTTCGTAATACTTTATTAGAAATTCCTGTGATGTGGTCAGAACTGGTTCCGAGTCCACCCGAGCGCTGTCGGATGGCAGATACGTATGCGGGATAGGAGTATAAGGACGCTCCTGAAGCTCTCCGTTGTGACGCACCTGAATGTCTATGTGATAGCCCACAGGTGGGTGTAGTAGCACCTGTTGCTTTACACTCTTTAGGCTCAGCTCAAATGAATCGTGGTTAAAATGCTCGCGGCGTAACACCTCAAAGTTAAGAAGATCCTCCTCCAGCTGGTTTTTGGCTTTCACTTCATGAGTTCCGTATGTTGTCCATGGCTCTGGAAACAGTTTGTTGAGTACAACTTCGATTTTGCCTGTCTCTGAACCCACACGCACTGACTTTGGGGGCCACTCGATTTGGTGGCTCAATTGAAAGTAGAAGACATGCCACTTCTCCGCCAATTGAACACGAATCTCCAGTGCTTCGCCAGCTGCATCTGGCTTTGAGCGCTTCAGGAGCACTCCGGGATTAGCTAATCTTCGAGTGTAGAAGCAAAGAGTTAGCTCACTACGTTGCTGTATCCAATCAAACCGTGGCACAGTGTCTACTCGAACTGGTCGGGGTGGTGGTGGTTGTAACCCAATAATCTCTACATCAGCTACGTTTTCTTTAAGTGGGCCCACGAAACACTTGCCCAGTAGTTGGGGATAGTTCACCCAGGCGTGCACATCGTCAAATAATTTTGTAGCATCGCGTCCAACTCCGCGCATCAGCTCATCGACGCCGCCTGGATGAAAGTCCATGTAGCGAGTGATATTGAAAACTTTGCCTCTTATGGCCATCCAGGCGTCATTTTCTTGATTGTGTCTGGCCAGCTCGCTCCGACTAACAGGTATTACACGCCCACCGGTTCCAGAAAGATCTGCACCTGAATTGCATAGTCGTATCCAGCTCATCAAAGAGTAGCCTGGTTTCAGGGCGCATTTGTTCCGAGGGTTTCCGGTCGCAGATCCAGTGGCTAGATTCTGTTGCGCTGAGCTGGGCAGTTGCAAACTGTTTACGGATAACGAGGTAACCGCTGGGGGCTTGAGTGTTGCTTTTCGGTTCATTTGGGCGGGTGGTTTTAATGTGGAATCGCTCATAGTGCTGTATTACTGTTATTATTGTTTGTGGCTCAACAGCTGAAATTGAATCTTTTCGATGGACAACAGCTGTTCATCGATATATACTTTGTATGTAAACGAACGATAGTTTAACCATCGGCTGAAAGTCAATCGTGTATCGAACTGCGTACAATCCTTCGTTTTGCTTTCGTAAATCAGTCTTCAACGAGTCGGTCAGCTGTTTGGATCCAAGTGTTTCGTTGCGGGTAAAACTACACTCATTATAAACGTAATTCGATCGCCTGACTTGTACATTTTTAATATCAATACCCTATAGCTATCATTTAATAGCTTTGCTCGTTTGGTGCCAGACAACAACACGAAAAAACTCAATTAAGTGTCATGTCCAACACTCGTATATCCTGAGCTTATAAATTTATTGTATGAAAATAAGTGAAACAACAACTTGGCGCATTATTGACGAACCGGTTCAATCTGAAATGCAAAGAAGTGCAACAACTTATACGTGTCTTTATGCAATTATGACATTACTAATAGTACGCACACATGTATAATTTGCATGTAAATGAAAGTGAATATGTTTGAAGAAATGCTGGAAATTTTTTTATTGCATTTGGCTTCTATAATCCTTAACAATAAATTGGATATATGTTCTCCTTCGAGAGAATGATGTCATTGACCAATAATCCACTATTGCTTGCTTCCAGTCGTGTTGTTTGCCTTTCCACCGGTCACACCTCTTCCTCTCCCTCCCACGCACACAGACACAGGCAGATGTTTTGTTTATTCCGCCATAGAATTCTCGTAGCTTTACCTTTGCCCTACTTGCTTCCCATTCTCCATGAGCCCATCACGCATCTGAAAGCTCTCTTTGTGTGCGTAATTCGTGCTCTAAGAGCAACAAGTGTAGGCGCTAAAAAGCTCTTTGTTAAAATCAAAATAAGTCGTGCAGATTACTTCCAATGGTCGGTGTATTAGGACTTAAGCTAATCTTATCACAAAAAGCGCTATAATTAGTTTGCTAATACAATATGTGTACATGTGTAGTTTGCTCTTTGGCTCTTTTATGTGACTGCTTGATAAAGAGTCGAACTTTGCGCAATCCAATTGGGAAACAAATTATTACCCATTTTCAGATTAATTATTTATAGGCTTATTTTGTTTGTTGCCATGTGGAAATTGTCGTGTTTACCCAGAACTAACAATTCAATTAAAATTATTACAAATTCCAAGAACTGCTTCAAAATATGCCGATATGCTGGCAGCAGCAGCAACAACAACAAAACTTACAGCTGATAACAAAAGTAACAACAAAAACGAGAGAGCTTGTTCAAGCCCTGACCATGACAGACAATTTACAAAAGAGTGCCGCTAAAAGAGAGATAAGAATACTAAACGTTAGACGAAGCGAATGGGAGTGGGTCATCTGAATGAGCTCGAGTGAATGGGATAAACAGTGAGCATTTACACATGTAAGTGCATGTGCTTAGAAATACCCAGCAAATGTTGGTACTGCAACAAACTAATTGGCTGTCTTCCTACACACAAATTTCTATGTCTATTTCATGGCAAAAAAAATTTTCAAAGAACTATAAATTTCCAGAGATTTTTAACAGAAAAATAACAAAAGTTTAAAATTCAAATTATTAGAATTAGAATATTAATAAGGGATTCAAGTTTTAATACTTGGGCAGATTACAATTTGGAAATTTTGTATTTGAAATCAAATTTATGTTGAGTACAATTTGATCGTTTTATAAACTTTCTTGATTAGTATTAAATATCTCGATGGTTGCCTTAAAACTCTAGAATTTCTCTTTAAATTTAAAAAATTTAATTTGTTTTAATGTTTTAAAAGACTACGCTTTATTAATCAAAATCGTAATCGTGGTTTAAGTGTTTTTTAATGTTTGCAATTTTTATACAGATTTAATGTAGTTTTTTTTTTTGTGCTTAACATTTAACTGCAACCTTACAGGGAAAGGCTGTCGACCTCAACGTTATGCCCATTTCGTTATGTTTTGTTTTATTTGTTATCATATTTTTGTTGACTAGAGTATGACAAGAGCTTTGGATCGTAAAGTCAGTCCAGCAATGAGTCATTCATATACTGACACATGTGAATGCTGAAAAATGAACGAATGTATCTACCATATATACCATATATAAACTAACTGATTGAATTATATGTACATGTGCGACATAGTTTTCTTAGTCTCTCTCTCTTTCCATTTGACAATCATTTATACAGTACTTCATATGAGACTAATTCGATTCGATGCGATAAGATAATACTTTCACATGGAGAATTATGATTAAAACAACGCATATGGCCACAATGAAAAATCTGATCGAAGGAAATATTGTCGTTTGATGAACTTTGCCGGGGCTTATCAGCTGAGTTAGTCTACCCAGATACTAACCCGTCAATTTCAAATGATTATTTACTTAAATAAATTTAAAGCAATTGGAAATTTTCCGTTTTGCAAATTGCAACACAAATAAAAGATATTTGTTTATTTAGAATGTTTACAGATGTATCGAAATGATCAGTTATTGAAAAATGCAGATATTATTTTGAACCCTACAATCAAATGCTTAGTCATAGCATTGCCTATCTTAGTGGAGCGAATGACTCATAGCTTTTGACAATAATAAGGGGTACGTGGTGCTCACTGTCGGGTCCGAACTATAAGCCTCAAATCGACACACAACTGAATTGGTATATCAGTATGCTGTGAGCATTTTGTTGAATTTCTTATCGAATCCTATTAAAAATTCTATTTTAAAATTAAATCAAATCAGGCAATTGCTTATTTAATGGGCTATTACAAGAAATTTATGTGCGGATACTTTGAGTAAGGGATAATAATGGGTTTTCTTTGATCACTGCAAGTTTACTACTAACAGCTGTTAGCTAACATTGCCGTCTATAACATGTCTTTGAACTTAACAGCTAAAACTCATATGCTTTCGAAACGGTTCACACAAGATTTATTTGTTTAGAGACAAAGAACGCTATCTAGCATTTGTTTACCCGCTTTTTGACTAATTTTAGCTGGAATCTGTTTAATTTTTTTCAGAGACAAAACCCATGGGCAGCAGACGGAACAGCAGAAAGGGCAACTATATCATTTTGAACAATAAAATTTAAACCTATATCAGACAACATGGAGCCGGAAAGCGTGCCTCTGAGCCGAAAAGTTATGGCCATTCTTTTTGGCCTGTTACAGACATTCTTTCGATTTATCTTTCGCTTGATCTACGGCGCCAAGGGTCAGCATATGCCACCTATTACCGATCCCATTTTACTTGAATCGGCCACATCCTTGGCCACGAAAATTCGCAAACAGGAGGTAAGTAAAGCAATTCCTCTGAGCACAGTAATTTGGGTTACATTCTGTATGCTTATTAGTTGAGCAGCGTGCAAGTGCTGGAATCGTTTATACGCCGCATCAAAGAGGTAAACCCTTTACTGAATTGTGTAGTGGACCAGCGCTACGATGAGGCTCTTAAGGAGGCCAAGGCTGCTGATGATCTAATCAAATCGGGACAATACACAGTGGAACAGTTGGCCGAGGAGCAGCCCTTTTTGGGTGTGCCCATTTCCACCAAGGATTGCATCGCTGTCAAGGGTATGTCCACCAAAAGATTTGGATAAACTCATGTTAACTGTCCTTTTCTACCAGGCATGCTCCACACAGCCGGTCTCTATGTGCGACGGGATGTGCGTGCTGATCAGGATGCCGATGCCATGGCTTTAATGCGCAAAGCGGGCGCTATTCCTTTTGCCCTGACCAATGTCTCGGAGGTTTGCATGTGGTGGGAGAGTAACAATACGGTGCACGGCAGAACAAGCAATGCATATGACACCAATCGCATAGTGGGCGGCTCTAGCGGCGGCGAGGGCTGTGTCCAGTCGGCAGCGGGCTCACCCTTTGGCTTGGGATCGGATATCGGTGGTTCCATTCGCATGCCCGCCTTTTTTAACGGAATTTTTGGACACAAGCCTAGCAAACTGATTGTATCAAATAAGGGGCAGTTCCCAACGCCCTTCTCGGATGAGCAGAATACATTCCTGGGTCTGGGTCCCATGTCACGCTTTGCAGAGGATCTGCGTCCCATGCTGCAGATAATGGCTGGCGAAAAAGCAAAGTTGTTGCGTTTGAACACGCCTGTGGCACTGGAGAAGCTCAAGTTCTTTTACCAGGAAACTGATGGCGGAGGCCGCATGGTATCATCTGTGGATCCGGACCTCAGGCAGGCTATGCATCGCATTGTCCGACATCTGAGGGAGAAGTTTGGCAGCGACCAGGTGGAACAGGTGCATCTGCCTCAAATAAGACAATCTGCTGCCATATGGTTTGCCAATATGCGCGATGATTCCGGACACGGATTTAGTTATCAGCTGGGAGATTTGCGTTATGATATTAACACCAATCTGGAGATGCTTAAGTGGTTCTTTGGTGCCTCCAAACACACGTTTATTGGTCTAACCACAGCGGTGATGGATAATCTGCAGTGCCAGCATGGGTCCTCCAAGTACAAGCATCTGGTGGCTAAGCGAGACCAACTTCGGGCCAATATTCAGCAGATGTTGGGCGACAACGGTGTCCTTATCTATCCCACGCATCCAACTGTAGCTCCATATCACAACGAGCCCATTTTGCGTCCCATTAACTTCTCCTACACCGGTATAATAAATGTCCTTGGCTTCCCCGCCACAGCCGTTCCCTTGGGACTTGGCAGCGAGGGTCTGCCACTGGGCGTACAGGTAATAGCCAACTTCAATGAGGATCGCCTTTGCCTTTCCGTCGCCGAAGAGCTGCAGCGTGCCTTTGGCGGCTGGCAGCGACCAGAGATTCGTCTCTGAGTACCCTTTTATATGTGTTACTTAGCTTAGTCCTTAAATTTTTGGTATTCTTTAACCTGTGTCCCAGTCTAACTAAAAACACCCACCAAATACTACTGAAATTTGTAAACTGATCTATCCATGTGTTATCTATTGTTCCCTATTTGTAATTGAATTTACATACACACCTAATGTGTATTTATTCGTATGTATAAGGATGCTAGTGCCTCGTAGTATCGGAATTTGATTGTGTGGTTATTGCAATTATTATATATGTCAAGAAAATGTTTTTAATCTTAAACGCATAAGTATTGTGTAAGCTAAAATCCTTCGATTTTGCATTTAAACTAAAAATAAAAATTACTTGAAGTCTAAAAATGGTCCTACTTTTTTGCTTTAACAGCGTACTGTCTTCAAACTTACTCTGCATGTCGCTAGTTCGGAGAACATGTTGGTTAACATAAACTTAACATAACAGAGCAGAGCATTAACATAACAACGTTGGCTTTGAAATACGAAGTTCGGAGTCTTTTGCTACATGAATTTACGCTGCCATTTTCATTACAAATAAAATATATATCTATCCAACTACATATATATATTTGCTGGCCATAAATTTTTTGTGAAATGTTGCCGAATGACAGAAAGCATTTAAGGTTCAACCACTAAACTAAAATTACAAATTGCAATTGTCAAAATTTTTGGTACCTATTTCAGACAACACGAACGTCACAGTCAGAATTGGAATCAAATAACGAATCAAACGGCACGTCGAGCGATTCATAGACTAAAATCTGGAAGACATAACAACGGCGGCAGTAACCACAACAAGATGAGCAAGGCTGATCCCATATCCCTCAGCTTCCACGACTCCTGTCTGCGCATGTCCGACGTCCAACTACTACATGGTCCACGATGGCTCAATGATCAGGTAGCTAATACCCAATGTGTTTCAAATGTTCCCTTTTCTAAAGTATAGAATTATCTTACAGATCTTGAGCTTCTACTATGAGTATCTGTCCCATGTGAGGTACAAAAACAACAACGATGTTTACTTCATAGCGCCCGAGGTAACCCAGTGCATGAAGTACATGGACGAATCCGAGCTGGAGATGATCTTTGGAGAGCATAATGCCAACCAAAAGCCATTCATATTCTTTGCCCTAAATGACAACGGGACTGCCGAGGCGGGGGGAACTCATTGGTCCCTCCTGGTTCTATCGAGGCCTGAGAAAACCTTCTTCCACTTTGATTCATACGGAAACAACAACACAGAGGCATCGATGGATCTTATGAGCAGGGTCAAGGATTTGCTGGGTGTGCGACAGGCTAAGTTTCGCCCTATGAGATGCCTCCAGCAGACCAATGGCTACGATTGTGGCATCCATGTCATTTGCATGACCGACCACATAGCCGACTATGTGAATCGCTATGAGATGATAGAGGGATTGCCCAGTCTACACCACGACACGGTCAAGGCTAAGAGGGCAGACTTGCTCAAGTTAATCCTATCCTTGGGTGGCAAGGACTAATGACTTGACTGACTCTTTACATGAATTACAATTGAGATTGTCGTTTATATATACGTAAAATTCAGTTACTTTTCAATGTTTCTTATGTGATCTATTAATAAAGTAATTAGCGATATTTAAAGTTGACTCTCAACTTAGTGTTATTCTTGACCGTGAAACGAGTCACAAATATGTCATTGCTTGCATAAAGTGATACAGTTTTACAACTTGTGCAATTTTATTAAATAATTTTGAAAATTCCTAACAGTTCTACCTGCTCTACCAAACCCAACAGCTTCGATATGGTTGTATAAACATTTTGTCGATGAATCTACAATTCTTAAGCAAACAATCTGAATCTGAATACGCGACTCAGTCATAACAATAATAAACATTTCGTTTAGTTTCAACTTTATGCATAAACAAATAAAGTACATTTATTTGAAACCAAACTTAAAATAATTGTTGCACATCTTTTAAGCGTGCCTCGCTTACTTGTCTCCTTAATAAGTGTGCCTAGCACAGAGCAAGTAATCAATAAATTAAACGATTAACTTAATTTATCAATATCAGTATCGTTGACCCCTTTGATGCACTTAGAAACAAGTCAATCTCTGAGTCTATTCCTTTCCACCCAAAGATAGGATGAGTTTAAGCAGATCCGCCCTCTTAGCCTTGACCGTATCGTGGTGTAGACTGGGCAATCCCTCTATCATCTCATAGCGATTCACATAGTCGGCTATGTGGTCGGTCATGCAAATGACATGGATGCCACAATCGTAGCCATTGGTCTGCTGGAGGCATCTCATAGGGCGGAACTTAGCCTGTCGCACACCCAGCAAATCCTTGACCCTGCTCATAAGATCCATCGATGCCTCTGTGTTGTTGTTTCCGTATGAATCAAAGTGGAAGAAGGTTTTCTCAGGCCTCGATAGAACCAGGAGGGACCAATGAGTTCCCCCCGCCTCGGCAGTCCCGTTGTCATTTAGGGCAAAGAATATGAATGGCTTATTGTTGGCATTATGCTCTCCAAAGATCATCTCCAGCTCGGATTCGTCCATGTACTTCATGCACTGGGTTACCTCGGGCGCTATGAAGTAAACATCATTGTTGTTTTTGTACCTCACATGGGACAGATACTCATAGTAGAAGCTCAAGATCTGTAACATAATTCTATACTTTAGAAAAGGGAACATTTGGAACACATTGGGTATTAGCTACCTGATCATTGAGCCATCGTGGACCATGTAGTAGTTGGACGTCGGACATGCGCAGACAGGAGTCGTGGAAGCTGAGGGATATGGGATCAGCCTTGCTCATCTTGTTGTGATTACTACCGCTGTGGTTGTTGCTATGGTTGTTGTTGTGAAGTCTTCCAGATTTTAGTCTATGAATCGCTCGACGCGCCGTTTGATTTGTAATTTGATTTTGACGATCGATTTGTCTGAAAAATTACCAATAATTTTGACAATAGTGATTTACTCAATTGACAAATAATAATTTGATGAACCTTAAATTCTTTCTGTCATTTGGCAACATTTTGCAAGAAATTTATTAATTGCTTATTGATAATTATAAATATATTTATGAAATAATAATAAATATATTTATATTATATTTTTTAACTGCGAGCACCGACTGCGAACTCTCGGCTTTCAAAGCCAACGTTGTTATGTTAAGACAATCCTGTTAGTCGTATGTTAATGTTTAACATGCTTACTTTTCGCTTTCGCCGTTGGGCGAAGGTAGAACATGATATTGTTATGAGCAGTTCTGCGGGTCTGATTCGGCCAAATGGTTGCTTAACAAGGTGTCATCTTTTTTTACATAACATTTAAATAATGTCATAACTATTTACGTTCTAACTGGATAAAAAAAACATTCAAACTTGGATGAAATACACAAATCATTACAGAAACGCATTTGCTTAAAAAAAAAGCTTACTTTGCGGCAGAAGATGCGTAGCACAACAAAGGCGATAAGATACGGCGAATTAATGCAATGTCTTATAAGAATATGCGTGTGATGGAGTGCTTACCGCTAAATTTGGCAGATTCATGTAAAATTTTCGTAGTTTGTTGAATTTACATAATGTTCATAAACAAATCATTTACTCTGGTGCGCGTAAATTAGCATACAATTTAAGATTTATTATACATCAATTAATAACGTTACACTAACAAAATTATTGTAGCCCACTTAGAAAAATGTATTGCGGCCAACTTAGCTTTTGTTGAGATGTGCTTGCAGCCAACTTCACGTGCTCCCAAAATTGCGTGCAGCCAACTTCATGGAACAGCCAATTTAAGTGTGGTCAATATTATTTAAGCGGCAGAATTTAAAACTTAGACTGCCCTTGATTTGTGTATTTTAACAGAGTCATATAGGTTGTTTTTTACTTGTCATTAAAATATGGATATTTAAGGCAAGCTGTATGTCATAGTTTTAAAATTGCAGCTAGTTACAACTAAATTTAAATACATATCAAATTAAACAAAGAATCATGTCCGATAACTTCGCATCTACTATTACAAAAATTACAGTTGATCGACTAATAGACATTGATCTAACGAATTACTGTCGCATCTGCAAATGCAACGGAAATGCGGAAAATGAAAATAAATTGCGTCCTCTATTTAATGGACGCCGTTTAACCCGTATCATTGCCAATACCATACACATAGAGGTAGGTTCTAGTTTTTTCAATAATACATAAATTTTAAAGTTTTCCGGATATTTAGATAAAAGATTTACCTGGGTTGCCACGCTTTATTTGTGAAAAGTGTTTGAACTTGCTAAAAACGTTTTCAATATTTCAAGTAGACTTTCGCCGTTCCGAAGAAGATTTCAAAATGGCTGTCGAGGCTCGTGAGCATTTTCACATGGATTCGTTGATTGAGTTCGCTAACTCCATTGAAATGGAAAAGCAAAGAGAAATTGATCAGAAAAATGCTGCACTTGTAAGCAACTTTATCAAGAAGACCAGAAAGACCAAGAAGTCTAAATCAAAAAATGAGAGAAAGTGACCCATAATCCCTAATTACAATTATTAACTTTGAAATTGAACTTGAATTTGATTAGTTTAATATTCATTTAATGTTTCTACGTGCACTGCTCAATTTAATTTAAAAAAGAATCAATTTAGCAATCGGGCTTGAAATTATCTGGACCCATGAAAAACTTTAGATTAACCTCGTCGCAAAAGCTATCGTCCTTTTTATAGGGCACCTCGCAATCCGCAGTCTTCTTGACCGAGTTAATCGATGAGCTGCTTGTCTGCGGGAAGAGCATTACGCCGTCTGCTGGTGTCCAAGTTCCACTTTTAGCCTGTTTATTGATCCATTTCATTTGCTTATTAATCTATAAAATAATAATAATAAAAATAATAATAATAATAATAATAATAATAATAATAATAATAATAGCGTACCTTTTTACACGTACTCTTGCGGTTGCTGCGCTGAAAGAGCTCCGAGGCAAATGTATACATGTTTATTGGTTTCGTTTTAATAGCTTCCGTTACGATAACGCGTATTATGGCCCGAACCTAAATAATAAGGCATTTATTTAAATATGCATTTTAATTTAATAAATATACAATCATATACCTCTGGATGCCGGCATAAGTAAGTCCAATCGCCTTTCCGCAAATTCTTCGACACATTTAGAATTGTTTCATCTATTTTGGCCAAGTCTTCCTCACTAGCCGTACGGTCGTGTTGCGTATCTGCGTCGTCGCCAGAATCATTAAAAAGGTCAGCTTCAATGCGAATATCCATATTTGTTTTAATAACCAGCAATATAATACAATATATGATTTATCTTTGGGATATTGATTGTTAGTTCAAAAGTGCCCTAGCCTACTTATTGAAATCCAAATATATCTTGCTATGTATGAATAAAATAAAACAACAAAATTAAATTTATTTGAAAAATTAAAAAAAAAGCAACACCAACTCCGTGACAATGCATATCTGCAGCATTGCCGTGACCAGGATTCGAACCTGGGTTACCACGGCCACAACGTGGGGTCCTAACCACTAGACGATCACGGCTACGTTGGGTTGTTATATGTTATCGTCTAAAACGCACTTTTCAGAGGCATACCGCATGCGCAAAAATCACAGCTGCGCAAACTGACAGTCAAATTCAAATTGTTCAACACAAATTCAATTTACACATTTATTTATTGTATGTTAGATAGTTTTAGAGAATTTTAGTTTTTTAAATTAATATTAATAAAAAATGACTTTCATACTGCTATGTTGAATTATTTTTTGTTGGTGGCCCTTGGCCCTTGCGTCTGATACGTTCGCGGAACTGGTGCCTCAGCTGTTCTGGGTTTGTGTTTAGTGAGAAATTCATGTCTGCTAACTGTAATGGCAAATGACAATTGATAAAATAGAACAGTAACTGCGTTTGGCTGTGTTTACCTGATAGGTTGCAAGTAGAAAGTTACAACGCACGCGTTCGTTAGCAATGCGTTGAATAATTTTCTGGACTTCCTCCGATTCCATCATGTTATTAATGACAGACTTAATACTATCGTTGTCATTAAATCCCTGCTCATTGGCGTCTTCATCAAGCGGTACACCTTCGAATTGTATTTCATTTTCAGCAGCGTTGCGAACTGTGTGCTGCGTTTTCCTGGATCTGTGTCGAACTTGCGCTGTTTGGAGATTTGTGTTACTAGTTGTATCGGAAGAAGGGGACGATTCGGTTGTGAGTGTTCCTAGTGTCTCATTTTGGATTTCCGGCGATGTCTCCTTGGTTTCGTTGCGACGAGTTAGTGATTTTCTCATTTCTATTGTACTTTCCGGCATATCGTCGTCAGAGTCGGTTATTTCAATCGAATTCATATCTGTTGCTATTATATTTACTTCTTTACACAGCATAGAGCTGAAACTAAAATTTATATCGGTGTCGATATATCGATGTTTCATCCCTTGCGCGATATATCGAATCAATTTTATAAACCATTTTTCGGTAAAAATGCACAAAGGCCACCGCAACAATACATCGCACATACCATATACATCGCAACCAATCACATCGAACTAGCCTCTGACTTCGCGCCTCGTATAATCGCTCATAACTATCGTGTACGATACGTCAGTCGATTAGCAGAGGCCTGTGAAATATATCGATAATTTTAATTAGCAAAAACAACAACACACACATACTGCTACCTTATTTTCTTAACGTGCGTAGGCGAATTTCTTAATTTACGAATTAAGAACGGTGCAAAATTTATGTAAACATTTATTTTCTGTCTGCAATCACTTTGCTTGAGGGAACCGTGCAAGAGGCAGCTGCAAACAAGGCGGTTTAATATATAAACAACCTCACAATATGGGAAACACCGATTCAAAGCTCAACTTTCGCAAGGCGATTGTACAGCTGACGCAGAAGAACCAGAAAATCGACAACAGTGACGAACCGTTCTGGGAGCAATTTTGGCAGGGCCATCAAACGACACTTGAGGATGTGTTTGCTTTAGTAACGGCCAACGAAATTCGTCAAATCAGAAACGATAATCCAGCCAACTTGGCCACTCTCTGTTACAAGGCTGTGGAGAAATTGGCTCAAGCCGTGGATAGCAGTTGTCGGACGCAAGCGGACCAACAGTGTGTTCTGAACTGTGTTCGACTTTTGGTGCGTATATTGCCGTATATCTTCGAGGATGATAAATGGCGCGATTTTTTTTGGAGCAACCTGCCGGCACAGGAACAGGCCAATCATGGCCAGACTGTGCCACTTGCACAGTCCTTGCTTAATGCAATTTGTGATCTATTGTTTTGTCCCGACTTTACGGTAACGGCAACCCGTCGCGCCGGCCCCGACAAGGCTGAAGAGCTGGCAAACATCGATAGCTGTGAGTACATCTGGGAGGCAGGAGTTGGATTTGCTCAGTCACCGCCACGAAACGCTCATATGGAGCGTAGACGTACGGAGCTATTAAAACTACTGCTCACCTGCTTCTCGGAGCCCATGTATCGCTCACCTCAGCAGTCCGAGGAGCCCAACAAGTGGATAGCATACTTCACTTCAGCGGATAATAGACATGCACTTCCTCTATTCACCTCGTTTTTGAATACAGTGTGCTCCTATGATCCCGTTGGCTTTGGAGTTCCTTATAATCATCTACTGTTCGCTGATACTACTGAACCGCTTGTTGAGGCCTGTCTTCAGTTGTTGATTGTTACCCTTGACCATGATATGGTCGTGCAACAGCAGCAACAACATCAGCATCAACAACAGCAACTAACCCATGCAGCTGGCGGAGTGCTGATTACGCCCTATGACGAAGGCGGTTGTGGCGATAATCTTTTCATTAACTACTTGTCCCGGGTGCATCGCGATGAGGACTTCCATTTCATACTGAGGGGCATAACACGGTTACTCAACAATCCGCTGGTGCAAAACTATTTGCCTAATTCGACAAAGCGTTTGCATTGTCACCAGGAGCTGCTCATATTGTTTTGGAAGATCTGTGACTACAACAAAAAGTTCTTGTACTTTGTGCTCAAGAGCTCAGATGTCCTTGACATTCTCATACCCATACTATATCACCTAAACTACTCTCGTGCTGATCAGTCTCGTGTTGGCCTTATGCACATTGGCGTCTTCATATTGCTGCTGCTCTCAGGTGAGTCCACTATTGTGGTAATCCTATTGATATATATTTAATGGAGTTTATTGCAGGTGAACGCAACTTTGGAGTTCGTTTAAATAAAGCCTATTCGGCCACGGTGCCCATGGATATACCCGTGTTCACTGGTACTCATGCGGATCTACTTATAACAGTATTTCACAAAATTATCGCTACGGGACATCAGCGTTTGCAGCCACTTTTTGACTGCCTATTGACCATTCTGGTAAATGTATCGCCCTATCTGAAGACGTTATCGATGGTAGCAAGCGTAAAGCTGCTGCATCTGTTGGAGGCATTCAGCACGCCCTGGTTTCTTCTGTCGGCGCCTAGTAACCACCATTTGGTGTTCTTTTTGCTGGAGATCTTCAACAACATTATACAGTACCAATTTGATGGGAACTCGAATCTAGTCTATACCATTATCCGTAAGCGTCATGTTTTTCACGCAATGGCCAATCTGCCGACGGATATGGCTGGCATTGCCAAGTGCCTGAGTGGCCGGAAGACAGGTGGGAAATTTAATTTGCCTCGAGTGCCGCAGCGCAAGCAATCATCGGCATTGAGTAGCCAGGAGCTGCCATCGTCACAGGTTCCAGAAGATTATGCGGATGGCGAGGAGGATGAGGAGGAAGACGATGATGTGGATGTGCGTCCGGATAAAGAGCCTGTTGCCGAGGAGGATCTGGAATCTGAAACCGAGTCCCATGAACGCTCGCAGCTAGGAGACACTCAACTCGATGCCGGAGCCGTGCTCACGGCACAGCCGGCCGAGCCAGGCACTTTAAAAACCTCGCTACTGGACACCCCAGGCATTGGGCAGATGACCGAACGCGAGCAAGCGCATCCCAATGAAAAGACAGAAATTGGTTCATTCGATAAATCCCCAGTGTCTAGTCCGCGAGCTGGTGGTGCTAAATCAGCATCGCCCACGTCGTTTTCACGAGAGGATCAGAGCCGTCTATCTGTGGCACATCGCGGTAGCATACGCATGGTCCCCGGCGATGGAGATCGGTGGACTCCCACACCTGAATGGATTGTTTCTTGGCGCTCAAAGCTTCCTTTGCAGACGATAATGCGACTGTTGCAGGTGTTGGTGCCACAGGTAGAGAAGATATGTATTGACAAGGGTCTTACCGACGAATCGGAAATACTTAAGTTCTTGCAGCATGGCACCCTCGTGGGTCTGCTGCCCGTGCCGCACCCCATACTCATACGCAAATACCAAGCTAACTCCGGCACCACAGCATGGTTCCGCACCTACATTTGGGGCGTTATTTACTTGCGTAATGTGGAACCGGCTATTTGGTATGATACTGAAGTGAAACTCTTTGAGATTCAACGTGTTTAAATTATTATTGAGCGGGTATTCGATACAACAACTACAACAGCAACAACGTAGCTTATTAATATAAGGCTTTTGCATTTACCGTAGTTCATTTATTTAGTTTAAAATCCATTCCAAATTTCGTATTTGTATAAAAATATCCATGATTTTAATGGTTTCCCCCGGTGTAGTCATAACGAACCAACCATATACTAAAATGAGGCTTTATCAGTTCTCGCATTGCGTGTGTTCTCTGTGTTTATCAGTTCTCAAATTTTATTCTTTAATTGCTTTCAATAATTTTATTTACAAATATATTTATTGTAGTGTATTATGATTTGTCGTATAAAAATGTTCCTTGTGCCGTAATTTGCTTAAGTAATTTATTTGTCAGCTTATAGTGAACTATACCTTTGATTATCATTTTGAAAACATACCCATTTTTGTGAACCTTTTAAAACATTGTGTTTTTCATATTTATTTTTTAGTCGGCAGTAAAATAAATATTCCAAAGTATAAGTAAAGAAAATGTAATTTATTTATAACGTATAGAATATTTAAAAAATATTAAAATCAAGCTTTATTTATTTATGTAATAAATTAATTTCTTTCGTGCAACTTTCCAATCCATAATTTGTACTTACTCCATATTTAATTTAGAATTTTAATTAGAATATATTTTTAAATTTTTATTGTATTTCAAAATATTTAATGCCTACATATATAAACAAAGTAAAAATATAAATAAACTATATCAGAATTAATCGTTGAGAATATTTAATTTAAGCAATTAAAACAATTTGATATAAGCTGGAAACTATTGGAGGACACAATAGAAACATCTGAAAACATTAAAATTTACCGACGTGACTTTCATCTGAGTCTGGTGGTTCCGTTTCTGACGTAAGGGTTCGTATCCATAATACGTATTTCAAAGAAAATAGAATAAACACAATCGATAGAGTTACTCCGACTTTGGGATCCGTGCGCGATCCCTCTCCCGGTTGCATGGTTGAATAGTTGTGCACATGCAATAGATGTAATGCTATTATCATGCTATGAATACGAGGTAACGTTCGTTGTCACGATTGAGCTCCAGCTTGTGGAGCTTTAATCGAAGTTGAAGTCTTTGCGGTCGTCGGCGTCGCAGTTCCCATTGCCACCGGGATTATGCTAAATTTGATGAAAGCTCCTTTTTGTCGTTTTTGTACAATTTTTCCAATAACTTCTGGTTCTTTAATGGTTGTCTCGATTGTCTTGACAATGCGCTCCGCGTTGCCCTCGTCAGAGCCACTTGAGTGACCCTGAATGAGGATGCGCACCTCGTGTCGTTTATTAAGCCATTTGGATATGTTTTTAAGCCGAGACGCGAGATCGTGGTCCGTAATACGAGCTCCAATGGACAATGATTTCTCTGCCTTCTTGTTGCTCTTATCCGCGACAGTCTTTGCTGCTCCTTTCGCGTCCTGATCATCAGCCAGCATTTCCGCAGCAGTAACCAATCTACAGTTTTAAGAATTTGGTGGAATGTTGAGTGAAATTAGTTTTTTCTTAAATTTAGAAATTATTACCTGAAGACTACTCTTCCTGTTTTTGCGTCGGTCTCATTTACGCGTAGTAAATGTAAGTCCCTCCGCTTGGCCAGCTTCTGGGCTTCGTCCAGTGTAGTAATTGTCATGGCCTGGTTCTGTGCTATTAAAGTAATCTTTTGTTGCGACCTGTTTGTTTTTTGTCCATTCTGCTGCTCATTTGTTGTTGTTACTTGTGTAAGATAACGGTGAAAAATACAACTGCGCATCTCTTGCTGCTGGACGGGATTTGTAAGTAATTTGGGGTATCTGGGTACTTGCAATGCAACCGAATGTAGCGATAGTAACTTTTGTATAATAATTAACCGCTGTTGTTGCATTTTAATGACTTTGTGCTTCTTTTGTTATTGCAAATTTTTTGTTCAGTGCGTCAGAGTTGTCACGCAATCTAAATTTATAATATTCAATTTTTTGTTTTTTGTTTTTCATATATTACTAAAAGCTTTTATAAATATTTACATAATTTCGGAAACATTAACTAAAAGTTATTTTAATCACTTTGAATTTGTGTAATGAATATTAAGAAATGTTACTGACATCTGTAGCACAGCTGTTCTCAATAAATTATCGAATAAATTCTATCGGCATCGATATAATGCGACTCTGAACACAATTTCGAACTGCGATACTTTTTCTTTTGTCGTTAAAGCGTTCAATATTCTAAAATAAAGAAAATAAAAAGCTAAACTAACCTACGAGGCTGGTCTAATTTAATTTACAAAATACACAATTGTTTTAATAGATAATAAAACTAATAATGCGTGTAGTCAACCAAGCTGTGCGTTACGTCTTCTGTGCTCATCCTTCCAAAACTGTTGATCTGCCTGATGTGCAGAAATAATATTTCTACATTCTTGCGTTGAAGCGAGCTGCTGTTGTAGTTGTCGGAATTCTGGACGACGACACTGTTCGCACGTCTCAAATTTGGTAAACTTGTTCACATTTCGATCGCAAGGAGCGGATGTATATATCATACACTCATTGAGACAAAAATTATAGAACCAAAAGTTGCCCGTTATTGTTCCATTCATGCAGGGTGGATTTCTTTCGAGCATGCGAAAGCACCGCTTGGACAGATATGGATCGATATCGGGTGAATTCATATTTACGTTATATCCGCCATTGAAGCTGTTCTGAATATTGTTACTTTCTCTTTGCCAGGGAACACCATCAGATGCAGCTTCCTGATTTGAATCACCATAATATCCTATGTCGGTATTCTGCCGTTGGTTAGTCTGTACTGCATCATCACTATGGTAGTTGTCACCAGGTCTACGTTGTGCAGACTCCCGGCGCGGTGATTGATCATAGTAGTATGCTTGATTTCTGTTCGATTGCAATGGAAACTGGTTGGATGACGGCTGACGCGTCAGAGCGTACTGTACTGCTGCATTTGGATTTCCAAAGTATCCATTGTCCGTATTCTGCTGTTGTGCAACAAAGCGCTGTGCATGAGAGTTGTAGTTATTACTTGGTGTACCCCGATATGGAGCATGTTGGGCATTTTGCAGGCTGGTCATTTGTCCAAAATTATGTGGTTCATTGTTATTCATCGCGTATGTGATCTGGTTAAAAGGTTGACGCGACATTGGAACTTGTGGAACTGTCCTTTGATCCGGACCTCGTGTTAAGTCGCCCACCGGGATGGGAAATGAGTTAAAATTTTGATTGTTATCAATTTGCTGTTCTACATTGTCTGGCTGTAGCTCATCGTAATGCTGCTCCTCGTACTGACCATTCACACCGATGCCGTTTACGCTTCCTATGCATGATGTACCCTCACAGCGTTGTGTTTCTTTCAGATCCACTTGATGAACTCCCTGACATTTGATCTCGGCTCCAGGACTTAAATAATGACGACGACGTGTCTGAAAACCACCCACGCCACAGGTGACACTACACATGTCCCACTCTCCCCATGCAGAGACCTGACATTCTGCTTGTTGCTGATGACTTGGCCTCTGTTGCATGCCCATATAGAAGTTATTCATGCGCGTTGCCTCGCCCAGACCGCATAGTTGTCCCTCGCAGACCTGCTCCTCATACAGTGACACATTGCAATTGTAAATCCCGGCCAGCTTTAGTTGTTTATACACACGTCGTCTGTACTGCATGCCTTCACCGCACTTTGAGGAGCAGTCACTCCAGCTGGACCATGGATGTGTATGGCATTCACGTGGTACATCCGCCACGTTGTTAGCTAAGATAGCAAGCCAATTGATCATTTATTGCAATCCGTTTAAATCCTACTCACAATCTTCATCTATGCAGCGTCGTTCGTAGACTCGTTGACGTCGAACGGTCAGTGTGGCCATTGGCTTCATGGGTGCACCCGTCTCATCATAGAAAGGCGAACGCGGATCATTGGGAAAGTCGGATCGTATACGCCTGATTACATCTGGTGGTTCCTGGGGCTGGTTCGATGACTGCAAAAGGGCGCAAATAATTTAACATTAAACAATAGAGAGCTTTTAGGGCTTACATTGTAACTTGGACCTGCATCCGTACCTATATCCCAAGGATATAAATGAATGACCTTATTCTCCAGCCACGTGCAGTTGCGCAGGCACAGCTCCAGCCCACTCACGCCTACAATCCAATCCGGCGACGGCTCAATTTTGGATGCAAACGATATCATGTGATGCACTGGGTTTACACGCACTGATGCCGATGTTTTGCTATTGAGATTGGGAAATGACGGTCCACGTGCTTTGATAATTGTGCGTATCTTTTGCTCCTGGAGATGTTCGTTAAACAAGAGTATATTGGGTTTGTGCAAATGTATGTAACAGGCAGAAGGAGGCGTGGCAGACCCCATAAAGTATATATATTCTTGATCAGCATCACAAGCCGAGTCGATATAGCCATGTCCGTCTGTCTGCCCGTCCGTATGAACAAACAGATTTTAGAGATGGTAAGAGCTACAAGTTCGAGCTTGGCCTCAATCGATTACATATTTAGTCAGTCAATACAAGAATCTTTTTTTTTTTTTGATGCCACGCCCCGTTCGCCCACAATGAGCCAAAATTTCAACACATCTCGAAAAAAAATCTCTTTTTTCGGCGAATATCTAAGTAACTACGGCACTTAGGAACACCAATTTTGGTACGGAAGTTCCTAGCGATGACAAAAATGCAATGCCATTTCTGAGCTGCCACACCACCTTTTGCCACAAGAAATAAACAAAGTTTTAAACTTCAATATGCTTTTAAGGCATTTGTTCTTATCGTACACTATTGTAATTTATAATAAGCGTTACAATATTGATAATTGAACTCAATACCATGCATGAGTGTAAGCGAGATAGAAACATACAAGCCCATGTTAGAACGTTTTCGCTGCCTGCGGGCGCTGGCCGCGCGGAATACACACATGCATACATATATGCATCATATATTGTCATTCGTATGTGTATTCGCATACAGACAAACAGATGTATGTTTGATTGTTTTTGTTTCAACGTGTTTTAATGCAGATACTACACATTTTAATATCTCGATTCCGATTTTAATAAATTAATCGGGAAAAAATGCAGAGAGTATTTTACGGTCGTGCGTGCTCGACTGTACTTTTCTTACTTGTTATATATGTATATTATAAATTTTTTTTGGTTAATGTATGACTCACTTGAAAATTTACGCTAAATTCTTGGTCCAACTGCCTGGAGGAACAGAGCTCTGCATACTCCTTGACGCCAGGACTGGCCAAGGCTCCGGCTTCCCAGAAACGGTAGTCGGAGGTATGAGCAGCTCCAACCAGTTCGCAGAATCGCGCTACCCAGCCATGTTGAGGAAAATTTCGCGGATGCAAGTTTCGTGACCAAATGCTCTCGAATATGAGCTGGAAATAATGTGAGTGAGTTATTGAAAGTTTAATGATGAAAGCATGTTTACCTCATAGCGTGCCTCGTCGCAAGCACAACATGGATTACTCGCTGATAAACTAGATGGTTGACTTTCCACATCGTCGACAACCTCCTCGCAAATGCGTCGAGTTAATCCACCGTCGTCCATGTGCCAGACTTGGCGATGTTCCAACACTGTGGCACGTATCAATATGCATCCACTTCCCGGCTCACTGGGCGCTGTCCAGGTGAGATGTATATGTGTCTTGGGCATGGAATTTGTGCTCTCCACCATGTTAATGCAGTTGGGCATGAAACGCGCCTCTCCAGCATCGGTTAGATCGAATTCTCCCAGATTATTTAAATAGGTAAAGTCTCCATTCTCGGCCTCTAATGCCAAATTAAATCCTATGAAGCGACGACCATTGAATGCATTCAGCGAAACTGTCGAATGTTGGGAAACAATAAAATTGTATATAGTTCACAAAGCATGATCGTCTGTCTCTCTTTTCTGTGCGTCTTATCGGTTAAGCCGACCTTGAATTTTCAGAATTGGCAAAGTCCTGATAAGGTCAGCATTTTGGATTTGTTTACAAAACAAAGCACCAAAATTAATTGCGAAATCTTTTTGAGTTTTTAGCCCTGCGCTTAAATACTACAAAGCGTCTATAAGTTTGTTGACAATCAAGTGCTCAGAGACTATTCAAAATTGAGATATCAAACATTGTTTTTTGCCCCCGCAAACTGAATAAGCAAGCGAGGGGTTTTAACATGATTTCTATCCGTTAGAATACCCTGTAAAACTGACATTAATATTTAATTAAATATCAATCAATCAGAGTTAAGAGAGTTAAAGTTCATGCAAAATAAATGTTTAAATATTAAAACTATAACTGCCAAATTAAATCAATCGGTAAATCAGTAGTTTGTAGTATGATTTAATATGAAAATCTCTCGGATATTGGGGTGTATTACGTTTAATTACAAACCAAAGTGGATCACATTTAAATCAAAATCAAACACTTGTATATACTGTTGTGCTGGTATATACATACGTAATACGTATATGATCAGATAGTAAGTACAGGGTTTTTAACAGTCTAATAGCTGGTCGACAGTTTTTTCTTCAATCTTTTTTGGTTTATAAGTTTTGCTTATTGAAAGGTATCAGACACTGAAGTTCAAGCGCAAGGCCAATGAACTCTGGCGCTCACCGTTGTACTCCTGTCCGAGTATATATGTTTCCGGGTTTCTGGCAATGCTTATCACAAAGTTCTCATCTACTGGTATCTGCGAGTTCTCTGTATTTGGTGGACGACGTGAGCAGATCACAGCTCCTTCAATCGACACTATCGCGATTAGCATTAAAAAATGCCACATTTTGAGAATATATTTGAAACTTGTTAATCTCTAAATTCTTGAAATATATAGAACTTCTCGTCTTGGGCTACGATTTATAACTGAGCGATGCTCTTGGACTGTATTCAGAACTTGCGAAAAGCAAAAGTCGAACTCAGATGATAAGCTCTTTAGTAAGCTCAGCTGAGTACCCGGAGAGAAGAAAATAGAGAAAGAGAGAGAGAGAAAAAACCGTTTATTTTTCTGACCCAGTGGTACCAATACACTTTACTTAGCACGATGTCTTATCAGTAGCACGTCATATACAGACTCTTTCGGTTAGCCGGAAAAACAATATCGTGGACAGCATTGATGTGGAAACAAAAAAACGACCAATAATAAAATATGAGCTTTCATGAGGATGTAAAAATGAGAGTTGCAGTAAATGTAAATATTAAAATTACCACCCAAAAATGTAGACAATTAAAAGTATTTTTTATTTTAAAATAAATCTTTAATTGTTTGCCAAAGCGTTTACGTTTAAGTTTGTTGACTCTGCTGCTTATCTGCGACATTGGTTAATCAACTACTCCTCCTTTGGACTAGTAATTGTTAGGACCATCCTTACGTACCTGGTTTATCATAGGCAGGATGCAGGTACCTTCGCATGCCTCCAAAGTGACAAAGCGATTCCGGTTCTGATCGCAATTGTCTGTGGTAAAAATCTTACACTTTCCACCCTCGTCTTGCTGATCACCGTAATGGTCATAAGCCCAATAGTTTCTTACGACCACTGGATTGGCCAAGCATGGTTGGGTAGAAGCAAGTGGTTTCTCATAACAGTAATCCTGCACGACTTTAAAGTTATTGCTGCTCTCCGACAGACGCTGCGTATAAACTGCATATGGTGCATTTGTGCTGATTTCAGAAGTCCATTGTGGATTGTTAATTAGATCATAATTTTCGAGTTTTATTCCACGTTGATTCTCATTCCAGTTGTTATTTGGATTCATAATATAATTTGGCTTTTGTAGATTGTCATTTAATTTAGGTTGGTTGTAATTATTGTTAAGGCCATAACTTTGAGTCCTACTTAGACCTGCTTGTCCTCGGTTGTCATTTAAGTTGGGTTGGTTGTAATTATTGTTAAGGCCATAACTTTGAGTCCTACTTAGACCGGCTTGTCCTCGGTTGTCATTTAAGTTGGGTTGGTAGTAATTATTGTTAAGGCCATAACTTTCAGTCTTACTTAGACCTGCTTGTCCTCGATTTTCATTAACACCACGCTGATTTTCAGCCGGATAAAGCGGATGCATATTGTTGTTCCAGTTTTGATTATTGCTGTCCGAATCCCACGAATTTAGTTCATTATTGTTAGATATTTCGCCCATTGTATCGGATTCAGAAGGAGAGTTGGATTCACCATTATTGCGTATCATTCCTCCACATATGGTGCCAATACAAGGTTGTATCTGCTCTAGAGGCAACTGGACGACAGTCAGACAATGCATCTTCGCCTGTTGATTGTAAAAGTCACGAGTTCTGTTCTGAGTGCCAGCCCCACAGTTTGTTGAACAGGGCGACCAACTGCTCCAATTGGTTAGCTGACATTTGGCAATTGAGTCGGGGCTATTGGTATTTCTATTTTCATTCTCGCTTAAATTGTTATTGTCAAAAACTCCACTTTGGAAGTCCTCCTCCTTTCCGCATTCAGTTCCAACACATTGACGTGTTTCCTCCAGTTGTCGATCGCAATTGTAGTTGGATGCCAAAATTGGATTCTTAAAGCTGCGAAAACGCTGGGAAAAACCAGGTCCACAACGAGTACTGCAGTTGCTCCAATCGATCCACGGGTGAGTGGCACACTCCAATGGTCCTTCTTGCGGATCTGAAAGGGTCAGAATCACATGAGTGAGAATTTTCATTACACATACATCTATTTGCACACCCTCTGCACAATCCCGTATATATAGTTTTTTCCGAGTAACATAAAGTGTTGCCAACGGTTTCATGGCAGCTCCAGTTTCATCAAAAAATGGTGCTCGATAATCACTGGGATAAGTGGATGAAATGTGCCGTATCACATCTGGTGGTATCTGCTGCTTATCTGAAGACTGAGCAAAGAAGTATTAAAATGAATCAGAATTTGAATTGGAACTTTACCATATACGTGGGTCCAGCATCGGTGCCAATGTCCCAGGGATATAAGTTTAAGACCTTCCGCTCCAACCAGGTGCAATTGCTCAAACACAATTCCATGCCGGCCACGCCTATAACCCAATCGGGCGAAGGCTCAATTTTGGAAGCCAACGATATCTGATGATGCTTCGGATCAACCCGAGCATTAGCCAATGTGGTCCCAAAGACATTGTGACGATATTCAATTCCAGGTGCCTTGATCATAGTACGGACCTCGCCATTCTATAGAGTTAAATAGAGAGATATTTATTAATAATGCCCCGTATATTCCAACCAGAACTATGCAAAACTAATTCTTGTATGTTATATAGTAATTTCGAACAAACTTGGCAAGAAACTGGTTAAATCTAGGAAAGTTTGTTGTTCAGGTTAAGAATATTCAAACCTTCCTTAACCTTTCTTCCCCTAAAAAACTTTGAACCGCTTGCATGGATAATTATACCCGTTACTCGTAGAGTACAAGGGTATATTGTAGTCGTTGGAATGTGTGTAACAGACAGAAGGAGGCGTGGCAGACCCCATAAAGTATATTTATTCTTGATCAGCATCAATAGCCGAGGCGATATAGCCATGTCCGTCCTTCCGTCTGTCCGTCCGTTTGTCAGTCCGTAATCCAAATCGGACTACTATATCGTATAGCAGCCATAGGGACAATCAGTCAAAAACTTGCTTTTTGTATGAATTTGTATGAAAATTTTCTGTATTTACCAAGCTATTTAAATGAAACTGACACCGAATAATTTCATGAAGAACATAAATATACTGACCAAGTTTCACCCAAATCGGACTACTATATCGTATAGCTCTCATAGGAACAATCGGTCAAACATTGAGTAACGGGTATCCTAAAGTCGCGGATCTTTGCTTTTGATGCGTCAGTGCAATTTGGCCTGACTTTGCTAGTGATCATTAAATAAACGTAAAATACCTGCGTGTTCTCAATAATCTCCTTTTCCAAGACGGCCGTGGCCCCGTGCTCCGCCATGTTCCTCATGCCCTCACTGGCGAGTTCGCCATAGGCCCAATACCGGTATCTGTGGGTATGTGAGGCTCCAATTAGTTCCCCAATGCGCGTATTTCTGGGGTCTTCAGGAAAGTGCTTGGGGTGCGTATTTTTATTCCACCTACGCTCCAAAACAATCTGAAACGAGTTTCGATAAATTACATATGATGCCAGCGAAGATTGCTAGAGGATCACACCTCATACTTTGCCTCATCGCAGGCACAGCAGTTTTGAAGAGACGGTGTTACGGTATTCAGTTCGTCGATTTCCTCAGCACAGATGCGTTTGGTTAGGAACCCATCATCAATGAACCACGCATTACGATGTTGAACGACTCCGGCCTTTATCAGGATGCAGCCACTGTCTGGCTGACTGGGTGCTACCCAGACGACTTCTACATGAATCTTGGCATTTGTATTTGTGCTCTCGACTATGTTCTCACATCCAGCAATGAATTTTGTATCGACATCGTTGACCAACTCAAAGTGTCCCGTTGTATCCTGATCGTTGACGGCCATTGATTGATCCTCGTTTTCTACAGCCAAAGTGAAGTCTATAAATTTTAAAGTGCTGGGACACGACAATGTTACGTTGTAGCGGTAATTGGGCACATAGGTTTCAGGATTTCCATCGATCAGTATTTTAAAGTTATCGTCGACAGCCGATCGGTGACCAATGGCACTCTTTGGAATCCTACTACATCCACCTCGCACATCCTGAACGAACGCAAGACAAATGATCAGGAACGCCAGAAATTGAAACATGTTTTTTTTTGTAGCACAATTCTGTGATCTACTCGGATTCACAGCTCAAAGCAGACTGATCAAATTGGATGCACCACTTCAAGTAATAGACAAAACGTCTTAATTATTGCTCAGACCCATTTAAATTGAGTTTAATCGTCACTTAAAATATTTTGAGTCCCGCCTTTCAATACATATTCATATACACAAACATTTACAGGGCTGGCTTCAATTAATTTATTTGCCTTACGGTTCTTTGAACTTGACCAACTAGCGATGATGAGGGGTCAGTGGAAATCGGGCAGAATGTGCTATAAATTTGAAAGTAATAAAACTATGCGAATGTTCTGCAGACATTTATATAGGTCAACGGCAAACTATAGACCAATATAGTGAAATAAAGCGATATTTTCACCCGTTACTCGTAGGGCAAAAGGGTACACTATAATCTTTGGAATGGTGAGGTCAAACCTCATAAGCTATATATGTATATTCTTGATCAGCACCATAGTCGAGTCAATATAGCCATGTATCTCTGTATGAACATAAGAATCTCAGCGTCAAGAAGATTGCAACTAAAAGATAAAATACCCAAGCAGCAAACGTTTTTTTTTTCACACGCCCTTTTAGGGCGTTCTATGTTTATGCAAAGGTTGAACAAGTAAAAAGCTCAGTAGTGTCCATAACCTAAACGATTCCACTAATATAATTATCATACCCCTTTTCGATTAACATAGAAAAACTAAGTATGTAACGGGTATTCTAAAGTCGCGGGACGACTAAAGCATTCATTCTGGTTAGACCCCGTACTCTAAAAAAGAGTAAAGGGGTCTATTAAGTTTGTCAGAAGCGAAATGTGTGTAACAGGCAGATGTAGGCGTGGTCAACCCTATAAAATATATATATTCTTGATCAGCATCAACAGCCGAGTCGGTATAGCGATGTCCGTCTGTCTATCTATCTGTTCGTATGAACACATGGGTCTTTCATTTTCAGAAACACCTCGAAAATACCTATGTTTTAGGCGAATATCTCAGTAATTATGGAACTTAGAAGCACCAATTTTGGTATGCAGGTTTCTAGAGACAGCTTAATGCAATGACACTAAAAATTTTGCGCTGCCACGCCCCCTTTTCTTCTAAGAACTAAAAAACTTTCCAACTTCAATGCCGTTTTTAAGGCATTTGTTCAATAGTAGTGTTGTAATTTGGCATTCGTTTAGAGACTTATTGTATCTAATTATCCTGAAAGTTACATCATCAGTTACAAATCCTATGTCAAATAAGAGAGTTATCACGGTTCAAAGTTTATGTTATTTAACTGCAAAATCACTGTATGCGCGCAAGCGAGACAGAAA
Source organism: Drosophila acutilabella (assembly GCA_035046005.1). Taxonomy (NCBI): domain Eukaryota; kingdom Metazoa; phylum Arthropoda; class Insecta; order Diptera; family Drosophilidae; genus Drosophila; species Drosophila acutilabella. The sequence continues at coordinate 1,066,056 of JAWNOK010000008.1, read as the reverse complement.
CATACAAACAAATGTTTGAACTTTTTCGACCAATGCTTTACATACATACATATATGTGTGCATACATTCATATAATTTCAAACGAATTTGTAGCATGTAAATTCAGATAATCGGAAGAATGAAGTTGCGGCGGATTATGGAATCTTCGTATGAGATCGCGGGTTCGAATGCTAACAATGACAATTGTTAATTTACATTTTTTAATTTTAATTCAAAATATAAATATTAAATTTTAATATTTTAATGTATTTTTTAAAATTTAATTTAAATTAAATAAAAATGCGCACTACTACGAGAGTACGCGGTCTTCTATAGTCGGCTCGCTCGACTGTAGCCTTTCTTACTTTAATTGTGTCACTCAAAACAGTCAATTTTTTTGAGGATTTTGCTTTGGGCCTCTGGAATTTGTTCACTTCCGTGCCTCTAATTGAAGAGATCAATTTCAGTTTTATTATTCTCCTTCAATTTCAATTTAATTTAATTTAGACAAACCTGGTTTACATCATTTAATACCTTTAAATAAAGGTTTTCGGATAGTATTCAAGTATTCGTTAGTTGCGACCGGATAAAATGGCCTTTTGCCGTATAGGTCTGTATCCAAGATGTGTGATAATTAGTTATTTTTAGACCACGTACTCAAATTGCCCAAATTGCCCCTGCAAATTGTGAAACCCCATATTAACAACGGCATAACTTGGAAACAATTAAAGATAAAGCACAAAAATTACACAATATGTGTACGTTTGATTATGACTATTCTCTCCTGGATTTGACAACAATATCCTATAGCTCCTCGAGCAAAAATTAAAATAAGTCAAAAATAGAAAACTTAAAGATATGTATTGTAAGTTGACCGATCTTATTAAACACTTAATGTTCAAGTTTGGTCCAGATACAACTAAAATCGTATATTTTTTTATGTAAATCACACATTTTTGAACAATTTTATCCGAACCAACAAAAGATGGTAATCTGTAAATTCAGTTAGATAGCACTTGCTTGGAATGGACCTGGTACAAATTTGAAATTAACTTGATCTGCGTTCTTATAATCTCGTATCCACACGGACTGACTCGGCTGTTGATGCTATCAAAGAATATGCATCACAAGTAAAGAAGGGTTGTAGCACAAAATTGAGGCAATTGATAGTTGTGTTGTTGCTTGTTCACAAAACAAAATTTGTTTGGAGTTCAGATATGAAACACTAGATGTTCCTTTTAGTTAGACATTTAAATTTATTTAAAGATTCATTCATCCGAACTTAAAAACTTCTGTAAGAATCACTTAGACGTTGAGAAGATAATCCCTAGTTTAGTTTTTCATCCCATTGAAAATTTAAATATTAAAAATTTAATTTTATTGTTTATTCGATTGATTCAAAAATATATCTGGTTAGGTACGCTCTGCACTTGAAAATTTTAATTAGTTAATACTTGAAGATTATAGTGCTCTTTTGGAGATTGGATCACCACTTGTCCGCATCATCGTTACTATTCAACAGACACGGCATCATCACGCACTTTTCGATTCGCACGCGATCCTTGCACTTATAGCTGAGGTCTGTGTTGAGCAACGTGCGAGTCCTTTGGCGCACGGAGTTATCACCACAGCTGGCGGTACAGGGCGTCCAGGCGGACCACTCGGAGTACCGACATTCGTCTCGAGGATCTTGGGTCTGCAGCTTGGCTACTACATGACGTCGCTCTCCATACGAACCGCTCACCGAGTACATGTCATCGCAGCGCTGATAGCAGCGATCGAATCGAACGAAGTGCTTAGGACATGGCTTTCCGCCGTTCTGAGGAGTGCGCAGGACACGACGTGTTTTCAGCTGGACACCATCACCGCAGGTAGCATTGCAGCTGTGCAGGACCCAGTCCGAGACGAGACAGTCCACACGTTGAGGTGGATCGGAGCTGAGCAGTTCCTGCTGTAGCTCCTGCTTGTGCAGCGGTAAACGGCAAGTGTCCTCGCACTCCTCTTTCGACTTGAACTTGTTCTGGTTAGTGTCACAGCGATCGGACCAGTAGATGCCACATTGATCACTCATATGATCGTAGTACCAATAGTTAACCACATCGCTGTCGCGACAATGACTATCACGTAGTGTTTCATAGCAAAAATGGGGCACTATTGTGTCACAGCTGGGATTCGTGCAGTTGACCTCCTCGAATAGCTTGATATGAGCACACGGATCACTGCCGTCGTCTTTGGGCTCTTGAACGCCGTACACCTCATTGTTGTTCCATACTTTTCGCAAGCGCTGTCGTTTTCCCGTGCCGCCGCAAGGTCCTAGACATGGCGAGAAGTCCGACCAGGGCGAAACTCCACAGACGGGTGGAATGTAGTCCTCGCTGCGCTGACTGTAGCTTTGGAAGCTGCGAAAGAGCGAACGTTTCTCCGCAGATCCCGACTGCTCATCTCCGGCTTCTGGCTGTGCCTCTTCGGGCTCATCCTTGCCTTCATCCTCTTTGACAATGTCACCACCGCACTGAATGGCCTCACAGCTTTTTATCTCTTGAAGACGCGCTTTGCTCGCCTTTTGGCACTTTTTTCTTGCCTGACGATTCGAGTAATGTCGGCTGCGTATCATCTCACCTATGCCACACGTCTTTGTACACGCAGACCACTCGCTCCATTTAGACAGTGCGCACTCGGGATTTCCACCTTTAAGCTCTGTTTCCGCTTGACCTCCTTCGGGCATTTCCTCATTGAACGTGGCACATTTCCTACCCACACAATTCTTCTCCTCACGCAACGCATTATTGCATCTTTGGCGCTATGGAATTCACATTGAATTAAAACTAGATATGAAGAAATAATATATATATTCTTACCATTGCTAAAGTTGGATTCCTGAATTCCCGTGTTCTATATTGCTTGCCCGGACCACACTTTGCGCTGCACTCATCCCAGCGTGACCAAGCGAGCGTTGCACACTCTGGAGGCAGTTGCTCCGCTAAGGTAATACCATTGGGATGTTCAAAAAAGTAAACTAATCGAGGTCTTCAACTTACTATCGGCTTTTTCGCAGTTTTTCTCATACAGACGACGCCTGTTAATGTGCAGTGTGGCCAGTGGCTTCATTTCTGCCCCACTTGGATCGTAGAAAGGCGAACGTGGATCATTCGGATAATTTGACTTAATACGGCGTACTACGTCAGGTGGTACTTGTGGTTGATCCGCGGACTGTAAGCAAGGAAGGATATTGAAGAATTGAGTAAAATTAGCATTTTGTAAATATCTATTATCAAGCACTTAATAATAATCAGTCAACATTTTTTAAATTAAGCGTTTCATTCCAGTTCAGACAAAAATAGACAGTGAAAACAAGAAAGAAAAGTACAGTCGAGCACGCCCGACCGTAAAATACTCTCTGCATTTTTTTCCGACTAAATTATTAAAGTCGGTCTAGAGATATTACAATGTGTAGTACTTGCATTAAAACACGTTGAAACAAAAACAATCTAAGCGTAATCAAACATACATTCATACATCTGTTTGTATGTATGCGAATACACATACGAAAGACGATATATGATGCATATATGTATGCATCGCTGGCCGCGCTGCTGCCACACAGGCAGCGAAAACATTCGAAGTTTTCTTGATTAGTTTTCTTGTTCAGTTTTCTTGTTTATCGTGCGATTTCAATGCACCTTTCAGGATAGTTTGATATAGTTACTCTCCACACGAATAATAAATTACAATACTGTACTATATGAACAAATGCCTAAAAACGCAACGAAAGTTGAGAATTATTTGTATTTATTGTGGGAAAAAGGGGCGTGGCAGTCAAAAATGTTAAATGTTAATGCTGTCGCTAGAAACCTCCATGGGGTCTGCCACGCCTCCTTCTGCTTGTTACATTTTTTTGCACAAACCCAATATATTCATAGAGAGAGTATAAAAATTGTATGTATCGAAACAACTGTCATTAGCAAGATTATTGTTGTGGCACTGATGAATTTGATTACGATAAAGTAATTTTTGTAAGTCCAACATACAGTCCAACATTTAAAAACGTGTTTGAAGTTTTGGAGTCTGCTTTCGTCACTAGCATTGTCAACGCACAGTTGAAAGTTTATTATATTATTAAAATAACTCCAAAGTAAGACATACCGTTTTCACTTTACAATAAGAAAATTTACTATACTTTATACGGGGATACATAGGCACCAATCAGTATTAGGTTATACTTCCAATTCTATTATGTCTACAACTGTTTGCATAACTCCTCAATGGTTTCGTGCTTCATTCTTATCCAATTATTTTACTTTTTACTGTTAATACAATTTCTGTGACTTATTAATTCTCACAATTGATATAATATTAATAAATGAGCTCTCTTTCACTATTTTCTCAATATCAAGGACATTTGTGAGTACCGAGTTCATTTAGCATAAATTACACTCACCATATAGGAAGGACCACTATCTGTTCCAGCGTCCCAGGGATACAGATTATGAACTTTGTTTTCTACCCATGAGCAGTTTGGCAAACAAAGTTCCAGTCCAGAGACACCAACAATCCAGTCTGGCGACGGATCCACCATGGACACCAGCGAAATAAGGTGGTGATTGGAGTCAACGCGAAATACGGCAAATGTCTTTCCCGTCACATTGGGAAAAGCGATACCGCGAGCCTTGATGATGGTTCTTATGTGTTCGCTCTGATCCTTGAGCTCGCTTTCCAGGGTCCGTGTGGATCCATGTTCGGCCACTTCTCGCAATCCCTCACTGGCCTTTTCTCCGTACTGCCAGAAGCGATAGTCGATTGTGTGAGAGGCGCCAATGATGTCACTGAACCTTGTACGCCAACTGTTTGCAGGAAAATCTTTGGGATGTGTGTGTCGTGACCATTTACCCTCGAAAGTTAGCTGCAAGAGAATCACACTCTACTGAGTTACATTGAGAATAACAAAGGGTTTTTAAAACACTAAGCCTCGTTTAATAATATTAAAATACTATTCCGATTTGTTATTAAAAAACTAATTTGAAATTCAAAAAACTTGTTCCTTTAAGAAAATCTTTAAGTATTTAAGTATTGTAATACCTCATATTTGGCTTCGTCGCAGGCACAGCAAGGATCTACAATGCTGGGCTGAGTGTTGATATCGTCCACCTCCTCCTCGCATAGGCGTTTGGTAAGCAATCCGTCATCCATGAACCAGACATCGCGATGCTGCATCACAGTGGCGCGTATCAGTATGCAACCCTGGCCAGGTGTCGACGGTGCCGTCCAAACAACCTCCACATGGGTCTTGACATTCGTGTTTGTATTCTCCACGACATTGGGACAACGCGCACTGAAGCGAGTCTCCGACAAATCGCTGATCTCAAAGACACCCATTGCAGTGGGGTCATCGTCCGAGTCCTCGTTCTCCATTTCCAATGCCAGCATGAAGCTCACAAAAGATAATCCCGCGTATGCGTTCAGAGTGACTGAGTAAGGATAACGAGTTCAGATATGGAATTTTAGAAGATCAGAATTGAACTCACCATTGTATTTCTGGCCAGGCACATAGCTTTGTGCATTGTTTGCCACATTTACGGCAAAGTTTTCATCAACTGGCGACTTGGCAGCTGTGGCGCCCTGAGGTACGCGATGGCAGCCCTGGATTCCTGGCAAGTTGCATGTGACTGCCAACAAAATTATAAGCCATTTATATACGCTCATTGTGGTACCATCCATCGTCTCTATATATTTCGTTATTAAACTCGCTTTCAGTTATTTGCTGCAATGTGAAATTTACTTAGAATATTTAAGCATTTAATTAATTGCATAAGTAGACAAACATTTTTTAATCAGTCAAGCAAACTGAGAAAATTACTATATTTTTACCAATTTGTGCTATAAGAGCTGTAGGTTGTTGTCCAATCCTGATCAAACTTGGTGCGGATAGTTATGTATATTGTTACCATACACATAATTTGGTCACGATCTAGAAATTTTAATGTAATGGTGTTATTGGCTCTGAACTCATGTTGAGTACGGGGTCTTAAAATAAAACTAAACACTATAATTTTCCGCAGCTTAGCATAAATCCGGAAGTCATTTTGTTTGTCATTTAATATCGCGCGCCTTTTAATTGATTTCAGTATAATCACTTGTATCGAATGTCAATGACAATACCAGATGAATATAGCTGAGAATGCCATTTCATTAAAATGGTCTTGACATTGACATCGCATATATAAAAAAATGAAACGGATTAAATGTTTATAATTTGAGTTTTGAAAATATTTCATCAGTTAAAGATTCGAAATCCAACATTTATTTAATTCTGACACTTTCAATTTCGCTCGACAATCCATTGTCAAGCGGAACCTAAAAATATGATGTGAGAAACCCTCTCTTTGAACGATGTTATAGTATAGCCCCGATTAAGCTACGTCACTGATTAAATTCAATTGAAAATGTGCCGAGTTTCAGTTGAAAATATGCAAAACTAGCGAGTAAAAGAGACTGTTTTGTGAGATAGATACCCTATTATTCAAATTCCGGTAACTATAAACGCTATAAATATCAAAGAATAGCATAAAAAATAGGGCGTGGAGGGTGTTAATACCTAATACCTTTATACCTAAGAGGAACTTAATGAATTTCAATATACTGTTTAAAGCCGCTAGACATTTATAGGGTACAAAACCGAACAATTCTAATAGAAAGCATCATTGAAGCCACTTTAAGGGCTTCACTTTACACCGCGTACTATTTCAAATCGCAGTTCACATGAAAACTTACGTTTTATCTGCAAAATCAACCACTAATTTACAATCCTATTAAAGCTGTGCACAACATTAACACGTTTCATTTAAATTATTTAATATATTGTTGCATTAGATTTCTTGATTAAATATGTTGTACTTATTCGAGTGCATTTGTTTCAATGTACTAGACTATATTAATAAAAACAACCGTCTCTTCCGGAGCTCAAATCGCAACTGAAATGCAAAATGCACAATTGCTGCGTTAATCGGCAATGGCAAATGTTGGGTCTGCTCGTGGGGTGGGAAAAAGAGCGAAGGGGTCGAAAGAGGAATGAGAGAGGGTTAGGGCAAAGAGAGCAATTACTGAGCTTTTCATGACACTGTTGAACTGTTTTTTGTATCTTTTTCTATGCACGCTTTTCGCATTTGTTTACAATTTGCGTTCATTTATTATTTGTTTTCATACGTATTTTCTAAACAAATAGAGAGAGCACTATTTGTCGGGACAAGCACCGTGGTTCGATATCGAAGAAAATCAAGATGCATTACATAGTACCATAAATCTGAGTTGTCTTCTCTTCTTAATTTCTATTCTTTCAATGTTTTTATGGCCGCCGTTCAGAAGAAAACTTTTGTGGTTTAGTTTGTTGTAAAAAAGTGTTAATAATTAAAAGAAGGAGGGTATATAAAGGCTACATAAAGAAGTATAACTTAACCCTTTATATGGCCGCGTTGCATATCTGCAACATACCGTTTAACTGGAATTATTTCGCAATGTGGGGCTAGAAAGTGGTTTGTTTTTATTTGATCTTGAGCAGAAACATCTGTGATTTAGATTTTTGTGGTTGGTTACACTATTGAATGCGTTTTGCTATGCACAATATCGATTTTACACCAATTTTGTGAATTGTGGAAGTGTATCCTTAAAAATTTGGAAAATACAAATTTTTCTTATCAAAATATTTGTTAATTTGAAAAACAAAGCTACTTTATAGCAATGGTAATAATAATTATAATGAGTGTGTCATCAAATTATTGTGACCGGCTTTTCAAAATAAAACTCTCCAGCTTCTTTTACATACGTCTGTCGCTTTATTCTTCTTGTGCAGAACTCCCTTCTTCTTCTTTTTCATCGATCTCTCTCGTTTTACATTTCGATGTTTTACTATATCGATATCTCATCGATATCTTGTGTTTACATTTACATTAGGTTTCTGCTGTTAACATACTGTATACTTAACATTATGGGTATTCCTACGTAGTAGCCTACTACATTATTGTGTTTACTGTTCTGTATTATCAGTGGTTCTTGTGTATAGTCATGTTTTAGAAATATGCAAAATATCCTTTATCCTTTGTAAAAGTGTTCTAAGCCAAAAATTAAGAAAACGAAAAAAACATGTATTTTTTATTTTTACTTTTCTATCTAATAAAAAAAACCGCGTTAAAATCGGACTTCATGCCATATAAAGGGTTAAATACAACGGATCGGTAACTGGTTTTTAGTGTATTTAATATTTCATTAATTGAGTTTTATTTTTCTTTTTGATTAAACGGTTTTATTTGAAGCGTTTCATTCTAAGGAATTTAAAATACTGTTAATGTATCCGAGGTCATAAGTGAAAAGATAGTTAAATTTAAATATGGATATTAAGTTTTTCGAAATGTTTTGTTGCCCAAATCCTTTCCCTTCAGAGCAGGCTTTATAGTTTCTTGTCATTAAGTAACTTTTTTGTATAACATTCGTACATTCAACATCAAACAGTTCACTGCTGCGTCTCGTATTTCGAAATTATACTTTTTTTTATTTCTAGTACTAGATCTTTGAAGATTTCTGAAGTCAATTGGCTTTCTTTTAGAACAAAAATACACGAATAAAAGATACAGCAACAGATTACATCTAACCACTGTCAATATGCAAAATTCGAAGACGGACTCGAATAGTCAGGCTGCCGTAAGTAATCGAATTCTATTTTAGTATCTGTCTAATAAAACCCACATGTACAGCCAAAAGCGAATTCTCGGTCGACGTCAAAAGATCCGATGACATCAAGGCCATTGAAATGCCCCAATGAAACTAATCTCGGAACTAGACGTACCTCGAATACGAGTCTACTTTCACGTCGTACAGATCTCGGGTCTGAGGAAGGGCCCGTCAAGCTGAAGAATAGGTTTACCAAACCACGAACGAATCGCCTGACGGAGCTGAGACTTGCAAAACAGAAAGCAAACGCAGCTAATGGTAGGCTAAACTAGTAAAATTATACATTGCTATAGTGTTTCATGCTTAGATAACAAGCCAGCCGCTAGCTTTAAAAAGATTAAAAGATGTTCATCATCACTTGCTCCATCTTCTGAAGTCGGTGATGCCGATATAGTCCCTTGTCCACCAACACCGGCCCCAGCACCAACACTACCAATAGCACCAGAGTTAACTCTGCCATCTCTTCCGTCTCTACCACCTGAAGTAGAGACCATGCGTACAAAACTGGCATCTATTCAAACCGAATTTTTGGAGAAACTGATCAGCCTTCGTGACAGGGGTCTTCATATATCCGGCAAGCTCGTTACCATTGTTCAGGATGAACAATGCCAATTGTTATTGCATAAAGATGACCTAATCAGTTTTCCAAAAACAATTCGTAAGTTTCAAGCTAACGTCGGTAACAGTCTGATTCTTTATTTTAGATCTTAATTCTTATAGCTGCTCAATCCGTGGGCGACATAAAGTCCCTTTGCCGGGAGGCTTTATATAACGGCTATAACTTAATGTTTGAGAAAGTTATGCCAAACATAGATACCTCTAACATACCAGCCGAGCGTTCCTTACTACAAAAGAGTATGGTAAGTAAATAAAAACAAATGTTTGAATATGATTTGCTCGTCACAAAAATCAGTTTTCCCAATTTGGTCGTAGTAAAGACGCTCGTATATTCCGTATGTAAAGTAGAGTTCGACTTGAACGACGGTCATGGGAACGCGATTTAATGTTGTTATATGCAAGGGTCGCAGTGACCGACAGTGAAAAATTTAACTTATCTTTAAGGTAAAGCTAAGTACTGACGGTTGTAAGCGTTTTCGTTACATTTGACTTTAAAAAAAAAGAAAGCTGTTGCTGTTGCAATGCATTGGAATGCGCTATTCGTTACAAGCAGTGTCGTGCTAAGCAAAGGCACTTTCATATAATTTGTACGGGGACCAACCATTCATTGACTTTTAGTCCTTATACGCGGTCGGTCGCTATATGTAAGCGTAGATGTCATTATCGGATTCTACTTTATAAACAATTTTTTTTATATTTTAAAAATTTCATAAGACAGTCTTTTCTATTACTTGACATTAATTGCAGGACAAAGAACTAGACAATATTTATAAAGAACTTGATAAATTGGCTGGTAGCACCAAGATCTCGGCGAATACATCACTTCACTTGCAACAGAACAAAGAATTGCAAATAAGAATTGATAATTTGGTGGTAGCCAATTCTAAGATGGAAGCTGATCTAATTGAATCCCGAAAGAAAAATGCTGATTTGGAAAACTCCTTGGATGACGTTGATAGAAAGAATAAGGATTTAGCTATTGAACTGGCCGACAAGAACATTGAGGTGGTTGAGCAATCTGTTATCGTGGATGATCTGCGCGCAGAACTGCAGCAGCTAAAGAAAAAGTGAGTCTAATCGCCAGTAAAAAGAATAATTAATAAATAATTGAGTGTTTGCGTTTATGCCACAGATATTCGGTGCTCAGTCAGCGACTTAGGGAGGCCGAAAGTCAGGAGCGATCTTTATTAGCGAAGTCCGATGATCTTATGAAGCTTGAGACTCAGCTTAGAGCTGCACTGGCAGATAAAGAGTTGGTTACTAAGAAATCTGAAGAGTTGACCGAGATGATTGCTGCACGAGATCACATGCTATCCGATATGCAAAAGCAGGTAAAGGAACTTGTGCAGTACAAGGACAAACAGGATCTTCTAATGAAACAGTCGAACGACCAGGAAGTCGATCAACATCAAATAAAGTGAGTACTGCTGACTTGACAGTCTACTTTATTAAAAAGTGAAAAGTAAAAAGACTACTCTGTCAAAAATGTTCAATGCTTAAATCACATATTTATTTGCTAAGTCAAAAAATTACATTTATTTAAAACAGCAACAAAATACAAACAACAGAATTGAGTTGCTTTCATCAAAACAAAGAGCGTCATAACATATCCAGATTCGATAAACGAATTCTTTTTAAAACTCGTTTTGCACAATTTAATAATTGTGGGCTATGCATATAAATAGTTTATTGGTCGGGTATTAACCAAAATGACTGCATCTTAATTTTAGTGAACTTCAAAATCTGGATCGCTGTCATGCAGATCAAGTTTATTTCAAGTTTTGCCAGGCCCCCAAAGCCCCACAAAATATAAACAACAACTTAACACCATAACAACTACAGCTATCTTGGCTAAATTAAGATATTATATACATTTTTTTTTATCTCTATCAAAAACACACATTTTATGCTCTTCATGGTACTAATATTAACGAATTTGTTCCTTGATACCGATATTTTTAAACAGGGATCTTCAGGCAAAGTTGGCTGTTAACCAGAGTCGATTGGAGTCAATGGTGCAGCAAGAGCAACAGCTTCGGGAGGAAATGGGGCATAAGACGGAACTCATGTCGAAGATGAAATTGAAGGTGAGCCGTCTAGAAGAGACTGTTGAATATCATCGCCAGGTGCTGGCAGTGCGTGGCGAGAGGATCAATTATTTGGATCGGGAGATGAAACAGCGCGAACAAGAAAACACTCGAAAGCTAAATGAGGTGATGTCTCAGTGTTGCGACAAGAATACAATAATTACGCAGGTGCAAATTACTTGATTTTTGATTAAAAATTAATGGAAATATTTCACTAATTCTGTTCAATAGATGACAAATGAACTGGCTTCTACAAGTGAACAGTTTCAGAACATCTGTGCCACTCTGAGCATCAAGCAGACCAAACTACATAGCCAGGAACATGTCATCAAGTTGCTGGAGGAAAGTAATGATCGCAGTGTGAAGCTCCACACCAAACTTGGTGAGAAGAATGCCCTTCTCAAGGACGAACTTGACCATCTTCGACGTACCGTGTAAGTTGAATATTTTTGAAATTATAACTGAAATCGTACTAAGTTCGCTAGCTTGCCACAACAATTCACAAGAATTGAAATCTGTGAATAATACTTGTCTTCATTTCTGTCTTCTCTCAGCAAAACGCTTATGTTAGGCAGCGGAGTCAACGATTCGGAAGTTTCTGACATTCTGACGGAATAAACAACAAAAAAATAATAATAAATACACTATATTATCCAAATTCCAAATGTTTTATGGTAAGTTGTCGGCAAACTAGCGAACTTGTTAACAAACTTTTTTTAACACCTTTGCGTTATAAATGTTGAACAAAAGTGAAAATATAATAAAAAATTATAATTTTAAATATCTAAATCATATTTAATTTTGATACGAGACTGCTAAATGAGTATTAATTATTTTTTTAATATCTTCTTATATTTCTTTTTTTTCAGTCGACTTTATTTCAAAATTCTGATTGGCAATAATGGGTTAAATGTTTTTGAGCCAGTGTCAGCTAATGAATTGTGATAAAAAAAACAGCATATCCTGTTGACTATTAATTAACAATAAAATCATCTATATGCTATTTAATTTCACATACATAATTATGTGTACTGCTGAATTTAAAGCAATTTTTTCTTAAGGTAATTAGTTTTAATTTTTATGCAGTTGAATATTAGTTTACAATTTATTGAGCGGCAATTTCAAAAACTAAAATCAATCGAAGTGCTTTTGAATTGCAGTTAATTTGCAGTCTTTTAATTAACGTGATTTAGATTTTGAGTGCATGGCCGTCCATAGAAATCTAGCTGAAACTGGTTAGGCGACGTAGCATAATACACATTCGCAAAAGTTGACAACCCTGTTAAAAATTAGTGACAATTCGTTTCTCCCGCAGCATCACAAAGCTTTCTTCATGGATTATCAGTTATGTTTCGTGTTAGTCGCATCCAAATGCTCGAGAAAAGCGGTTCCAGTGCAATCGTAGATAAAAAAAAATATTTTAAAGATTGCTGTCAAGACTTAATGAATTGTAAGCAAAATCATATTTGTTCTTAATTGTCGGGATTATCAAAGCAGTTAGTACATTTATTAAGTGTCCACTAATTGAAATTTTTGTAGTGTTTTCAATTTTGGAACTTGTTGAATAACCATATTTTACTGTCCCAGATAAATCCAGTGTCTCAGCTATGTACATAGCTATTAAATAACTAAACAATGTTTTGTTTTGCTTAAATCGATTTAAATTGAGTTATTAAATTATTTTAAAGTATCAGTAATTTTCTGCTTAACGTCACTTATTTTTTAAATATTAATTTTCATTTAAAAATAAAATTAAATTGATTATTGTGTGTGTAATAAATTATTATTAGAAATTGTTTTAGTGTGTAAAACATATGATTTAAATTCACAAATAATGAATTTTTGACATTAAAAATTCGAATTGTTAACGCTGCGACTGCTTCATATGAATTTCCTTTTGTTCTGATCTTTTAAATAATTTTAAAATAAATAAATAGCTGCACGTAATTAATTAGTTCCACTTAAAGATCTTATTCAAATGAATTCGTAATGCTGGAAACAGTTCTCTGTGTTCAAAACTTAAATCCCTAAGAACGACGGTGTTGATATCAGACACAATAATAAAACGTTGAATTAAACTAGTTTAACTCATTTTACTGAAGTAATTGCCATTTCAGTTATGCTACTTATCTCGAGAAATTTGTGTAGTTCGTGTAATAAAAATAGTTCAGTTCTGTGGATTTACATATGTGTAGATAAGATTAAGGCCGCTTAAGACCAACTATAAAACGATAAGAGTTTTTTGACTTTTTTTATGTATTGACTTTCGGTTAATGCTGTGGATTAGAAACTTTAATGATATATGATGCACAGAGAGAAATTCATGCAACATTAACTGAAGTAAGTGCTTTAAGTTTTTACAGTGTGCGAAGTAGATTTTAATTGGTTTGCTTTCAGGAATTTTTAGATAAAAACAGTAACTACACTATACTAATATGATATGGTTTGCCGACTGTAAAAGACACAGTTTTCTAGTGCGCATTTTCTTTACCGACATTTTTGACCGACTTGTCCAAATGGATCTATAGGACAAAGATGTCCTGTTTGAAACAAATTTATTGAGGGTAACCATGATATGGGTTGCAATCGGCCATTTAATACTACATGTCTTCATACAAATTTCCTACGTTCGACCGATTGGTCCTATGGATCAAATTTGGTGAGGATAGTTATTATGGTACCATACACGTACTGTGATTGGTCACGATATTTTGATAGTTTCGAAGTTTTAGTGTTATGGAAACAGTTTTTTACCATTGCGGGCGCGGTAGGGTGCGTGGCAAAAAATTTAAAATAAACTTAACCTGCCTGACATATAGACAGACTTTCATCACAAATTTGGTTACCCTAGTTCTTGTAGTCTATCATGCCTCTTTCTGTATGTCACATGTTTGAGCCAAACCCAATATTCTTTTACAGAGACAATAAAAAGAAGATTTTCTCATCCAGTTTGTCCTTGAGGGGAAGTATTCAATTACTGCATTAAATATGAGTAACAGTGAACATTTCGAATAACATGAAAATAGGCACTTTAAACTGGTTTCTCGGAATTTATTTAATACTCTTTCAAAATCGTTAAATGTCGCTAACTTGGGAAGAATATTAACTGTATCGGCAAATCTTGTTTCTGAGAAATATAAAAAATAACAAGAAAATGCATTAATAAATTATTAATAAATAAGCAGTAGAGATTAACTACACTTTCAAATTGATAACATACAATTTAACGCTTACTTATTGTTTTATCAACCCTTTATCTGATAATAACAAAGGGAAAGGGAAATGAGACTCATACAATGTTGATATAGTTGATAAATTGTAAATCCTACTTTGCAACCTGATGATTTGCAAACGTGTGAAACCCATAAAAATAAAACTCATCCGATTATAGGTGATGCACTGTAGCGCAGTGCATTTTCGACTGTTGAAACGTTACAATGGATGCGACAGAGTACGGAAAGTTGAATAGATTGATTAATGGGGATGTTACCCTAAAGTTAACGAATGAGAAGGAGGGTGTGGTCTATGCGACGACTACGGAATTGGTAAGAAAAAGAATGTGTTAGCTCAATTTATTTGTATTTCATTTTAAATGTATGGATCACAGCTAAAGATGGACACGAGTATCGAGGAGGCTGTAGAAGAGTCTGCAACGGAGCCGACGACAGCGCGTGATCAATGGGGCAAGGGAATCGAGTTTTTGTTCTCCTGCATTGCCCTGAGTGTTGGCCTGGGGAATGTCTGGCGTTTTCCTTTTATAGCGTTGGAAAATGGCGGTGGCGCCTTCCTAATACCTTATCTGGTGGTGCTGCTGTTAGTGGGTAGACCCATCTACTATATGGAGGTCGTCATTGGGCAGTTCTCGAGTCGGGGCTGCATTCGTGCATTCGATTTGGCTCCGATCATGAAGGGTAAGTTTATTCTCTCTTTAGTCGTCTTATTGATAGAAATTCTAAAGAATTATAAATATTTAGTTCACTTTTGGGGAGTAGTCAAAGATCAATAACTTCTGGCATCATCTATATAAGCCCCGTTATCCCATCATCATCTCCAGAAACACATTTTTAAAACAAACTCACACGACTAACAATTGTATAAATAATGCCCACACATAAGAAATAGTTTCCTTGTAGCCTACCAGTTCATTATCTTGTCCTTTTTTGCAGGAGTCGCCTATGGACAGGTGTACTCGACGGCTCTTGCTACCACCTATTATGCCTGTATTATGGCTTTGACCATACGATATTTGGTGGTGTCTTTTTCGGAGGTGCTACCCTGGACTTACTGCCTTGTAGAGTGGGGTAGTCAGTGTGTTGCCACAGCAGGTAGTGACGGCAACACTAATCTGACCAAACAAGGTATCTCCTCAGCCGAGTTGTATTTCACGTAAGCTACAAATTTGAATTATTTTGTTGACTCTGCAGACGTTGGGTAGTTTTAGTTATGTGTTAAAACTTTTAATTTTTTAATTATAGACGCACTGTTCTGCGTGAGCCGGATAGTCTCGAGGATAGTGGTTTGGGAACACCCAGCTGGGAAATGGTTATGTGCTTGATGGCCACTTGGATCATCATTGCGATTACTTTATTCAAGGGAATACGCAGTTCGGGAAAGGCATCCTACTTTCTGGCACTGTTTCCATACGTCATTATGCTGATCCTTTTAGTTAGAGCACTGACTCTACCAGGTGCCTGGCAAGGCATTGCGTACTTTGTGAAGCCGCAGTGGGATCAGTTGTTAAATCCTCACGTTTGGTATGCGGCAATTACCCAAATGTTTTTCTCCCTGGCCATTTGCTTTGGAACTCTGATCATGTATGCCTCCTTCAATGATTTCCGCAAACAGGTTCACAAGTAAGTTCTTCAGCTGAGACTTAATTTAACTTGGCTAATTGCAAAATCTTATCAAATTAGGGATGTCATCATCATCACATCGATTGACTCGTTTACCTCCATTCTGGCTGGCTGCATTATATTTGGCATTCTGGGCAATTTGGCCCACGAGACGAATTCCACCGATATTGCGAGTGTGGTGAAGGGTGGAACAGGACTGGCTTTCATCTCGTATCCGGAGGCTATAGCCAAGTTTAAATACTTGCCACAATTGTTTGCGGCACTCTTTTTTTTCATGCTGCTGGTGCTGGGTATTGGCAGCAACATTGGCATGGCCTCATGTGTGATCAACGTGGTTAAGGATCGCTTTCCGCAGCTGCCACACTGGAAATTGGCGGTAGGCTTCTCCATGATTGGATTCCTCTGTGGTTTGGTCTACATGACACCGGGTGGACAGTTTGTGCTCAATCTGGTTGACTTCTATGGCTGCACTTTTATAGCCCTCGTTCTGGCAATAGCCGAACTCTTGGCCATCGGCTGGATTTATGGGGTGAAGCGTCTTTGCAGCGACATTGAGTTCATGTTGAATATGAAGACAAGTTTTTATTGGCGCATCTGTTGGGCTATTTTGGCACCCGGTCTCATGTTTCTTGTGCTGGCTTACATGCTTTTTAGCTATGAACCTTTGACCTATAAGGATGTGCCTTATCCTCAGGCGGCATATTTGGCTGGTTGGCTCATCTGGGCTCTAGGCGTGGTACAATTGCCTTTCTGGGCCATTTACACAATCTTTCAGCAGCCGGGAAACAGTTTTCGCACCGTTAGCTAAATCCATTTTCTCATGGAATACCCCTTTTAAATTCGTTGTCTTTCTTGCAGAAACTTAAGCTGGCAATGCAACCCACCGCAGACTGGGGACCCCGACAGCCACAGCATTTACACGCATACCTGTTGCACAGGAAGAAAGAATCAGACTCCAAGAAACAACGCAGCGTATACTTTATTGACAACATCTTTGGTTAATTAAGCAACACTGGCAGTATTGTTCGAGCATTCAATTGTTAGATATTTTATTAAAAATAATTCTTTTACGCTTTATTTATAAAATAATTCAATAAACAGCAATAATTGTAATTGTTGTTTTTTCGCATTAAGCTTTAGGAAAAGATCAAAAAGTTGTGTTCAATGCAGATTTCATTTGTTATATATATATTTTTTAATGCTTGGCTATTATGCTCAGCGATTTAATTGCGATTAACTTCAAATAGAATGTCTTAAAAGCTAACTAACGCTTAAATAAGTAAATTATTAGTTAAAGAAACATTATAGTTATGATGTCAAACAAGTTAGTGAAATAAAATAAAAAAAATCTAAAAGTAATTAATCAGCCTGTTCAATGTATGATTATTTTTTAAGGACTGTAAATAGTTTAAATAAAAATGTTAAAATTTATTTTATCTGAGTTAAAGGAAGGAAATACATGCTTTTTAATTGTTTTTATGAACTTTCTTATTAACTAAAAGGAAATCAACTGAATATAGTGAAATCAAAATTAAATTTATTTCATTATGCTACAAACAAAATAAGATGTCAATAAATGAATTCAACATTATTTTATGTTTTAATTTTGCTGCAATTCAATGCACTCACTTCTCTCACATTTTACATTAAATCGTTTTGTTAATTATCACAGCACTTATTGATTTTCTTTTTATTGTGCAAAATTGAATATCCTGAACTAAATTTAAAAATAGGACAAACTAATGTATTTACAGGGATTTTTACATACGATTAAAACTAAGCCTATTGCATTTCAAACCAATTACTAGAGAGTCAAAACTAAAGCCGTTCTCTGTACAAAATACCCAACATAACTGAATTTGGGGATGAAAAATAATTTAAAGTGAGACAAATTTCAAGATTTTAGTTTTCTACATAAGTAAAGTTCTTTAAGCAATTTATTAAATTTGATAAATAAATCAAAAGAATTGCATTTAATATTAAAAATATTTGGCTAGATTTTAAGAAATTTAACTGTCTAAGATTTTAGTTAGAGCTGGTTTTACTTTAACCTTCAAACATAATTTTTTGTTGGCAGATCTATGTTAGATTTGGGCAATCTTTTCACATTTAAATATGCAGCACTCGATTTTGATTAGTTTTGAAACCCACTAAAATGTGATTTCACTATTACTATATATTGTAGTAGGTGTGTGTGTGTGAGGGTGTTTTTGACAAATTGACTTGTAATTACTTTTTCATAGCCTACTTCTCAGCGCAGATTTAATTATTAGTTTTAAAAATTCAGCGTAACTTGGATATAATAAAGTTTGAATCGAAAATCTATACGCGCTGGCTTAAAATGGAAGTTACTCTAACATTTCACACTAGATATGGTCCTATTAATTGTTTTTGACTATATAGAAAATTTTAACATTTACGATATGAGTTATTACCTTGAGTATATTGTCTACTTGCTAATGATATTGCTCCTGTCATTCATTCTGTGTATGTGTATGTGTATATGTATTGTGTGTGTGTGCCTATTAGATTCAAAGCCCTATATATTATTAGCTAGTTAAAAATTGATTCACTTAACTGGTGCACTCGATTGCATTTGCTGTGTTCTTATTCTCAACTATTTACAGCATAGAAAAATATATAGTTTGATTTATTGTAATTGTTATCTGTTAGCTATAGACGTTGGCTCTAGAAAGTCTGTATTGGTCGATAGAGTCCTGTATAGCCGCAGAGACGTGCTCGCAGTGCTGGTATCAAAAAGGCTGCCAAGGATATATCCTTTAATAGATCCGCACACTCACAAACCAGCAGATACATTTTATCCCCCTTCTGCGAGGTACTTTTATGTAGTGCGATTCGTCGCAAACCCGCAGCACGTGGTAAATATCTGTGGAAAGTACAAGCATACATAGTAAGTAAATATATTAAAATATTTTATATATAAAAAGTATATATTATTACTTGCCTGTACAGCATACGGGCTCCTGTCCAATAGAGCCAGTTCTTTTCGAATCGTTCGCCGTCGTCGCCCTCAAAGACCTGAAATTAAATTTTGCATTTTTCATGCAATGGTTCGGTTGGGTCAAGGGTCAAGTCAATTTTACATTGCACCCACTCACCTTGAACACACTGATAATGTAGCCCGTGGCTGCTGTCTGTGATTTCTTAAAACTGCCGGCTTCGTTTGAGGGCAATACCAAGGGAGGTCGGCAAATAGAAGCCACCTCACTGTACAAGTCCAGAGTGTGGGCGGCAGTGTATCTGGGAGGAGGAAGTGAAGGTTGGTCATAAATTGAAATTTATTAATAGAAAGGTACATTGTATAAAAGCTTATTTGAACTCAGAATAAGTTTTCATCAACACATTTATAAACAATTTAATTGCTTTTAATAATACAAATAATATCAAGCTAATATTGCACGATATCAATTATGGCACCTTGAAATACTTGATAAGAATATGGCATTTTTTCAAAGATATATTTAAAATTTGTACCTTATAATAAGTCAAGTGTTGAAGTTATCGTTTTCTAACCAAATTTAACAGAAATTCTATCTTAAAAATAATGTAAGAAAAATAAATGATTATTTTAATTATATTTCCTGGGAATTTTTTTTTTTAACTAGTGTATTATCCGCATACTATAATCACTCAGAAAAGGGTATATTTATTTTTTTTTTTTGCATTACTTTAGTATCTTTAATAAAATTGAAAAGACATTCGCAGATGTGATGCTAAAATCATCTCAGAATATTTAGGGAAGTACTTACATTTCTTTGCTTATACATGTATATTTCTAATATCTAGGTTTTCTTTTTGCCTTTCAAGGAACAATTGTCTTACTTGAGAGCTTTGGGCTCGAATTTGGAGAGCGATGATACACGCAGGTTGGAATAGAAATTCGATGGATCCGTTTGCATAGTATTTATCAAATAATACGATATAAATGGAAATTCGGCTGTAAGAAATCTATAAAAAGTTTTTGCCAAAAAGGTTTGAATGAACTGTGCTTACAGCTTTTCTCCATATTGGCTAGAATCATGCCCCCGACGGCAGTGTTGGCTTGCTGCACCTCTGTCAAAAGCTCAGCAGCTATGGCACGTTGCTTGAGCAGCGGATGTGCGAGCGGTGATTCCATCACGGGATCTATGGCTTCTAGGGGACTCATTAGATGCACAAGTATACACAGTTTTGGATCTGAAACCTCCAAAACGCTTAGTGGACTAGTCGCTTTACCCTCGGCATTAAGAGCCGGTAACTGCAAAGTTAAAAAAAAAATAATCATTAAGCTTTCTAGTGTATAGAAGAGAAGGATTTTACCGGTATGCCAGCTGGTAGAAAGCGATCAACGCTATGCACTGGAATGATGAAGCAGTCCCGATCCAAGGTAGCCAGTGAAATGGGCTCAGTACGTGTTGATCCCGCGATGCCACCGCCACCAAAGTTACCTGTAAATTAATAAGATTTTCCCATTAGTGACCAAGTTGATCAGATTTAATTCATACTGGTTAATAATGTAAAGCACATCCGCTTTACAAGTTAAGTCTGAAAGCAAAACTTTAATTGCCTTTGAGAGTTTTAGTTGAAACACATAAAGCTTTGGCTGAGAAATCTCTCATAAAAGTGCCCATAGGGTCTAAAGCTTTGATCAATATGCAGTTGACCTCAACTGTATTGTGAGCTTCTGTAAGCTTCGTGTAAGCATTTGTTAAATGTGCGATTCCTTTAGCTTGCTAGAAATACTGAAAACTTTTCACATTGAAAGCTTTCGCGTTATAACCAAGACAAAAAACGCGTTGCAAGTAAGCGCATAAGCTTTTAAGCAAGTCCAAACATGTCTAGCTTTCAGTATTTGTTTTAAAACAATCTAGAACTGGCACCAACAACAACAAAATGAGGAAGAACAAGAACAACAAGAAGAAAGATCTCTATTTGAGGTTAGGGAAGTATTATACATATATGTATGTGTGTGTGTATGTGGTTGGTTGTGAGAGTGTAGGTGTGCTTGTTTGTGTGCTTGGGAATTTACAGGATCTGTGTGGTATTTTTGTGGCAACATTCGATGCACAACAAATGCTGGTTGTGAGCTTTAGCTTGGATGACATTAGTTTTGAGTTTTGTTGCTTGAAATTTTCTTGCAGTGTATTCGATTTTTTGGCAGCAACAACAACAAGTTCACACACAACTAAGTTGAAGATCAAACCTTGCCGAGTTGCCGCAGCGGCAGCTGTAAGCAAAGTGCTCGTCGGACTGGACAATTGTTGTTGCTGTTGTTGTTGTTGGTAGAAGTAGGCGTGTTGCTGCTGCTGCTGTTGCTGCTGTTGTAGCTGCTGATGAGGCGACTGCAACTGCTGCTGCAGTCGGATTAGACTGTTATTTGTGCTGTTGCTGTTGCTGTTGCTATTACCGCTGGTGCTGTTCCAACGCATTAGAGAGACGGATCGATCGACGAGCGGTTGCGGTACGTCCACTTCGTATGGATTGGATGGCAGTGTAAAGGACGTGGCTGTGGTCGGGGTACTGGGTATGCCCGATAGTGCGCTACATCGTTCTGCAAAGGATTCTGTCGATATTTTATATGGACACAAAACACAACACAAAAACGAAAACAAAAACAAAACATAAGATGTTCAATTCTTTAATGATTTCACGAGGTGTGTGCTTCGGGTTTTGATTTTAGATATTGGGATTTTTGCATTTCGAAAGGAAAAGAGTGCGTAAATGAATCTTTAGAGTTCATTTTTATTGTTTTTTTTTGTTGTTGCAGTTAGGCACATTGGAGCTAAAAAATATTGACAGATATTTACACAAAACTAGACATATTCATCACCTATTTTCGATTAGTAGGCGTCGCATAATTCTAATTATTATATTCAACTGTTAGCTGTTATATACATACGAGTACTTTTGCGTAGAATTTCCTTTTAAATAAGTTTGGTTCGTTATTCAGTTGCACATTCAAGGCCATTACCATTGTGATTGCCAACAAATAAACCGCAAACTTACATACGACTTTTGCCCTAAAAGCCAAGCCAACTGGAAGATTAAAGATTAGCTTACATGTGAACTTTCAATAAGGTTGTGACTTTCGTCTTGCCAAACTAAAATAATCCGATTTTCAAACACTTTCAGCGATTCCCTCATGCGTGCCTAATAAAGCCTGCTAAATTTCAGGGCCAAACATGAACATGATATGTTTTTGGGGAAATGTAATTGAATCGATTGAGATGGTAACAGATGTTTGTGGTATAAATCTTGGGATTACAACAATATCCAATTTAGTTATAAAACGGTAAGTTAACTTAGTTATTGTAAATAATAAGGTTCGAATTAAGGACTCTTTTTACATATGTTTCGTAAAATAAACACTCTTAATTGATCTTTAAAGAAAATTATTATCTTGGTACACACTGCGTATACTTCATGTGTTATAAATTAACCAACCAATACTTGTATTGTGTCAGCCTCTTTTTAAATGTCTCGTTTTGATCATAAATATTTAATATGTTTCGTTAAATAAACACTCTTAATTGATCTTTAAAGAAAATCATTATCTTGGTACACACTGCGTATACTTCATGTGTTATAAATTAACCAACCAATACTTGTATTGTGTCAGCCTCTTTTAAAATGTCTCGTTTTGATCATAAATATTTCATTTTATTCGGTTGTATAGTTATAATTGCTTTTATTATGTGAATAATAATGAACTGGAACACTTGTACTTAATACTTGAATATACCTAAAAATTTCTAGTTATCCTCGATATGTTATTTAATGAATTGTTCACTATGATCATATCCTTTAATGGAGCGAATTAGACTTAAAACTTGTTTGGCACATTATCCATATCTAATGCTCTATCTATTAAGAATAACCTATTAAGTATACGCCCCAATTCACACTTAAATATGTATTTCACTATTGTATTTATATTGGTACACAGCCCGATTTAAATACAATAACGACTCAATTTGCAATTTGATGATCTTTCTGCCGTTGGTATTGAGAAGTTTTTTTTGTAAAATTGTATAAAACATTTGAATTGAATGCGATGCAAATGAATGGACTGTGAAACGTAAATAGAGGATGGGAGGACGGGATGTTGGGGGCTAGGGGTTAGGGGGTTAAAGGGTTAATGGAGCGCATTTAACTGAGGCGAAGGCTGAAGCAAACACAAAAGAGCAACAGAGACAGACACAGGGAATGAGAAAGAGAGAGCGAGAGCGAGTAAGAGAGGAGGAGCAAGAAAGTAGAGTATGATTGCATGTCGACAATTTACCTTCGCCCACATCATAGCCGGGCCGATTGGGCGAGAAAAATAGATGGGTGCGATAATGTATCTCCTCCGGCTGCTGGACGAGGCCCATGTCTCTGGAACGCTTTGTGCGATTCGCCTTCGATTGGAGTTTTCCGCCCCCGCCGCCCGATTTGCTGGCGCCCTCGCGGAAATTCTTGCGAAACATTAAATTCATTTTGTTGTTGTTGGTGTTGTTCTTGTTCTTGTAGTTGTAGTTGTAGTTGTTGCAATTATGGTTATGAATGCCCTGTGTGGCTGAATGGTGCTGAACTGTATGTGGTGTTCTTGGATATTGTGGTGGTGGTGGTGGTTCTAGTGACGGTGGGATGGCTTGTTGTGGTGGCAATTTTGCTCTTGCCGTTCTCCGCACACTTGATTAATTTGTATTTGTTGTTGTGGACGCCTAGACGATGGAGGGTAGTGGATACAATGTCCAAAAGTGGAAGGGTATATATGAGAGGTCTTTGTGTTCTTGTGTTTGCTGTAATTGCCACTAGCCACTTGGCACACTTTTCTTTCACTTATTTGTAAACTAATCTATATATAAATGTTTAGTTGTATGTGTGTGTGTAAATGTGTGCTTGTTTGCGTGTATTTCATTTGAAACACTTACAGTTTTACCTTTGAATATTATTTTCTATTGATTTTAATTACTTTGAGTTACGGTTTTCAAGAGTCCAGACAATTTATTTGCATTTATCCTGGGCAAACAATGAGATAGCTGTGAGAATGAAGTGCTTAATTTTCATTTCAGTCCCAAATTGTATTCATTTTCAAGCATCGTTTCCCTATCTGAGCAGATATAAACAAGTTTTTACCGGTTTCGAGCGAAATTTGTCCGAGATAATTTGCATTAGTCGCAATGATTTCCCCAAATTATATTTTTTTTTGTTATTTTTAGATATTGGGGTAAATCTGTTCAACATTTCGTTGTCTTTTTGCCGTTTTAATGAGAGCATGAAGCAGCATTTTAATTAGCCAGCCATAGAAGGTAACAAACGCGTAACAACATTAAGCAAGCAAATATTTACAGCAACTTTGATTAAAAATTATATTCTCTTTACTAAATTGTTTTGTTTTGTTTCTAATTGGTCTAAAAGACTTGCTTGATTTCAAAGCAACTTTTATTCTTATTACAGCAACTTCATAAAAAGTCAATCGAAAAGTCAGCAGTGATTAACCCATATAACACACACGTGTGTGTTTGTGTGTGTTATTTTCTTTTTGTGGCAGCTGATGCGGAAATTACCCATTTCCGCTGCTAAGCAGCTCAAAATTACTCAAAGCACTCGAGTCGGAAACGCAAACATGAGGTAAAGAAATCTTAGATGCCCTTTAAATTTGATAAAAGGGTATATAGGATACTTTGCGAATAAGGGATACATATTTAGCCCACTAAAATTATGGCAAGAATTCTAATTTAAATGTAACTAAATAAAACTTACTAGAGGGTATTACAAAGTCTTTTATTTCATGTTTCTGCGTCTTTTGCTTGGACACGCAAGCGGCTAGTACAATAAAATTAAATTGTTAAGAACCAACAATTATTTGCAGTCGAAAGGGTTTTTTGCTTTGAGTGTTAAAGTATTTGTTGTGCGGGTGAATCTGTGTGTGTGTGTGTGTTTAATTAGTTCAAGACATGGCTCAATTAGTTTTACTGCCGCTTATTGATTGCCATTGTGCGATAAATTCCAACAACAGCATCGAAATTGTGTCCTAAAAAGGCACGGCTAGCTAAATGAAAAGTTCTGATGTAATTTATAACAACTCAAGCAATCGGAAAAGCGAAAGGAAACGACAAAGAGGATTTGGAAAACTCTTCGCTGATTTGCGAGAAAGCACTTAAGAACCAAAGTAAAGTTGTAAGCAAAGAAGCATTAAAAGCAAATTCCAAATAAATATTAAATTCATTGCATAAAATAAACACAAATCATCTTTAAAATCAATTTATTAAGCATAAACAGGGCGTATAAAACCGTTTTCATCATTAAGACTTTTGTAATGAAGCTATTAATAATTATATTATTAAAGAAGTTCACCGATTTAAGCTAATGACTTAATAAGAACATTAACTTCAGCTGCTGCTAGAATTCATTAGAAATTATAGCTAGATTGGAGTTGCTCCTCAGTTAATCTATTTCAAATGCAGCTTAAATTACGTACGAGTCCTAGATTTTTATGCGCAGATTCCAAAATTATGTCCCATAGCCATACCATGCGTATGAGCAATATGCATGGAGTGTTAGTGAAATTTTCGAATGAACAGATAAACGCTGCCTGTCATCACACACTTAATCTTAATACAGGCAGTCTGAGAACAAAGAATACGAAGAAGAAGAATAAAAGAGCTAGGGGCATAAGCACAACCCCAACGATCCAATTGAAATGGATCATAAACTTTTTACAGCATACCATTCTCAAGTGCCTGTCAAAATGGACATTGCATTGGCCAGCAATGATTATAATTAATTGTTTTTAACGACACAAGTTATGGCAATAATGTTAATCGTTTTTACACACAAACATACACACGCACAACAATCAAAACAATCAAGCGGCCAAATAGAAGAGCCATAAGAGTGAGAGATAATAAACATTAAAGTTGAAATTCTCACGTTTCCCAAATTCGTTTTGTGCCAGTGCTAAAAATAAATGCCACCATGTTGTAGGTATAACAAATATACCTATAAATATATTGCAGATATATCTTTTATATCTAGATGGCTTAGTTTTGAGGCACTCGCTGTGTAAATGAGCAGAGAGAGTCTACTTATTAGTACCCTCTATTTGGTGTCCAAAAGTGTTGAATGGTCATTAGAGGCCGCGGTAAATTATGCAATTACCCTGTATTTACGTGGCAGATTCTAAAATTTTTTCCTCTCTAACTTACCCTACTTGTTCGTATTACAGGGTATTGAAAAGAAACAAATTTAAAACAAAAGCATTAAAAGTAAATTTGAATATTCGTTGAGGGCTGCATTCAAGTTGTGCTCACACATGACCTAGGCAAAGGCTGAAGCAAGGGCAGAGGCAGCAACAGAGGCAGGAACAGAGGCAGAGGCAGACGGCCCTTGACCTTGTGGGCGTGTACTGCCAACAAATAACTAATGGTTGCGTGCATGTGTTTGCTTTTGGGCGTGTGTTTCTGTGTCTGTGTGTGTGCCTGTAGTGTGTGTAGTTAGTTGTTGAATGATTCGGCATGTTGGCATTAAATTGGTTGAATTTACAAAATGTTTCAGATGTGTTGTCGTTAAACGTTTCATGACAATCTTTGTGCATTTGGTTTTGCAATTATTTATTAATTATAGCTGATACTCGTACATACATATAGATACATGTGCTTGGATTGCTCTTAGGCTAACACAATTTATAGCTGAAATTTATAATTCTTTGCGATTAAGTGAAGGCAATTTCGAAACTTTAACTTTTCATTTTGATATTTTACAGTGTTCTATTTTGCATATTTTATGTAAAAATATACTTTAACAATTTGATTGGTAACAAGCAGTGTGTATACTACTTATAGTATATTTTTATAATTTGTTATGTTTTATATGAATTTTATTTTGTTTCACAATAATTTTAATTCATTAATTAAAGCCGGTAAATATTTTTAAAATATTTTCTATATTCTTTTTTCTATTATACATATATTATAGTATATTATAAACATTTGCATATATCCGTTTTATGCCGGGGTATACTTATTATTATAACACTTTATACATAGCATGCTTTGTCTATATAAAAAATGTTTATGTATTGGACAAATTGTAATTTAATGTTTTTGTTGTTGGTGGTTTTTGTGTTTGTACTGCTGCAGGGCAAAGCAAGAGCACTTTCTGCGCGACCTTAATGCGAAATTCAGTGTCAGCCGAGTCGGCTACGTAATATTTATGTGCTTTTTCTTTGTTTGCCGAGCAATTAGCGACAGTTACGCATAGTTTTTTGGCACAGAAATCAATATATGTAATTGTATAGCTAATTATATGGCATAGTACGTTTGTAGGACTAAGTGAATTATTCAAAGTCGCTTTATAAATGATTTGGAATAAGCACTCGGGCACCTTATAAATTATTTACACACGTCAAGTTGCCTAACACAACACGCAATTTCACACGACTTCGATGAGAACACACTCACACATACACACACATGTCTATATCTTTTTTTTGTCACATAGATAGAGCAATTTGCTCATATTTTGCTTGTTTTTCTGAATTTAGCTTACAACTCGACAAATGAATGAATAAATGCGAATACGAATACGAAAACGAATGCGAATAACGAAAACGAATAACGGATGCGAATACGAATACGTTTTGACAACGTTGCGTTAGGAATTCAACTGGCACTTGGTAAGCTTTTGCAAATGTTTTCGCTGCCGAATCTCTCAGTTGTGAATGCTTTTCATTAACTCAAATATGACGGCATCCGAATTTAAACTTGCACTCAGCAATAATGAAAAATGTTTAGGAACAAAATGAAACAACAAAAAATGAAATATAATAAAAAAGCTCCCGTCACTTGTTGCGCATACGCCGTGTGTGCTGTCCGCGTATACATATCGCGGCACTTTCAACGCTTTCAGTTCAACATTTGTCTTGTCGTCATTGATATTGTGAGTTATTAAATATTTATTATACAATTTTATAGATTTTTCATTCGCCGGCTCAAAGTACCGCACATCGCAGCAAATTAACGTCAAATGAAATAAAATGAAACGAAATGTTTTACTGGCACTACAGCGATCAAATCGTGTGTATTCAACCTAGAGCGTAGGACACCCACAAAAAACACAAAAACAACAACAATTCAGAAGCAGAAAACGTAACAAAAACACAAACAATTTAATATGTATATCGGAACATTTAAATGGCTTGACTTTGAGATACCCATTAAAGATAAAATTTTGAAATTATTAAAAGTTAATTTCTCTATGAACTGATTTTATTCGTTCGTTCGTTCATAGAGTTTCAGTATCACTATTATCCAAAGCTTGTCAAATTTTTTCAAATGTAGCTCAAAATATAGAAAATATGGTAAACGTGTGTTGTCAAGGCTGCTGGAAACCAGTAATGTAAAACTAATGAAACAAAATTAAAAGTAAAGAAATGTCAGAAAGTTATTGAAATATGCGACTTTTAACTATGTAAGCTTTAAAAATATTTATTAAAACCAGACACTTTTAATCCTGTTTAATTCTCAGCAAAGCAGGAAATACCCCTGTTGAAAACTAAGAGATATTGGTATTCCAGCAGCAATACTTTGTTTTCGTGTCTTGTGTGTGTATGTATGTTTTTGTTGTTGTTGTTTTTTCTGTATTTTTTTATTTTTACTCTCTGCCTTTATCCTGTGTATTACTGCGTGCTTTTTCTAGCGTTTTATTGATTATGTTGCCGCCAGCCAACTGACAATTCCCGTAGCTCCCGACCTCGGACTCAGCAGAGTGACTGGCCACAGTTCGGGAAGCATGGAACTCGGAACTCGGAGTAAAGTCATTCGCCTTTTGCTGCGTTTAATCTGTTTTTTCTCTACTTTGTTATTATTATTATTATTTTTTTTTCGCTTGTTTTGTTTGCGGTTTCTGACTAATTTGCAGCCATAAAACCGCTAAACTAAGTTGGCCGTTTTTCATAGCTAACTGGGCCACGTGCCGCAATCAAATATACGCCTAACTCACAAGTTACAATGACAATTACAAATGTTAAATGTCTGCAGATAATGAGAACAAATTAATTTTAATTTATCCTGTAACTATCTGATTCATTCTTGTGGTATAAAATTTCTTAAATTATAGTACTTTATTAGGTAATTATGAAAAATTTGAGCAATTGTAATAACTTTCATTAGTAATTAACTGATCCACACTCCTTTCTTAAAATTTAACTAAATATACTTTTTCTGAAAATAATTTGTATATTTTTATGAAGTTTGTTTTATTTACTACGTTTTGTTCCTATTCCTATTGTAATTGTAATTGTAATCCCACCGCACCACTGAATCGCTGAGGCACTACACCACTTGGTTTGGCCCTCTTTGTAGAGGAGGAGTGCACCAAATGGAGTTCAATCCAGGCTTTGAGCGGATTCTATATATCTTTACAAAAGCCAGCTGCAACAACTATATTTTATTATTATTGTATTCACCAAGGAAGTTTTTGCAGTAAGTTGCACAGACATGCAACATGCCACTTGCCACATGCCACATGCCACATGCTTTTGTCCGACGTGGCAGTAAGTGAATCATTGTGGCAACTGCAGCTTACCTATTTATTAGAGATTCCAGTTTTGTTCCATATATTGACACACTTTAAATACTCTATAAAGAATTATCCTTTATATAATTCAAGAAAATTTTATAATCTATGCATACTTTTGTTTTATTTTCGAACGATTTGTCTTATGGTAGCTATTGACTATAGCTATACGATCCGTATCAAGCTTGGTAAAGATAGTTATAATAGTGCCATACACATAATGTGTAAATTTGGTCACTTTAACTGAGGTGGTTTGTAGAAAACGTGGCAAAAAGTAAAAAAAAAAAAACACGTACACCATAGATGAACTTTTATTCCAAATTTGGTGGCAACGCAATTGTAGTCTACAATATCTAAGAATTTATACTGACAGACAGACGGACGGATAGACTGACGGACATTTTTATATCAGCTCTGGTATTTCAAGAATAAAGAAGCTTCCTTCTACCTGCTAGCTTCTGATAAATCTAATAGACCCCTCTACTCGGTGTCTAATTTAAATCACAAAAGAGTTTTTTTTTCCAGATGTAAAATAAATATGTAGTATGATTTTGTTTTAGTTCACAGCATTAATTTAGTTAGCTATACTTGTATTATCAACAATAACAACAATTCCAAATTTAGCATGACTTCCAATTTTCATTGTTCTTTATAATCTATGTTGGTCTTCTTCTCTGAGATCAATTACTCAAAAGGTTACAATATTTTTTCTTTAATAATCTGTCATTATTAGATTTTTGTCGTAAGCTTAGCAGTCTACAAGATACTATGTGTAAACATTTCTTATTGAAACAGTTTTCTATTCATCTGATATAATAAACATTAATTCATAACTAGTGTTTTATTGATTAAGTAAATAAGAAACTGGGGATACTCGCTTGTGGCAGAATAATAAATGCAGGTGCTTGATGGCAACCAGGTAACTAGGCAACCTGACTAAATGAGTTCTGGCCATAAACAACTTAGGAGTAGATAAGTGCCAGCTACTGCCTTTGTGCTCGATTTCAATGGGTTGAATCTACATAGAGTCAGCTATATGGATAATACACAAAATGATTTAAATGAAATTCGTTGGTTCATAAATTTTAAATGAATTAGTTTTCATGGCTTTTCGCTTTTGGAGACATTAAATGTCGCTATAAAGTGTACGAGCGCAGCTCTTATGCTGTTATACTGTTATACTGTTAAACTGCTATACTGTTTACCATTATGAGCTGCTTAACGTGTGCATAAATTGCTCATCTAAGGGGGGTAATAACTTTTAGGTGGTGCTCAGCACAAAATGTCTCAAGGAGACTTAAGTTTATGTTCATTGGTTAAGTTATTGTTAGTTATGCTCTACAGTTAAGCTTTTGTTATGTCTAATTAAGTGAGTAAGCAGAGTGGGCCCTTACGCCCCTTTCTGCCTCTACGCCACTGACAAACTGTCAGCTCAGTAAGGAAAGCTCGTCAAAAGTTTTATAAACTCTGACGATAAGCGATAAGCGACAATGATTGATATACAATTGGTGGGGTCAAAAACAGATGTAACCATCAATATATCCATGAGCTTAGTTCTAAAGCTTCTGGTATCAAATAAGGGTACTCCCCACGTCACCCAATCACCCAACGCTCATTGTTATCACTCAAACATATACTATGCCTGATATTTAAAGCATTGTTGCAAACTATTCAATTTGAACACTAAATTTACTGATAAAATATTACTTTAATTTTGCTACTTATCGAGCGCAAACTGAAGCAAAAAATATGGCGGAAGTAGAGGAAATAAACACTTTAAAAAAATGGATTTCGAAAAACTGCAAGTAAATCTTTTGTGTCAGCTTGGGGCTTTTACTTGGCAGCTGCTTTTGGCCAGTTTTTTATGCACATAATATCATTTTTTCTTCTTCCCCCTGTCTTTAGACAGTGAAACACACAACATAAATTACAACGTCATTCATTTCCGTCAGAAAATTGAAAAACTGATGTGTAAATTACGCGTAAATACAAAAATAAATGGGTAAATGCAAAATTAAAGTGCGGAATAAAAATGTGGAACCGGAAAACTACACATACCCTTAACTGGTAGAGTAAATGGGTATACTTGAATAGTTGAAAAGTATGTCAGGAAAACCGATTCATGATCAGCATCAATAGCCATTTCAATACGGCCATGTCTGTCTTTCCTTCGCTATGAATAAAAAATCTCGAAAAATAATTGAGCAAGAAATGCGCGATGTTGTTCTTGTACATGTACAGGCCTAGATTTTTAGCCAGAATTAGGTAAATTTTGGTCTAAGTATGAACACAGAGACTTCATTTACTGAGTTTTACTCAAATCGGGATACCATAGTACAAAGCCCTATTGCCATAGGAATAGTCATTCACAAATATGTTCTAAGGCTGAATTAAAATGCAAAACTATTCAGATTATTCCTTACTTCAGCACAATTGCAGCTTCAACATCCATCGCCATCACCAATCATCCATTCTGATATACCGAGTAGACTACAGTATAAATTCCTTTTCCCCATTCCGTTCGGATTATACATTGTAAAAAGATGCAGAAAATTATATACACTTGATTATTCTATTTATCATCGACATAAAAGACATTTAAGTTCACTTCGCAAAGCTGTACTTTAAAAAAAAGCACACAAACTCTTTTAACATTAATATTTTAAGTAATCGGCTTTAGAAAATATATACATACATATATTAAAAAGAGACTTAAGAAATTCACTCTTTTTCCAAAAACAAAATCTCACAATTTTTTTACGTCTAGAGAACTAAACTTCTTTTTATACAAAATATTTAAATTATTTTTTGCATGTGATTACAAAATTTAAAGATCCCTAAAAGTATGGTATGAAGTTAAAAAATACTTAGTTTTCAGATGTGTAAACTTTGTTTAAGTTGTAAACAATTTAAACTCTTTCTTTAACATTACCCATTACCCATAAATTAAAGCCAAATTAACAGAATAGCCTATGGAAGGAAATCGCCCTTGACTTTAAGAAAGTTCAATAAAAATTGCTTTGTGTTCAAATTACCACTTAGCTCTATTATGATAGAGAAACAATATATTTTGCATTCTGGGGTTTGTGCTTTTGGCTATTAATTGCCGGTATTAAAATTTGCCGGTATTAAAACTGCAGAATTCCTAAAGATTACGGTTTTTGTCTTTGAATCTAGACGCAGTCATTTGCTGACAGTTTGTCATTGCATATTTGCATAACTTTGTCATACATATGCAATTACCACACACACACACATAAAAGCAAATGTGCTGATATCTAAATAATTTGTAGACTGCTGACACAGTGACCATAAGCTTTCATAAATGTCCAAATGTCGAAAAATCCCCAGCTCTCAAGTCCGAAGGTCAAGCAAAGCAAATTGACAAACAATAGCCTTTTCTCACCAGCCTTCACCATCCCTCTCCCCGACTAGCTTTATTGCCAAAACAAACACTGAAAGAAAACACGAATCTTGGAATTTAAATTCTTACAACGCAAACAGTTCAAATTTGGTATTGAAATTCCAAAAGTTGCGTCATATTTCCAACTTAATCTAGCGGATTGAAACTGAGTTTCAGGAATAATCAGAGTAATTGAAGATTGAATCCAATTGACATCAAAGAACGATATAAAAGGTATATAAAAATTAAAGTATTATAATCAAACTTTCAGAAAGTATTTAGATTTTCAAACACTTTAATAAACAGAGACAATTTTTAACTTTCAAAACGAGCGAATACCAACTTCACATATATTTATAAACTCTCCGAATTAAAAACTAAAAACTTTTCAGCACTTTTTTATTCAGTGTATAAACCAATTTTTGCCTTGTAGTGACGGAACCCAACATAGGACTTCTCCGTAAATTGGAAACGGGGTCAGAACTCACCCATATATTCGCACTGAAGCGGCTCCGGTGGTTTCTCATGGAGTTTACGGAGCCAGTGCATTAATGTGGCCAATTTGCTGCGAGTTGTGTTTGTTTTCTCACAGTTGAGAATACTTGGCTCGAACTCGAAGCTGACATCCAATTTGGTTAATTCCAATGCGCGATGCATGATGTTGCGATACATTCAATAAGTTACTAATTTGTTATTTTTTGTATGTTTATTGTTATTAATATGTTTAATTGTTCAATTTTTGTGAATAGAGAAGTTATTAACCGTTAGACATTGGGATCAAAACTGAGTGTCCAGTCTGTTTGCTTTGTGCTGGACACTGGCTAAATTTGCGATAAGTTCCACCTCGTGTCTATCGTAAATTTTGAATTTAAATCAACAAATTGTTAGATAGCAGCAGGAGCAGAGACACCAGACGATGCCACACGACGCCTCCTCCTCCATGTCAATCAAAATTGACATTTGGGTATTTTTTTCCGACAGCTTTTCAATTACTCACGACAAAAAAGAATGTATGACGAAAAAGACCCATTCAGGCAAAAAAATGGAATCACAAATTTCTTATAAACATAAAAAATCCCCAGCTAATTTTTGCTGTCATTATTCATTCGGTTGGCTCTGCGAAAAGGCGTCCATTGTAAAATTTAATAGTGATAAATCAGCCAAATAATTTATCCCTATCCCCCAATACCCGATTCACGCCACCATCGAATGCGTTGATATAAAACTCCGTGTGTGCCTTTCATCATTGAAAATGCAAATGTCATAAATTAATGCACATTTTTAGGGGCTGCCAACGACAGATTCAGATATATATACTGGCGTATATTTAAATATATTTTGTACCCTGTACCTAACAGCATTTAACTAGAAAGTTAGCCAACAGACTTTCATAAAAATGTAAAAAAATAATGGCTACAAAGTTCTAAATTTCTTTTAAACTTTTCTTTTAAGCATTTTATTTTTATGAATAAATAAAAACTATTTAAACTTACTTTTTTAAGTTACTGGAAGTTTTAAAATTAAAAAATTACATTTTATTTGTGATGTCCTTTTTAAATTGATGTTTAACAATTTATTAAGACTATTAGCTCATTTTGCATATAAATATATAATTGTTTTAGATCAATGATACCTTAAATCTGCAGACTTCTTTTTACAGGGTATCTTATAGTTTCATACGCCCCATAGGTTATTATTATTTAGTTTTGGTTATGATAATAATGCCAATTTGGTTTGTTATTTATGAGCATGTGCTTCTGCCAAAATAGTTTGCAGTCAACCATATAATTCTGGCTACTGGGAAACTGTCGGCAATTATGTCCAGCGATTTACAGCTAGTGCAAAACGGCAAAACGGCAAAAGTTTTTACGCTCGATTTACCGATTCGAACAAGTCATTTTGAGTTCCCGTTTTGTTTAGAACATTTATGAAAATTTACCTTTAATATCGTATTTTCACGAAGTGAACTCAAATCTTGGATCTTTTGTGAGTTCTACTGAAATGAAATCGTTATTGATACGTGTTGAAAACGCGACCTTTATTGTTATTGATTTATAACCATAGCTGATTTTGATTGATCGCATAAGATAATGTCATCGTATAGTACCAGAATGAATGGTCTAGATGTTCTATATTTTCCCATACAGATACAAGTTGCACATACACACAAATCTTCCTCACCAAACTTTAAACTCTGACCAAGTCTGCAGCTATAAAACTTTAAGGACACATCGAGACCACAAAACTCTTTGAATACTTAGGCAAAATTTCAAGTTAACAGTTTCTTTACAAATTTGATTTATGCACAACATTTAAATTGATTAATTTTAATGAACTATATATATTTATATTGATAATGAAATAACAGCTGAGCGTTCTTCTATTCTATGCTTTGCCTTTCTCCCATACTCTACCTTCCTTTGATACTCTACCCCTAATGCTATAATTAGTCATGGTCTAATTGAGCTTATCAGTCACATGCAGGAGACCTCCAACAAAGTGTCACTGAAAAATACAGTGACTTCGCACGTTTAGGCCAAAACTGATTAAATTTATTTCAATTTGACAGTTGGTATTACGACCAGTTGTATGATTGTTCCAATTACGACTGCTATATAGAGTCTTTCACTATATTTGTTTTCAACTGGGTAACAATTTATTGTTAAGAATTGTTAAAAAAAAAGGGGAATATAATTAAGTATTAATTATTAAACAAGACCTTCGAATGACGGACTTGAAGTCCGGCCTTTTACATTACGTGACTTTCAAGAAGGGTAGAGAAGGGGCGGAGGGAGTTCCGCTTTCGTCTTTGCAATTCATTTTATTTGCGCTTTTCTTCATTTTCTTCGTGCCTCCGACATTTCTAACCCACTACAAAGGGTTGTAAAAAATAATGCCGCGGACTGCGGATAAGCAGCGTTGCCAGCATAAAAAGGCGGCCAGGCAACGGCGGGGGCGTGGCATGACGGGCGGAAAGTGCAAGCCCATAAATTTGGCGTATGTGGACGAGCCGCATATATCTCTACTCGGCACATAAATGGGGATCTGCCCGAAAGGGTTTTACGACCACTGTATGGTATTGTTACTAGGGCGGGGGCGAAGGTGGGTGCGGCATAACTGGAATCCGCAGCACTGGAAACAATGACATTAGTGGGACGATTCGCGTATGCATTAAATATTTTTATTGTTAGACTTCTGGGATGCAATAAAAATTGCAGCATATTTTCAGCACCTTAATGGCATTTGCGTTTTTAGCATTAATAAATCACAGCCGCACAAAATGTGGCCTATTACAACAGGCTATGTGCAACACATTACCAACTGTGCTTTAAATTGCTTCGTGCATTATTCAGTGACATAGTTAAAGAAATGTTAAAAGAATTCTTGGTGGCGGTAATTCTTTTAATCTGTTGCACATGTCGCAATTTCTATCAACATATAATGTTATTAGCAGTGCAATTTTAATAGCAGCGAAAGCCAACCGGTTATATATCGGTTATGTTAACATTCGACCACAGAGCAGTCCACGCAAGTGTCGAATGTTAATCAATATCTATCAGTGAGAATTGCTAGCATTCGTTTTGATTTGTAAGTAATTTTTAGCTTGAAAAGCATGAAAATACTTAATTTTATTTTCCCACCTAATCATATAGATAATTTTACAAAAATGATATTAGCAACAACGATATCTTATGCAAATACTCAAGCCCCTGAAACACTCATTTAATATGAAGTCTATTTTAAGGGTATTCCGTTTATTGTATGACTTCAACAAATCCTTTTAATAAACTCCGCTCAAGAAGATTTATCTATTCAGTTGACAGATCAAAGGCTCAAACTGATTTATCATACTCCCTCAAGGAGCACATAAAAGCCAGAAGTAAGACAGAATGAAGCCAGTAGAGAGACAGCAGAAGGATGCCACAAACATGACATAACGGTCTAAGATGCAGAGATTAGTTTAAACCAAATAATGCCAGAGACAACTGACTCAGGAGCCAATTGAATCGAGCTGGGCTTTTGGCTTTGTATTTGGCCTTGGCATTAAAAACGAATCTTCGTTTGGGTCTTGACGCTTGACGCTGACAATCTTTGGCAGCGCATCAAGCCAATTGCAGAGTTCAAGGGCAAGAATACATGTCCAGTCCAATTATCAATTGATGCATCAAGTTGTAAAATTTGTAAATAAAAAGCAAAAAGTAAAATAAAATAAAAAACACCTGCAGATTCAATTGACATGTCGACGCAGCCATAAATTGTGATAAATGAAGTCCGCGCTGACATGTTGCCAGGCTACTTATCAATATTGTCCGACAACACGGGCAGTCCGCCGAGAAGGAACCCGCACAATAATTTACCCAATTGGCACTCGGCCAGCAATGGTTAGAGATATCCAAAACAAAATTGAAAAAGAAACACGGCAAATAAAGCAAACACAGCAGAAAGCACGTTTTTCTGACTGTTGCTATTTTGCCAGCTGCTAGGCAGCAAATAGGTTAACAGTCAGCTGTTAAACCTTAACAGCCCTTTGGTAATGTCTAACCGCTAACTGTTAATGTTAAACAGATCACAGAAATTTAAAAAACAACTGCTGACTGTTAATGTTTTAAAGGGCGGTTGGTGATTCTGTGCTTTAAATCTTAATATTATGTTTGGTTTGTTACACAAGTCTTTAAAACTAAAAAAAACTTTTTTTACTGGCAGGTTTAAAAGTCAGTGCATTCCTATCTTATCTAAAGATTACTCACTGCAGCATTTAAGTCACGGCGCATTCTAAGTCGTTAATTCTTATGCACTTAAGATTTGTAGATCATAAACAGGCCATAAACACTGCTGCTCCAGCATCGCTGAACTTTATATTCACTCGGCTATTTAAAAATTTAAAAAGCAAATGAAAGTGAAAGTGAAACCAACTTTAGCGATCCCATTTCTCAACTGTATAGCCTGCATTTCTGCTTAAGTACTCAGCAAGTACTCGAAGCAATTATTTATTTATTTTTTGCTGTGCTTCTTAAATTTGCTTGAGGATTATATATTATATATATTCACTAACAGTATTTTTAAATGCTTTAGTTCGATTCAATTTAAGCAGTTTTTATCTATTCCTGACCAAAAGCATGTATTATTAGTGTCTCTTAACAGATTTTATATTTTTAAAAAGAATATATTCTCACATCTTAAGATTAATCAATTTTAAGGAGGAATCAATATTGAATAAGTATTAAAAGTAGTCTCAGCTCAAATTCAGACAAAACAAAAGGGATTCGTTTGGAAACAAATTAGAATCTTTGGATTTCAGTCACCAGAAAAGTTGAATACAGGATACGAATAAGCTTCTTAGTGCTTGTTGGCTATACGGCGTATACGCAATTCTGCTGTTTTTCATTCATTCATATTCAACAGCATCAAACGCTGCATAAATTATACACCGCGTGAAGCTTTGCAGCTGCAGCTGGAGCTAAGCTCGTTTCAAATGGACGTGCAGACCGCCTCCTTTATTGACTTTGCTATAAGACTGCCTGCGGTGCAGAAATATTAATTAAGCTACCGACTAAATTTTCCAGCACACATTTTGTAGGTCGTCTGCGATTTACATCATCATCATCGATCAGCAGTGGGTCAAAATACTAGATGCCATAGGGATACTTGGCCCAGTCTTAAGTAGCTCTTAAGCTAGTGGGTCACTAGCTGCATAATTATGAATGTATCTGGTTAGAAAAAGAGAAGCAGTCAACAAATACTTGCAACTTGTGTCGTGTCGCTTTCTTCACCAAATTGTTGTTGTTGTTGTTGTTGTCGTTGCCCTTGCTGTTTTTTGTTGTTGCGTTTTCTAAATGGGGCCATAAATTTTAAATAATGTTGCATTGCTGTCAGCGGCTGTTTGACGGCAATAAAACTTGGCTAATTAAAAGTGATGAGCATTTTCCCAGTAACAGCATAAGCTTCAGCCAAATTACATAATTTAAATATTAAATACTAGAAATACTAACTGGATCGGATAACTATATCTCACAGCTTCCACTAACCATATCGCTTAAAAATAAGATAAGTTAGGTCGGCTCCCTTTCAACTAGTTTTTTGAAAGCAAAGCTTTTTTGGCACGTTGTGTAATTAAAACAAAGTAAAAGTAATAAATGATTAAGATGAAACTCCCACGGGATGCAATGTATAGAACAAACATACCGTTTACTAAATCTTAAGGCATTTTCTCTTATAGATATTTCTTGGGCTTTTAATTCAAATGCATGTACACTGTGAGTTCGGTTAAAATATATTTGGGAAAGAAAACATTTGGTTGGTTCTCCTTTGACAGGTGTAAGATGAAGTAGTGTGTTCCTAACGAACGTCTGGGAACGTCACGATCTCTGGGAATTTGGTTAAGAAGCTACAAAACCAACAAACTTAATCATTAATATTTGACCTTTGACATCCAATTTAACCTCCTTCCAATCAAAATTTCATATATTGAAGATTGATATATTTACGTAATTATATATATTTAACAAATGCATTGAAATGTTAAATTGAGTTTTAATCGGGTATGGTGTTATTATCTATACAACTCGGCTGAAATAATTTTGCTGAAGGACTAACGATATTTGTTTGGCATTTTAAGTTTTATTGGCACTGTTTCTTTCTTATTGTTTACTCATTGATTGGATAATATTAAGATTGTGGCTCTACCCCTAATTAAGCCTCCCACTCTTTTAGCCCCACTGACATTGTCGTTTTTTTAGCTTGTACTAGAGACATTCTAGAAATTGATTTGCAATTTGCATCTCGCATTGACAATGAAATGGCAATCAAAGTCACGTGATGGCAGCGTCAGCTGCGAATCTTGCCATGTAAATTGCCACTTTGAGAGGGAAGAAGAAGAGTACAACAAACGGAAGGCAGATACAAAAAGAAAGTCAGGCAAAAATAAACATCAAACAAAGCACAGACGAAACATGTCAAGGCAAGTGTAAAATACAAAAAAAAAAAAACCAAATACAAAATAAACAAAAATTGCTACTGAAATAGAAATAAAAACAATATCTGGTGGCATATTTGAATCTCAATTGATTGCACCTTGTGTCAGCCCTTTTGCGTTTGAACACAACCAACGATGGCATGCCAAAATTATGTCTGATGACCCCTAGCCCCTTACCCGATAGTTGTCTTTGTTTAGTGCTAATTAGCTGCAGTGCTCACCTTTGTTGCTGGGTCCATTAGCGGTCTGCAGTGAGGACATGGGTATGGCCAGGCAGTTGCGAGCAGTTGTAACACCCAAATCAAGATCCTGCGGTGGCTCGGAACGCGGACATGGCGTATACGCAATTTTGCTGCCACGTCCCGGTGTCGGGCTGACACGCGCATGGCGCCCGCCGGTTGCACGTTCGGTAGCCATGCGTCCCCGCTTCCAACTCTTTACTGCAAATCGCTTACAATACCATCTTCGCTGTTGCCCCAACCCAATGGCACGTTGTCAATCCTGCGCCAAGTCTATGCTGCATGTGGCAATTCGTTTTGCTGAAGCTGCCTCCTTTTGCTGGCCCTGAACGGGGCTAAGCAAAGGCGCCACAAGGACACGCGACAAGCGTTGTGTGTTACTCTAACTGCACTTCAATTCACTTCACTACACTTTACTTCACTTCACCTCATGTTCAGTTTCAGTTTCAGCTCCGCTTACCCACAATAACAGCAAGAAATACAACAAGAACGAAGTCAACTAAAAATATCAACAATAAAACGCGCAGCAAAACTTTCTCTGTCAATATCCTGGCAGCAACTGAGCAAAGACGCCAGCAGCAGCGGCAACAGCACTGACAGCAGCAGCGACAGCTGAAGACGAAGGCAGCTTCTCGTATTGTCGTGCGAGTGCACGACAAATGCCGAACGAATCAAAGCAAAACAAAAAAGAAAAGCAATAATAAATAGATGAGGCGTCCCCCTTTCCCTCATTACCATCTTTGTAGCATCCGTTGGCCACGCTGCATGGCTGCATCGTCAAAGCTTTCGGTTTGTTCAGCTGCGTTGCGAGCTTAATTCATTCACAAAGTACACAGCGTTGCCAGACCGTCGGCAGCAATAGTGGAATGGAACAGGAGCTCGTGTACACGACGTTCTGTTCCGCTAGCTTTGAAAGCTCTCTGGGCAACTGCAACTTTTTATGAGCTTTCATATGACTCAGAAATGAAACCCAAATATACAGTCAGCCCTAGATGGCGCTTTGAAACCAACCATTAAAATTGAAATATCAAAGTATATTTTTTAATTGGTTTATTCTGTCATGCCTTTATTGGTTTTCATT
Organism: Drosophila acutilabella; assembly: GCA_035046005.1. Lineage (NCBI taxonomy): Eukaryota > Metazoa > Arthropoda > Insecta > Diptera > Drosophilidae > Drosophila > Drosophila acutilabella. Next base: position 1,024,545 of record JAWNOK010000008.1, on the reverse strand, counting down.
GCTGTTAATTATAATAGAGTTGTTTTTAAAATTGTATTTTATATGTTAATCATTTCTTGTTTTTCTGTTATTTATTTAAAGGTAGTGTTTAGCAGTTCTAGTTAGTGTATTTGCTATCGCAATTCGTTTTGCAATCAGCTATCTGGATTTTAGGTATCCATATAAATACCCAATGTATTGTAAATGATAACAATTTTTCTTAAGTTAAATTTACACTTGGGTAAAAAGAGTTTTACCATCTTTGCAAATTATTATTAATTACAATAGAAATCTAATAGGTGACAAATTGAAAAAACAAATTTGACTGGATTAGACAGAAATTAAGCATTTTAAGCCAATGGGAAATGCAGTTTCTGAATGTTTTCTTACAACTTTTGTCATCCATTTCTGTTAAATTAAGGCGAATTTGAAATTCGGAACAGTTCTATTTGATTTTTTCGTAAGACTTGTCGTTTACAGCGCTTAGAAGTTATAGTGTACATAAGTTCAGTTTTTTCATCTGGATCATTCTTTAAATCCAAAATTTTGATTACTGTGTGTTAATGTGTGTAATAGTGTTGTGCTGCCGGAATAGACGTGTTAGATGAACTAGTTTTTGCATATACTCGTTATAATTTTCAACACTTAGATAAATATATTATGCGTATATGCTTAAGATTAATTTTTCCCTTTTTTCGGTATCTTCTTCATACAATTCGATGCACTTCCTTCTGTAGCTATTTGAAGAAAATTTAAACAATTTTGTGTACAAAAATATTTTGCAAAACCCAGAAAATTAAGACTAAAGTGGTTTGTTGTATATCTTTGTGTTTGTCTCTAACAAGGCAACTACTTTCAAAAGTGTTGCATACTTTCCGGTAAATTAAAACTAAGCATTTTAAACACATTGATCTTTTAGGCCGTGTCAATAGCTCGGAGAACTGAGCTGCCGACCTGTCATAATGAGATATTCATGCTTATATGAGTTCAAATCTGGATGTGGATCATAAACCACCATCTACAGTATCACTTTTAACATAAAGCTATAATTTCAAACAATAGTTAATGTAATCTAATAATTAAACAACAGTAAAATTAAAAGAATAAATAAAACAGAAATCAAATTTACACAAAAAAAAAATGTACTTTTAAAATATATGTTGTGTAAATTGGAAGGCGTTGAAATATATTATCTAAATCAGAATATAAAAAAAACCAAGAAATAGTGAAATAAAAATTTAATTATTTATATGTGTACAAAATATAAAAAAAAAATGGCAAACTTTAGAAAAATTAGTATAATTTGGTATTTAATACTATATATTACATATTGGAAAGTGCATGTTTCAGCAAATACTTTCGACTTTGACCAATTTTCTATTGAGAGTACGATGTCCTAGAAAAAAAGTGAAGAAGTGTGAGAACAATGCCTTATAAATTACATCTTTGTTTTATTCAAGGCTTTAAAATTGCTTTCATTAAAAATGTCCATCCATTAAGAAATAAATAAATAAGCAAATATCTCGTCGATTATCTAATGCATTTAATCGATGAATTCTGTTGATATAAGCAAATTCAATTACAAGGAAAATGTAATTGATAAATGGGGTTTATGGCCATTTTAAACTATAATAATCTTTCCTGGTATTCTATTTAAATAGGTACATTTAGTTAAATAATTCACATATTTTAGATAACCATTGTTATATTGACCATAAAATATTCTTTTGTTTAAAGATTTAATTTAATTTATCATGAAATGATTTAATATTCATTTGATTACAGGTGGTTGATTTAGGTTAATACATTTTATGTATTTGTGTTCAGCTTGATAAATTCATAATGTTGTTCATGTTGTTCACGTCCTTTCGTCCTGATACATACGCGATTCCAGCAAAACTTCCTTACATGACGTTCGGAGCTAAGAAGAAAAAATGTGAGTGCCAATTCTAAATCGTTGATTGTGTCTGTAAAATGCCGAATATATTGCCAATTGCACAGCTAAAAAATAATAGAAGAATTAATCTTTGTGGCAATAATGCTGGAAACTCTAGCAGATCTTTCAATACTTTGGTTATAGATCTTAATTATTTTCTTTTTAACCCATCTGTGAGTAATATACTTTGCATCCAAAACTTCTATTAATAGTTAAATTATCAAAACGCTAACATTTAACGAAATAAATATTTTACTCCGAATTCAGAAAACTTTACAGATAATAACGAAGTTCACACACTACAAGAGTTTCCATAAAAGCCAAAGTAAATCATAGAATTCAAAGAAAACGACAGTTTGAGTTTGTTTTGTTTCGAGGTTTTTAAAATATTTGTGTATTTTTTTAAAGAGTTTTTTTTAATTGTTGTTGTTTTTGTAAAGTTACTGTTCTTTAGCTGTCTGTGTTTATCAATTTTTTACAATATATACGAGTATATATAAGATTATATATATAAATATATTTATATATACGTGTATATATAGTATTTATGTAATTATATGCCGGCAATATTGTAATATCTTTAGTTTAGTTAAGTGTTGATCAGAATATAACATTTTGCAAATGAGTTTATAAATATGTAACACAATTTGTTGTTTGTTGCATTTGTTGATTACGCTATTATTTAAATATATTTTCTAGTTCATTTTTTTATGCAAATTAGCTAAATTATTCAATTGTATATTCAAATCGGGACAACTTCCTTCTCCATAAACTATTCCATTTGTTAACTATTTTTTTTTTTACCACTTTTGGATTTGCAATGGAAATGCGTCGCGAATTGTTGACAATAATTGCGACCAGAGTTGCCAGGGTTGTCCGAACGATTAACAAACCTCATTTTTGGTTGACCAATTTCCGCGCAAAAACAATTTTTGCCACAAAGGAATATTTGCTTTGTTTTTTTTTTAAATTTTAGTTTTGTTTTTGATTCATTTTGTTTGTTAGAAAAATTCGTGTGTTTGTTTATTTATTAATTAAAGTTAAAGTTAAATTTAAGTTTAGAGTTTTGCTTGCCATACAATAAGTTTTGCATTAGTTTTTAAATTTGGTTTAAAACTTGCACAAATTTTGCTACAAAATGTTCTCATTTCCCATATTTGGTTTTTTCATTCAATTCATTTAATTTTTTTGTTTTTTGGTTTTTGTTTAAAAAAAGTTATAGAAAAGTTGATTTCACATGGTGTTTTAGTTGTTGTATATCTTTTTTTGGTTATTGTTGTTTGCCCGAAGAACGATACAGGATCGTTCCGAAAAGATCAAGCGAACAAAAATTATATATGTATGTACTATATAGTAAATATATATATATATATATATATAAGGTATTCCACCCCGAACATTTAATATACTAGAATATATATATATATATATAGTAATATTAAGCATTTTATACTCACAGTTGATCTATGCAGTGGAGAAGAGTGAAACGAACGATGTGACAAGTGGAAAAACTGAAGTGTTCTCTGGGCGTGTGTGAGTGTAAGGAGTGTGTATTTGTGTGTGTGTGTGGATAGAGAAGACTTTCAACAAAAGCAACAAGAGCTGGAGGGAAACAAGCAGTATTATTTAAAAAGGAAACAAGGAAACTTTTTCGATATTAAATTAAATTAAAACCAAGTAAGCCCAAACCAGCTGGTACAGTATAGATTTCTTCTGTTTCATACAGTTAACATTCTTTACTTTTTCTTAGGTTATGTCGAGCTCTGGCTTATGCGCTTATGCCGAGATATCGGCCCTCGGCCCCTAAATAAAGCTGGCTTGCAAAAGGCGGTGCAGTTGCGTTTTAACGATTCAAGGGATTTGCGTTGATTGAGCTTAATCAACAAAATGCTCACTTAATTTAAGCCACAAACACTCGCACATATATTGTTTTATACATTATGATAAACATACACAATATATAATAATATACATGGATATTGTATTGAGTTCTTGTTGCTATTTTTGTTGCCATTTTTGCCTTATAAGTACGATTTTGCGACTAATTTGTCTTTGCATTGCTTTACTTTACTCTTATCGTTTTGTTTTCTTTTTTTCATCAAGTTTTGTTCATAATTATATAATTTATTTATAAACATATATATCCCTATATATAAATTGTAAATTTATGCTGCTGTTGCTGCTTCTTTTGCTCCTTTCTTCTTCCATTTCTAGTTGTTTGTTGTCTTTCTTCGTTTTCCTTAAATTTTTGTTCTTTTTAGTTTTTTATGTGTGTGTTTGATGAAATCGTCTCCTTCTTCTCCTCTTCGCTATTCCCGCATATAAATATTTAATTTGATATTCTTTATAATAAAATTATGTTAATTATTCTTTTTGTTAATTTATATATTTATATGTTAGTTATTAGTTTTTAACTTGCTTTGTTGCTGCTTCTTAATTGCTAAAGAACTGTGTAGTTGTTGCCTTTATCGCATTAGTATATTTATATGGTAAATGTTTACACACATATTACATATATACCTAACCGATTCGCTACAAATTCTGGTAAAGCTGCCACAATAAGCTGGGGTCCTTCCACTAAACTCAACACTTTACTTTCTACTTTTTCTGGATTAATAATGTCCAGAGCGCGCCAAGCTTGACTCTCCGTCCAGCCATAGAATACCATATGTATATATATATATATATATTTATATATACTAGATATAGCACATACATATATTTATCTATACATACATATACATGTATATCGCTTTGTTTTAATTTAATTTTATATCGAAAATGTGGTTGTTTTTTATTTTTGTTCTTTTTTTTCATAATTTTTATTTATTTTTTGTTTGTTTCTTTATATTTATTAATGTTAAATTTAAATATAATTTAATAAGAAGAATTTGTTGTTGTTTGATTTTACATTATTTATAATATATATATGTTGTATTTATAATATATTTTATTTCTGGTTGTTGTTTTGACATGTGTGTGTTTGTGTTGTGTGAGTGTGTGTGTGTGTGTGTATGTGTGAAAAGTGTGTGTGGTTGTAGTTGATGTCTATATAAACTTTGTCAGTTTCCTCTTTTTATTGCAAAAATTACAAATTTTGTTAGTTTGTTTTGTATTTTATTATGCCTTTATTTTTGCATTCGAGTTTGACAAATATTGTTTATATTTTGAAACAATTTAGTTTTACAGTACGCCGCTGCCGCTGCCGCCAGATGGCGCTAATAGCCCCGCTGCTGTTAGCCCAAAGATGGCTCTTTTTATTTCTTTTCTGCCGGTTTTTCCTGATTGGCGAATTTTTTGCGGCTACTCAACAAATTTGTTATTGCTGTTTCTTGTGTATAGTGTTATTAAGTGTAATAGTTTAATCTGTTGTATTACTTATAACATGCTTTTTATTGTTGTTTGTTTTTAATTCTGTTTAAACGGTGACTTCATTAAGTTTTGCTGTTTGTTGTTGTTGGGGTTTCCATTTTTTCGCTTTGCTTGCTTTCTGCTTCGTTATTTTGCTGTTTTTAATTTTGCATTTAAAATTAAGTGTGTGTTGTGTGTGTATGTTGTGTGTTTTTGTTTTTCACAATTTTCTTGTAATCTTTATCTTTTCTGGGTTTCTCATTTTTTTGCTTGTTTAAATTTTCTTGCATTTTGCTTTTCTCCTCTTTAACATCATCTTCATCTTCAACTACTCTCCTTTATCTTCTTTCATTTCATTCGTTTAAGTGTAAGTTTTTCATTTTTTAAGTTTCTTAAATGTTGGTTTGGTTTTTTATTCTTCTTATTTTGTTTTTTCATTTTGTTTATTTTGTTTTTTGCTTAACTCTTTGTTGTTTTTTTAAGATCTTTTACTGGGGTCCATAGCAACAGCGTGGCGCGATGTTATTGCGCACAGCTACAGTCTTCGTCAACATCTTAAAAAAATAGAAAGGCTTAAAAAGAAATAATTTAACGCTTCACTTCGATGTCATCATAGTCACGAATTCTGCAAAGACAAAAAAAAAACAAAGAAAATAATTAGAAGTGTATTTAATTGATCCGAGTTTATAATTATCTATTCTTTATATTTTTGCCATTGTGGGACACTTCTGGAATTAAGTACGTAGTACGCAGCTGCTAAAAAGATTTTCCAAGAAGCCAAAGAGCTTAGTAGGATAATTTTCATAAACACGTTGAGAGCCTTTATAAAAACAATATATTTTCTTGATCTGGTATAAAACACAGCAGTCAGAGTCAGTAAAGTCGAATTACTCAAAAGACTCCCTAACTCTTCATCCTACATAGGGTAAACAGAAAATGTCATTCACAAGGTACAATGGCATTGTCTGATGAAGAGCTCTCGATAATAAAACTATATAAATTTAAAAAAAGCGTTATGAAATAAACGGAATTATGGGGAGTACTATAGGAATTTTGGATTAAATGGATTTCTTGCTAGATAACAGCTGCCAATGGTAAAGAACGGGGCAGCGGAAAGGGGAGATGCCGGCAAATTGGCACCGTTTCTCTTCCTTGAAGTGTTGGGACGGGCGAGTCCCCGATTTATCAGGTGTTTGCATGCAGCTCCTATAAATAGATAAATGACAGTTGCCTGCCACGCCCATCCCCCGTTGCCAAGCCTATTGTCAATGTCTTGCGTATCAATGTGTCTTATTCCCCAGTGCTTGGGATCGGATTTGGGTGTTGTCATTTTCTTCTCTTCTCTTTATTTCTTCAATTATTTGCTATTTTCATTTACATTTACATTTTTATTTTAGTTATCTATTATTCTATTTTATACTTGTTGCTCTGTGTTATTTGCAGTTGCCACGCATATTTTAAATATTTGTAGTATGTGAATGACGCTGGCCTCTTGGCCAACAATCGAATAAGACGCAATGAGGCAAGTCGCATCACATGCTACCAGATTATTTCAGGTGTTAAGTGGGTGGGCTGACAATTAGGGCGAAATGTTAACATTAACGTTAATATACTCAACTGTTAACAGAGTTACCAGGTGTTCTGTATATAACTTCTTTCATTCTACAAAAGCCTTTATAATTCAAATGTTTTATTTAACATAATGTCAACGACTTTAATTTTCCTAAAGGACGATGGCAAGCCCTTAACACACATCCTCCAAGCCCACAAATTTTAATTATTTCATTCCGACCCGTTTTTTATATACCTTAGAAAAATCCTTCCGCACCCAGCTCGTAAAATAGAAGAAACTTAAGTTTTTACCCCATAAAATGCTTAAAAATAAAACGTTATTATAAGCAGAAACGCAACTTCCAATACATGCACTACAGTTTGTGTAGAAAGTTCATGGTTCATGCCCAAAGACCTTTATGTTATCACCAAATATGCAAATACCTTTCGGAATGCGGCTCTAGAACCCAACCTTAAATCGAATTGGCTATGAAAATGAGTTTTCTTTTAGTTTTGGAAACATTTGGATGTGGGTTAGACTTTATTTTTTTTTCTTTGGTTTGGGTCACATTTGGAATACAATTAATGTAGAGAAAGCTGCTTACTATTTAGTAACACATTCTTATACAGTTTTAGGCCAATTTTCATGTATTTTTATTTGTATTTTTATTTCAATTTTCATAGTTTTTTTTTCTTCACATAGGTCGGTAGTCTGTACTTGGGGTTGTATCGGTTATTCTGCGGTTCTGCTGTTTATCTTTCGTCGTTTTGTTTACATTCGCCAGCTCAACGTAGCTGTGTGTGTGTGTTTCACACTCTTTTTCTTTATATGTAATTTTATGCATAGTATATATAATCTTTAGTATAATATGAACATTATTTCGCCGCGCTTCTGTGCTAATGTTGAATTTGTTTTACTTTTGTATTTTGCTTAACTTTTTATTTGAATTTTCGACTTTTTCTTTTAATTTAGTCTCTATCTTTCCTATTCTTTTCGCCTTTTTTCTTCCTTCTAAAAACAACATTTTTATATTTGGCGAATGGCCAAAGTAAGTCTCATACATATATATCTATATAGTCGTTGTCGGTCCGGCCCATTGTTTGCGCTATATAATTTTCACATTCCGAGCCCACAGCAACCACCCTCAGTCCCTCTCTGGGAACCCTATCCCGGACCCCGCAAAACCCGGCCAAATAATGCCGGTCCCGTTACCAAACAAGAGACAAGACAACAATAAAGACTTTGGTTAATTGGCAATAAGCAAATGGCAACAACTCGTATTTATTTATGTTATGCTCATTTCACTACACAAACAACAAGCTCAAACACACATACACATACAATAGCGTAAAGGTGTATGTGTGTGTGTGTGTTATGCCTTTTTGCTATGGGATTGTCGGTCAATGTTCAAAAAAAAAAAAATAAAAATAAAATAAAACCAAAAGTGCTAGTTGTTAGTTATTGTTCTCGCTCTTGCACTTTTTGCTCTTCTCATTATTATTGTTGTCGATTTCTTTTGTTATTCAGATTATTGCACAATATTTATATTTGATTTTAATCGTTTCTGCCTCTTTTTTTTTGTCTCAGCCTGACCTGCACATGTTCAACATTTATGTTTCCTCTCCCATAAAACCTTGTAACAAATCAGCTGACAGCACGTTGAATGCAACCATGCGTTCCGAGTGTTATAGCCAGCAGCATTTAAATGAATTTCCTCTCTTAATTAGCTTACATAATGAGAGATACAACGACTGAGAGTTTAACATGCGTTTAGCAGCAGAAAAAGTTTTAAAAAAAAATTTTTAATACCGGGAAAGGGGCCTTCCATTCCTTTCCATCGAAATATCAAAATTTAGCTATATATTTTTCCAAGTAGCAAAATTAACAGCTGTTTCTGTCGGTTTCATCAGAATCAATCTATCAAACTCTTGATTCCTTGATTATTCAATTGTTTTAATAATTGGTATTAAGAATTATCACTACTAATTGTATAAAATTGTTTGAAATTTTGATAAGAAACTAGATTAATAACCATTATCATTATATTATGACATTTATAAGATAAGATTAAGGGTTGCGTATTGAAACAGCAGACAGGTTTATATCTTTATCTCAATCCAAACAAATTATTTGGCAATCGAATCAATTTTGACATATTAACTTCCTTTATAGATTGTTTCTTAAAAGCTTTAAAGAGATAATTAGTTGTTGCTTTCAAACGAAAAATGAACCTAATTTTATATTGTTTCATTTTGTTATTTTTATGTGCTCTGCTGTGTTCATAAATTGCTTGTGATTAATCTATCTGATCCGCTAAGATTTGCGCCAAACGATTTTTATTTGAACTTGAGGCACATTGTTTAACTCGGATACGATACGAGATCGGTAGATGTAGTCATTATACATATATGCGCATGTATATCTATATATATATATTTATACCAAATGATTATATATACTTGTAGTTCTAGTTTTGTATCTGTCCGACTTTGATTGCCATCGACTACTGAACGAATGACTAAGTGAGTGAGTGAGTGAATGAATGGGGGCCATTATATCAGTTTGTTGCTTCTAAGTACAATCAAAGCAATGGGATATATTTCTCCGATTTTCTTTTGGAGGGAAGGTATAGCGGGTATAGAGCGGCACGAAATAGATCTTAGCACCTTGAATCAACATATGTGTTATGCCTTTGTAGTTGTTTTTGGTATTAGGTTTTTCACTCTATTTTTCTCTATTAAATATTCAATTTTCAAGCAATTAAAAATTTCGAAGAACACAAAACAGAAAATTATTGAAAAATAATGAAATGACTAACAGTACAATACCCTGTTAAAAAACGTACGTTATAAATTAAGTAAAACTTTATTTAAAGCTTTTCTTTATGCTAGTGAGGAAAGCGGCATCTCTAAAAAGTAGGCTTTGAAAAACAGATTTTTTTGCTTAAAGAACGCAGTCTTTCTCGACTCTGGTCTTATTACAGGGTATGTTTTTGCTAATAAGCGGCTGTGAGTTGAAATAAAATAAAAACTTTGTTGGTTCACGCATTGAATGCGACTAATGAATCAGTTTACACAAAATACCATTAGCTAAGGAACAGAAAGTAATGAGCTACAATTGTGACTTAAAGGGGCAGACACTCGATATATGTTCATATACATACATATATAAATATATAGGGTGTACGTGTGACTCAATCGGGGGTTATGCGATTGTTTTGTGCAAGACATGGCAATTACAAAAGAAAACAACTGTTGTGTGAATATCCAATTAGTGGGATGACACGACGACGACGTCGACGTCGACATAGACACGCGACGAATTGGTAAGCCGCTTACCAAGCGATTGGGGTAGGGTATTTTGAGTTAAACAGACAGAGACAGGGATTACAGTGCTTACCTTCGTAATTGACCTGACCATCACCATCGATATCAGCCTCACGGATCATCTCATCGACCTCCTCGTCTGTTAATTTTTCGCCCAAATTTGTCATCACATGACGCAATTCAGCCGCTGAAATGAAGCCATTGCCATCCTTGTCGAACACTCTGAAGGCTTCCCGAATCTCCTCTTCACTATCGGTGTCCTTCATTTTGCGTGCCATCATGGTAAGGAATTCTGGGAAATCAATTGTACCGTTGCCTGAAAAAACGCACAAAAAAAGTAATCAAATTAATACAAATTCCCTGCTCGAAATTGTAGTGTGTTGTAGAATTTATCAAATTAACTTAATATTCATCAGCCTCCATACTTATTCTGCACTGTAAACATACCTAATTCCAATCCAAAGATATCCAAATGTAAAAAGCAATTCTATCAAATCACGTTAAATAATGTTTTGTCACTAGCTTAGTACTTTGCTGAACTCACATCTTAATAAATTTTAAATTGATCACGCTGTAATAAATTATGGACATAAACATATTGTTCAAACATTCGCCCACTGCACATGCCATTAAAAAGTTCTTAACATATTTGTCTGTTTGTTGCTTCGGAATTGTAATAAATGCTTCGTTCCGTCCAGCCATGAAGAACATTTAGCCGCGACGCAAGCATTTTTCTTTATTATGAGCTTGACACGCCTCTTCCCCTCCTTCCACCCCCCACCACACTCTACCTACTGACATGGCCCACTTTTCTTTTCAGTTTAACTGTCCGAATGCCAGAGTAAATTGATTCACAAATCCTTTTTGGGATAGAGTAATCCCAGGGACAGAAAAGGACAGCAGGCATAGCAGCAAACAAGCAGTTTTTCATATTTGTTTAAGTCAGGGCTTAGTTTTCTCAACACCTCGAATCATCCCGACCAGTCTAGACCGGCCTGGTCCGTGCATGAGTTCAAGTGGCGTATGCGCAACATTGATAACTTTTTAGCTGGCACAAAAGATAAGCCAGTCAGCGTCGGTCTCTCACATCGGATTGCTGAGGTTAAGAGACTTTCGACCCACGAGATTCTGGCCCAAAGTAACCACCGCCCCGAACAAAATTCCTGTTAGGCTAATTGAAAAAGTTTCACTTTACATATCGGTTTAAAGTTTGTAAATAGTTTTTCGGTCTCACATTTTTATAGCCACCCTACAACCGACAAAAAAAATAAAATGAACTAAAAGGAAAAAGCAAAACTTTATCAGAAAACTTGTATTCCAGGCTGGGGCCTTAATTGTTATTGACTCCCCCATTCTCTGGGCCAACAAGTCAGATAAAAGTTCAAGTCAATTCTAAAAATTTGAAGTATACGTGAATATACATCTCACTAACGGTTGTTGGCTTGGCTAGTGTTCCCTCTAGTGCCAAATAAATTGAGCGTGGGCCATATTTTGGATTGTAATAGTATGAATGTGGCATTTATGCAGACAGATAAGATTTTTAGACCCCGTACTCTTTAAAAAAGAGTATAGGGGTCTATTAAGTTTGTCAGAAGCGAGATGTGCGTAACAGGCAGAAGGAGGCGTGGCCGACCCCATAAAGTATATATATTCTTGATCAGCATCAACAGCCGAGTCGATATAGCAATGTCCGTCTGTCCGTCTGTCTGTCTGTCTGTCTGTCTGTCTGTCTGTCTGTCTGTCTGTCCGTCCGTCTGTATGAACACCTGGATCTTTTAAACTACAAAAGCTAGAGACACCAAATTCACAATGAAAGTCCGTTTATGATGTACGCAGATCAAGTTTATTTCAAATTGTTGCCACGCCCCCTACCGCCCCCGCAATGAGCAAAAAACCAGACAAACCTCGAGAAAATTTTTGTTTTAGGCGAATATCTCAGTAACTATAGCACTTAGGAGCACCAATTTTGGTATACAGGTTCCTAGAGACAGCCTTAATATAACGCCATTCAAAATTTTGAGCTGCCACGCCCCCTTTGCTCATCAGAACTAAAAAACTCTCCAGCTTCAATGCCTTTTTGAAGGCATTAAATCAAATAGTACAGTGTTGTAATTTAACATACGCTTAGAGAATTACTATTTCTAACTTTCCTGAAAGTGGCATCAAAATCCTATGTCAAACAACAGAGAAATTACGGTTCAAAGTCGAAGTTATTTTAAAGCAAAATCACTGCATGCGCGCAACACATACAAACAAACACAGAAACATACTAACATATGTTCGAACGTTTTCTCTACCTGCTGGCGGCAGCGCTGCCCGGAGCCGTTGGCCGCGCCGACCAATGCTATACATACACACATATGTATGTGTGCACATACATATATGCAAATAATCGGAAGAATGAAGAGGGGTGTGGTGCAACTGGTAGAGTTGCGGTGCAATGTGGAACCTTCGCATGGATCGCGGGTTCCAGTGCTGACAATGACAGTTGTTAATTTATTTAGTTTTTAATTTTAATTCAAAATGTAAATATTTAATTTTAATTTTTTAAATTTCATTTTAAAATTTTAATTTAAATAAAATGCACTACTATGGGAGTACGGGGTCTTTTACAGTCGGCTCGATCGACTGTAGCCTTTCTTACTTGTTTTTAATGGCATCAGAACATTGACTACGCGTATACTTAATATTTACGATTTTTGTTGAATGCTTTTTGCTCTGATAATTGTTATTTATTTTCTAGTTTTACAGTCAGAGTAGCGATAACGCACTTTTATACAATAAACTAATTAATTGCTATTAAAATGGACACATAACTTAATATTCCTCTATAAATCTTATTTTTATTTAATATAGAACAATTTAAAACTAAACTGGGACCCGAACTATGGGTGATTATTTAAACGCTAATACAATTCGACATATTTGTAATTGCTTGGCAAATCTTCCTTTTGTTTCAAGCTTTAAGTATAATGCGATACAGAGTTGATACACCAATTATGCATATTCCCAAACCCTTTGACAAACTTAGTATTTTCAAATGGAATAATTTCAAGGCTATAAATCAGAGTTGCTGCACTTAACACACGAATGTGTTTATCAGAGTGTACAGTGGCACTGACACTTATGACACTGTGCGTTATCTTAAAATTGGCCCTTTATTTTTCAACTAGATAAGTGTAAATCAATGTTACCACTCCTACACGTACTAAATGTTATATTCATGTTTTACAAACACCTTGAGTGATAGCCCAGTTGGCGCCCACTATGAGACCATCCCAAACGCCCACTCAAGTTTAATTACTGCTCAAGTTCAAATACAAATCAATTCACACAGTTTTCCAGTATTCAGTTTAAGATAGTTCATAGTTTAGGATACCACCACCAGAAGCATCCAAAACAAGACGATTAACAACCACATTAAATTCTTCCCAAACAGCAAAATAAATAATGAAATCTTCAAAAACAAAAACAAAAAAAAAAAAAAAAAAAAATAGAAAATATACTTTAAGCAGAAACACTGTTGTAGGCAGTGTGTAAAATATTTCTATGTTGGAAATTAGAAGAAGAACCAATGAATAACGAATCAAAATCCAATAATCGATTGGGGAAAATGTTCTTTAATTGAAGTACATATTAATGAAATTGGACCAATTAAATTGTTTAACAAATAATGTGAAGCGAAATACCAAAAGAGAGAACACACGCATACCCTATAATTGTTATATTTATATCAAGAAATTTAATAAAGTTGTACTTTTCTGTATAAATTTTGTAACCATTGATTCGAATTAATCATATCCTTATACAGGGCATCTTTTAGTCATTTACTCCCACTGTTATATTTGTGGAATACGGGTTTGGTTTGGTTGAGTATTATTTGGGTCAAATTATCTTTCAGATGTTCTCGTTTTTGTTGTTGTTTCGTGTGGCACCCTCTTGTTTATAAAATTCTATATTTAAACCATTTGACGCGAACTTTGTCGCTGCTTTTAGCTTTTCCGGCATTGGCCAACATTAGGATTTCCCCCGACGTAAAATTTCTAGCCATTTTTGTTGGCCAAAATACTTAAACGAGACGTTAGACATGCCTTAGACAGAGACTGCCGTTAACAAAACGATTGACAAGGCTCATGACGATGACCACAAGACGTTGCCAATGTCTGCTGCCAATATCATTTTTGAGTTTTTTGGTTTTGGTTTTTGGTTTCCATTTCGCCAGACAACCCCCTGTTTTTCCCATCCCCCTGGATCCCCTAAGCCCCTTCGACGATGCGCCCCGCTTGATGATTCGCAACGCTGCTCAGATTTTTGCAGACAATTTAAAATTTTAATAAGATTTGTTCTTGTTTTATTTTTCGCTCATTCGCAACGCTAAATTTAGTTGTGTTTGTCGAAAAGGGGAGTGTGAGGGGCGGAGTAAAGGGGGATTGCAGTGGTGCCAACTCTTTATAAATAACACATTGGGGGTTCTCCCTCTCATCTCTCGCCTCTCCCCGCTCCCCGCATTCCACCTTTCATGGCGATTCGTTCGGTTGGTCATTTGGTCAAACTGCAGTTTCGCTCGTTTTCAATTCAATTCTCTTTATTTGATTTTTATTTTTATTTTCCTTCTCCTATTTGTATTTCTGGACAATTGTTATGCTATGCCATTTGCATTTCAGTCAACTCCCCAGACGTCATTTTTGCAGGGGATGTGGAGGGGCGAAGCGGAGTGGGTGTAGAGAAAGCCGTCTAATGGCGTCGTTTGTATGCGGCTGCAGTTTTTGGACATCGTCAACTGGCGACGCCAACAAAATTTTAAGTAATGAATGTTTAATGTTTCCGTCTGTTGTTCAGAGACTACAAAATTACCATCGGGCCATGTGAGTGTATGTGGGCGTTGTCTATTTGAGGGTATGTGTGTGTGTGTGTGTGCATTTCAAACAGTACGTGTATATATTTTATATAATTTTATGCACGATCGTAAAATAAGCTAGATAATTGCATATAACCGGTTACGTAGAACCTAATGAATAACCATTTTAATACAAAAAAACAATATATATTCGGACTAATGTTTAGACCTTTGTAGTAAACTAAAACAAAAAAATTATATTTTTAATATATTTTTAATGGGTTTCGTGATTGTGCACTTGTTTAAAATGTTTAAAATGAAATCTATATATTTCTATATAATCTGTTTGTCCTTACTAACCTAAATTTCGAAATTTTATGGGAGGGGGGTGGGTTAATTCGATGTCAAAGGCCAAATTTTAATTAGAGTGATAAAGTTTGTTTTTGAAGCTACCTTAATCAAATCGTAACCATAGGGAACGTGTGAATTATCGTTTTACACCAACTGATCAACTTTCGTTCGGATCAGAAAACTTTATCATTCACCTGTCAAATGTCTTAAGATTTAGTAGACGCGATGTGAGATTTGCTCTTTACATTGCGTCCGGTGGAAATTGTGTCTTGATCAGATAATAAATAGAGAATATTAATTACATTTACTTCGTTTCAGTTCGTTACTAAATTATGACTTATATTAAACTGTAACGCAAGCAAAGCTGCGGAAATATTGATTTTACCGTTTTAATTTGATTGTATTTCTGCAAAATTATTACAATTATAAAATTAAACTAAAAATTAACCCATATAAGTAAACATTTAGTTCTTTTTATAGTATATATTCATATTCTGATTACTATTTAGATTTTATAAAGCTGATTACATATATAAATTTAATCATAAGTCTATAGATTCTTTTGTATAGTTTTTAAATTATATAAGAATTGTCGAATAGTTTTTATATAATTCAGTAAAAAGCAAAATTTTAAAAACAACAGCTTAGTGCATGTAGTACACATGTACCAAAAAAGCCACAAAACCCTCTCAAGTGCTTCTTGAGCCAAAGAAACTATTTTCAGCTCTGTGCTGATAAGCATCAGTCAGTCACATTGTCAGTCCGAATCCGAATGGTTTTAGTTTGCACGCCCACCTGCCAGCGCCATCGGCAGCTTAAAAGTAAGCTACTACGCACAAATGCATATATATACATATATATTTTCAGATGTATATATATATATATATCTTTAGCTTTATTCGCCTCCTATCCACGTGCTTTATGTGCCTGTTGTCCTTTGACTATTTAAACGCATGCGCTGCGTCAACTTTCTGCAGACTTTGCCCTGGATTTTTCATCACATGCGCATTCTACACGTGCTAAAGAACAACAACAGCCACAATCACAATAACTTTGACTGTGGCAGCGACTGCGAAGAGTTAACAATAAAGTAACAACGCAAGCAGCGCTGTCGATAACAGCTATAAAGAGAGAGTGGCAGCCTTTGCCACTGTGCTGCTTCTGCCGTTTTGGTCAGCAGCAACAGCATTTACAGCGTGGCCTCTGCAGCTAACTTAGGCAGCGCAGCGGCGAAACCTGGATGTTAAGAGCGAGAGTGAGAAAAAGATGCTGCTTCAGCTGCTGTCGCTGCTTTTGTTCTTACTCTCGGATGTGGGTGACTTGATTTCGGTTTTTGGAATTTGCCGTCTCCTTGCACTTTTTACTTGTTACGCTTTGCACTTGTCGCGTTTTGTGTGCGTGTCTGTATGTGTATGTGTTTTTGTAATGGTGTTATTCGTGCTGATGCCTCTGTTGTTGTTCTTCTTGGGTGGGGCCTGTTTTATTTTTAAGCTAATTGTCGAGCTTTAGGGCATTATGCAAACAGAAACTGCACGAAAAAGAAACACATACATACATAAACACAAAGAGATATGTATGTGGCGTGTGTGTGTGAACATAAATAAAAAAGTGATTTATAATTTGTGAAAATTTAACGAAAACGAAAGCAAAAACAACAACAATAATAATAACGAATGTGCGATATATTTCTCGACACATTTCACAATTCCTAAAAATACATATAAAAAGTCACACGAGCATTTCTCACTCTCTATCTCTTTCTCTCTCTTTACCTGTTCTGTCCTCTTCATTCGCTCTATGTCGCCAGCTTGTGTCTCTAATAAGTTGCAAATTCGTTGAGTAGTTTGTGGCGGAAGGTGAAAAACCTCAAATGGGCGAACAGACGGACAGACGAAGCGAGTGAAAAAGGGAGGGAAAGAAAGGAAGGGAGAAGTGTGTTCTCATGTGAGTCTTTTTAGTTTCGGAAATGGCGTGCGGCGCCTATCGCTCAATTTCTCTTCATACTGGTTTAAAAATAATAATTTTTGTTTTCTATTTAGTATTTTATTTTCCATATTTTTTATGCTGAAATACTTTTCACTCCCAGTTCATTATTACCACCAACCACCTTTTGGCAGAAATCCTGTGCATTTTTGACAGCAGCAACCACAACAATAAAAACAAGAACAAGAGTAAAGGCCTGAACTAGAGCCAAATATTTTTGGTCTTCTATTTTTAATGGCTATGACGTGTTTTTGTTGCATATTTTTAGCCTATCGACAAGAGAAAACCCAAGAAAAGAAAACAAAAAGAATTCTTCAGATCGTCCATGTGTCTGTCTGTCTGTCTGATAAGTTAATTTCTCAGTTGGTTGTCGGTGGGATTACAGAGTACTCTGTGTCCGATAATAGTTCAATAGAACAGTTTATAATTAGAGGCAAAAAGATCAAAGAAATGAGTAACAAATCTCAATAGGAAAACGTTTACGAATTGAAAAACAAAGAGTAATTGGAAAACTTTAAACTTAAGGTTACTTACCATCGGCATCGACCTCATTTATCATGTCCTGGAGTTCGGCCTCTGTAGGATTCTGTCCCAGGGATCGCATGACTGTTCCCAATTCCTTTGTTGTGATGGTGCCATCACCGTCTTTGTCGAATAGCGAGAATGCCTCTTTGAACTCGGCAATTTGTTCCTCTGTCAGCTGATCGGCCTATAAAACAAAATATCGAATGAGAGGAAGGTAATTTATTAGTAGCTAATAGGAAACGACAGATGAATATCCAAATATTTATTTTGTATGTACCATAATTAAGCTTATGATTGAACAGACTTTTGCTTCTATTTGTATAACTGATAATTAATAGTTGTCAACTTTTATGATATGTATTTGAATGATGACATAGGCGACGACTACTTGATTTGCTATTCTCAATGCCAAAAGGCCCATAGAAAGAGATAGGCAGACAGATGAGAAACTATAGATTTGCATCTGTGTTTGTTTTTTCCCTTTTTTTGTTTCCATTTTCTTTTGTGCGAAATTACAATGCAAAGATATTGGATCTATGAAGAGGACGTAGAACGTCAAAATAAAGCGGAACTTTTGGTATTCATTTGAATAACTTCGCATATTATATCTTCGCTCTCAACAAAAGGCGCCATACAGACCCAAACACACACTCGCTTATATGCACACACACCCATAGATAAAGACAACTGTACTCATATCTCCACAGACCTATCTGAAAGGTGTTAAGTTTCGCTGACGTCAGTTGTTATTTGATGTTTGATGTTTTGGATACACGAAACCAGAACACAAGGTACGTGAAATGGCTCAACTTCAAGTGTTTCTCAGACAAAGCTTTTGGTTCGGCTATTATGATTTCCAGAACTTCCTTTCGTTAATTTCTACACATCCGTTTATTCCAATTTAAAACTACTTTTAAAATTACAAAAACCTGTTTAATACAAACGTTTTAAATATATTTAATTCATAAACAAATAAAATAAATGAGTTCCCTTATAAGAACCGCTTTGAATTATTAATAAAAAATAAAAATATGTGATTCTTCGACCAGTTGTTCTACTGACAAATGACTCGATTCAAAAATCAGAATTCAGCGGATGATTAATCCATTAAAAAAAAATGGCATCAAGTAATTATCGGAAAACTGAGGTCATATTTGACTCAGATATATACAGATATATATTGTTCAATTAAAAACGACATATTAACTATATCAAACATTTGAACTAAATATTATGTTAACCGCTGCTCTAGTTAATAAATTATCTTGGAACATTTTGCTATGGTGCTTAGTAGTATGATTAGTCTTCTCGATAAGTCAAATATTTACTATCTAATCAATTCAGGGGAATTATGGCATAACTCGAAGTGCACTTCAAGGCGAGTATGGCATTCTCCTAACCCCTAACCAATTCATACCAGTCAATATATGTACATACATATATATGAGAAAGCTGGCACACAAACACACACAAACAAGTAAGCACACATAACGTCAGTTGGATTTTCTGCTTAGCCGAAAAGGAAATTTTATCTAATCGTCAATTGAAATTCAAGGGTGGAGAGGGTTTTTGAGTGTGTGCTTGTGTGTATGTGTGAATAAAATTTTGGTATTTACTTATCTCTTTGGCCTGATAAAAGTTTGCCACAGTAGTGAGCTGGTTATGTCATAACTTTTATTATGACTAACTGCTTAATCCGAAATCCAAAAGCTGATTAAAGCTCAGCGTAAATGGCAACAACAAAAATAGTAAAAACAACAACAGTTACCCCACCTCCACCTTTAATGGCTTTGGGTGTGGGGAACCCACTAGCTAATTGTAAAACCATATTAGACGCCAACCTCCCACGCCCAGCACCATATTGCCACTAAGTATGTGTGTGTGTTTGTGATTTAGCTTTTTCGAGCATTGCACATGTGGTACAAATGAAGCATAAACATTACTGTGAATCGCTTTCTTTCTCACTCTTATTCGATCATACTCTTGCTTATCAGCTTCGTTCTAACTGGTTTAATCGTCTTTTTGTCGGTATTCAAACAAAACAAAAAACAAAAGCAATAACTATGAAAATTAACTCTCAGTTTTTTATGCAGTATTAATAAATACAAATATAAATATTTATCAAGAGTTTGCGAAGTTTAACTTTAGATTCGATTTCAAACCCGCTTGCAACTGTACGATAAACTCGACACAAAAAATTTGTTGCTTTATGACGAATTCAGTAAATGACTCACGAAATCAGAAACACAAAAATTAACAAAAAGGGTGCTATGGACAGGAAAAAGATTCTAAAAATACCCTGCAATTAAGTACCATGAAACAATTCTTCACGTTAGTACCACAATATCTCCTTTACAGGGTGAGAAAAGATTCATCACACGTCGATTGACTAGTTTTCAATACAAAAAAAAAAAAAAAATGAAAAGAGGAACAAAAAAACGGAAATGAGTAAAATATACAGTTATGTGCTTTTGATGAGATAATTCTGCCGAGCTGTCAATATACTTTGAAGATCAATCTGTTTATCTACACACGCACACTCCAGCAGACTCACACACACACGTATGTGTACCCATTCTGGCGATGACAGGGAAGAGGTACATAGATAAAAATGAATCACGGTTAATGGAACGAACACTAAATATTGTGCATAAATATTAAACAATTTGTTTTAATTAAAACCTGTTTGCATTTTGCGTGACCTGTAAAAACGCTAATTAAATAAGCGAAAGCCGCTGCTACATAAGCACAAGGGTGTGAGTGTGGGTGTGGGTGTGTGTGTTTGGGCCCAGGACAGCAGTGTAAGGGGGCAGGTATTTTCTTATCATAAAACCAACGCAGCAAGCGCAAAGCCAAATAAAAAGTAGAAGAGTCAACAGAAAAAAAAAAGAAAAACATACAAAAGAATAAAAATTGGATTATGTGCGGTTAATGCGGCGACGTCGCCACGTTTGGCGTCTGGGCAGAAATTTTTCTTCATTATGCTTGCTGCACGCTGCAGACGTTTGCTCCGTTACAACGAAATTCTTGTGAGAATGGCAAAGTAGAACAAGTAGCAGAAACAACAGCAACAACATTGCCAAGCCAACAACGACAAGAGCAGCAAGCAGTAGTAGCAACAGCTTTAGCGACAGCGCAGCAGCAGAACCAAAAGCCAAACAGAAAGCGAAACAGCAAAATAACCGCAATGCGGCAAATGAAACGGTTATGGAAGAAAACAACAAAACGAAGGCACCGCAACCAGTAGAGATAGAGAGAGGGTGCGAAAACCCTCTACCGACAACATCAACGAACTCACAGACAAAAGCGCACGCAGATAAAAGTGCGCCGCCAGGAGAGAATGAGAGAGAGGCAGAGAGTAATGTGCGCGACGCAGAGCAAAAGGCAAAAAGTGATAACAAGCTGGCAGATATGGCGAATTAGACAAAAACTGTGTGAAACGGTTATGCAAGTCAATGAGACACAGAGAGCGAGAGAAACGGTAATAAGAGCGCAACTGCTGTTGTTCGTGCATACGAAACGGTTAAATTGAGCATACGAAACGAAACGAAAAGCGACAGAACAGAAATTCCAAAAGCTTAAGAATTTTTTCGCCGTTTCGTTTTTTCTTATTCTTTGTCGTGGGAATATAACCTCAATTCTTTGCGGTAAATAAAGCGAAACGAAATACAAAAAGAAAGAGCAAAAAAGAGACCAAAAATGCCGGCGTTGCTGGAACAGCCGTTTTTGCTGCTGCTGCTCTCGTAGCGGTTAATTTTGTTTTTTTTCTGATCACACTTTTTTAGTCGAAACGCTGATAAGCAAATCAAATTTGGTGCAATAAACAACAGAACAAAAACTATTTATTAGCAGTCTAAATATGGTTGATAAAGTGGCAATAGAATCGGTTTTTTCCCTAGACTTTTTATGGGTTATAATAAAACAAATTTTTGAGACACACACACACACCTATTTGGTGTAATGCAGCTGCACAGAGGGGCAACGCCGCTTGGGCAAAAGGAGTTTCGAGGGGGTTGGGATTGTGTAGAATTTTTGATATCGAGTTTTCGTTACTTGTTTAAGTTTGCCGTTTTCTGCTTGCATACCGATAGCAATCAAATACAAAGGGGCGTGGCAGTATGGGAGCGAGTTGAAATGAGATTTTCTCACAGCTTTAACCCTTTAACAAACGCCGTTATGGGAATTTACCTAAGACTACCAAGTGTTTAGAGGAGATCAAATGAAACAAACTAGAACACTGTAATAATTTTTTTTTTATGGAAATAATAACAATGTAAATATATCCCTTTTTGGTCTTATAACAAAAGAAACCACATATGTATTTTTTTTTAATTATACAATGACGAGTTAAGAGCTATCTTTAGAAAATTGTTTTATCTTGAATTTTTCAGACGTGACTTCTTACTCATGACTCATAGTCGTAAATGTTTTTTTTATACATTTTTCCCTCAATTCATTTAAAAACCATCATACCCCTTTTAATAAGTGATTTAGTCAACAACTTTTAGGGTGTCATATCGAAAAGCTGCTTCCTAAGGGTTGTGTCAAAAGCCCAAACTCGTCCAATTGGAAATAAAGTGCACCAATTGGGTATAGCCTCACGTGTAATTTTAACCATTGTGTCTTAAAAGTGTTCGCCAACTTGTGTAAGTTTTCTTGAAAATACTAAGGTAAACAAACCAAAGTGTATCCACGAAACGAAACATGACTATGCATATAAATTAATATTTATTGTACTTACCATTTTTGTAGTTGTTGGGTTTTTTTTGTGTTTGGAAAGAAATGTAGCTAAAGGTTAATCCGCTGCTGCTGCTGGCGGCGCTGCGTTTGCTGTGGTATGTGTAAGTGGAATTAACGTTGAGACGGACAAGACGCGTGTTCGTACTTTTAACTTGAATTTATTTTGCGTTTATCGCAAAATTTTTAACACACTGTAAAGATCAAGAAGAAGAAGAGCAAAATACACAGTGATTTTTAAAAAAACGAAACTCAAAATCTGCTATTAGTAACCGCAAAACAAATGGAACCAGCAACGGCAACAACAACTTTACCACTGAGCTTAAATAAAGTAGCGTCGTTTGCCGGCGGCGAACAAATGAAATGAAGGAATTCACATAAAACTGCAAAGCAAAGGCGACAAAACGTTGACGTCGTCACAGCCGCTGTTCACGTCGCAGCGACGCTACTTTTTTTTCGCCGTGGCAATTTCTTGTTGCTATTTGTTGCTTTGCCGAAATTTGTATAATTTTTCGTCTTGCTTTATATATTTTTTTCTTTTTCTTCGGGGTTTTCTATTGTGCGATATAATATGCGAAACACACGCGCGCACACTCGATAATGCATATAAAAACTGCTCGGATTCGGTTTTTCAAAATATTTATTCATATATTTATTAAATTTGGATGTTTTTTTTATTTTGTAGATTCACGAAATTAATTGGCCCATAGGGTCTTTTGAAGTCCTCTGCTAATTTATAACTTGTATATATTTATTGAAGGTAACTCACGATCCTAATCAGAACTTGCGTCCGTAACGGTCGACAACTCAATTGTAACTGTACCGTTTAAAACCCGTAAGCGTACTACAATATTTTCGCACTGTTCTGCTGCTAATTCTCTGCACAGAAAATGTTAAAATATTTCTGCAAACCCGCTGTTAGTTGCTCAAATGAACTGCTGTCATTTTTGCAGCTACTCAAAAGAGCTGCCGAGTAATCGCAATGCTCAACTACGCTGTAAATAACATAATCTCTGTTATTTGCCGCTCACTGCTGCACATGAGCGAACCGGTGATCAAATGAAACGGTTATTTCGTTCTCAGTGCCGATTGTTTGCTCTTTTAGACTGTTTACAGCTGTTTTTTTTTGCATTTAAGCGAGTGAAAAGTTTTGAAAATGGAACTTTAACGATTTAGTAACGGTCGCGCCGGCGCTTTAGATAAAATATGTGCAACTGCTGCAAGGAAGTCGAACTTTTATGTTTTTCCCAGACAATATATTAAATGTAAATGTTTCAAAAGGATATTTAAATGCAATTTTTTTGAATATAATTTAAATTGAGAAATATCTTAATTAACGCATGAACAAGTACGAAATTTAATTTAGTTATTTCAACCATTTTATAGCAGACAGCTAAGTAAACCTATACTAGCGCATGCCATCTTTTGTCACATGTACATGTATTTGTATGAATGTCGTTTGCCGATTTTTGGACATTCCATTGTGTCCGTTTCTTTTTTTGCCGCAGCGAATTGTCGCAATGTGCTTCCTTCTTTGTTGCAATGTCGCTCAATTCAACGCATGCCAACAAGTTAAGTATGTTAACCTCTGCAAATTAGACATCGGACTGGGCGGCTACGGCTGTGGTGGGTTGGGTTTTTTTTTTGTTTTAGGTGTTTGGGTTCACTTTGCTTTGGTATAATGTGGTGTGGGGAGAGGCGCAATGGAAATGAAGTAACAATGCAGCAACATTGGCTATTGGCCGAATGCGGCTCTGACGTCGTCACTGGTGACGGTAACGGCGACGGCAACAGCACGACAGCAATGCGCCATTTTTCGCCATGAAATTCGGTTGGGGACTTCTTTCTGCCATCCGCGTCTGCCGTCCATATCCCTGCCTGTCTGTCTGTGGGTCTGAGCTCAGTATGTGTGTGTGTGTGTGTGTGTGAAGAAGTGTGAGTGTGTTGGGTAAACATTTTGCTAGACCCAACAGAAGCCCCACAAGCACACCTAAAATCATCGTGTTGTGACTTGTCAATGCTTTCGTCGCAATGCGTTCAAAATTCTTCGTTCAGTTCTCAATTAAAAGTCCTTCTATTCTTTGATTTCTCTTCTGAAATAAACTTACAAATATACAGTGGTGGCACGCAATTTCTGCGTTTCATTAAAAATCGTATAGTTTGTCTTTAGAAAACAGCATTGATTAATTTTGTTATTAAAATGCAGTTATATTTATTATAGAATTCAATTGAAGAAGTCTAACTATTGATAAGTTAAATATGGTATAAATTTAGGACATATTTTATTTTATTTAATTACTAATTCCGATTAATATTTAATTGGAAAAAAGCATCTTTGAAAATAAGTGCCAATATTTTAAACAGCATTTTAAAGCATTTAAACATTTTCATGTCCCTTTAAAACTGTACTTATTGTCCGACGAGGGCCAATTACCTCCAGAACATTTGGCCATAAAACAGTTGGAGCTTCCCCAGTGTGAGTTGGCTAATTGTCAGCGAAATAAACTGTTGTAATTACGACAGAGAATGCTTTTTTAATGGACCCACTAAAAGGTGGTCTAACTACTATGCTGGTCTGTAAAATGTGAGCATATGCAGAAGTCGTTAACTTAATTTAACGAGGGTTAAGTCGTTTTGTCCGGTTTCTGCTGCTTGTCAACAAACAAAAAAAATTATTTAATAAAGTTTAGAATTAATAATAAAAGCGATTGTGGTTTGCATTTCAATTCTCAAATCTCTTTTTATTGCATTATAATATGTAAAAGGAACCAAAATAAACATTTTAATAATTTAACTTTACTTTTTCTTCTTCTTGTTTTGACGTCGTGCCTTGGCACGCTGATCCTTGCGCCATTTAAGCCAATACTTTTGAATCTGACGCGCTGCTCGATTCATCATGAAGAGCAGAATTCGCTGCTGTTGCTTGCGCTGTTCCTCTTGTTCGTATCTAACCACAATCTTGTTGTAGACCGCCTCCTCTTTGCGGTACGTTACCATGAAAATATCCAATTCCTTTTGGGCCACTTTATACTGATCCTCCAGTTCGAGATTCTCACGTATCTTCTCACCAATATTTGTGTCAAACTTTTGCAAAATTCCCTCCAGCTGAATAAGAAGCTTATTTCTTAAAAAATTAAAAAATTATTAATAAACAATGGTAAGTTTTAAATTGGTTCACTTGCTTTTCAGCTCTTGCATCTTTTTCATTCAAGGCAATACTTGTAATCAAACGTTCATATTCGGTTCGAGCTGTTTCCAGCTCTTCTTCCAGATCTTTTTGCTTCTGAATTGTATTTTTATGCACGTCGCGTAGAATTCGAGTTCGTTTCTCTCTGCAGAAAAAACGGTTGTTCTCGGTTGTTTATCCAATCGAGAGTATTCGACATTACTTACATTTCGTTCTGAATGCGCACACTATTTTTCCACTTTCTATTGGCCAAATCCATTTCCAACTTCTCCAGTATCAAGAACTTCACGGCCTGTTTCCAACGCAGTACGGCGTATCTGGATCTGAGTTTCTTATGATAGTACGCCGTGCGTGATCGCAGTTCCTCCCGTTCGTGGTACATCACGTGGAGCTGTCGTTCCATGCTAATCTCGCTCTTTGCAGTACGCATCAGGTGACGCTTTGCAACGGCGAGAATCGTATCACAGGCCACAACCAGTTTTTTATCATCATTCGAGAGCAGATTTACCAGACGTGGAAACATTTGGTAGATGTGAAAGTTGCGATGAAAATAATCGATGATTCGAAGCACTTCGTGATTCAATATCTGAACTTTAACGGTGTCCAAGGTGTGCAACTTTTCTATCAACGCTATAGCCGGCTCATAAATGGTCCCTTTCAAAATGGACCTCATGTGGTTCATATCCTCGCTCAACTTGGGCAATATCAAAGACATCTTGATCCGTCCAATTGCAGTCGTTATGATCCGTAGTACATTATCAATCTGTGTTTCACGTATACGTGCGAAATCTTTAAGGGGTTAAAGGAAGTCTACTTAAAAAGAGCTTTTTATACATATTTATCTAAAAGTTACCCTCGGCATATCTGGCCTCTTCGTTTGCTATAGCGCTCTGCATTTCCGTTGAGTTATTTTGTGTCTTCGATAAATACACTTGTGTACCTCTGCTCGTTGTAAATGTTTTGCAGTACTGAGTATAATTTATGTGTAGAAAAAATGTTGTTGATTTTCCTAACGTTGTTGCTAAGATACGACAAGTATTGAGTTTGTGTTACTGACTGTAATATAAATATTTTGTATATCACTGCTTTTCGATAAGCCTACTTTCCAACATTTTTCGTTTTGTTTTTTGTGAACCTGAAGTAAAGAACTCTTAAATAATTTCTCTATAACGAAATTTATTTCAGATCGTTCCCTCCTCCTTATATGTGTACATATGTGTACACAAAATATCACGACACGACTGTAGTAAATCCTATGCACAGTTGTGTCCACCCACTGAGATCACAGGTAACTAGTCATTTATATCGATATAGCATCCATCTCTAAAGAGACGCAACTGTTTAATTAAACTCTGATACTACTATATCAGATACGACTGTTGTTACTCTATCCCACAAGTATTGTTTTGCTATAATACACTTCTAAAGAAGTGAACATTCCTTTCACAATGGCCAACTCAACATCAACATACCCTTCGCAACTGATCGACGTAGGGTATGACATCGCAGTTTCAGCTTAAAATAGCGTGCGTGTTTCGTTGTAGGAGTGGTGTAGCAGGGGCTGTGAAGTGGGCGTCAACTGCAGTATGTTAAGTTGCGGGGTGTTGGGCGTGGTGGATGGCGCTGTTTCTTGCATTTAGCTTTACTTTACCGTTGGATTTGGTCCTTGACGCTCTCGGCTGCCTGTTGAAACATTGGGCTACATAAGAGGATGAGGATGTGGCGCAGTGGTGGAACGAGTCATAGACGAAGGGGGTGTGTTGGAAAAATATTGTGGGGGTTCCCAGTTTGGCTGTGCGGCTGTGTCGCATTATGTCAACTAGCGTGGCATGAATGAAAGCTGCGACAGCGAGAAACAACAGCAACTACAACAGCAACAAAAACAACTATAACAACCAAAAGAACAACTATAAGAAGGAAAATACTCGAGGCATTTCCGTTGACTGAATGTGTTTGCCAGGAACGGCTGAATCGGGCGTTTTCCCGGCCAAAAACAAGCATAACTGATAGACAACTATATAACTTGTATTCAAAGAGTTAACAAAACCAAAAATGCTTTTAAAAACTTTGGGAAGTTAAATACTAAAAATAAAAAATAAGAAAACGTTAATAAACTTTTATTTGCCAAGCTTTTAAAATCTAAATGGAAGATATACAAGTTCATTAAATATTTATTACTTTTTAAGAACAAAACGCATTTGGAATAAAAATAATTGACAGTACTGATTTCAGAGCAGTTCCGTGGAATGAATAGGATGCAATATTTGTATAACCTTGTGTTATTAACGTCTATGAATAAAGCGTTGTTAAAATAGGTATGATTCTGAGAATTTGTCCAAATCCCCCCCACCATATGACGCACAATTTGCAGGTGAATGTGAAAGAAATCCAAAAAGCGCACACAGATATACATATGTGTATAAACGAATTCACACGTACAAGCACACACACTCTGGTGTGTTAATATAAGCTGTAGAGCACAACGAGTGTGAGAGCGAGAGAGAAATAACCGCAGTGACAGCTGCGTCAGCGTCAGCGTCTGCTTCAGCGCAACAAGTAAGAAGAAGCAATGGGGCGAAGAGGTTGAAGAAAACGTCAAATAATTGGGCAAGCACAAGGAGAAAAAGTCGACACAACACAACTAAAATGCTGCAATGCTGACGGACAACAACAATACACACGTATTTGTTATTGTTGGTGTAAAGTGGGGCTGACAGCGAAGCGAAGCTTACAATGTGAATGCGTGATAAAGATGGTAAGAAAAGCACCAGCAACGGCCGAAGCATGGAAAAATGACGCATAAGCAGCAAGGCAGCTCTCAGAGATACAAGGTGAGTAAAAGAGAGCGTGTCTATGAGCGTGCGCTAAAAAGTATGCAGCAGTTCGCACTGGCCTCGGAGTACAAATGACCATGCAAGTCGGGACCGCAGAAAAATGTTAACGGTACTGCAAAGAACGTGCAGCGCAAAGCAAATGTAAAAATAGAGTAAAACGTATTGAGAAGCAGAGAAGAGAGAGAGAGAGAGACTGAGAGAGAGCGTTCTCTCAATCTCTTGGTCTGCATGTCCCACATTTGCAAGGCTCAGCTGTGTTTGATTTTTACCGTTTAGGCTTAGCTTGCTCATTATGTCGTGGCCGTCGTTGTCGTCGTCGCTGCTGCAGAGCAACGCTGGCATCGACCCCGACGCTGGCGTTGGTAGCATTGCTGTTTAATGTTATATATTTTTACTGTCCTTACTGTATTTTCTTGACTATCTATGACTGCGTCGTTTTACTGAAAAATTTGCTGCCACGCTTCGCCTGGCCGCATTGCAGCTATAAATTTGTGGTTTGCATTCGCCTTGGAAGTTGACTTTTTGGGTACAAAGCAGTAACAGCAGCAAAGCTAAGGCTGAGGCTGCAGCAAAACTGCCTTGAGATTTGATGTTTGAATCAAGTAAGGGAATCGCAGGTTCTATGTGCTATGGAAAGCAGTTGGAATCCGTTTCATTTATCGAATCCATTTAGTATAATATTTAAATTACTGAGTTACATTAAATTGCGTAAAAGATGAAGATTTTGATAATAATCTTTTAATGTATAACACATTTGGTTTATTATTTTGTTTATCATACCATTTTAACAGAAAAAATTCAAAAATAAATTAATTTAAATTAATAATAAATTCACGGACCAATAATATTTCGTTACTTGTTTTCTGTTGTTTGTCCCAAAAATGATAATGAGGAAATCACAATTTGTATTTGGTTTTTAAACAACCTATTCTGAATTGAAAATAAAAAATTATATAAGACTTTTATGTTTTAGAGACTTAGAGAAGAGCTCGCACAGTAAGAACAATAGCGTATCAAAAGTGGAAGAGAATATTCCTTATAATTTTCCACATTGTTTTTATATGTGAAAAAAAGGCTAACTTTTCCACAAGAACAACCTCAAGTGTCAGTTGAACAATTTGCAATTTCATTGTGCTATATGGCATAATAACTAAGAGATCCACATACTTGATAACGCTCCACAGCCTATCCCACCCCCTTTTGTGCCATTTCTCGTAGACGGTAGTAAAACTTAAGGACAAGTTTTGAGTTGAACTTGCCACTAAATTTTTCATCATTCTTATTTCCACTTTAGTTCAGTTTGGTTTATACTTTTGTAACTGCCGCTTTGTACTGCATAAAGTTTTTCTTTCAAAGCGTTTCCCTTTTCCCGTTGGCTGTGTTTTCAGTTTACAGTTTGCAGTTTATACTTTTCATTTTTTACTTGTACGTCGAGTTTTCTTTTTGGGACTCGGCTCTCGAGATGTTCTCGAACTTTTGTCCTTTGGCATCTCTGACGGAGCCTTTCAACCTTTTGGCTTGTCTGTAATTTGAATTTTTTCAACTGTGACGACCGAATAGGTTCTCTTGGGTCTCTTTCTAGGGTTGATTATGGCCCACAGCTATGCTAAAACAAGAAGAGTTCAGTTATCTAATAAACTCCAGCCTCTGTGCTCACGTGGCCGCTTGTGTGTGTATGTGTGTGAATGGTATTAAAAAAGTTTTGGCTACTGTGATTTTTGCGGATAATTTAATAAACTGGCAAAAGTTGCCCTACATTTCATTTATAAGCGAAAACTTTTACGTTTCTCCTTCAGCAATTAAATTGAATTTTTTGTTTTCTAATTTTTTGCACAAACAAACGACAAAATCAACTTTGATGTCAAAGCGAGAAAACGCTATACACACACACACACACACTTTTTGTCTCGTTTAGTTTTTGGGCAGCTCATTAATTTATTTTCGTCTGTTACACATGTTTTTTCGAGGGTATGGACGAATGAAAGTAGGTGAGCCATTTGAAGAGGAGAATAAAAAAAAACAGTCGTAAACTTTATATATGTATAGATTTCTGCGTTGTAATTTCTCTTCTCGTGCGCTTCGATTTTTGGGTGCTTTAGCACGCGCCGAAAAGTATGCAATAAAATTGAAATTGTCTTGAAGTTTTATCAATAAACGCAGTTCGCTCTGAGGCGGTTTTATAGTCGTCCTTTATAAGTTAGTTGAAACTAGTTATGGTAATAGATCATACTAACATTAGAACTTGTCAAATTTGTAGCTATTTTGCTAAAGTCTATCAAGATTACGTTCAAACTTGAACGTTTTGTAAAAATTATATTTGTAACTATATTTAAATTTAAATAGTTCATAATTTAAAAGTTATTTAATCTTTTTTCATATGTTAGTGTAGATTAAATAATTACTAAGTCTGTGAAGTATTACTTGAACTTTCATTTAACTTAAAGCTTAAATTTGGATTTTGTTTAAAAGTGCAATAGTTTTAAATTCTTGTTCTTTCGCATAAACGTCGGAAAATCATGTAATTTTATTTATTTATCCTTAAATCTTTTACCATACATTTGGTGGACTAAAATAGTAGAATGAAAAATTATTAAGACTTATTTCCTAACTTATATATTGCATTATGATCAACTGAAAAATCTTAAAGCGCCATATTGTTATCATTTTCAAGAGTTAAGTGTTTAAAAATTAAAAACATTTGATTGAAATTGATTGAAAAATTCTAACAATACCCAAAACACTTTTGGAATTTGTTTTAGCTTAGTGCTCTGGGAGTTAAAGGATAAAGTGTTCCGATCTGAGCCAAACTTATTGACGATAGATATAATTATGATGTACGCATAGTATTAAGCACATGTCTTAATAAAAATAATCTATTTAAGACCAATGGTACCATACTCATAATGTCTAAATTTGATTAGGATAGCTCTAATAGTTACCAAGCGGCATCAATTTTAAATGAACTTGATCTTGCTAACAGTCTGTAAGATCCAGCTGATTATACGGATGAACGAACAGACTCTGCTTTATGGGTTCATGGGTTCTCCTTCAATGCATGAAATAGAGGACCTTTCTTTGTAAAGTGATTTCTGGAAATTCCAATTTTGTTTTATATTTGACTTCAATTCATTAACTTTAAGAATACTTTAATCTAGAGTAGTATCTGTATAAGACCTATGAATAAATGTGTAAATAAAGTTGAAACATTATCCTTAATATGTATAATAACTAAATACAGGTCAATATTCTATTGAGTTTTGTTATATCGTTTAGTTTTTGACAAATGCGTGTATCAATTTTGGGCAAACATTGTTGATTGTATGATAATATTTGTGACCCAGCTTGGATATATTTGAGAAAAGCCAACAATAAAATGGTAAAATGCCAAAATAGTCGCACGTGCAATGTCAGAGGCCAGAGACGAGAGCTGTTTAATTTAGGCCAACAACGAATATTCTGGCAAGTGATGGATGGACTTTGCCATATACAGAAATTCAGTTGTCAACAGAACAGTAAACATGTTGAAAGTGACCACGCCCCGCCCACCATCTAAAGTGGAGTCCATTAAAATAGCGGGTCTGATTCCGAGTCGAGACTAGTTTAAGGTCCTTGAGACGGTCCTTACTTTATTAAAAAAATAAGAAAAGCAGCGTGAAAATGGAAAAACCTAAAGAAAACCAAATACAAATCCAGTTGAAAATTTGCGTTGTAATGAAGTCGCTGAAGTCGCGTTTGGATAAAAAACTTTCGTTGAGGCTTCTTGTGCATGCGCGGCACGCAAATTTGTTGCCAATAAGCAACCGAAAACAATTTTTATATGGCTAGCAGGACAAGGGATGGAGTGTGGGGTGACTTGTGGGTGGGGAGTGCCAAGTAGGGCATAAGGAGTGCTTTATAGGACTGTTGGAGGGAAGGGCGTAAGGAACCGCTGACTTAGTTGCCTATGCGTGCCGCGTGCACTTCTGGTTCCTTATACATTTCATTTATATATACTAATATATATATTTTTTTTGTTTTTCGGGGTAACTCCCGACTTCCTACTAAACACTCCGCCCCCCACCCCCACCAACACCAACCCCACTCTGTACTCCAAGGCTGAGGGTTGCTTAGCTACGGAGCTACAGTCTAAATGTAGGTCATGCTGGGCTGAGAGAAATCGAGCAACTGCGTTCCATTTGAACTCTGCACTCGCAACATTTCATATACACACTCCTACTCTTCTGTCGAAACGAGAACGAGAGCGAGAAAAGAGAGAGGAAAAGAGATAGAAAGTGCACGGACTTTTGGTGTCATGAATACTTTAGTATGGGGCGTGGCAGTAAGTCAGCAGCACTCTCCCTTCACCTGCCAGTTTCAGACTCCAATCCTCTGTCATATCAGGTTATGGGAGGCGTGTTCATCAACCGCCTCCTGCTTATTATAATGAAAATTTCATTACAAAATTGAATGTTGACGTGTCGCATGTGTGTTGCTTGTGTGCGTGTGTGTGTGTGAATGTGTAAAGTGTTGTGAGCTGAGCTCTTGAGTGACTTTTCTTACAACTCCACGACCTCACAGCAACATATATGAGTCTATTAAATTTTACATACTCTCTACCCCACATAGTTAAGGTTCCAATCCCTCATAACAATTTCACAAATAAGCCAATATTTCGTCATTTTTTAAATGTTAGCCAAGAAAAGTTAGAAATGTATTTAATATAATGTTTTATATGCCCATATAAAATGACAGTTGGACTATAAAATTAATATTATAAAATTATTACTAAATGGCTTATAGTTCAGTTTATTTTAAACTATTAGCTTGGATCTCAACTCAATCAGTTAAACAACTAGAAGATAACATAGTTTGGAAAATTAAAAGAAGTTCTTTCCCATCCTGTTTTCATAAATTCTAAGTCCATATATTGATGCACATTGAATAAAATTAATAAAATGTTATTTTAACTCGTTTTTTTATTTTAAAGAATATTAATTGTAATCCTTTATTGACCTATTTCATAAAGTCTTCCAAAACTTTACTCTAATTATATAAAAACAAAAAAAACAAAAACATATTTTTTTTAGACACCTTATATTTGTAACAAATATTTATAAATGGATTTACATTTTTAAAATATTTTGAGCGTTTGTTAAGATTGTTATTTTATTTCCACTGATTAACAGTGAGAAAATCACTAATCGTTAGCATTTGGTATTATTTTATCTCCTTTTTGAGCTGGTTGAGTGGATTTTCTTATGCTCCTGCGAAACGCGACTTAAGAATGGCAACTAACAAAAATTACGATTTGGATTTTAAGTGCACTTGGATTGAAGCATTTTGTTGACCCACTTAGACTGCCAAAAAGGAATGGTCCTACTGCATTTGGTTTGACCATTAAATGTTATTTATTTGGCATGCCTAAAATATTTCAAATATTCCATTGCCAGTTTTTAACCGTATCTTCTCATGGCCAATGACAATAATTTGCAATCAGGCTAAGTGACATTGCACATTCTTGTTGCTATTTTCTGGGTGGGGAGGTGAATTTTGGAGTCGAGAAAAGTTTTTGGGTCCAGCTGGGTTACGAGCCAGAACTTAAGTGGCTCGCCCTCTTTCTTGCGTTCATTCTCTCTCTCTCTCTCTCTCTTTCTATTTCTGTCTCCCTCTGATCTCTATTGCCAAGATACTCAACTTTATGGGAGTTGTGTTTGCCAAATAGTTTTTTGGTAAATATGCTTCTGAAAACTTTGCTCATCCGATAAAAAGTTTGGTTTCAATTAAGAAGCTCAACAAAAAATTAATAGAGAGGAGCATAACTTAAATTTTAAAGAAAAATAAACATAGAATGGTTAAATTATGTACGCTGTGAAACAAATCCCTGGAAAATTGAGTTTTTTTTTTTTTAATAAACATGTACGTGCATGTTCATCAACCATTCGACTTGATTGCCAGTAACACAATGCGTATGCGCAATGTAGAAAACACTATCTTATCGCCTGCGGGGTCTTGAACCAAGACAAATGCGAGGGGTGGCCATTGGCTGGGTTCAACTCGCAGAGCACATGTCAAAATGACTAATAGCCCATCAAAGTTTCATTTTAACCTTTATTTTTTAGTGTTTGCGAACCATTTTTCTGCATGGCTGCAGGAACTTTCGACGGGCGTTTATGAAGAAAAGTTTCCTGCGAAAGTAGCGAAGGCAATGGCCAATTTACTAGCGATCTATAAACACACACTCAAACTCACACTTCTATACCCACACTCACTCCACTCCACTCCCACGCACACACACACACACAAGTACATGCATGTATATAAATGGATATTTCGATTTGTTTTGCTTTTTAGCACCCGTTCAAATTGGAATTGGTGGCACATGCAATAATTTGATTTCCCAAACAAAGAAAATACAGAAACCCAAAAAGAAAAAGAAATGAAAAATAAAAGAAAAGAAAACATATTTGCGAGTGTAAACAAAATGTTGACGTTTTCGTTTTTGGGCTTTTCAATTTTCCCTGGCCTCATACACGCTTGTCGTGGGCGTAATGAGACGCTTTACTCTCCTTCAGCTCCAGCTCCAGCTCCACCTCATGGGCCTGCTCTACCTTCGGCTCCAGGTCTACACATGTTTTATCGATATACCGTAAGTGCGACGCTGAATTTGGAGGTGCGCCCATGGGCAGTAGAGGGCTTTCCCCTACCTTTCTCTTACCGTACCTACTTAGAACAATTTTGTAACTGGCAGGCGCCGCATTTTCCGTTTCGTTCCATTCCATTTCCCTTTATACCCTTTATTTTGGGGTAGTGCAAAAAGTTGTATAGAATATTGGGAGAAAAGTAGAGAATAAACTGATTTTTATTAATGAATTCTATAAATATTACATTTTTGTCATTATGTTAATTACATAATTTTAAAAATCAAAACGCTTTTTGACTTTGTATTGAAGGTTAGTAAGGCAAATAAAAATGCATAGGACGCTATACAGTAGAGCTAAGCAGTCATGATTCGGACGACTTTCCTGATTTTTGTAAGGAAAATAATCTGGGAAACTCCATACATCGATGCACTCAGTTTACAGGGTGTTCATAAACCCAATACACTTCAGACACGTTTCGACTTGTTGTCGATTTTCTTTTGTTTGGCATCCGAAAATCGGTTTTTGCGGAAGCCCAAGTGACACGAAACCCTGTACAGGACACGAGTGTTGTTAGAGTGAGAGAGAGAGACAAAAAGAGAGACAGCCTTCAGCTAGATACTCATGTATTTTTGCTCGGGGTAGAAACGGGGTACAAACGGGTAGCTACGTTTATGAGTATTGACAGGAAATTGGGACCGGCAGACAGGCTGATATTAGGACTACGTTGTTTTCGCAAACCACAAAACTTTTGATTGCCATTGACGCGCCGCGTGTTGAGTTGCAAAAGGCAAAAAGGGAATAATAAAAAAAAAAACAAAAAAAGGTTCAATAAAACTGAAGCCAGAATGAAAATGGGCTCGTGTTATGAGTAATATATAGTATGTATAAGTCAGTTTATATACACATACTATTTATGTTTGTTTGTATATTTTAGTTTCCCTTTCGTTTGACTTGCGTGCACTGTGGTGTCTTGTCTTTTGGGTCTGTTTTTCTGTGGCTCTTAGCCATATAATCGCCCAAATAAAGCTAAAAATAATTCGAATTTTATTGCTGCAAATGACAAAAACTTTATATATGGCTTTGATTTATTTGTTTAACGGCAATTGGCTTGCCTTCTAAAAGCGGCTCACAAACAGTTCTCAAACTGCGCTCTCTGACGTAGCCCAGAATGTAGATAGACTTATAGTTGGGCACACTCACACACCTACACACAATCAATAACTGCCGGAAGTGACAGCAATACGCATTCGAATAATGTATCAATTTATTCTTATAACACCGTCTTGCTGAAGAGATTAGCAAATTAACTAAGGTTAGAATTCGCTGGTACACTGTAAGGGAGCACGTTGCTTAAAGGGGAGAAAAATTGACGGAAGTTTCCAGAAAACTATTTTAATTATAAGAAAACACGTGGATACCATTCATTAGTGGACATATTAAATCTGAAATACATACCTTAAAATTCTGACCTCAAAACAGTTGATATTTTGTTTGAATTTAGATAAGTATACCCCTGTAAGCAAACAAATAAGAAATCAAATATTAAGTACTTAATTAATTTATGATTAAATAATCCATTTGATTAAGTTATTCATAGATGATTTACATAAAGTTGCAGAGTGCTAAGAATGAGAATAAGTTGAGAATGTTGATATGGAAATTAATTAGATTAATTATAATTATGTCAGAAATTAATTGATGATCTGACGACAATAAAGCATATAGAAATATACTAATTATAAACTTAAAAAAAACTCAAAGTCATAAAGCAAGTAATAGGAAAATTGAAATATATGGGGTTAAATGATTAAAAATGTATATAATATTTGAATTGTATTATATTTATTTATTTTTATTTTTCTTTATAACAATCAAAACAGTTTCAAAACATTATAATTAATTGAAATAAATTAATTGCTTATATAAGCAAACTTCCTAGGTTATAAAAAAAGTTTTTAGTAAACAAAATATTGGATTGAAAACTTTGTTTGCATAACAAATTATTGATCAAAAGAGGCTGAATTTGATTTAAATGTGAGTACAGTTCTACAGTTCTACAGTTCTGCTTGTCAGTATGTGCACTTATAAATCGAAGAGCTATTATTCAATTAGCGTGACAATAACGTCTCATGAATAATAAACGATTCATAAAGAGTGGAATAGGCAAACAATTCTTGGCTCCCTGTAGACAGTAAGGAAGAGTACTACCTTCTTTTGACTGACTTAAGAATACCCTTTCAAAAACAAACTCTACCGTTTTAATAGTTTAAAACAAACACTGTAAATAATTGCAACTAAGACGATATTGATTAAGAAGTCGCAAATGTTAATTCTTTGTACGGGGTATTTTACAGGGTGTGTCTATTTTTAGATACAACTAAATGTCAAGCAAAAATGCAAATGGAGCAGAAAAAAAAAACACCAAAGTATGCAACAAAGAAAGGGAAAAATCTTACTTTTTATTTAGTCTTAAGGAAAATGATCAGCTTTTGCTTCAACGTCCTCAATTTTGTTTGGTTATACAACAGCAATAACATATAACTTAATCTAAATAAACAAAAAAACGTGAAAAAAAAACAATAAAAATGTGTAATTTGTATGACATGCAACCGAGCAACTAGTTAAATCAACTTTCTTTTCTTTCTTTTAATTTTAAATTGGATTTTTGGTTTTTTATACTTTTTATTGTTGTAGTAATTATTAAAACCTGTTATTATTCTGTGCAAATGAAAATACTTGAGCTGCAAGCTTCCATTGTTAATTATTCTTGCATTGCATGCAACTTTAATCTGGTAAGGGAAATGGCGCTGGGAGAAAGAAAACCTGAACTTTATCGCCCTTCCGCTTAGCCATGGCCTAAAGGTGCGATAAAATAAAGAAAGCAACCCGAGGAGCACGAAAAACAAGAAAACTACAACAACAGCAACAGCCACAACAGGATTAACTGCAGCACAAATAACAACAGTAAAAGAAAATGGAAATCGGAAAAAAAAAGAAAAGAAAACTCAGTTGGATCAAACCGACGGCTTTAGTGCACTAGCTTATGATGAAAGCAGAAATATTAAAGATAATAATTTTGAATCTTTAGCGTTATTTATTTCTTAGATTTTTTTTATAAATTATTAAAAATGTTGAAAATCTTTTAACTTTGCTTTAGTGTGTTTAATAATATAACATTTTTGAAATTGACATAATTTTGCAGATTTATATTTTAAGCTACTCTTAACAATTTACTACATAAATATAAATAAAATTTTT
Source organism: Drosophila acutilabella (assembly GCA_035046005.1). Taxonomy (NCBI): domain Eukaryota; kingdom Metazoa; phylum Arthropoda; class Insecta; order Diptera; family Drosophilidae; genus Drosophila; species Drosophila acutilabella. The sequence continues at coordinate 986,069 of JAWNOK010000008.1, read as the reverse complement.
ACTATGCAATACGATGGGAACTAAACTTAAAATTTATATATTGCATTGTTAGGGTAAAGACCGAGACTCATTTAACCAAAGGAAAAAGACTCACACATTCGCACACACCGTTACATATACTAGGTCTAGGGTTGTCAGGTGTACGGAGTACTTAAACAGAAAAACATGTAACAAAATGAACGCCTAACATGACATGCCAACGCTACTGACATGAAATGTGCACAGTTCTCAGGGGAACGAGTGTGAGTACTCACATAAGTATGAGCGTGAGTGTTAGTGTGAGTATGAATATGACCACGAGTCTGAGTATACTTACATGAGTGTGTAGACTTTGCATGAGGAGCCAACTGATGGCTCTGAGTGAAGGATTCAAGTGGCAGCGACACGAACAGTAAGTGCTCAAAGAATTTCACCTGTAAAAAGCGTATACTCTGTACTCAGCTTGAGCTTCTCACATTTATATATAGCCAAATTCTGGTTGTAATTATAGACTTAAAGCTGCTTACCCAAAGTGCAGGGTATTGTCAATTTTCGTTAGTTAGCACTGCATAATATACATATGTATGTGTATCCTATTATTTACCCGCCTAAAAAAGGCATTGAAATGAAATAATGAACGGATAAAAAAAAGCTGTATTACATTGGGAATAGGTCCGAGCATAGAATTCCAAAGAAACGAGTTATATCTTCAAAGATTAACATAATTTTATTTTACTCTGGATTCTTAATTATCATCTCGTAAATTTGAATCTCTTTTTTAAAATGTATTAAAACTCTCTTATATAAATTTAAAATAAACTAAATTATTGTTTATGTATGCATTTATGGTATGTGATGATTTAAGGGCTTGTCAATATTATTTGCGTCGAATTAGCATTGAATTGTCAGCAAAACACTAATATAATGTACAGAGTCAAAATTGGAGTGTAGCAAATAATACAAAAAATAAAATTCAACGTCAACTGCACTATTTTAAAAAAATTTCATTTTTATTTTGAATAGAAATAGATATGAGCTAGCATACTGATTTATTTGTTGAGTACATACCTACCTTTATGTAAGTCAACTTTATTTGCTCATCTATAATATTGACTTTGCCTTTTACTCGCTCATCGTTAGCCAAACAAAATCTTTTTGGTTCACTTTCGTTGTCAAATATTTAATAGGCATTTGAAGTTACGTTTTGGAAACAGTATAAATATGAAGTATTTGTGGACCAATTGGATCAGTCACAATTATTCCAAGTCAAAATGAAGGCAACTGCTAAAATGATTATTGCGAGTTTTTTGCTGCTCAATCTGATTGTGGGACTTAATGCTGGATTGCTAATTTCGAGGAATGGTGTGATCTACTGCAAACTCTCCACCCGACGATCGTGTGACAAGACTTCGCCTGTCTGTGTACAAGTCACGACGCCAATGACTTGCAAACACTATAAGAATGAATGTCAATATATGATTGATAGATGTCTGATGACTTCCCGTAAGTATTTAGTAGATCCTTTCTAATCGTTTATGTATTAATTCCCAGCTATTATTTGAAATGTTCAAAATATATTTTCAGAATATGGAACCAGCGGGACAGTAACAACTATAGCAACCTGTGCTAGCATACCGTTGGGATCAATCGGAACATGTTAAGTCATCTACTAGTCTTTTATTTTTATAACTCATTTATTTATGGCTATGCGAATATTACCAACTTTGTTTATATTTCTATTCTGATTAAAATTCATGAATAAAAATTTTGAATATGTCCCGCATACGTTTTTATTTTATATTCAAGAAAATAAGATATGAGACGAAAAATATTCTGTCTGAAATAATTAAATTTTATTTTATTTTTGGGTCTATTAGGCTTGTCAGAAGTCAAATGTGCGTAACAGGTTGAAGAAGGGTTTTCCGAATCAAGACGATGTAGCGATGTCCGTGGTTCTTTTAAGCTGAAAGAGCTTGAGACACCAAATTTGGAATAAAAGTCTGTCCTTATGTCAGGCAGGTCAAGTTGAAACGACTGCAGCCATCGTTACCAAACTTACACAATATATGTATTGTGATGGTCTGTTTTAAAGAGCACCATAAATACATATTTCAACTTTCTTAATTTACATTGTGAGTTCTAAGCTTGCAGTTCTCTTAACTTACAGCGTGAGATCTAATCTTTAAACTTTCTTAAGTTACATGCTAAACTCAAAGTTTTGCACGCATGCATAAAGCTTTTACGCTATGCTTGAGTTCGTTTTGGATAAAGCTCAGCGCATAGGTATCGCGAGCTTTCACTCAATTACATGTGGCAAAAGATCATACGATAATGCAGTTATTTAAGAGGTCGCTATGTGTGCAAGGAATAGTAAATTAGTGTATTCTATTTTTCAAAAATCAAGCAGTAGTTTGGTCAGCAACTTTAAGACATTGGTTCACTTTGATAATATAAGAAAAGTGACCGGATTAAATCAGAAGCTAAGACGAAGTGGTGTGAAAATTATTAAAATTGTGATAACGTGGAAACTTAAACATATTATATATTGTTCTTATTTGTGATAATAAAAGCAACATTATTTAGTGCAGTCTTTCTTTCAACTACCGCAAAGAGTACCCAAATATTATGTTAATGTGTGGAAATAACGAGAGAGTAGAGAAGAACGCCAACAATCCGGAGAGATAGATAGAGCATAGCTAGAGGTATACATAGATTCGAAATCTCGTCATACTTACGAGGTTAGACAGTTAGACTGGATGAGGACGTTTGCACAAACCTCACCCATTACCACACCGTCACCATTACAGTGCCATTATTCATACATGTACTATATATCATAATTAGAACTATCCTTACCAAGTTTGGTTCAGATTGGACAACAAAAGCCTATAGCACCTACAGGTCAAGTCGGTTGAAAATGAAAAATGACGGTGTCTTTTACAGTCGGCTCGCTTGACTGTAGCCTTTTTTACTTGTTGTGTCTAAGAACATCCACATTCATTGAAAATCAAGAAACCCTTTAAATTTTAGTTTTCCTTTGATTTCTGCTCTAAAAGTCCTCAGTCTGTAGGTGCTGTAGAAAAATGTCGCGTGTGAGTTACATAAATCGTTCAGCTAAGCATTCGATGCACGTTTGTCAAACGGGAAACAGCATTGCGTCCATTTTGACGATTGTGTTTCCGTTAGCACTCGCACAACACAAAACGGAACAATTATTCATTTTTTCATTTGACGTTTCCCATGCATCCATTTTCTATGTGACGTTGAATCCAAAGCACACACCACAATTTACTAACGTGTGTGTCGAAGAGAGTGGAAAATTGCCAAAGTACGTCATTGAGGATATTCGCTGTAAGGACGAACAGATTCTGCTCTGAAATAAAGTAGATAAATATTTTTTTATTTCGTGGGCTTGAATAAATAATGAGATATACACAAAATGTGGACTATATCCATCGCAAAGACCAAAAGTAATCAAAAGCTTGGAATTCTATTTTGATTAAATACAAATTAACTCTTTTATAAAATAAAATGATAATCTACCAGATTATTTTAGAAATATCAACAACCCTAATATACATATTTATCCACCGGCACTATGTTAAGGACACACACACACACAATTACAAATATGAATTGCCATCTCTAAAACACACAATGATACTATGTTTTATGTGCTGCTTTTTAATTGCAATCGCACAACATGATAGCGAGTTTGCCGTAAATTTCCTATTTTCAAGGCAAAACACAATGATACGAGCAAAAACTGTGGTGTTGTTGGAAACCAGCACACACGCACTGAAAATTTTGCGGGGAAATAGAGGGAAAAAGAGGAGTACATTTTTAAAAGTATGTTTTTAGTTTAGCAGTTTTCATTTTTCACTTCCCATTTTCATTGAACAACGAAAGAGATTTGCCTCCGGATGTAATTAGAAATCAACAGCAATACGCTGTAAAGAACATAAAGATAAGAGCTGAGATTAAGTAGTTCACAAAGGTAGAGAGAGAAAGGCAGACATACAGAGAGGGAAAAATGCAGTGAGAGTGAAAGAAACGAAGAGAGTAGAAGGATAGATGATTGTCAGTCTCAACCTAATATGCATTTGTGCTTTGAATAAATCGGCATTAATCAGCAAAATACGGGCTGTTAAAATTAACCTCCACAACTGTTAATAACATTTGTGATATGATAGGTAAAGAGTTAACAGCAAATGTTAAAAACACTGCAATGTAAAAAAACATTCTGTTATTCGTCTAGAGTGTTGTTATTTAAAATTATGTTAACACGTTCTCTTAACAGTTTCTTACAAAATGTTAACTTTAAATAAAGAATTCGAATTCTCTTATTGTTTCAAATATATGGATTGTTTTAAATTTAATTTTTCGTGACATGTTTTCAAATGCTCTAATGTTTTAAAATTGAAATTTTTCTAACATATACTAAGAAATTATAATTGTGCAGCTAAATGGGTAAGGCACAGGGTCCACGTTTATTCATTGGCATTCCCAGACAATATTTTAAGTCAGCCCTTTCGAAAACTATAATTTAAATTTGGATTATTCTTTCTGTGCTTTTATGCACCATATTTTGGTTTACTTACATCTTTGTGTAATGCCTTGTTTATTACAATTGGCCCATTCTTGTTGGCAGTTGTTAATATAGAATTCACAGAAATTAATGCGACTGTTTCGAAGACATATCCTACCGGTTGTGCTGCAGTTCTTTTGAGACTCGAGTTGACAACGCCTTAATTTGGCAGCCGTTGTAGCCAAAATCGTAGGCAGGACTATCGCCACCAATAGAACAGTTAACAGAGCAGCTCTCATTGAATTTCAATACTCTTATAGAATTTCAAATAAAATAAGTTTATTAAATGATCATATTTTAAGCGATTCTTTGATATTAATAATATTTTTGCAATAAAAATTATTGTTTGTTACACCTGTATTTATTTTGATCAACAAATAGAAAATAGATTTTCAAGACCCTGTACTCAAAAAAAAAAAAACAGAGGTCTATTAATTTTGTGAGAAGGGAAAAGGCGGAAAAGGCAGAACGATATATTATTGATCAGCAGCAAAAGCCGTGATGATATGGCAATGTTTGTCTGCATTAACCAAAGAATATTAGATAATATAAGACGTAGGGCCACCAAATTTCGAAGGAAACTCCGTGTAAATGTCACGTAGGTGATGTTGTAAAAGACTATTTTCATAACACCATAATTTCCACATAATTTCACATTTCCATAAGTGAAATCTCCTGTATTTTAGTCCACCATCGCTTGCGAACACTGATCTTGTATGATTATGCTCTTTGGACTGTTAAATTCGTCCAGCTACGAGAGATGTCCTCATGCGGGAGACGTCTGCAACTAGAGCTTTCACTGCATATTATAAAGCTCTTATGGGACAAATTGGTCAATAATTGCCTACTTTAATAACAAGTATGAATACGTGATCTTTTACAGTCGTCTATCTTACCAGTTTATTTTAAATTTCAATTCAATTGTTCAGTTGTGCAAATATTTAGCATAATTTGCGAATTTTTTGTAAGTTAAATATGAAAACTTCATAGATTAACACAAATTAATTAAATACTCTACTGTAGTACAAGTATGGATAGAGTATACATTTGTTAACTAGAAGCAATCAATACCAATGTTCTTCCACAACAGGTGTTTATTATACTAAAATTTGACTCAATTGATTTTTGCAAAAATTCCGTCTGTTTTGCAAAAGCTAGTTCAAATACAAAGACCTCACACAGTTGATTGTGTACTATACAACTAAAAAGACATTACAATTATATAATGAAACTAGCTATTTAAAATAACCTAAAATTTTTATTCTGTTCTGTAGAGTTAAATAGAACAGAAGTCTTTTTGGAAACAAAAGTAGATTGTTAACAACGGATTTCCTGAAGATAAATTAACCTGCTTGATTCGTTTAAAACATTTTATTTAGTTACCTTCTTTACTTAAGATAATAAAAAGGTAGAAACAACTCAACCGCGTGTTCTGCTTATATAAATGGGTGTTATGTTTGATGATGAGGACGATGAAGAGGTTCCCACGCATTGTCTGCGTGATCCAACAGGAATTCCAGAGCACATGGATGTGGAGACGGTTGTGTAGGTCACCGAACTAACGCATGCCTCATATCGGAGCAAGCAACTGTTCTTGAACCGCTTGCAGAGATTGGAGCGTCCAAAGCGACCGCAGACATTGTTAACCGAGTTATAGTTGCAATTTGCCAGGACACAGATCTTCGGTCCATTGTTGGTAAGGCTGCTTGTTAAGTTCTGGCCGTTAGTTGAAGGGGCCAACGCGAACATCACCAGTGCTGATAGAGCAAATGCGAACTTCATGTTTTGTACTTGAGTTCCGTTTGCATTTAATTTCCTCCGAATAGTCGCTATTTATAGTTGAGTTCTATGTGTTCTTCAAAGAATGACCTTTAATTGTCATTGATCAGTTAGTTTAGCACGACTTTTGGCTAACACTTGAGTAAACAAATTTGACAATGTTTAAATATTCATGATTGTACAACTAATAAAGAATATCTAAAATTATATACCACTGCCTAAAAAGCCACAACAAAGCATAATCAGCAATAATTTATTTTATTTTGATGTATATAATAAATTCCAGCGCGTGAAAGTATGCAACAGTATTTGTGTACGCCGTAAATGTAGACAATTTGATTGTGCTTTTTAAACAGCTAAACAAATATGGAATACTACAACTAAGCGTTGCAAAAATTAAAATTGAATTTCTAATAACATAATAATATTAGTTCTTAGTTGCATACGCATCCGCAGTAACTAATTTAATCAAAAATTCCATTTTTAATTAATAAAAAATCATTATTTAATTTAAACATGAATAATTTATAATAACTAATTAAAATAAAATACATTTATTTATTTTAAAAATGTTTATATGCAATTTGCAATGAAAACACGTAGGTCACGGTCATCGTTGTGGCCTCTAAAATTGATTTCGCTATTATAACAAACTTTGTTGCATACTTTTAGGTGATAATCGAAAACATTGTCTGTTGAAAACAATTGTGTGTTGCAAGCAAATAATGTTAATAATTGAAAACTGGCTTGTTTGCTTCTACCACTTTGTTGACCCTTAACACAAAATCAAAGCAGTTCAGTTCAGTTTCTGTAGTTGCTGATCAGATAAGAAGGTTACCTTAAAGGGCCACTTAAAGTCGATCCACTCTTTAGTATTTAATGCACTTAGTTAAGTATTTACATCAACACACAACTCGAAGACGAGCAACAACAATAACATACACACGTTCACATGCATGGCTTAAATAACTGACAACGTAATTTGGACAACTCGACCCTGTCAGTGTGTTTTGGCCAAACCAAATTAAATTTCATAGCCACGCGCAGTTTTCGAGCCGCTTCTTGAGGCAATGCGTTGAAACCATAAAAAAATAATCCAAAAATATAAATAATAAATGAACATTTTTACTTAGATGAGTTGCTTCTGTCTTGCACTTCATATTTATACTCTTTCGAATGATATGCGAATAATAAACAGTTAAAACTTTTCCCAAAGTAGAGTATATTATTATCGGCTTGTTGTTCGTTTACTGTTTTCATACGGTTTTTGCTTTGAAATTCCATAAACGCACTTTTATAAAATTCCGTTGGGTTTTGGTCAAGGCGAACTTAGTGCACTGTGTTAATTGGTCTTAAATTGGTTAGTTATTTATCTGAAATATTGATGTCTTTTGAGACCCCATTTTTTAAGAACTGAACTACATAAAAAAAATATGTAGCCATCAAAAAAACAGCATAATTTTGAATTTGATTTCGGTAGGCGATGCGGTTAAGCAAGTGACGAGCATTAGTTGTCCAAAACCTACTAAGTCTTGTTAACTGAAAACGAAAACTAAATATTAATTAACCATTTCTTCATACAGTGCTACATTTTATTTATAATAAAACTAATACGAATATTGCCACAGGTAGAGACAATTTTACAAATCACTTAAGCCCAAATTTGTTGTCTAGAATCTTCATTGTCTTTTCGGTGTTTCAATAATATATTGCCAAATTATCTTAAGTTGATTTAATTCGACATTTTTATAAACAAAGCGCCGTCAATCAGTTTTAATGAATGGCGCTGTTTCCTAATTAATTGCCATCAATTATTTTAACTTGATTTTCACAATTTGTTATACATTTATGCCCGAATGGAAGTGATAAATTAGCGACCGATATATTTATATGAATATTAAATCTGTATGATTACCTAATAGATTTGTTATAAAACTATTGAAACTTTGGAAATCGTATAGTTTTGATGTTTAATGTAAATTAGTTAAAGCCATTCAATTCGAATGGGTCAATTGAAAAGCAGGCAAACAATGCAGCAAAGACAAAAGGCCAAAAAACCAATGAAACCCAACAAAAATGCACCTGGCCACAGGTGAGAAGTGAGTGTAGAAATTCACGATAAAATAAAGAAACAAAAAAACCAGAAAACAGAAAACTATTTGGAATGCGAATGCCAATGGGAATCGCAATAGGAATGGGAATCACAATGAATGGAAATAAAATGTGGTTAAACTTGAAAACAAACCGTGAACTGTTGTTGGCCATGATGATCACGTTGAAGACGCGCCTGCTACAAACTGTTAACGGGGTTCGAGTGCAGGAAGCTCGACAAAACAAAACAATGATCCTCTAACACTGGTTTTGACTCTTGGTTTTATTTGGTCAAGCAATGCAATTGATTGCAACGCTCCATTTTGAAGCCAACTGCAATAAAATTGTTTAATTTAGTTGTGGATGCGGCTAATTCATTGGTCCGGTTGCAATTACAATTCGCGTGATGCTGCCAATGCGGCAGCTCCCCCATGAAGTGCAACAAACTTTCACTTTCGGCCGATTCGCTTGTTTTTTGGGCAGGTCAGTTATGTGCGGAGTTGGAGTTGGCTTAAAGCACAAGTCGCAAGCTAAGTCGGTTGAAATGCTTGACTGCATTTTTGATTTGGGCCGCGAACCGAGCTCATATAATTATTGTGTTTAAATACCCTGTAAATGTTCAAGAAAATAGGGCATGTCAAACTTAACACGACAGTTGATTAAACACAATTACTTTATGGTATAAAATAAAGACTTTGATGTAGCAACTTTTTACAGGATAACTTATTGCTATTTACCCCATAACTGTTATATTATTCACTTGTTTGTTTTTGTTAATAGACCGATATTAGGCCCAAAGCCAGACAGTCTAAGCCTGAGCTCTGGCTCTGGCTGCAATTGTGCTTGGACTTAGACTCTGTCCAACGAAAATGTTGTAATATAATTTTAATTTGTACCAGAAATGATTGCCAATTGCTGCCGCTTTATTGTGATTATACAATTTTTTGTATCATGTTTTTGGCTTCTGTTTCTATGGGGGTTTTTTCGTTATTTGTATGTGTTTGGGGCGTTTTGGCATTTAAATGAAAGTGTTTGAAGCACTTAGTGTTTTGAGCGCCAGTTAAGTTGAAATTGAAAACCAATTTGAGTAATTATTTAACCCAAGCTGAGACCTGGGGCGTTAACGTGTTAAAGACCATATTCAAAGTGGGCAGAAACGTAAAGAAAGTGAATCTACATGACTATTTTAGAAGGTGTAGCTTTATATATCTAAGATTAGCACTTTACAAAGTTAAAAAGTATTTAGAAGTTGAAGATAAGGTATGTACACAAACTTGTTATATAATGTGTCTTTTACCCTACTTTCTATCTTTTTTAAAGTAGCTTAACTTTTAACTATATAATATGACCCATTTTTAGCAATTACTAAAACCACTAGCGTTTATCGATTGTGCAAGTGCTCTAAGGCTAAAACAAACCCATACTCGGCTTATATGGTCAGCTGATGAAGGTCTCTCTCTTTCTCTCTCTATTTACCTTTTACTATTCAATATCAAACTCGTGGGCAAATCCAAATGCGTGTTCATTGAGCCCAAAGCTGTAGGCCCTCTGGCTCTGTTGACCATAACCAGCCCATGTGTGAGGTCATCGCACTTAAATGTCAAATGGTTCAGTGCCCTAATGAGATCCACTGAACCCTGTTCACCACCCTCCATTCTGTCTAACAAACAGCTACTTTAGATTGGGAAATTGCAATCTTTAATTGCTCATACGCGATGGTGAACGGTTGTTTGTCTATATTTGTGCATTTGTCGCAATCACAACTCGTTGCAACTGCAGTTTCGGTTTTTGAGGCTGTGGCATGTGTGTGTTTGTGTTGCAAGAATGACCATAAAACAATTTTGAGCCTGTCTAATTTATACAACCGTCATCACCATCGTCATCGCCATCGTCATCGCCATCGCCATCGCCATCGCCATCATCAGTATCCGAATCTGTGTCTTTGTCTTTGCCTAGGTAATTAATGTTATTATTCGGCGTGGCGCTAATTAGAGTTACAGCCAAGTTAGTCAAGCTTAGAGGAAAGACTAACCAGGCGCAGGCGTGGCAACACACAGCTGTTGACCTATAGCAAGCCACTTTTACAACATGTTAAACTGCAAAACTTGGCGTTGCTTATGACCCAAAGCAAGCAAACATGTTCGAAGTTGGGCCTAAAACAAGTTAACTATTCGCCATAGCCAAATTTAAGCAAGTACGCTTGTGTGTGTAGTTAACGGTTCCCATTTGACCGACAAATATATAGCCATAGATAGCCTCCAAATGCCTTTGCGGTTGTCCAGCCCAAGAACCCCAAAAAGACACTACGTGCCGTGTTAACTAATTACCATACAAGATACCAACACCACCAGTCTTTCAACTTCCCTTTTCATCGCCTTCTGCCTCTTTTATTTACTGTTTGTCTTTGTGTAGGCCAGATTGCAAAATACTTTATTTCTTTTTATTTATTCGCAATGACAATACGCAGAATATTAATATACCGCCGGCGATAAACATCGTTTGTCATTGTGCGGTCTTAGCCATGTTAACGAATGCCATGAGTGTCGTTTAAAAGATAGCCTAGAGTTTCTAAGATCTGCTACTGATGTAATTATTTTAAAGGAGTTGCAAATGTGCTTGGAATTCTTAAGATACATTTCTATCTAACGATTAACTATGTGGACCAATGAATATTCTAAAGATGCGAGTATCTGACAACTTGTTTACAGTGATACAAATATGTTTATTACCGTTTATATACTTACTGTTTATATTTATTTTTAAAATGTGCTTGAAGATTGTTAAAGATTCTCAAAACATTTGTGAACACTTGAAGTTTGAGAAATCTTTTTTTTTTTTCCCTTACCTAAAGCTACAGCTTCTTAACGGCTTAAGCCTAAATTGAAAGTCTAATTTTCGTATCTAGTATTTAAAGTCGAAAGTCGACTTTGAAGCTGTTTTAAGAATGAATTATTGAAACGATAATTCGCAAGATTTGATTTACATTGGCGAACACTAAGTTTCTTTACTTTTTAAATGATGATCATTGAAACACTTTAAAAACCAAAACTAATCAAATATAAAAGTGCTAGCAATAAATTTGGACAGCTACTGAAGAGCAGATAAACATTAAAAGGAAATAAAAGTTATAATAAATTGAAACGAGTGATTTCCTTATGGCCAGTGATTACCACTGCTTAAAACTTGTCTAAAAAAAATCAGCCAAAAGGTGTTAAAAATGTCGCGATTTTAGTGATATGCCTTCATAATCAACATCGCTATGATGATGATCTTATTGGCAGCTCATTATGACGATGAGAATGTGAAAAAGTTTAATTTTTTAACAAACTTAAAATTGTTGATATTTATCTATGAGATTTTCATGGTTTCGAGGCAAAGCAAAGCAAATAAAATCGCATTAAATTTGCTCATTACAGTGGGCTGTGGCTACATTGACTGGAGACTGGAGAGCAGTACAATAATCAATAAATCAACTTGACTTGTAATGATAACTGCTCTCATATAAGATATTATAATTATTGTGATTAAGTATTATTATCTCTTGGCCCGTAAACTCTTCTCTTGTTTGGTATATTTTAGGTTTATTACCAAATCTGCTGACCTTGTGCGTATTTAAAGCACCACACAATTGACACTGAGCGTGTTAATTATGCCACCAAATGCGAATTGGGCAACTGAAACTGTTGAAAGCACTCGAGCCTAATTAAGTTGTTAAGCTGCCTAAAAATAACATGGGAAGATGTAAAAAACAATTGAAGAGACTCAATGGAGAAAATGTAATGAAACAAATCTTACATAAGTCGAGGAATTAACACAATGATCAGCAGGAAGGCGGAAAACCCTTTGTGCCATTTTACAAGGAAAAAGAGCTGAAGTCTAATACTTAGTTAAGGACGCTTAACTAAGAATTCTTTTGTTTACACAATATTTAAAGTGTATTATTTATTTATTGTACATCGATGTTTTAACAAAGAGCACATATTGGTTTCCGAAGCTATAAGAAAATAAATATTTGAAAAATAAAAGTGGGAAACAATTTAAATTTGTATTCAAAGAAACATTGAATATTTCAATATGAATTTATTTAGTTAAACAAAAACAATTAAAGAAAATCTTGTAACTGACAGCAATTTAATTTGAAGCTCAATACTTAATACAGTTTGTAATTAAATTGACCGTTTAAGCCTGATGCTTGTTTTAATGAATACGTATTGAATCGATATGGTTCGAGCACGAGTATTTATTGGATTGGCCGAGGTGGCCATTTTAATTGGACAATAATCGTATCTGATACTTTCCAGTGGCTTTATTTTTTTTTAACTGTCGGCAGGAACTGCAGGCAATTAAAAAGCATAATTAAATTGAGCTTAATTATGCATAGACAACAGTGTACAACGCGTCGTATGCGTAATTATGGTCGGCTAATTAAAATGTAGAGTTTTAATTTTTAATGCACAATGCAAATTGCAAATTGCGCACACTGCGCGTGTGCCAGATCAGCCATTGAACTTGTCGCTAACGTCTTTAAAACGCCAACAACTTCCACGGCTTAAATAATTAAAGGAATGAATGAAAATTGCAAGGAGTTCAGCAACCCGCAATCCGCTTGAAACGACTTCATTGATTGCACTTTTTATTTTACCGTAATTTATTCATATTCAGTTTCTGTTTCCGTGTAAAAATTTCAGAAATGCAATTTACATCATGTTATAGCAATAAGTTGATTAGCTTTAAATGCTCAGCGGTGAGTGAATAACTTTTTCTCGTCTGATGAATAGGATTTAAAGACCCTGTATTTTTTCATATAGTGGTCTATTAATTAATTAAGTAAGAAGATTGTAAACATAAGCCGGCGCAAATAAATAAAAATTATATTTTAAATACACAACTGAATACATAAAAAAGCATCTTCAAGATCTACATAATTCATGTGTACAGATTGAAATTTAATTTAACATATTTTACATGGCCTCGAAATAAATATGTTAATAATTTAGTTTTTTATACTCTCTGCAAGAGTATATTGGGTTTGTGCAAATGTATGTAACAGGCAGAAGGAGGCGTGGCAGACCCCATAAAGTATATATATTCTTGATCAGCATCACAAGCCGAGTCGATATAGCCATGTCCGTCTGTCCGTCTGTCTGTCTGTCTGTCTGTCTGTCTGTCTGTCTGTCCGTCTGTCTGTCTGTCCGTATGAACAAACAGATTTCAGAGATGGTAAGAGCTACAAGTTCGAGCTTGGTCTCAATCGATCACATATTTAGTCAGTCAATACAAGAATCTTTTTTTTTTTCGATGCCACGCCCCATTCGCCCACAATGAGCAAAAAACTAGACACACCTCGGAAAAAATTGGTGTTTTCGGCGAATATCTCAGTAACTATGGTACTTATGATCACCAATTTTGGTATGAAGGTTTCTAGTGACAGCTTAAATGCATTGACATTTAAAATTTTGGACTGTCACGCCCCATTCGCCCACAATTAATAAAAACTGTCCTCAACTTTCGTTCCATTTTTTGGCTTTTGTTTATATAGTACAGTATTGTAATTTATAATTCGTGTGGAGACTAACTATATCAAACTATCCTGAAAGGCGCATTTAAATCGCACGATAAACAAGAAAACTAGAAGCGTTACAATATTGATAACTGAATGCAATATCTTGTATGAGTGCAAGCGAAACAGAAACATACAAGCACATGTTCGAATGTTTTCGCTGCCTGTGTGGCGGCAGCGCTACCGCATTCGTATCAATGTATGAGTGCAAGCGAGACAGAAACATACAAGCACATGTTTGCTTTCGTGGCGGCAGCGCTTCCCGCAGTCGCTGGCCGCGCTGAATACACACATACATACATACATACATGTATATGCATAATATATTGTCTTTCGTATGTGTATTCGCATACAGCAAACAGATGTATGTTTGATTATGCTTAGATTGTTTTTGTTTTAACGTGTTTTAATGCAAGTACTACACATTGTAATATCTCTAGACCGATTTTAATAACTTAATCGGGAAAAAATGCAGAGAGTATACTACGGTCGGGCGTGCTCGACTGTACTTTTCTTTCTTGTTTTTTTTTAATTTTGAGTAAGAAACCCAAATATTAAAGCAGTTTCAAAAATTATTAGAAAAACACTCTTTTTTTTGATAAAAGTCACCCACATCGAATTTTTTTTCTTAGAAGTATTTAACTTTTTTGACCACTTTACTCTTAAAAATATAGCAGATATTAATAAACTTACGAATTAACATGTTCCAGTTCAGGTACCTATATGATAGATTCGTATGGTTAATATATTTTCTATGTCCGTTAAATAAAGCTTTTGAGGTTTGATAATTTAGAAATCTCCGTGCTTCGTGGTACATTAAATATTTTAATGATTTCTTAAAATATAAAAAAACAAAGGTTATATTTTAATCGTTTTGATTATTTTGTTAGCGAAGCGTTGAAAACCTATGAATTGTGGCAACTTAGTGGCAACAAACTTTAGCATTTAGTTGTTTTATGGCTTAACAAATATGAGTATCTCATAGATACAAATTCAGCCAAGCTGGCTTGAGTTGAACTGAACTGAAGCACAAAGCTCTTCACGCGTGGCAATTTCGATTTCAGTTGTTGCACTCGTTTTCAAGTGCAGCATGCAATGTTGCAATGGAGAAGACGAGCTGGGAAAAAAACATAAAGAAGAAGAAGAAGAAAACAAGAAGAAGCAGAAGAAGGCCGTGCATATGAAATTAAAAGTGAAACTTGATGTGTATCTTAGAGATCCACAGGCATAACTGTACCCATAATTACGAGTGCGGCATGCAAAATGAAAAGCGAAACGAAATTAATGAAGTGTGTGATAAGCGCTGTGAAAAACGCAACCCACACACACACACACAATACAGCAACATTAGATGTCGGGTATCTTTGACTTTGTATCTTTCGCCACAAATGTAAAAGATGTTTCTTTGTGGCACGCGGAAACGCAAAAACATTTTGCGGCTTCCCAAAAATCACGAAAAAAACAAGCAGAAGAAAAAACAAAAGCACAAAAACAAGAAACAATGCACAATGTACAAGTACAAAACACGAAATTGTTTATAAAATTTGTAACTTGAACTTGAAGTAGAGTCGTGTGCGCATGTGTGTTGTGTGGGTGTGTTGTGTGGTATTTACCAGAGGGTGTTCCCAGCCAGAGTAGAATATCTGTAGACATCACTTTGGGAGTTTCTTGTTCTTTTGACAAACAATTCACTTAAAGATAGAGATAATATATCTGTTAGTTGCTATTGTAGTTTAATAGTTTATTTTTCAAATTCATTTTAATTGGCCAGAGCAAAGATTTCTCTTGAATCCATTCAGGTGTTACCAATTATGCTAATAACAATTAAACTGATAACATCTATTAAGGAATTTAAATTAACAACAATTGGCTTGTGTCTTGAATAAAAATAGTTAAAAATAATCATAGACTGGTCAAATAATTGTTCACTGCCAGTTTTAGACGAATTCGCTGTTATTTTGAAATAAATTGTCTCTGTAAATTTATTTAGGATATTTAAGCTATTTTGTGGAGCATTCAGAAAGTTCGAATACAACTTAGAATTACTTATAATGTTTTTAATTAGAAAATTAAATTTTATTTTGAAATCATAAATTAAAGCTTAACGAATTTAAATAAGAATTTGTTATATATTTGTCTCTTAACTCTTGTGCCTGTTCAGCAGTTAAATTAATTAATAACAAGTAAGAAAGGCTACAGTCGATCGAGCCGACTGTAAAAGACCCCGTACTCCCATAGTAGTGCCCATTTTATTAAAATAAAAATTTAAAAATGAAATTAAAAAAATTAAAATGAAATATTTGCATATTGAATTAAAATTAAAAAGTAAATAAATTAACAATCGTCATTGTCAGCATTCGAACCCGCGATCCATGCGAAGGTTCCACATTGCGCCGCAACTCTACCAGTTGCACCACGACCCTCTTCTATCATTCTTCCGATTATTTGCAAATATGTATGTGTGCTCATACATACATATGTGTGTATGTATAGCATTGTTCGGCGCGGCCAGCGGCTGCCGCCAAAGCAGGTAGAGAAAACGTTCGAACATATGTTTCTATGTCTCTGTGTTTGTTTGTATGTGTTGCGCGCATGCAGTGATTTTGCAGTAAAATAACGTGAACTTTGAACCGAAATTTCTCTGTTGTTTGACATAGGATTTTGATGCCACTTTCAGGAAAGTTAGAAATAGTATGTCTCTAAGCGTATGTTAAATTACAGCACTGTACTATTTGATTTAATGCCTGCAGAAAGGCATTGAAATTGGAGAGTGTTTTAGTTCCTATGAGCAAAGGGGGCGTGGCAGCTCAAAACTTTAAATGACATTGCATTTAGGCTGTCTCTGGGAACCTGCGTACCAAAATTGGTGCTCCTAAGTGCCATAACTATTGAGTTATTCGCTTAAAACAAAAATTTTTTCGAGGCGTGTCTGGTTTTTTGCTTATTGCGGGGGCGGTAGGGGGCGTGGCAACAATTTGAAATAAACTTGATCTGCGTACATCATAAACGGACTTTCATTCCAAATTTGGTGTCTCTAGCTTTTGTAGTTTAAAAGATCCAGGTGTTCATACAGACGGACGGACAGACGGACAGACGGACAGACGGACAGACGGACAGACGGACATTGCTATATCGACTCGGCTGTTGATGCTGATCAAGAATATATATACTTTATGGGGTCGGCCACGCCTCCTTCTGCCTGTTACGCACATCTCGCTTCTGACAAACTTAATAGACCCCCTTTACTCTTTTTTAAAGAGTACGGGGTCTAAAAATGTTCATTTCCGCCCAAGACACAGTCCCTTATAAACAAAGAAAGTAAAAAAGGTTGGAGATTAAGCAACTTGCTACTTAAAGCTGCAGTAACATCAACAGCAACAACAAATAAATAAAGTATACAATACGACGCACTAACACAAACAGCAATCAACAAAAACAAATTAAATCTCGTCAAAGACAAACAAAACCCAACAGACGAAACATCTGAAAAAAATACCAAAAAACAACTTAAAGATTTGACCAAATTGTGCCAAAGTTGGAACTGATGGTTTTTATCTTTGAGTTGCACTTTTGTTGTTGTCATCATTGTTGTTGTTTCTATTGCCATTAAGACTGAAGCTAGTAGCTTTGTTGTTGTTATTGATGCTGATGGTGTATTTCCAAAGAAGATTTGTGCCAGTGCCAGTTTTTCAGCAGCAGCATCTTCTTCATCTCTTTGGCAATTGTGGTTTAAGATTTTCAAGATCTGTAATTTGTTGGCCCTCAATAGATGTCAGATTGTTGTCTTCATGTACTGAAATACAACTTATTTACCCATAAATATATAGTTTTTATTGTATTTCATTTGTTGCCTCATCCCATTCATTATGCAAAGAGTTTTCTTTGAAACGAGTTTAATGACCAAGAACAGAGCAGAGTGTTTGCATATGATATAAAACGGTTAACGATACTCGATTGGTTAACAGAAGAAGCTCAAAAAAGATTTTAAATGAAAACCAAAATGTAAACAACAAACAAAAAGTATTAAATCTAATAAATGGTGTATAATTCAAAAATTATTTTTGTTTTATTATTTATTTATTCATTTAAGTATTTATCATAGACATTCAATTTTAATTTAGCAAATATTCATCAAGTAATAAATAATAATAAAACAATAAAACTATAAACTAAGAAAATAATATTTTTAAATGATTTTTGGTTCGTTTTAATACTCAAACTCGGAAATCCTCTAGGATTTTTTTTTGAACATGTTACAATTTTAGAAACCAATATGATAATTTGTACCTTAAAACCTAATCCAAGAATCTTTAGGTAGATTGTGATTGTCCAAAATATTTTCAAACTCGTAACACTAAATCAAATTTACATACGATAAATTTAAAAAGTATTTAAGACTTCTTTTCTTATATTAACCTGTTGTATTAATATATGAAATTGACTGTTTCTAAAGTATCCTAGCAACTTTTTCAGTTTTCTAGTTGTTTAAAAAACTGTCAAAAAACACATATAAAACATAAACGAGACAAAAAGTTTATCTAATTTTTTAGAAAATATAATATATATTGTTGTATATGCTTCAGTCCAAAAGACACATTGAGTTAATGTATTGTTTCCTTGTTCCCCGTTCCACTTTCCCGTTCCTCGTTTCGAGTCTCTCGTTCCTATTACCGTTCACTGTTTGCCAACCCACTGACTGTCCAATGGGTACATGGAAAACTTTTTGCTGACTTTGCAGAAGAAATGGGGAAACACAGACAATAACAAGACAAATTTCTTGCGGTTTTGTCTGTCGAACACGTGCGAATCGCACAACAATGACAATGGAAAATAAGAGCATGTGCAGCCGTGTAGTCGTGTATCTTTATATGTATATATATATATATATATATATATATATATATATATATTTGCCGTATAGCCATGTGGCATGGGGAAAAAAGGCCATAAAGGTGCAGGTCCAAATCCACTTACATTCATCTCTCAAATGCCGAAGCAATCTTCAAACTACACAAAAACTGCAAAGGAAGCAACTATAATAATAGTAGTTAGTGATTGAAAGCCAACCGAACTACAAAAGACTCTGCTTCTTAAATAACTTACTAGACAAATGCTGTAGGAATTCTTTGAGTAGGGTGTCTATTAAAAGGAACCGACCATGCAAATAACTAATATGTTTTATCTTAAATGTATTCTACACCTTGTTACTTAAACAGGTTTATTATATTCTATGAAAATCGATTACTAAAGCATTCGCCGATATTAAACTACTTAAAAAAAAAAGTATTTAAATAAAAATTCTTTATAACAAGGTAATATAAATTATTAAGTAGAAATACAATAATAAATAATCTGTGCTCAAGATCGAGTTCTGAATATTTTCAGTCAGTTAGGTCGACTCTATCTTTTTAGACCATGTGCTGTTATAAAGAGAAGAGGGGAATAATTGGTTTGTCAGAAGCGAAATGAGCTAACAGTCAGAAGAAAGCATTTTCGGAAAATGTAAAATATACATAGTTGCGTCCCGCTCGACTGTAGCCTTTCTTACTTGTTCTACTAAATATCATTGTACCTTGTTGGATAGAAGCCCTGATATACTCTTTATATTTCTGTCTACAGGGTCTTGAAAAAAAACAAGCTTGTTGCAATGAAACGCAGAAAGCAATAAATGCGACCATAAAACGACATATGAAAAATCGAAAGTATGTGCAATTGACAAAAGGGGTGAGGCATTGAGCATATGAGATGCAGAGAGGGAAGGGTCGGAGTATGTGGTAAGAGGCAAAGCTCGCAAAAATACTGAAATCAGAGGGGGACCAGTCATAGCTTTAGTATGGTCTAACCCCCTCTCTTTGGGTGCAGCTGCCTCTAACGCCTGACGACCAATATCGCAGCATGCCACACAATGTTGCACAATGCCAAAGTTGGTGCGAAAAATTGGACCAGAGATCAACGAGCTGCCGCCGTGCATAAACGAGGCATAAACGCGATAAAAAAAATACGCAGTAAAAAAACGTGGCTAAAACGAGCCAGCTGCTTGGGTTTCTTGTGCTGGGCCGCCTTTGGGCCTATTGGGTGCACCAGCTGCAACCGGTTACCTGTGCCACATAACACACTCACTCATAACTGCCTTTGTGCACCATTTACCATAAATGTACACTCGTACCTGAGTACTCGAATGCTCAAAGTTATTTGGGACACGCGCTTTAAGTTTCTGTATCGTTTAGATTCGCAAATTGCTGCGAAGTATCTCTGAGATCAGTATTAGTAAAGCCATTTAATTAATAGTTAACAATTTGCAGTTTAATAGTGATAAATTAAACTGATATAGAATTGTTTTATTAGTTCAAATAATCTTAATATGGCAAGTTGGAATCATTATTTATTAAAACTATTATTTATTTTAATTACAACTAACAGTTTGTAAAAAAAACAATTAAATTATGTTTTCTATACTATATATACAAGTAAGAAAGGCTACAGTCGAGCGAGCCGACTATAGAAGACCCAGTACTCTCGTAGTAGTGCGCATTTGTATTTTATTTAAATTTAAAAAATACATTAAAATATTAAAATTTAACATTTACATTTTGAATTAAAATTAAAAAATTTAAATAAACAACTGTCAATGTCAGAACTACGCCCCTTTCCTATCGTTCTTCCGATTATCTGCATCTACCTGCTACAAATTCGTTTGAAATTAAATGTATGTACAATGTATAGCATTGGTCGAAAACATTCTCGCTTGCCCGCATACAGTTATTTTGCAGGTAAATAACATAAACTTTGAACCGTGATAACTCTCTTGTTTGACATAGGATTTTGATGTAACTTTCAGGATAGTTAGATATAATAAGTCTCTAAAAGAATGTCAAATTACAACACTACTATTTATTGTAATTAATACCACCAGGCTGCAAATCTATTTATTAAATAAGAATACCACATCGATTTTATGCTTCAAATATATAAATTGTTTAATCAATTGTTTTCGTCTGTACGCACTCGTCACCAAAACTGAACTGACAAAAAGTAAGGAAAGAGAAAAAAGAAGAGTATGCGAGAATGAAATCAAAGTTCCGTTATTCCTTTTTATACTCTCTGCAAGAGTATATTGGGTTTGTGCAAATGTATGTAACAGGCAGAAGGAGGCGTGGCAGACCCCATAAAGTATATATATTCTTGATCAGCATCACAAGCCGAGTCGATATAGCCATGTCCGTCTGTCCGTCTGTCCGTCTGTCTGTCTGTCCGTCTGTCCGTCTGTCCGTCTGTCCGTCTGTCCGTATGAACAAACAGATTTCAGAGATGGTAAGAGCTACAAGTTCGAGCTTGGTCTCAATCGATCAGATATTTAGTCAGTCAATACAAGAATCTTTTTTTTTTCGATGCCACGCCCCATTCGCCCACAATAAGCAAAAAACTAGACACACCTCGGAAAAAATCGGTGTTTTCGGCGAATATCTCAGTAACTATGGCACTTATGATCACCAATTTTGGTATGGAGGTTTCTAGTGACATCCTAAATGCATTGACATTTAAAATTTTGGACTGCCACGCCCCTTTCTCCCACAATTAATAAAAATTGTCCTCAACTTTTGTTCGGTTTTTTGGCTTTTATTTATATAGTACAGTATTGTAATTAATAATTCGTGTGGAGACTAACTATATCAAACTATCCTGAAAGGCGCATTGAAATCGCACGATAAACAAGAAAACTAGAAGCGTTACAATATTGATAACTGAATGCAATATCTTGTATGAGTGCAAGCGAAACAGAAACATACAAGCACATGTTCGAATGTTTTCGCTGCCTGTGTGGCGGCAGCGCTGCCGCATTGGTATCAATGTATGAGTGCAAGCGAGATAGAAACATACAAACATATGTTCGAATGTTTTCGTTGCTTGTGTAGCGGCAGCGCTGGCCGCGCTGAATACACACATACATACATACATGTATATGCATCATATATTGTCTTTCGTATGTGTATTCGCATACAGACAAACAGATGTATGTGGGATTATGCTTAGATTGTTTTTGTTTCAACGTGTTTTAATGCAAGTAGTACACATTGTAATAACTCGATACAGATTTTAATAACTTAATCGGGGAAAAATGCAGAGAGTATTATACGGTCGGGCGTGATCGACTGTACTTTTTTTACTTGTTTGTCTTCCTTTTTGTCTCCTCTCTCAATGTGACTTTTGCTATTTCGCAACACTCCTCCTCAAAAGTTACATTACATCAAATCAAATTAATTATACAACAAGTAAGATAAGTACGGTCGAGCACGCCCTACCGTATAATACTCTCTGCATTTTCCACCAATTATATTATTAAAATCGGTATCGAGATATTACAATGTGTAGTATGTGCATTAAAACACTTCGAAAGAAAAACAATCTAAGCATAATAAAACATACAGCTGTTTGTCTGTATGCGAATACACGTACGACAGACAAAATATGATGCATATATGTATGTATGTGTGTATTCGGCGCGGCCAGTGACTGTGAGCAGCGCTGCCGCCACGCAGGCAGCGAAAACATTCGAACATGTGCTTGTATGTTTCTGTCTCGCTTGCACTCATACATTGAGCGCTGCCCCTCAAGAGCTTGTATGTTACTATCTCGCTTGCACTCATACACGATATTGCTTTCAGTTATCAATATTGTAACGCTTCTAGTTTCCTTGTTTATAGTCCGATTTTAATGCACCTTTCAGGATAGTTTGATATTGTTAGTCTCCACACGAATTATAAATAAGAATACTCTACGATAAGAAGAAATGCCTATTCAAAGGTATTGAATTTTGCATAGTGTTTTAGTTCCTATGGGAAAAGGGGGCGTGGCAGCCCAAAATTTTTGATGACATGACATTTACTCAGTCTCTAGGAACCTCCATACCAAAATTGGTGATCCTAGGTGCCATAGTTACTGATATATTCGCCGAAAACACCGATTTTTTCCGAGGTGTCTCTGGTTTTTTGCTCATTGTGGGCGAATGGGGCGTGGCATCGAAAAAAAAAAAGATTCTTGTATTGACTGACTAAATATGTGATCGATTGAGACCAAGCTCGAACTTGTAGCTCTTACTATCTCTGAAATCTGTTTGTTCATACGGACAGACAGACGGACAGACGGACAGACAGACGGACAGACGGACATGGCTATATCGACTCGGCTTGTGATGCTGATCAAGAATATATATACTTTATGGGGTCTGCCACGCCTCCTTCTGCCTGTTACATACATTTTCACAAACCCAATATACTCTTGCAGAGAGTATAAAAAAAATCCTCGGTTGACGAGTAAGCGTACTCTGGGGTAAGATACAAAACCATGGTCCAGCATTCGCTGCAAGGATTAAGGAAAACCCAGTAAAACCTTATCAGACCAATCGAAAATAAAACAAGAAAGAATGCTACAGTCGCCCCGCGACTTTAGGATACCCGTTACTCAATGTTCGACCGATTGTTCCTATGGGAGCTATACGATATAGTCAGACGAGTTGTATAAAACTCGTATGATCAGTACATTTATGTTATTGATAAATTTATTCTGTATCAGTTTCATTAAGATAGCTTGGTAAATACAGAAAATTTTCATACAAATTCATACTAAAAGCAAATTTTTGAATGATTGTCCCTATGGGAGCTATAGGATATAGTAGTCCGATTTGTATGAAACTTGGTCAGTATATTTATATTATTGATTTATTTATTTTGTGTCAGTTTCATTAAGATAGCTTAGTCAATGCAAAATTTTTTCATACTAATTTATATTTGGAGCGTGTTTTTGACCGATCGGCCCTATGGGAGCTACACGATATAGTTGTCCGATTTCGATCAAACTTGGTCAGTACATGTACTTCATAGACATGTAGTCTCCGTGTAAATTTGGATCAGATAGCATTGCTAACAAAAAAGTTTTCTATACTAAAACATTTAAGTCTTATCTGTACATTTTCCTTTATATGAAGATAGAACGCCCTAAAGTGGGCGTGTCAAAAAACAAAAACAAACTCGTACTGCTTGGGTATTGTACCTTTCATTTGCGACCCCTTTCACCTTTCTAGCTCTTATAGTCTCTGAGATCCTTTTGTTCATACAGACGGACAGACGGACGGACGGACGGACGGACGGACAGACGGACGGACGGACAGACGGACATGGCTATATCGACTCGGCTATTGATGCTGATCAAGAATATATATACTTTATGGGGTCTGCCACGCCTCCTTCTGCCTGTTACATACATTCCAACGATTACAATATACCCTTGTACTCTACGAGTAACGGGTATAAAAATTAAAATACATATATAGAAAAATACATCGAGATAAACATTTAAATTACATAAATTTTAAGTGCTTTAAATTCAGCAATTCATTTGCTATTCAAAAAAATATGGTTCATTCCAAAATTTAAATAGATACTTCATTCTGTCAATCCCAGTTGACTCCGCAGATGCAGGAATCTGGCCGCAGGCAACGGTTTGGTGAGGACATCAGCCAATTGTTCATCTGTGGAAATATACTTGACAGAAATTATTTTCTTTTCAATTTGCTCACGAGTAAAATGATATTTAATATCAATGTGCTTAGTTCTCCTGTGACATGTGGGATTACTAGCTATACAAATGCAACCTTGGTTGTCTTCAAATATAGTAATTGGTTCTTTAATGTCAATCTCTATTTCATTAATTAACGATTTCAACCATAATGCTTCCCTAACGCTCTCAAATAATGCCATGTATTCTGCTTCGGTAGACGAAGCAGCTACAGATTTTTGCTTCATGGTGCTCCAACAGATTAAGCATTTTTCGAATACCTTAAATAAATAACCAGTAGTACTTCGTCTATCTGTCTCACTACCTGCCCAGTCCGAATCTGTATAACCAATAACAATATTCTCAATACACATGTTTTTTGTAAAAGTCAATTTTAGTTCCACAGTACCTTTTAAATATCTTAATACACGCTTTAGGCACTGCCATAAGTCTTTATTGTTATTATTGGTATATCTACTTAATATGCTTATTGCCGTACTTAAATCTGGCCGAGTACATAGCATAATGTACATTAAACAGCCAATCAAATTACGACATGGAGCATCAAATGATTCTTTTGATTCTAAGGCTTCATAGTTGAGTTTGCTTTCTAATGGGGTACTAACTGGTTTGCAATTTTCCATATTAAATTTCTTTAAAACATTACTAATATAAACTGATTGACTAAGAAATATTTGATTCGTTTTTCTTTCAATTTTAATGCCAATAAAATGTCTAATATCATTTAAATCACTCATTTTAAATTTATTCATTAAATATAATTTAAACTTCGACATTGTTTCCATATTTTTTGTTACAATAACAACATCATCCACATATAAAAGGACATATATGTTTAAAGAAATATCTCCATTATCTATGATATATATGCATCGATCAACTTCTAGATTTTTGAAACCAATTTCTTTTAAAATTTGTTCAAATACCTCGAACCAACACCTAGCTGCTTGTTTTAAACCATAAATAGCTTTATTTAACTTACAAACGGTATCTTCATCATGAGACAGTCCCTGAGGAATCTTCATATAAATTTCCTCCTTAAGATTTCCATTTAGAAATGCTGTCTTGACATCCATATGATGAACTTCTAAATCGTATTGATTTGCAAGAGCCAATATAAATCGAAAACTAGAAATACGAGCAACTGGTGCAAATGTTTCTTCATAATCAGTTAAATATTCTTGAGTAAAACCACGAGCTACAAGTCTAGCTTTGTATCTTACTAAGTTACCAAATTCATCTTGTTTGATACTAAACACCCATTTGCAATCAATAATATTTTTATCACTTGGCCTTTTTACTAATACCCATGTCTTGTTTTCAAAATGCGAATCTAGTTCATCCTTTATTGCCTTTTCCCAATTTAACTTGTCATCTCTATACTTTATTTCTTCAAAACTATTTGGAATATTATTAAAATTAGTATAAGAATTCATCAAGCATTTTTCCATTAATCGATAGGAAATTTTTGGCTTGTCTTTTAGCCTCTCACTGCGTCTAATTTCAGTGTTCTCACCAGTAGTTTCCACTGGATCGGTATTCTGCAGATTTGTGGAATTTTCGCAAGGCTGTAGAACTTTTTCTGAACTGTCATTTACAGTTTTTACATTTTCCATTTCATTCAATGGAAAGCAAGACTCCTCATTTTCAGTACTTTCATTCTGAAAATCCACATCTTGTTCCTTTTCAAATTGGAACACTGAGTCTTCAGACTGTATATCACAATCTTTTACAGACCTTGAATGACACATATTTATCTCGTCCACCACAACATCTCTAGCCGTCATAAACTTTCTTTCCTCCACATTCCACAATTTGAACCCATTTGGTTCATACCCAACGAGTATACATTTAGTCGACTTCTCATCGAACTTACGTTTTCTTACTTTGTTATGTATGTATACCGTTGATCCAAATATCTTTAAATATTTTAAAATAGGCTTTTTACTATGCCACATTTCAAAAGGTGTCTTCTTTAAATCTATCAATGCTCTAGTTGGACATCTATTAATTAGATATGTAGCAGTTAAAACTGCTTCTCCCCAGAAACATTTCTGCAATTTAGCTCCGCTAACCATAGAGCGAGCCTTTTCTGTGATAGTTCGAATCATTCGCTCAGAAACACCGTTTAATTGTGGAGTGTGGGGAATAGTTAAATGATAGCTGATACCTTTTTCTGAACAATATTCACGCATTTCGTTAGACAAATATTCGCGACCATTGTCTATGTATAAATTTACCACTTTTAGATTAAAATGGGCTTCTCCTTTGGCAATAAAATCCTTAAAAACCGAAAACAAATCAGACTTATATGTCATCAAATAAGTCACGCAGTAATGGGTATATTGATCAATAAAAACAACATAATAGTTTTTATTGTCAATTGTGCACGGTGTTATCGGACCACAAATATCTGAATGCACCACAAACAACGGCCTATTAATATGATCTTTATTTTTGTATTTTTCAAATTTCAATCTGGACATTTTACCATTTATGCATGCCTCGCATAACTCCTTTTTTAATTCAACTTTATTTAATAAATTCATATCATCAAACAAACTGTTTCTTTTTATTTCCATAAATTGTCCAATACTAATGTGACCCAACCTTTCATGCCACAAGCGATACTCTGCGCTTTTTGATATTTTTTCATTACATAAATATATTATTTTGTTTGTTTCAAATTTAACGAATGGAACATTATACTCACACGCTCCAGTAAATACAATTTCACCATTCTTTGTGACCTTGACTCCTTCAGAATTGAACTCCACGGTCATTCCTGCATTTTGCATTTTGCGAACTGATAGCAAATTGTGAGGCACATCCTTGCAAAATAGTACGTCCTCCAGTGATATATTCTTGCCCATGCTTTTTAGTTGTACGATCCCTTTGGCGGTAGCATAAATACATTCACCGCATTTAGCAATGGAAATCTCAATAGGATATTCCAAGTTCATAAAATCAGCGAACAAGTTCTTTTCTTTTATAATGTGGTCTGAAGCTCCTGAATCTAATATGAATAAAACCTCGTTTTCATTGTGCTGCTCTACTCTCTGTCTTATCATAAAAGCAAATCCACGATCTGGCTGTGTTGTTGCTGCCTGGGCTGTTGCTACCTGTGCTTGTTTATTTTCATTATTATTTCCTTTATTGTTAGACATTAATTTCTTAAAAATGAAACAATCCTTTTTTAAATGACCTGGCTTTCCACAATGATAGCATTTTATTTTCTGCTTCATTTTATTTTTAAACACTACCTTTTTGTTATTCTTGTGATAGACTTTATGCTCTTTGAAATTAACAGCTTGCAAGACTTTGGCGCTAGTGTCTTTGCTTATTGATTTAAGTTTGACTTCATGATCAAGAAGACGAGTTTTAACAAACGCCAATGTCAAATTAGTTTCTGACAGGGTCTCAATTGCTGTGATGACTCCATCATAGCTAGTAGGAAGAGTCAAAAGGAGATGAGAAACTTTATCCATTTCATCAATTTTACTTCCTGATGCAATTAGTTCAGTTGTCAATTCATCAAATACATGAAAATGGTTAACCAGATTGGAATCTCCTTTTAATTTTAGTGCCAACAACTGCTTCCTTAACGACAATTGAGACGCCAAACTTTTTCTCTCATATATTGAGTCCAATTGTTTAAAAATTTCATTCGAGCTCTTTTCAGTGTTGGCAAACACCAAAAATGAGTCGCTCAAGTACTCAATTATAATATTTTTAGCTTGTCTATCCGCCTTCATCGTTACTTCAGTCAATTCTTCTTTTTCCATATCCACTATTTTTAATAAGTCATTTTCTTCTAATAGTGACCTTATACGAAACTTCCAAATTGAGTATTTATCGCCGTCAAATGGCTTTATATTCCTTTTATTCTTTTCCATGTTTCGCACAACTACACGCAACTACTCTGAACTGCACTCAATTTTTTTTTTTTTTCACTCAACTGCACTTAACCTCAAAATAATATATGTATGTATGCTTCAGACCACACTTCACTCAATTTTCTTGCTCCTCCTCGCACTTGTTCGCCGCTCAAATTGGATGGTGAAATTCAGCGTTGTTTCCAGATTTTTCTATGCTTTTTGAAATAATTAAATAAACATATTTTATTATAATTTTATTTAATAAGATTAATAAATTTATGCACACGAGACCATCAAACCATTCACAGTCGAAATTCACTTTTGATTTATGAATTACACAGATTGTTTTTTAATATACACGTGTAAATGAACACATATGTATGTACATACATACATATATTTTTTACTTGCATAAAACCAATGAATACAATCATTTAATAATGCCTGGGCCCATAACCTATTGTAATTAATACCACCAGGCTGCAAATCTATTTATTAAATAAGAATACCACATCGATTTTATGCTTCAAATATATAAATTGTTTAATCAATTGTTTTCGTCTGTACGCACTCGTCACCAAAACTGAACTGACAAAAAGTAAGGAAAGAGAAAAAAGAAGAGTATGCGAGAATGAAATCAAAGTTCCGTTATTCCTTTTTTGTCTTCCTTTTTGTCTCCTCTCTCAATGTGACTTTTGCTATTTCGCAACACTATTTGAACAAATGCCTTAAAAACGGCATTGAAGTTGGAAATTTTTTTAGTTCTTATGAGAAAAGAATTGCATTAAGGCTGTCTCTAGGAACCTGCATACCAAAATTGTTGCTTCTAAGTTTCTAAATTCGCCGAAAACCTAGATTTTTTCGAGGTGTTTCTGGTTTTAAGCTCATTGCCGGGGCGGTAGTGGGCGTGGTAACAATTTGAAATGAACTTGATCTGCTCGCCAAGATGACGGACTTTCATTGCAAATTTGGTGGCTCTAGCTTTTTTAGTTTAAAAGATCCATGTGTTCATATGGACAGACAGACAGACATCGACTGTCTGTCTACCGACTCGGCTGTTGATGCTGATCAAGAATATATATCCTTTATAGGGTCGGCCACGCATCCATCTGCCTGTTACGCACATTTAGCTTCTGACAAACTTTATCTTAATCTTTTTTAGAGTACGGGGTCTAAAAATAGTTAGGGTTTTTTCTTGTGTTTAAAGTATATGGTCTTTTTGGTTTTCAAGATTTTAGAATATTTTTGGTAGAATAAATAAGGTCAATTTGTAGAAAATTTGTATGAAATTATTAAAACACTTTTCTTTTCTCTTCTCTATTTAATAATGTTTAATGACATAGTTTAAGTAAATTTAAAACTAAAAGAATTTCCTTAAAAAAACAATGGTGTTTTTTGTTGTGTAACATCCAAAGCCTCAAATTTAATTAAGTTCTCAGCAAGATTCGCTTTGAGTATTTCACATTCCAGATTGTTACCAAAATAACTGACCTGGTCAATACTCAATAAGCGTCAACAGCCTTTAATGTTTGGCTAACAAAGTGGTTAAATAGCTAAAATTAATGAACGCCACCAACGCAGTACAAGTGAAAGTTTTGTTGTTGCCGAAACAATTATTTGTATTTGTTAATAAACAATGCACACTGAAAGGAAAAAATACCAAAAAATGTGCATAAATTATATTTATTTATTAATCAACATGTTACAGAGAAGTAGTGGAAGGGCGGAACGACTGTCTTGTAGATTGCCATTGACAACTGTGGAAAGTATTTGACGCTATGTTGTTGTGATAAACTTGCCGAATCATTAAAGCTGCTCTCTTACTTTTCCTCTTACCTTCCGTCTTTCTTTTGCTTGGTTCAAGTTTAAAGGCTATAGATGATGTAACTGCTGGCATTTCTTTTTGGGCCACTAGTTGAACTTGGCTGTCGGGTATTTCTATTTCGTATTTCTTGCAAGCCCAGTGATTACGAGTGCCAATTTACATATCAATGAACCTCAGAGCAAGCGCACCTCTGACAGTTTCTGGCCGTGATATAATCAGTTAACTGTGGCTTAAATGGGCTGTTAATTAATTAAAATCATCTCTTCGCTACGTTTGGGTCAAAGTTGGAATACACAAGTTACAATGCTTCAAAGCTTCAACGACTTCATGAATTCGCCAAACAAATCAAACCTGTTAGAGTTGCAACTTGCAACTTCAAACTTGAAGATCGGTTCCCACATGGGTCGAACATCGAACAAGTCTGCTGAACATGTATGCCGAACAACGAGTCTCCAGCCAAGCCCGCAAACAACAGGTTGCGTCAGTTCAGACGCGAACGTCAACTGCAGCGCATGCGTAACGTCTTGATTAAATTCTAGAGTTGGAATCGGTTTTGTCGGTATTATCGGTGATATTTGTATTATTTAGAAGAAGTTTTGATATGTCTGTCAAGCGCATAAATGGCTGCTATGTGTCGCGATTGAAACGTGTTTGAAATTCGCCATACAAAAATTTGAAAGATACGGCAAAAGTGTAAAGAAATAATAGAAAAGAGAGAAGAGAAAAATACAGAAACCCAAATCGATAGCTCTTAAAAGGTGAATGAATATCCCGAAATGGCAAACTGTGTCAAACGCAAAGAAATTCGTATTTGAATTTGAATTCTACAAAAAAGTTTTATTTTTTACAATAAAAAGTTGCTATATGACAGAATAAAAGAATAAAAGAAGACGAAAGAAGCACATGAATAAAATGTTAAATGATTGTAGGTTGAGTACTGACGCTATGCAGGGGCTTGCTGTTGGCGATGCGACGTGGGTCTTAGTTGTAATTTCAATGTAAAGAAGACCATTTTGGGTACATCCATGGCTATTGATGGATGAGATGTGTTGTCGTACGCCCAAGCAAGTGACAATGGAGACACGTCTTTTGAGTCACTCATTTAGACATATCTTCTGGATACGATGGTTTTGTTAAGGCGCGGTTGGTGCGCTCTGGAAATTTAATGAATTCAAGAAACTTCTTTTATTTATGTAAGCCAAGAAGAAAGCATTCCAATGAGATGACCAAACAATCAGAGTTGTGTATTTGAGATAAATTAATTCTTTTTAATGAGCTGGAAAAACTATAAATTAATTTAATATAGTAAATTAAACAATTTTGATAATGTTCTTTGAAAAGTTAAGATCAAAATATGAAGGTCTCTCCTAAATGAAAGCGTACATTTTTAAACTATAAAAATAGATGCTCAGAATCCACTTGAGAAACTGCATCTTCTAGAGCTCTTGAACTTGGATGATTTCACGAAGCCAACAAATATTTTTGTATCTGGTATTCACCGCTTTGGAATTCGTCGTTTTTCGCGTTGATTATTTTGCATAATTGGCAAGGTCGTCAGACCAAGTGTCTTAAAAAAACATGTTTTTATTTTTGGCATTTGTTAATGGCTAAAATATTTAAACGGCACAGAAAATATACAGATAATTAGAATAATAATGAGCTGTAGTCAGTTGTTTGCTGCGAACAGTCTTAATATTAACCAAATTTCATATGAATATCAAATAATTCTGTTTGAATTTAAGGAAACAGATTTGTCATGTATTTTATTTGATTCGTATGTAAATAATCAGTGCATTGTCTAGCCAAACACAATGTACATTCTGAAATCAAAATGTCAGAAAAGCAATACAAATTTGAATCAAATAAGTCGAGCAAGCAAAATGTAAAAGACTGCGTACTCATTCTAGCTCTGTCCAATGCAAACTATAGAATAGGTAAAATTTGTGAATAGTTGGGCTTGCATGGAACTATTATAACTATCCTCACAACGTTTGATACGAATTGGAATTGGACTGGATTGGAATAGCCAATAGCTCCCACAAAACAAATCAGACGAAAATATGACATCTTAATGATAAAATGTGCACTTGAATGAGTACGGGGTCTTTTACAATCGGCTCGCTCGACTGTACCCTTAGTATTTGCTCACACTAATTTTGTGCAATAAATTTTGAATAGCGAGTTTTAATAATTTGCCAATATTGATCTGTTGAAATGTTGCATTAAATTTCAGTTTTCAATACTGCAAATGCAACATGTTTTAAAATTTAATTGAATCACTTTAAATTCTCTTGCAGTATAAATTATGGCTTGACATGTTTGTTCTATGCAAATGAGAACAACTATGGCCACTTGGCCAACATGGCATAAAGTGTATTGATAGCTTTTAATTAAACGCTTCGAGCTACTAAGAATATAAACTATGCATTGGAAAACAGGTAGATAGATAGACAGAAAGATAGATTCTGAAATAGATGGATAAATATATTGCAAATGGTCGCAAAGATTTTTGTTGGTGGTGTTGCTCTATGCACATGGCGTATACGTAACATGCATTTATGCAACACAGACAGCTATGTGAGTATTTCTGCGTCGAGTGTATGTGTGTATTCCATGCATCACTAAGCACTGTTGTTAAAAGAAATAAATCAAAATTGTTACTAATGTTATTCCCTTTATTTGCGTGCATCGATACCTTCACGTGCGAATTTCACATTCATCTACCTGTGTATCTAAATAGTTTGTTATGTATCGATATCTGAAGCTATTGTTATAGCCATCTATTGAATTTTCTTTTTTCGTTGTTTGTTGTTGATTTCTGCGTTGATATTTGCCATGTAATTTGTCGTTTGCCAGACAATTTCATTTGCGTGCCAAACCAAAGTCACGTTGCATTGTTTATATTGCAATTTATTTTGTGTATTTTATAAATATTTTGCTGGAAAGCCTAAAGAAAACGACATCAACGATGTCACCCTTTGTTGTTTTTTTTATACCCTTGCAGAGGGTATATTGTTTTTGTCACGAAGTTTGTAACGCATTGAAGGAGACGTTTCCGACCCCATAAAGTATATATGTATATTCTTGATCAGCATCAACAGCCGAGTCGATATAGCCATGTCCGTCTGTCCGTCCGTCTGTTTCTATGCGAACTAGTCTCTCAGTTTTAAAGCTATCTTAATGAAACTTGGTACACATGTGTATTCCCTTTGCACGCAGAACATTCGTTAAAATCGGCCATAAAACAATCGGATGAAAAAAAAAATTTTTTTGAGCTATGTTAACCAAATTCGCTCCATATGCATTTGGCATAAAATCCCGTGTACAAACCAAATTTCATCCAGATCGGACCACTATATCATATAGCTGCCATAGGAACAATCGGTTAAGACTGGTGAAAATGCTTGGTATGAAAATTTTCTGTGTCTCTTGTACGATTTAAACCAAATTCAGGCAATACGCATTTGCTATTATTATCCATCTGCCGACCAAATTTTATTTTATCCGGATCGTACAACTATATCAAATAGCTGCCATAGGAACAATCGGTTGAAAATGCTTAGTATGAAAATTTTCTGTGTCTCTTGTACGATTTGAACCAAATTCTCTCCATATGCATTTGGCATAAAATCCTATGTGTACACCAAATTTCATCTAGATCGGACTACTATATCATATAGCTGCCATAGGAACAATCGGTCATCGAAAAAAAATTAACGCAATGTGCATGACTGCAAGGGTATATAATCTTCGGCTAGCCGAAGATAACCTTTTTTTCTTGTTTGCTTTGTAGTTTTTCTTGTTGTTATTGTTGTTCGGGAGGGTTTTCGTTTCTTAAGTGTCTTGTCAGTTGGACATGAACCCATAGAAATGTTAATCGATCGTCCAAGAAATTAAAACAAAAAAGCTAAAAACACAAAAATACAAAAACAATAACAAAAACCACTACATAAAAACTATGCAAATGAATACAAATTGCCAATGGTTGCAAAAGTTGCATAACCATCAACAATCTGGGCGTGGGTACAAATAAACCCAACGTCCAATAACCAATAGCCAATATCTGTACCCAATATAACATATTTCCAAATGTGTATGCTAATCAATTGATTAAACATATTGGGGAGTACCCAAAATAAACAGCTGAAAAAGTTAAAGATAATTAAAATATTTAAATAAATATTTATTTATTATGCAGGCTATAAGCAGACGCGAATATATGTCAAATTAATTAATATATATGTTTAAATGAAAGTTAATGATAAAATTGAAAAATTCAATTTAAAAAATTAAAATTTATTGAAAATATTACTTCATTAGAATTACTATATTATAGTATAAAACATAGTTAATTAATTAGTCTGAGAACAAAAAAGGAGAGATAATGAAATTGAAAGGAAATTACAAGGCTTGGAAAAATCCAGCAGAAAAAGACAAAAAACGGAAACAATTTATGTAAAAGCTCCGGCAGCAACTCTTATATTATTATTCCTTTTGAATTAACCTATTTATAATAAATAGGGAATACCTGACGGACTATTGAAGGTCGAAAAATTGAAAAATGTTGTTTCTATCTAAATTTTTTAATTAATTTTCGACCATAAATTAAGTGTAATTATAATACCTTTTTTGCGAATTTATATTTGAATTATAATTTTATTTACTCGGCGTTAACTGGATACAAACACGATGTAATTAAATTGTTCAAATTTGATTCTCCAATTTGGCGGAAGAACGCTTTAATGAAAGCGTTTATCAATCTTTATGTTAAAAGTGCTACATAATATATAAAACTCAAAAATATTTAAATTAGATAGTAAAATTGAAAGCTGTTGAATATTAATTTTATTAAAGAATATTCGCTTCATCATACATATTATGCTGTCTCAGTAATTCATTATTTTGTTAAATTTTTAAAATCGAAAGTATTTAATTTGTCATAATTCAGACTTAATCAAAACTGGTTTAATCTCTTAGTGAACAAGATCGTTTATATATATTTAAGAATTTAAATGTTATAAATATGCTTCAGTACAAAAAATCTTATTAAATGCATTCGATTTGACTGTAAAAGTCATTTAAAGGAGATTCGATCTGAATGAATTGGATGGGCATCAAAATGCTCTATCTTTGATGGTTTATATATTAATACAGAGATATGCATATCTTTTGTTTATACTGTTGTTATTGGTCAAGGAACTTTATACACATTACAATTCATCGGGTATAAAAATAAATCTTGTATTTTAAACTATTTGCATAAAATGTAAATAAAAATCAGATAAATGAATTCCCGGCTAGAGTTACTTATGCAACTGTTGTAGTTGCTTAACTGCATGCAGTGGCACCCTGTATACAAACTATTTGCATTTTTTGATTAAGTTTTCTCGACGCTACTATATTGGAACTATATTGGTGTCAATTGCATGGGATTTAATAACTATTCATTTTTGTGCTTTACTCATCACGCACGAGATAATAGATTTGTAATCAAAGAAAAATCTCCGTGACTTTTATTAAAGAGAGCTTTAAACCAAATAATCCAATTAGTTTAGTGGATGTAAACTTCATGCAGAACAAGACAATTATCATTGTTTTTATTGTCACCTGAAAGATATGAAATATGAATAAAAAATATATTAAGCTTATCATTTTTGAACCAGTTTTATCTCTTGTCCAAAATTCGGAAAATAACAAGATTTAAATAGGATTCAACAAGCAAACGCAATAATTGTAACCAACACCTGTTAGACGAAGGTAAACCAGTGGCTGCAACATGAACTCGCGACATTTACAATGTGGCATGCAACATACCTACAACACAAAAAGAGATTTATGTTGACAAGATTTACCAGCTCAACTGGTTGATGGTTTGGCGGAAGAAGACGTGTCTCATCATTCGAACACATGTTGCATAAGCAAGCCATTGAAAATACTACAACCAGTTACGCACAAAACTCGCCCTCGGTGTCTCCTTCTTACCCACTTTCTTAAACTCTCTTTCTCTCTCTTTTGCAGTATGCGCGAACGCAGTCAAACTACTCCACGCAGACGTCGTGCGGGTCCCAAACAGGCATTGCCTGTTGTCGAATCACCCTATAACATAGACAACACGGAGGATATTTATGGCACTACTCTGCTACCCTCGCAGCGCTGCTATGTGGATCCCTGGGATCTGGAGAACTACGATTATGTACGCAAGAAAATGGATATTGATGTGACTGCCTTAACTGTCTTGCCTGACTACGAAACCGCTTTGGATTATGAGCACGCTTCACAGTCACCCAGCCCAACGGCTGCTCGTGGTTATGCTGGTTATACCACTGGTCCGACCATGGCCTCTACCATGCCGCGCCCACACACCCGACGCCTATCGCGCAATCAATGCCGCCTTGAATGCTGCCGTTTGCCGAGTCGCAGTCGCAATCGGAATAACAGCCGCAGTAGCAAGGAGCCGCTTTATGCCGCACGCAGTGAGCTCTATGGGGCACCACCCAGTCGCTATGATGACTATATGGCCACCATGACAAGGCAGCTGCATCTGGACGATGATTACCAGCGGGAGCAGGAACTATATGCTGACCAACGATTGCTTTACAATAATTATGGAGGTGAGTCTTATCAGTGTTTTACAGAGTAAATAACTAGTTAAGTACTTATCAAAAAAAAATGTTCAACCTAATTTAATATACCGTGTAGTATACACAAGCTTTATTAATTCATTTTATATTTTATTCAAAAGGGAATTAATTTTTAATTCACATTTCCCATCGATTTATCAATTTATAATTTACAATTATCGAATTTGGTTAGGTTAGGTAGAGTGGAAAACCAGTTTGTAACTTGTATATATTTGGCAAGTTGTAGAGGCTGTTTGTCGGCTATGTCAGACAGCCCATGTAAAATAAAGGCACCAAGGTAGCGCTGTCTGGGCGGTCCTAGGGCAGGACAATGACAGAGGAAGTGTACTACCGTTTCCTCTTCCTCTTCATTTCCGCAGCTTCTGCAGAAATCGTGGACAGTCCTTCCGGGTCAGCCTACATAAATTGGCCGATCGTTTCTCATCTCGTATTGGCCAGGTAGAACGAGATCAGCTAGCCGTTCGAAGTGCTTGCTGATTCTGAGTCTACAGGACGCTAGAGGCATGCGAACTTGCCCTCTCTCGGAGTCGAGAGGGGAGACTGTGCCAAGCCTTGCTAGCTCGTCCCCAGTTGTGTTATTCTCAATATCGATCAGATCCTGCATCGGTAAGTTAAGTTTAGTGGTAACTTTAGTTTAGTTTAATATACAGGTACGAGCTTTACCTGATACCTCTGCAGCGTACAGCTTGAAATTTGGATAAGAACGATCTGCCTAGATGGGCCTATCGCCTCCTCAACTTTGGCGACCTTCCACTTGTCTGTCGGAAGTCCCGGGTTGCAGACTTGTAGATGTCGCAGGATCCGCTCAGGTTCTGCTGGCTTCTCAGATACCCAGGCTCTGGCGTGAGGTTGGATCGGGATGTTGTCCCAGTCTACTGTTTCCAGATTGACTCCTGGGTAGACTACGCCAAGGGATGCTACCGCTTTCTTGTAAAGGGTAGCGGAGTGGGCACAGCTGGGCAGCGCACCTCCGCACTCCTCGAGGATGTCCAGGAACTTGTCTTGGAGCTCGTTTTCGACAAGTCTCCATTTGTTCTTTTGGACAAGACCATCAGAGGCACCCCGGTCTAGGACACCGATGATGATCCTGTTCCGAGCGACATCCGCGAACGAGCGGGCGGGAACAGAAACTTTGTACCTCTTTGGCTGGGAGGTCTGGTCTGTCCTGTGATGATTCTTGGCGGAGCGTTGTCGCTTGCTAAAGGCACCTTTCTTGGTGCTGATCTTGGGCGGCTGGAAGTTGGGGAGAATGGATTTAGCCCAGCTGACTTGTTCCATGCTCTCCTGGGTGCCGTCTTCGCTGTTTTTAGAGAGAATGAAAGCAGCTCTTTTCTTGTCCTGGAAGGATGCTTACTTCTCTAGCTTATTTTCGGTGTTGTTGGAGTTGGAAGAGTCCTCCCGCACTACCTCCACTGCGGAATCAGTAGCCGCAATCTTGCTCTGCATACTGGGTCCCACAGTGGGAGTTATGCGTTTGGACATATCTCCCTTTTTGGTTGCCGGTTGTCTTGCCATAACCACCCTACCACCAACTCCTTTTTGGCTGGCTTGACTGGCTTGTCCTTTGCCGAAATCTTAGAGTATTGGTATTTCATTGGTATATACAAATAAAGGCAGTAAGACCAAAGTCCACTGTTCTTCCCCCTGTATATCCGATGACAGCCATCGAATTTGGTTAGTATACTACAAAAATTAAAATAAAAAAAAAAAAAAAATATATATATATATATATATATATAATATCGACTGACTTCCTGTCAGAACTACTTAATACTGAGGGAACATTAATATTGTAATTACGCCACTTTGCTCTAAAGATAGGAAGTATAAAATTTGTCACTTTCTAATTTTGGATATTATTGATTAAAATTGTCTACTAAATTTGAGCAATCTACGTGAAGTGTGGTCAAATGTATTTGAATTGTTTTTTTCTCCAATTTATTATGCTAATTCGAACCATTTTTTATTTTTCTGTCCTTCTCTTACTCACAGGTATCTCCAATGCCAGCTCCACGGAGCAGCACTCATCAATTGGTGGTGATGAACTGCCCGCGATGACCCTGCCACGTCGGGCTGCTACCTTACAACGTCGTCCCGTGGCTAGCCAGAGCAAGGAAAACGGAAACAGTTTTGCTTCGGGTTATGGTACTGCACCACATCCCAGACGCAAGAAGAGCTCAGCTGTCACTTCTGGAAGTCAAACGAAGACGATGGGAGGACATCAAGGACCACAGATTGAGTTCCCCGCACCTCCGCCACTTTCGCCCGCTTATGACTATTGCAATCCCTATGCTACAATCCCGTATTGCAGCCTTCCGGATTGCAGCGAGTGTCAACAGCAGGCGACCTCCCTCATCTACGCCGCCCCATCAACGCTCTATGGAACCTTGGCCGGAGGGCGTGCGGCCACCCAGAGCGATTCTCCAAGTGACTCATCGCTCTACGCCGGAATTTACTCACGCAAATTTGGGTTGAGCAAGAAAGGTCTGCTGCAAATTGATTACTCCTGCAGCTGGAACGACTTGGATCGTGTCATGGGTCGACACTTTTGAGCAAAATCTGTGCTAAGCTTGGTCTTGGGTTTGGTTTAGTATTTAGTTAAACTATTCTTAGTTAAGATCAAAGATCTAAAAGTCACGCGGCAAACATATTCACAAAAGTCATAAAAATATCACTCATGTACACACACATACACACCACACAACAAATTCTTACCAAATAAATAAAATTTGATTTTATTTTAAGAATCGTTTTAGTCCGTATTCAAGTCGTGCATGCAACATGCGATTACTCAAGTAAAATTACAAATTAGACAAGAAACGAGTAAGAAAGACTACAGTCGATCGAGCCGACAGTAAAAGGCCCCGTACTCCCCTAGTAGTGCGAATTTGTATTAAATGTAAATTAAAATTTTAAAAGAAAATATAAAGAATTAAAATTTTTAAATTAACTTTTTGAATTGAAATTTAAAAAACTAAATAAACAGTTGTCATTGTCGGCACTCGAACCCGCGACGTCATGCAAAGTTTCCAGAACGTGCCGCTTTTAAGAACCTTCCGATTGTCTGCATTAACATGATACAAATTTTTGTTATGTAAGAAAATAAAATGAAACGGCTTTGTCTGTGCCGAGATTCGATCCGCAGTCTGTACGTAAACAAAGAGTTTTATCTTCTCTTTCTACCAAGTGTACATAAATTACAATTATTAAACATAGTTTTTGGTGAGGGAACAGTAGTTTTCACAATTTGCGGGATCGGTAAGGGGCGTGGCAAGAAATTGAAATAAATTTGATCTACCTGATATAAGTACTTCGGTATTTACAAGAAAGAAAAGTACAGTCTAGCACGCATACATCTGCTTGTCTGCATGCACATACATACATATGTAGGTAAGTATTGGTCGCACAGCGACCAGGCAGCGAAATCATTTGAATACGTGCTTATATTTTTCTGTCTCGCTTGCACTCACAGTGGTTTTGCAGTTAAATAACATAAACTTTGAACCGTGATAGTTCTCTTGCTTAACGTAGGATTTTGATGTAACTTTCAGGATAGTTAGATATGATAAGTCTCCAAACGAATGTTAAATTACAACAATGTACTATTTAAACAAATGTACTATTTGAACAAACGGCATTGAAGTTGGAAGGTTTTATAGCTCCTATGAAAAAAGGGGGCGTGGCAGCTAAAAAATTTTAATGTCATTGCGTTAAGGCTGTCTCTAGGAACGTGCATACTAAAATTGGTCTTCTAAATGCTAAAATTACTAAGATATTCGCCTAGAACATAGATTTTTTCGAGGTTTTTCTGGTTTTATGGTCATTGCGGGGGCGTGGCAAAAATTTGAAATAAACTTGATCTGCCTGATATAATAACGGACTTTCATTGGGTGAATAAATGGACATCAAGACTTGTATGGTTGAGAACAAAATTCGAACTAACTTTGTTTCTTAAAATCCGGATGAATAAAAATTTTAACTTTTTAACCAAATTTGCTTCATATGCATTTGGCATAAAATCCCATGTGCAAACCAAATTTCATCCGGATCGGACAACTATATCATATAGCTGCCATAGGAACACTCGATTAAAATGCCTAGTATACAAATTTTCTATGTCTATTGAGCGATTTCAGCCAAATTCCCACAATATGCATTTGTTATCATTCCCAATGTGCTGACCAAGTTTCATTAAAATCGGACTACTATATCATATAGCTGTCATAGAAACAAATTGAAAACAAATTAACGCAATGTGCATGGCTGGGGCAAGGGTATATAATCTTCGGCTGGCCGAAAATAACCGTTTTTTCTTGTTTTTTTTTAAATGTTTTGGCATTGGTCATGACTTAAAAATTTGGAAAAATCCATAGGGTCAAACGTGAGACCGCCTGAAACTTTTATTTTTCTCTGCTATGACAATTAAATCTATTTTAATTTTTTTTGGTATTTTGCATCCAATTAAAGATAAATAATTATTTTATGTGAATTTCACAAAATTTGACATTGGTTCTAACATCCGATTTTCATGCAATTCTGGACTTCAGAAGCTACACAATGAGAGTTTGGGATTTTTTTAAATATTTAAAACAAAAAAAATCTAACAATATCACTTATATATATATTGGGTCGCTACTCGCCCGCCTGCAGGCAGTCTTGGAGAGTAGAGGGTTAAATCAGAGTGATCAAACGTTGCCTGCTTTTCTGCGGCGTTTAAATGCGACACTGCATTTGTAGTCGACTTTTTGATGATTTCAAATATTTTAAACTACAATATATTTCAATACAATACAATAGGTTCTACATCGGTATACAGAAGGCTGCCTTTATCTAACAAATACGGGTTATTACCCAAATTTAGAACTCCCACAGCTGAAAGGTGGAAAGTATTATATTAATTGATATTGACTTGGAGCAATATAGTTCGGCTTTTAGTATGACGCACTACGCAATCAATAATTTCACAGAAATGCATTTAATCTGCACTATTTAATATATGCCATTACATAAACAACTTCAAATATCACCTAATGCCATTCCAAACTATTACAAAATTAGTTGGTAAAGAACAGGAACTTAATTTAATACAATATGGATAGCAAAATTCATCAAAGTCAGGGCCAAAAACGTTTCCCTTGTTACTCAAAAGTTGTCAAGCCCAACAACATCGTATGCTAAACGACTTTTCCTAATTGGCCACCTCATGAGTAAAAAGGAAAACAGTCACATGATGACGTCAAAATTAATTAAAGTGAAACGATAGTAAGTTTTTCATTTGCTCATTTTTAGATACCCTACCAAATTAAATAAAAGGTACGAATCTACTTTAAAATTTCCTTCCGATATTTTGAAGAAATTTTCAAATAAAATTCATTTTCTTCCATTTTAATGGATTAACGATGATGAACTTTCAATAGATTTTCTTCTTTTTTTAGGGTATTTATACTGTGCCCTTAGTCAGGTAAATGTTTCAATTTTTTTTAAGCCTGCTTTGTTGCAATGGGCGCATAAATTAGTCAAGGAAGTTCTTAGCCCTGTGAAACATGTAATTTGTTAAAAAGCTGCTGCGAATTGGACACATCAGACGAATTTAATTAGCTGCTACCAGGCAGCAACTAACTTAATTATGCACAAGCTACAGAAATGGGGCTGTAAGTGGATAACTCCGGAGTGAATGACATTACGGCTTATGCGGATATGGCATGAGATCATATCGTTACAGGAATTTAAGTGAGATCAACTTGAAAAATAGAAATAGAAAAACAAGTAAGAAAGAAGTAAAAGACCACCTACTCGTTCTAATGCGCATTTTACCATAGAAACGAGAAAATTTTGGCCAAATTGTCCTATAGGAGCTGTTGTCCGATACGAATTAAATTATTATATATGAATTTGGTCACTCTAGATCTCACATTTCGCTTCTGATAAACCTAATAGGCTCATGTACTTTTAACATAGTACCATACACATATTGTGTAAAAAAATTTGGTGAAATATGCAACAATTTGAAATTAACTTTAGATACCAGATATATGGGGTGATTTGCATTGCAAAAAGAGCTACAAGTTGGTCTCAATCGATCACATATTTGGTAAGTCAATAAAAGAATATTTTTTTTTTCGATTCCACGCCCCTTTCGCCCACAATGAGCAAAATACTAGACAAACCTCGGAAAAAATCGGTGTTTTCGGCGAATATCTCAGTAACTATGGCACCTAGGATTACCAATTTTGGTATGAAGGTTCCTAGCGACAGCGTAAATACATTGACATTTAAAATTCTGGACTACCACGCCCCACGCCCTATCCCACAATGCATAAAAATAACTCTCAACTTTCCTTCCGTTTTTAGGCATTTGTTAATATAGTACAGTATTGTAATTTATAATTCGTGTGGAGACTAACTATATCAAACTATCCTGAAAGGTGCATTGAAATCGCACTATAATCAAGAAAACTAGAAGCGTTACAATATTGATAACAGAATGCAATATCATGTATGAGTGCAAGCGAGACAGAAACATATAAGCACGTGTTCAAATGTTTTCGCTGCCTGTGTGTCGGCAGCGCTGCCCGCGGACGCTGGCATCATATATTGTCATTCGTATGTTTATTCGCATGCAACCAAACAGATGTATGTTTGATTATGCTTAGATTGTTTTTGTTTCAACGTGTTTTAATGCAAGTACTCAACATTGTAATATCTCTAGACCGATTTTAATAATTTAATTGGGAAAAAAATGCAGAGAGTATATTACGGTCGGGCGTGGTCAACTGTACTTTTCTTTCTTGTTCTTGAGTACATTTCGCCTAATAGAGTCATGTACTGATTTGGATCGCACGGATCGAAACAATTACAAACTAAAAAATATACCACACAATTGCTTTGGGGTGATTATTTGTTACATCAACACCATAAACGGAACAGCAATTTTCTTATTTTCTCTGTCTCCGTGCGCACAGTATAAACATAAGTATATATAATTATATCCACAGGTATATACATAAGTTCCACATTTAAAATCAATAAGACAAATAAGAACAGTTCACTCTATGGCGAAAAAAGTTCTTTTCTTTTTTTTTGCAGCATTTTCCTTTTGCTGTGAATGCGATTTCAATTTCTCAATCCAATTTACCTTTTGCAATACCAATACCCAGTACACAGTACCCAATACCCTATACTAATACCAATGCCAATACGAGCACAAATACAAATTCAAACACGAATGGGAGAACAAATACAAAGCGCAAGAAAATCATAAAAAGAAACAAAAAAAAACGAAAGCAAATCGTATACGTAGAAATGTAAGAAGGTTTCTTAAAACTGCTGTTTGTAAAGATACTCTGTTTTATTACTATTGACATATTTTTTAAATGTTAATTTATTTTAAAACTA
The DNA here is from genome assembly GCA_035046005.1 of Drosophila acutilabella. Classification (NCBI taxonomy): domain Eukaryota; kingdom Metazoa; phylum Arthropoda; class Insecta; order Diptera; family Drosophilidae; genus Drosophila; species Drosophila acutilabella. The sequence continues at coordinate 941,761 of JAWNOK010000008.1, read as the reverse complement.
TGTACACTTTTTATTTTAAATATTTTTTTTTACAAGTGAAAACCATTTCTTTCCCTTTAAAACCTTGTAATAAAAGTACTAACGAGTTTACTTCAATTGCCTTGCTTCAGTTAATCCACCCTTTTAATACTCCAATACAGGATGCAGAGAGTAGAGGCTCGGTTCACTTGGAAAATGCACATAAAAGCGCAAATATTTGCGCAACATTTTCAAACATCGTCGCAGACGCGTCCATAAAAATCGAACAAGAAAATATGCAAAATGAAACGCATAAAAAGTATAAAAATGAATGGAAAAAGGGGAACTCAAATAAAGAAAGACTAAAAGTATGCATATTTTTGTGTGCTTCTGTTTGCCTCATTCTTTATTTTTTGTGCTCGGATTTGCTTTTATTATTGTATACCGTCAAACATTTGCATGCGGTGGCGATGGCGCCTAAATGTATGCCACACTTTCTGCACCAATGCCTCAAAGCGATGCTCCAATCGTGCCTTCACCCCAACAACCACTCTCTGGAACTCACTGAGCTCCATTAGTATTTGCATTTACGTGCGGCGCCAACTCGACACAGTCGCCCTTTTCTCACCGTCCTCACTCCTCGCACCGTTCAGTATTCTGTTCTCTCTTTATGTGAACATGCAAATCGCGGCGAGAATATTTCGCACTTCACTGAATTGAACCGAACCTAAGTAAACGTGTACGAAAACTTTCGTCCTGTCTGTTATCAAAAAAATGTGTTCAATTCGCAATGTCAACTGGACGACAACTGACAGCCCAATCATTTGGAATTCTATAAAACAAATTCAATTCAATTTCACCGTTTCATAGCTAAAAACTGTTCGTGTTTTGGAAAGATAGTCAACCATCGTGATTTTTTATGATTTATGAGAAATTTTGACAAATTTGTTTCCTGGAATGTCTTTTTTTCGACACTTTAAGCGGATTTCTCATCTATTTCACTGGCTCGAAAAAAGCCAACATAGTTCCTTTTATCTATTTGCAATCTTTTTTTTTTGGCAATTGTAAAGGAATAATTCTCAAATTACGAGTGCAAATTGCACATGAAATGCTGATTGCAGTTACAAACGTCTCTCAATTCCCAGAAACTCTTACCAAAACTCTTTTTAGTGATGCTAAATGAACGAATGATAAATAAGACTGCTGCTGTAGCTGCTTTGATATTTTTTAGAGAAATCTATAAATTATTTACGACTTAAAATATCATTTAAGCCATGGAGAAAGTTTTCAAACAATTTTGGAATAAATATCGTTGATAAAGGACGTTAGTCAATATATTAATAGCAATAATCTTCAGTTTCTGGTAAATGAATATGGAAATTCAATTATTCAAACAAAACAAAATAAATACATTACATTTTAGTTATCTTACTAATAAACCCGATTGTGATTAAAAGTCCTGAGTCCTTAGATTTCCAATGAACTTCAACCATAAACTTTTGCATTAAAATTCCTTTGTTATAACAAAGAGAATCTTTTACCTAAATTGTACGGGCTGTGTTATTGTTTCATATGCAGGTCATAAATAAATCAAAACGTGAAACTTTTCCTTTTTAAGCTCTAAGAAAATCTTTCGTGCCGCTTTCCGTTGCAACATGTCAAAAATCTGCAACTAAATGCCGTCATAAATTACAGCCAGCTGTCAAAACTCACAGTTTTTGTTGTTGCTTTTATTATTATTTTTTATTGTTGTTGTTGATGTTAGCCAGGCAACGCATGCAAACAATGAGAAATGCTAAAAATAAACTTGAAAACCTAATTAAACTTTTCTCTTTCGTTTTGCCCAAAAAGAGGAAAATAACAATAAAGTCAGAGGATGCCAAACCGTAAAAACAACAACAACTGAGCTAATTGTGTAACACACACAGACAAAGACACACATATACTACCACAACAACGAACACACATACACACTGTCGTCTGTCAGTCAGCTTACCAAAATGTCTCGGGGAGTATTTTCCGTTTATGCAATTTTCCAGCCATTTTGCACCTTGCATTCCAAGAATGTCTTTCGGTATACCCTATAAAATATACAAAGCATAAGCTTGGTATGCTTTGATACAAAATCGAAAGAAAAAAATGTCGTTTGCTTCTATTTATTATTAAGTATTTTCTTGTTTAAATAATTTATTACCTTTTTTTTGTTTTTGAGATTTTGTGGAGTTTTTCGTTTGACTCTAAAAAGGTATCTTTTGATAGTATAACATTACTTTGAGTTTATTATTTTAATTTTTTATTTATATTTTATTTTATTTTATTATTTCAATTTTCTGAGTTAAAATTGATCCACAGTTTTATCTAAATAACAATAAACATATATTTATTATTTCAAAATAGGGTATAAGTAAGTACATTCTTTAGTTGATGTGTCTAGTTACTTGTTTTTAATTAAAATACAGCTTGAAGGTAATGGGCACATAGACATAACACATTTATAGTATAGGGTATACACACTTACATACCACACATACCCTACATACTCGAACACACGGACAAAGTATGCCCCAGGTTGCCATTTGCTAATGAATAAGTTAATTTTATCCTGGCCGCGATGTGGTTCTCTTTCGTGCAGATCCCATTCTGCTTGACACTCTGCTTTTCTGCGTTTTTCTCGGCTTTTCCCACCTCTCCAGTGTTATTTAGGTGGCAAATGCTTGTCGCACATTTTAAACCCTCAAAGCGGTCATTAGAGACTTTGCTTCACTTTGTGTGCTTTGTAATTTAACAAGTAAGAAAGGCTACAGTCGAGCGAGCCGACTATAGAAGACCCCGTACTCTCATATTACGTTTACATAATTAAAATTTAATATTTACATTTTCAATTAAAATTTAAAAATTTAATTTAACTATTGTCATTGTCAGCATTTGAACATATGTTAAACAAACATATGTTTGTAATAAAAAACTTTGTATGTTTCTGTCTCACTTGCGCGCATACAGTGATTTTGCAGTTATGTAACATAAACTTTGAACCGTGATAACTCTCTTGTTTGACATAGGATTTTGATGTAACTTTCAGGAGAGTTAAATATGATAAGTCTCCAAACGAATGTTAAATTACAACACTGTACTATTTGAATTAATGCCTTAAAAACGGCATTGACGTTGCAAAATTTTTTAATTCTTTTGAGAAACGGGGGCGGGCAGCTCAAAACTTTTAATCTCATTGCAATTAGGCTGTCTCTAGAAACCTGCATACCAAAATTGGTGCTCCTAGGTGCCTTAGTTATTGAGTTATTCGCTTAAAACACAAATTTTTTCGAGGTGTGTCTGGTTTTTTGCTCATTGGTGTCTCTAGCTCATGTAGTTTAAAAGATCATACAGACGGACGGACAGACAGACAGACGGACAGACTGACATTGCTATATCGACTTGGCTGTTGATGCTGATCATGAATATATATACTTTATGGAGTTGGCCACGCCTCATTCTGCCTGTTACGCACATCTTGCTTCTGACAAACTTAATAGACCCCTCTACTCTATTTTAAAATATACGGGGTCTAAAAACACGGCGTATCCTTAATAATATTTAGATGAGTACTCAGTTTAGTCAATCTTCTCAGTCACGAACAACAACAGCTAGCACTAACTATAGACGTATAACTATGTATTTATATACAATGTGAGTACATATTTACTTAATTCACTATATGCAAATTAAGTTGCTAACGTTGTTGCTTTTGCTATTATGCTACTCCCAAAAAGTGGGCGTATCTAGGGCGGGCACTTTAGTGTCGGAAAGAAGAATAACTACAACAACTACACGAGAAAAAGTGTTGAAGTTACGTAAGCCCCAAATCCATTAGTTGAAGCAACTAAATTAAAATAAAAAGCTGCCTGGGCTCCCCTGCAGTTAGGGAGTTCAAACTACAGAGGGGAGGAAAGCGGCGGGGTTAAGGGCAGGTCAACAAGTGCCGTTAAAAGGGAATGCAACTTAACGTGTAAAATGCTCAACTAAACGCGACTCAACCCAATGCCCAGTTTGTGGCATGTGTCCAAACTGTACTTCTATAGGGGCCTTTTATCGTGCACTAAACAATGGAATTACGACCCCAGTCGGTCTTTAGAGTTTTGAATACATGAGGGAATGTAAGCTATATCTACACACACATATTTATATGTACGTGTACTTTTATGCATAAGTATGTATAATCAGCACAACTTCCTTGTAAAGTTTTACTGCGACGTATTTAAACTATAATAATGAGTGTTTTTCTTTTATTACACTTTTTAGACCTTGTTCTATATACAAATTTCTAAAAAAGTTATGATTATTTTAATTTTAATTATTTTTCTTTAAATTATTTAAATTAGAAAAACAAGAAAAAAACGCTACAGTCGGACAAGCCGACTGCAAAGGACCCCTTACTCATTCTCGTGTTGATTTTTCTTAATTTTCGACTGATTTGTCCTATGGAAACTATAGGATATAGTTTATTTCCGATCTGATCCAAACTAATTAAGGATAGCTATAATCATTAAATACACATAATGGGTGAGTTTGACTAAGATCGCAATTTATACTAAATGTCTACATAAAAATTGTCTATTTTCAACCTATTTGTCCTATGGGAGCTATAGGCTATAGTTGTCTGATACCAATCAAACTGGGTGAGGATAGATATTAATCAATATTGTTTAATATTTAAACATAAATACGGGCTTTATAAACTATTACACATAACATAATTTTTTATGGTAAAATGATGTCCCTAAATACATTTTACTTTGCTTCAATAAAACATGATATACCTTAATTTCCTGTTGTTTCACCTTTATTGAACAAATCAGATTTTTTTTTAATGTTGAAGCATCAATAAATTAGTCAAATGCTTCATCTTTCAATTTTCAGCTTTGTCTGATAAATGTCTCTGGTAATTTATTTAACAAACGTCAAGCCTGGATTTGGGCCACAAATTGGGATTCCTTAGAGCCCTTGGGTATATATGCAAATAACCACAGAATAGAGCTCAAAAAGAGCATATTTCATATTAATGTTTATGTTTATGTTATTTTCTCTCGACATTTGCAATTTGTGAACATGTCAAAAAGCCTTTGGATAAGCCGACAAGACCAATAATTAATGCAGCAACTGCTCTCAGTTACAACAAAAAGTTAAGCGTAAACTAAAACCAAATATTAGATGACAGTCGAGTAGGAAGAAATATGAAATAAAGTTTAAAGTGGACATGGAAATGAAGACAAACCAGTTATTTACAATTTGTGATATTGTATAATAATTTAAACTTTTATAATTATAAGTAAACAAATACAACTAAAGTGGCATTCTTTTATGGTTTAATATAAATAAATATGACAATTATTGTTAAACTCCTTAGTATTTCCAAATTTTAAACATATAATGTTTTTATTTTTTACATTTTAACAGAACTGTTTTAAATGCTGTTATTTGTAGGAGAAGTTACTGTTTACTATATTGTCAGAGCGATGTTATTAACATTCCTGATTTCACAGAGCTGTTAAAACACTGTTACATATGTTACTCCGTTCACAGTTGAAATCTATGGAATCTCCGATGTTTAAATTATATATTTTCTGCAAAATTTGAGCTGAAATAACTTATAGTCAGTTATGTACATTGCCAATATTCTGCGTTAAATTATTATAAAATAAATATTGGATTTATGGTACTTTCTAGGACTATATAGGACATTACGTACGATTCGCGATAAAGCGTACGAACCGCATAACACACATTCTTAATACCCTCGAAAAACGTATTAGAATGCCAAACGGTAAATATTTTCATTTTGCTCTGACGTTGTGTGGCAACTGTAAAATTTTATGCAACACATACACATACGCAGGCATATACACAGATACTTATATACATTCACAGACATACGTGGCGCAAGCAACGTGACGAGAACGTACGTAGCCCTGGCAGCAAATAAATTTCACGCCATGCCATAAGCTCACTCTCACTCCCAGTCCCAGTACGCCTCCTGCTGCTCCCGGTCCTCGTTTAGCTGCTGTTCCTACTGCCGCAGCTACTGAAGCTCCTGTTGCCAGTTCAGTGTCAGTGTGTCAAGCAGCGTGCGATGTGGAATAATTTGCAAAATGTCATTATTAGTTTGGATTTTGCGCAGCAGCAAACTAAGGAACGGAAAAGGAACAGGAGCAGAAGCAAGGAAGAGCAAGACAATGCAATAGATGGGAAGTAGAAACAGTATATATACAAAGGACACACGGGCACGTTTCTGCCTCTGGATAAGTTGGACCCAATGAAACTGTGCCCCAAATGCGATGCGATAGCATGGGAAGAGAGAAGGTACGATGCTATGAGTTGGGGACTGGGACTCGTATATCATCATCAAGGCTGAAGGAAGCTTATGTGTGTTTGTGTGTGTGACATTGTTGCTTTTATTGTTTACCTGGAGGACACGTAGCCAGCGTCTCGCTGATACCGTTATGCCACATGCATAAGCAAAAAAAGAGTATATAGAAAGAGTGAGATAAATAAGAGAAAAAGAGAGAGATGGAGATAGATAAATTGGCTTTACTTAGGTAAAGCTGATGCACAAACTGTAGGGAAATCATTAAGCAAGCAATGTAAATGAAATTAACATACTGATATCCTGGCCCAGGCCTAATTCAAGTTAAGGACAGCTCGGATAAGTCCAATGATGGATTGCAGATAAACCAGAGAGCCAGAGAACGTGGCATAAAAACCTAAAGGAAAATTGAAAAGCAACAAAACAACAAAACAAACAGAGCAGATGCTTATTCCGCCGATTAAATTTAATACAAGGGATATATAGAAATCGTCTACAAAAAGCAAATCAAATAACATTAGGCAAATCAGATCAAGCAGGTGAATAATAGATTACAATTTTCCATCCAGATGTTTATTAAAAAGACATTTCACCAGACGTTGTCCATTATTTTGTCTTTCCAGGTGGAGTTGTACATTTATCGATTTTATACAAATCTATTGGTTATCCAATTTAATAAACAAAGAAATAAAACTAGCAAATATTGGTTCATTTGGGCTAGTTCAGGACACAAAAAGATTGGATAATTAATTAATTAATATACACAAAAAAATTCACTCCTAAATAAAAAAAAACTACAGCTATGTTGGTCGTATTTTCCACTCTTTTTCTCATCATTTTCTACTTCTCTTTCTTTATTATTCGTTTATTGTGAATCAAATAACCAAATTCTTAACTTGCCTCATTTAATAACTTTATGAGAATAAAAAGTTTAAGACACGTTAAAGACAGAAGAGTTTCTAAGATTTTTCAGCTGATTTAAGGTGGTTAGTAGTCATGAGGTTAAATCATAAAGGTTTTCGGTATGGCGTAACAGCTTACGTATTCTTCTTCGAAGTTTGAATGATACACAAATTGTCAGGTTCGAACAAAAGTGAACTTATTTTTGCTGACAACACAAATGTCGGGGTCGTAAAGTGAAGTCGCGCACATGTTTCCGTGTCCCAGAACAAAAATTCGTCTATAACTTGGGCAATAAGTCAGAATGTGTTAAACGTGATATATTCATGTGATGTCCATGCTGAAGATGGACGGGAGCACGTTCTCCAGTCACCTGGTCAGCTGGTCATGTGATTAACTGGGAAGACTCAAACGAAATGAAATTACGCAATACACTAAATACAGAATTAGGAAAAAAAAAACAGTATGTCACTAGTCTGTTAGTCAGTTTGTCAGTCATTCTGTCAGTCAATCAAGTAGTCAGTCAGCATAGTGGAAAAGCGAGGGAAGGAGGGGGTGTGTCTTGTGTCGACTTTGGCATCTAATAAAGCTTATGGAGCGCAAAATTGGATTTGCATACATTATTGGTTAACACAAGTGGAAAAGCAGGAAATTTGGGCCCAAGTCACATGGAAAATGGCACACAGAAGTCGCAAGCTCAGCCATGTAATGCGTTAATGGAAAATGCTTTTTCAGTTTTACCCTCAATTGACAGTGGATCAAAAGGCGTAAAATTAAAATACTGTATGAACTTACTTCTTTAAACAATTATTTAAACAGTGCGTGCAAATTAAAAAGGAAATTTCAAAATTGTTACACCAAATTATAGCCAGTGCCAAGGAAAAAAAAAAGTAAACATGAAGACAATTCAGCATCAACAACCAGTTATAAGAGATCTTACTTTTTAAATATTTTACTTACCAAAATAGGATATCGTTCAATGGAATAAACTCTATTAAACTTTTTCTGCTCTTTCAATTTAGTTCATCATTTCTGACCACTGTGCAATTGACTTTAAATTTGGATTTGGTGTATGTTTTGGGTGTGTTTATATTTGATTGCCGTAAATGCGATTAAGTTTAGCTTGGACTTCAAAAGAGACATTATTTGATTGCCAGCAGTAGGAATAAATTGACTCCGTTCACTGCTCACTGCCGAGCTTATTGCTTAATAGGACACGCCCCATAAATCTCTAAGGTGCAGTTCCACGGTTCGTATGGGCGTCATAAATAAAACGTTAACGCTGCAGGCACCAGCCGCACAGCAAAAAAAAATGGAAAAACGTAAAAAATAATCAAAATAAAATAAAATAAAATGCGGATATAAATGAAAAATGCACAAAGCAGTTTGCCTTGAGTATTTTTTCAGCTTACACACAGCCATGCACACCAACACGCACACACACAAAAAGTTCTTCACACACGGGACCTGCATTTTAATGTGCTGCGTCGTTATTGCGCCTAGAAGCTTACACAGACCAACGAACAACGACGACCATGCATCGACCACAGGCAAAAGGTCAGCGTGACACGTTCTGTGGCAGGATCTGGTTGCATGTGACTCGCTGTGGTCAGCGAAACGGTTTTAAATTACGACCAAGCTGTGCTGAGCTGCTTGTTAGTGCCTCTAAGGCGGCAATTTGTTGCAGCCACTGCGCCGGAATGGCTAGCTAAAAATAGATAATAAACATATGTTTATTGTCGTTCACAAAATCCTTATGCCAAAGTATGTATGACTCGACAAAAGTCTATGCTTACAGAACTCTTGCGATCTTATATATTTTTTTCAAAAGTATTGAAAAATTATTTAAGATTTAAGTTTTATTGAGTTAAACTTGTATTTCACAAGACCAAAGTTTAATAGAAATAAATTACACCCGTTCTTGGATGATTTATTCTTGTTACCATTTTAAAATTTTCTTTATAAAGAACGGATTAAATATTCTAATATTTATTTATTTAATCTAAACAGTTTTAATTAATTTTTTAAAATGTTTATGGAATTGATTTATAAAACTTTTACTAGATACTAAACTTAAACTTAGGAGCATATTGATTGTAATATTAGCTTTGCTTTGATTTCGTTGCATATGAGACGATAACTTTATAATTACTATCACATAATTTTAATATAATACCAGACAACAAGTGAATGATTGCTTGTATGTTTTTGTTCTTTGTAAATTTTTTCGAATATGGAAAAAAATAAATTGAAAATCAGCCAGCTGATCTAATTGCAAAGTTGAACTCTCCTTGGCAAAAGTGTCCCGTAATTTACAGCCTGGCAATTACAAGCTAATTGAATTGCGCAATTTGCATGAATAAAGAATGGAATGGCTTATTAAAGTCATCTGGCTGACACAGTTGAAACTCCATTAGAAGGCACTTCTATGAAAATTCTACAGACAGTGTGATCCAATTACACAGATGAAATCTGTTGAGCGCACCACGTGGCGTATGAGCAACGCCGTATTAAACAAATAACACGCATAAAAATCTATTAAACATTCTCGCATTTTCTTTTTTCTGTACAAGTAATTTAGTAAGCAGAAGTAGAAAGCTTGGCTGTTCAGTAAGCCGACACTGAGCGACCCTGTATTTCAGAAAACTATCACCTTTTCGTTCCTATTTTTTTGAAGGGGAAAAATAAATTGGTAACATTAAAGTTGGTTGCGGTTTCTCAAAAATATTCTCTGTATTTTTCATCTGTTTCTAAAACTATTCTGATACATATTTTGGAGCGTAAAGCAATTTTGCAATCTTTGCAGGCCCTATACTAGCCTTCAACAGAGAGTCTAATAAATGTGCATGTAAATGAAACTTGCTAAACGAATTTACTTGTAAAATGGTCACACCCAAGCGGGTGGTCTCTATTTAAACGAAGGGTGGCATAGACAGAGACAGGGAGCTGTAGGTGGTCAGCACAAATGACAACGGCGACACATTTACCATACAATGGACCCAGAGGGAAACGAGGGTAGGGATCAAGGGAAATGCCGAGCACTTGACAGTCACAGGCCACAGGCGCAATATTTCAGAAGGACAACGTTAACTTGGCTTTTCATTTAATTTTTTTTTTTGTGTTTAGCAAACAAAGCCAAAGAACAGAGGAGAAAGTATAAGGAGATGGGAGCAAGAGGGGGTGCCAGCAACAAGCCATAAATCAATTGACAGTGCAGAAAAATTGCAGAAAATTACTTGATATTTACGGTCAGCGCACAAAGAGAAAGTCAGAGAGTCAAGCGACATGGCAACAGCTCTTTGAACGATGACGATGACAATTACAATGATGATTATGATGTTGATGATGATGACGATAACGATGATGTGTCACCATGGCACGCCCACCGCCAATCGTCTAGGGGCATAAACATGAGTGCAACAAGTTTAGCTGGTATCAATGACACTCAAGGACAGCAACATTGTTGGCCATAATTACATATGTTACATCTTTGAGTGTGCCACATGTCGTATTAGTAATAAGTGTCCAGCTGCACAGTGGAGCACACTACGCTTTTATAAAATATATTGCTTGGCTGAAACTAAAGCCATTAGAAAAATTTAAAAACAAAATTGGAATCAATATTTGTTTAATAATTATTTATTGGTTCTATAAATAAAAATAATGGAAATTATTTTAAAATATTCAATTTACGATTGTAAATCTTTTCTGTAGATCTAAAAATGCTAACAAAAACATACATTATTAACTAATTATAGATAGATATTATATATAATAGATTTTTCGATCATATTATACAAAAATTTTAAAATGTACGACACCATTATGTGTAAAATAAAAATCAAGACTCTTTAGACAATTCTTAAGAAGTTTGTTCTTTGCTCATAGGAGTGAAATAGTCAAACAAGTAGTCAAGCCAAATATATGTTTTTACTTAAGTAGCTGATCTCTTTTTATGGTTGTAAAACAGATAGCAAACTGGCGAACATTTTAAGACCGTAAAGTTGTCCAAAATTTAATGCGTTGCCTCACTGTGACACATCAATCGTTGGCGCAAACTGTCAACAACAAACGGTAAATGCTTTTATGAACTATTCTCGTAACTTTCGCCTCTCCCCCATCCTAAGCGCTTACACCCCGACCCCTGACCTAAAGCATGCGCCTATGTCCTGCTGTGTACTGCAGTTGCCAGTAGAGAGAGAAAGGACAAGAAAGAGAATTAAGAGGTGGGGAAGAGTTGGGACGATGATGTAGTGTGTATGTCTGTGTGTATGTGTGTGTGAGCATGTAATTATTGTGTCAACTGAGGTGTGTGTCATGGGGTCAAAGTAGAGACAAAGCCAACGTCCTTGGTGCAGGTCCAAAGCCAGTACCAGAAACTTATTTTGCCCACCAACCCACTCCCTCTCCTCCTTGTCAACCGCTGCCCCCACCTGTTCTTTATGGGTCGAACTAGACTCATAATTGCATTGTTGCCGTTGTAATTACTGGCAAACATGCAGTTAATTAAAATCATTAAAATGCCTTTGAGCCAAAACATCAGAAAACAGCAATAACAACAACAACTATGGTGACTACAACGACAAACGCCTGTCACTAACGGTAGTGGAATGGAATGGAACGAAATGGAATAAAATGGCCTTGGGAGTGAAATGGAATGGCACTGCCTGCTGGCAGCTTTAATTTCCGACACACGCTAGCCAATCCTTACAACGGAATACATACAAACAAATTGTATAGGTATATGTAAATATATATAGAATTGACAACCTCAGCAAAAAGTTCTTATACCCTTGTTACCTACGATTATTGCAACATTTAGATAAAACTTTTATATTATCAATATATATATTTTATATTATCAATATATATATTTTATATATATCTGTATATAAATATTTTATATATATATTTCTCCAGTGAAGGTAGCTAGAAATATTCCAAATAATAAGTAATATAAATATATTAGACACTAACGACGTGATCTAGATAGTCGGATGATAAATATTAATAAGTAGTATATGTTAACACATTCACAGACATACATTTAAATATTTATTAATTTAATTTAAACTTGTTACTTATATATTTCAAACATATTTTTTATCGTAAAATAAATATATTAATAAACTGGCATCGACTAAAATATATATAGCACCAAGCTTTGTTTCAAATGTAACGTGATCTGTGACAAAGTTAATTTGCTGTTTTGTAGGGTATACAAAGGTGACATACTGCCAGCCGTCTGCGTGCAAATTACTTTGCATCCAGCAGAGAGCATATTAAATTTGTCATCAAAGTTGCAAATAAAACGGAGTGAAAAAAAATATACAAAAATAAATTTTAGTTTTATTTCTGCCATGTTCATTGGATTAAAAAATTCCTTAAACTGAAAGTCTTCTATTCAAGTCCCGAAGACTATATGCCGTTTTTAGTATTTTTAGTATTTGAGTGATGTCATCTGCTGTCTGTACCAGGTAGTACCCCGCCTAGTACCGTTGTGACCATCAAAGACACCGTCTGTACGTGTCACACATTTATGTGTATCGTGTTCGATGACAATGTGGGTTCAGGTTCAGCGTCGGTCTGGCACTTTCTCAGTCTTTCCAAGACGCTGCCTTTTTAGCTGCCAATTGAAAGATTTTGATTAATGTCATCGGTTGCAAATATTGGGGACAAATGATTGAAGATTGCCTGTTAGGCCAACATTTGTAGTTGACACCGACGAGACATGTAAATGTCATTTAGACACATACAATAAATCAAATAGGAAACCTTATTACAATCCAATATTGACAGCCAACGTCGTAAAGCACCATAACAATGACAATACGCCTAAAATAATGTGTAGATTATAATGGCTCTTTGTACTTGAGTACAAAAATGTTGCAATTTTTTTAGCTCAGAATTTAATACAACTGATTAATGAAATTAAATTATTTTTAACAAATGTAAGGTGCATGCACGTACTCAAAAAGAGTACAGGGGCTATTTGGTTTGTTAGAAGAAGCCGTTGTCAAATCCATAAATCCATATATCCTTGATCAGCATCAACAGCCGAGTCTTTCTGTCTGTGCGTCACAAGAATTAGTACGTGAGTCTGCTCGCTCGACTGTAGCCTTTACTTTTTTTGGAGGTAACTTATTACTCTGGATAACACAAATAATTTTTGTATTGTATGAACGTTGGACGCAGTCGATTAAATTAAAATCCTTCAGCCCAAACACGCGTATCGCGTATAAAACATGTTTAATGTTGATGAGCATCATTGGTACAGTTGATTATTAATACAATAGAATACCATCTTCCTACTTACATAATAGAGTGTTGAATTCATGCCCAATCGAGAATGGCTTCTGCCATAATTAATGAGGTAAGTCTCGACTCCCTTTCAATTGATGTGTCTCGAGTTCAGCCTTTCCTTGGCTTTTCTTATGTTTATGCGACTCTGTGTAGCTCTTATTTTATTCAAACCAATCCCAACAGATAATTTTCGGCATGTGCTAGAAATTGTGTGTGTCCTTGGACCAGATAACCATATGGCCGTCAGTGTTGCCATTATTTATTGCAAAAATGGCAGAAAATCAACAAGCTTAATATAGTTGTATCTAAATTGTTAGCACTTTAAATGAATGTTTTCATTTGAAAATAAGAAAAAAGAAACAAGAAATTGAGAATGTTAGATTTTTTGCCGAAATTCTGGATATTTTGAAAGTTTTAATTTATTCATAAAATTTAAGAAATATATACCTGGATATATTTTTTGCAATAATTATTTTTATATTTGAAAACTATTTTAATTATCCCAGTTTCGATTGCCAGACGTGTCGGAAAACAGACAACAGTGGCAACACTATCGGTAAGTGGCATCCCTTCTAAGCTTGGTTAAGAAAATTAAACATATTGTATTTCCCAACAAGATAGCCAATAAATATATGCATGCATGTGAGTGCAAAAGCATTCGTCTTTAGTATGTAATCAAATATGAACAAATTGGTGATTGAGAAGGCGCCTGGCGAACGCAATTAAATTTTAACAAGCCTGGAATATGAAAAGGTGCTATATAATTTTAAGTGTTCTGTTTCTCAGAATTATTTCCTTGAAGCAACAATTAAATTGCCACCCGAATGCTTTCAATATAATAGCACTGAAAATTCAGAGATAAATATAATAGAATACGGTTACAGATGAACATTCTGGGCAGTAGCCGAAAAGTAATAAACCAAACGAAAAGCATTCGAAATAAAAATTTAAATTAAACGGAAGTATGCGCTGCGTCCTGAAGTGGAAAAAGGCAATAAAAAGGAAGATATATGATTAAATACCCTTGTGGAGTCACACATTTTATTTTAGCCAGACGACCTCATGTTTTAAATAAACCATTGACTAAGTTTAGCCTACTAAACAAGATTAAAAAACTGAATTTGTTACTAAACCAGTTCTAGATCAATGCCTACGTAAGAATCTACAATCCTTATTCTTCCACGTATTTTTAATTTAGCTGATTTAAAGTAATATATTCACATTTAACATAAATAATTTATAATATGCTTGACAAATCGGTGGTATTCAATTTCAGTCATTGAAGTGCAAGGAAACCACAATTATTATTGTGGCTCTTCTAAGGTACCACCCATGGAACCTCCGCAGAGGTTTAATCTCGAATCAACTTTCAAAACATCATTACTCAATGTCGCTACGGGTGAGAAAGTGTGGAATGGGAGTAAGGGAAAATGAGATGAAAAAATTCAATAAATAGTGTGAGTGTGGGTAAAAGTAAGACAAGCACCAGGTGTAAATAAGCGAATAAAATCAGCTCATAACAAGAACAAATGCTATAGTCGCCTCGCGACTTTAGGATACCAGTTAGTCAATTCCATATGTTATTGTGGTGTAATAACAGTATTAGTGCATTCGTTAAGGTGACGGACACTGTGAAGTTGGATTAAAATAGCTTGGTAAACAAAAACAATTCTTAAACAAATATATATTCAGAGCATTTTATTTCAAGATTGTTCCAATGGCATCTATACTTGATCAGTATGATCATATATATTGATGATTTGGAAATTTTATCTTTCATTTGCGACCTCTAGGCCTTTCTAACCTTATAGTTTCCAAAATTATTTTGTTCATACAGACGGACATGGCTATATCGACTCGGCTATTGATGGTGACCCAGAATATATGTACCTTATGGGGCCTACTATACTCTACAACTAAAGGGTATATAAATTCCGAAAAATACGAAATATTTACCTTGAAGGACGCACAGTCCCCAAAGGCCAAAACCCAAGAATGAAAAAGGTGATGAGGAAGGAAAGAAGAAACTGATGGAAAAGATTTAAGAGAAGGAGATGGAACTTATTCTAGGCAAAATCATTAAACATTTAAACACTGATTGATAAGAAATATATAATATTTATCATTAATTGTAAAGTTAAATAGTATATATAATAAACTAAAGAAAAGTACAAAACATTTATTTAATTTATTAAAATTATTATAAAGAAATCTTCAAAATCAATGAAGTAAATATTACAGGTTGGGAAGAAATCAAAGTGTACATTTAACTTTAAGTCGAATGAGCCAATTTTAATCATCGAAGTTAACCACAAAATATTGTCAAATTTATTTGGAGAACTGACATTATCGAAGTCTTTCCAGATCTGACTTGCAAGCTTTGACTTTCCACTTGGTTTGCTCAGTAGCATTTGCATTTGGCCAAATTCATGCAACATGTTTAAGAAAAACAAAGCCGGAGCAGAGCTCAAGGACCTTTGCGGGTCGTCGAGTGTCAGTGGAAACGACAACTATGCGGCTGCTTGACAGTCGCTAACTTGAGTTGAGCTCAGTTCTTTGTTTTCATTTCGCTGAATAGTTCATCTTAAATCTAAGGAAATTGTTGTTGATTTGCTTTGAAAATACATTTTTTGCGAGTGCGCTCTACTGTATGTATGCAAATTGTTGGCTTCTGTTAAGGTTTTGCAGAGTTAGGGTGAAACATGCCGAAAACCTCGCAAATCCGTTGAAAATCCTTTTTAACTTTTAATGATGCGACTTCGGCATCGACTGCGGCAGCGACAGCGATGCCAGCAACTTAAAGTGTGCCAATGTTTTCTCTTGGGATTTGCGTTAAGTATCTGCTAAAAGCTTACTTTCATTGCGTTTGCTGCCAGCCGAAAAGGCAGCAGCAACCACATGGCTAAAATCAAAATGCCGCTCGGCAGCTGCCCCAATTTTGTGTGCCATCAATTTAGCCTGGCCAGAACAATATGAAAAAGCCAACATCTCATTTTGCAGAGGGATGAAAACTGACAGCCATAAACGCTGCCTTTCTTTTCTTTCCCATTTTCTAAATTTTCCTTTATTTTCGTTTGCTCTCTGTTTCCTTTTAATCTGGCCTAGAAACTGCTTTGGCCAATGATCTTGCTTTTTGTTTTGCAAATTGACTCCAAACAGCAAATAAAACATAAATACATTTTTTCATTCCTATTAGCTACATTCACTTTGACTCCTAAAAAATTTTAAATTGAAATGGGTTAACTCTATAAGATATTTTATATTATTATTCATTCGAAATAAACTTAACGTGGTTGTTTAACAATGTGTTGCTTATTAATTTAACTTAATTTATTTCATTTTATTAAAATAATAATATTAAATTTAAATAAAATGAAAATCCGTATTTATTAATAACAATATTACGATCAACTCAATAATGAATTAAAAACAAAAATAATGTAATAATTCTTTCAAGGAGTGCGGGAATAAATTTTTAAGTATAATTGGTCGTTTTTTGGTACTACTGTCATTTAGTACTACAGTTTTATATAATTGTATATTGGAACCAATAAATTATCATTCTGCGAGCAACACTATAAAAGCAGTGCAGTTATTTATACAAAAAGAATATTATTCTTTTGTTTTCATATTATTCATATATTTTAATTTATTGTGAACTGAATTTAAATTTGGAAAGCCCGAACTAAGAATTTATAAAATCAACAAACGCTGAGCGTCACTTAAATAGCAGTGTTGGAAAACAAATAAAAAAGAAAGAATAACTAAAAGGATAGGAAGCAGTCGTCTGACCGACATTGACAGACCCTGTAAGGCGGCCAAGGAATATTCAAAATAAATGGTTTTCATTTTGATAAATCATTTTCAGCCGAATGTAATTAAAGTTTTTTTATGCTGTTTAATTTAAACTGATTTTAATCAGAAATTGAAAGACTTCAAAATCGAGTATAAGGATACTTATAAACGGGTTTACCAATATATAAGCTGGAGAATATGGGCATATAGACATAGGAAGTTGATCAAGAACAGCTATACTTCAAGAAATCGAGCTCCTCAAAATACACCGTTTAAACTATTTTAAACTGCACTAATTTTATAAGCCCTTGAATTTGGCAAGTACAGGGTCTGCAAAACTGTTGTCCATTCCATGAAGCAGCGGAAAGGAAGTGCAGCCATTTCTAGCGCATCCTGCAGTACCAACAATGAGCATCCGCCGCCGCTCGGGCCAGAAATTGTAAATTTTCGCAGAGGACAAACAAAAGCGCGCCAGGATGTGGGCGGAATGAAAAAGAGGAAGGGCTGCAGCGGAGCAGCCTTGTATGAGAGGAAGAGTAGACCAACGAAGCAGTCACAGTTAGCATTGCATTACCAAGTTTTACAAGCTACAACTATACACAGCCAACTGAAGCCCTCCATAACTTTTAACATTTTTGGGCAATAGGTTGAGTTAGACCCAGAACCAAAGCAAACCCAACCCAAAACCAAAACTCCAACCCAAGTCTTATCCCAAGTCCAAACTCAATGCCAACCCATTGACCAACAAATCAAATAGCGGAAAAGTTTTATTTTGCGAGTTTTCTTTATGCTTCCGTTCTCGGTTTAGGAATTGTGGAGTCTTCCTCCCAATCTAATCGGAGTCACTGTAGGAGTCGGCGTCCTCCGTGCAACCGTCTTGGGCCTCATAAATAAACAGCAAATTGCATGCTTCACTGGCTCTGAGGAGCATCCAACCGTCCAAGCATCTTTTTTCCCATTCCTTCCCGGCAAAGGGCATAAAATTGATGACTTTGTAGCAGTTGCTGCTATATCAAATTTGAGGGTAGGGTCGCCTCCGACTATTTTGGTACTACATCCTTGAACTCTGACACGGCTCTTCTAGCATTCTATATTTGCGTTAATTATTTCATTACACACCATTGATTTCATCGCCTTATACTGCAAATTATTCCAGACTATTGCATTCAAGTGATTCTGATTTTTGACCATAATGAGCCTCGTGTAATATCCCCCTAAGATTCGTACACAGTTGCAGATTAAAATTGGGGCGTGCACTCCAAACTAAAATTGTGCAATCGACTGGAATTTGGAATGCCACAATAATGGCTTTTATTAAAGTGCTGGATACAGATAATGTGGACAGGCAATGGGGCGATAATGAAACCACAGTTTCACTGCGAGTCTATTTTAATTAAATCCCCAAAGCGTTTGACTCAGTGAGATGTGGGCTCTTCAGTGCGACATCCTGCAAATACGTTAATATGTTCAAAAGTCAAAATATAATTCAGTTCCGATGAAGCCTAAAATTAAATAGAAATTCATCGCTTGTTATCTTTTCTTTCAGTAAATATGTATTCAAAGTCGATCGAAGTCTGAACGTTTCTGAATATTATCCCCTGAAACAGATTTAATTATTTGTTAAGCGAACAAAATTGCAATAAGGAAATTAAAACTTATTTTAAATGTACGAAACTAAAGATCGACACTTATTTTTTTACACTTGCACTCCCGTGTGAATTTGCATACGTATTGATCCCTGTAGCCACACATATTAACATTTCTTCTAAAGCTGGTCCTTAGGGTTGCCTTTCCGACCACATACATACAACATCCAGTTTAATATTTAATAAAATCACTGATGGGATATTCAAAGCTTATGCTTATATTTGACTTGATTTCACTAGCGGAGCAATAAGCTGCAGTCCAAACACACAATTCACATGCCCTCATTGAGATCCATTTGTATCTTTTATGTGAAAACAGCATCGCAAAAGCAAACATCTGACAGTATTTGGCATCTGCTCAATTGGCAACAATAATAAACATTATGATGACTATGTCCACTCTAGCGCTTTATGCTGACTCTCGAGTCTCTTAACGCAAAGTCCGTGAAGAAAAAACACAACTCCCAAGGTTCTACACAGAAAACCAATTCAGTACTTTAATTTGAATTTCAAATTGGGAACTTTAAGAAATTATAACTTTGATATAATTTAATTAATAGATTTATTGTTTAATTTCTTACACCGCTGAAGAAACTATCTTGGAGACTATCTTGGAAACTATCGTTGAGTCTCTGATTTTTTTCCGTGTAACTTATGAAGCAGAGCCGGATGGGCATTTGGCATAAAGTTTCATGACGCTAAGTGGATGATTATTTGCGATTACACGGCAGCAAGTGTGGTATATAGCCATGGCAAAAACTCTGGAACCAAAGCCACAGCAAATCCTTGAAGCGAAGGACACACACATACACATGACTGCCTCCTTGTATGTAATTTAATGAACGTACCAACAACGACAATAACTGTAAGAAGGCGAAGGACATCGGTAGGAAAGCAAAGCCAATACAAATATGCGGGCCACTGCGTCCAGGCAATCGTCAGTTTTTACTGCCCCGCTCTTTATGTACACCACTTTGCTCCAATTGCAAAGTCAGGACCATGTCCATGTGGTTGAGACTGGGACAGCGAGTGCGGCTGTTCATGCTCATGATTATGTGTTAATGGGCAACGCACTCGTTTACATATCGATCGCCAAATTGGCTGCAAACAATTGATATACGATGGCAATTACACAACATGCATTATTCAGCCGCTCAAACCACAAGCAAACTTGCTCATAAATGCAACTCGTAAATCTTATTCGAAGCATGCAGTACAATAGTTTTTCTTCTTTTATTTTGGGCGCCACGAATCGATGCATTAATCGCATGGCCAACAGGCGAAAGCCATAAACATCAGCATTGTTCCACAGAAGTTATGCTCTAGTTGCTCCAAATAACAACGATGCAGTTGCAGACTGAATACAAAAATCGGCAAAACAAGGAACAAACATGCCGCATAAAAGTATGCTATGTCTTTTTTATATCAAATCAATTCTTATTTTCTACACTGTCTGTTAGAGTACTGACAGTGTTGAAAGAATTCCAAGAACGTCACGCTGACTTATTTTAAATAAATTTAAACTAAGTTTTGGGTAATAGCTATTGTTTCTTATGCGATAATGATTGGAACAAATAAAACAAATTAGACGAACAACCAAATATGAAATCCGTAATTAGAAGACATCAAGTATTAGAGAGTAGAAATGAACGCGCAAATCGTTGACAAGAAATTCGCATCGATTTTCTGACCCGAGAAGACAGTGCCAATAAAGAAGAAGAAAAATTTGTGGGGGCGAGGCTTCAATTTAAGAAATTAATGTGTATTCCTTTTGGTTCCGCGAGTGAGCGCGGGAAACGGAAATAAATGTTCGTAGGCGCAACGCCTCACTGAAGATGCCATTGCTTTCCACTGCGGTCAAGTAAAAAGGACAGAAAAAGGGGGGGTAGTTGAGAGAGAGAAAGATAGACAGACTGGGAATCCAAGCTGACCAACCGTTCAGTGAGTCTAGGGCGGAAACGGATTTCGTGGCCAAACAGAGTCGCGGAAAACGGAAGCTCAAGTTCAGACACCGTGGCAAAAATGTAAGAGCTCTATGTACGGCAGGCTTTCGGCATTTTGAAAGACTGTAAAAGCAGCAATGCGTACCCTTAAAAAAGCAAAAGAACAGGTGTATGTATTCATGTATTATATAAAGAGCGTAATCCTGGTAAGGTCTGCGAAATGTTATTAATCTTATAGGAGGGAGCTCTTTTAGTGGCTGTTACGGTCAGTGAGGGAGTAAATGTTTTTAATTACTGTAGAGACTGTCCGAAGTGAACTTTTATTGGTTCAATACGTTCACTTTATTTTCATATATTAGCCATTTTATTGAGTGTTTACTTTATATTTGTTTGTTTTCCAAGTAAAAGATTTTTAAAATTGTTTACTATATGTTTGATTTTATTCTTTTTGATCACGTTCCTAGCGAGTCATATGAAATGACCATGAACTTCACAATTTTGAAGAAATGTAAGTTCTCTCCGACGGTAACTTCCAGGCGGAAGTGAACGAATTCCTGATTCGCCGCCAAGGATAGTTACTCCGGTGTTAAGGTGCGTGTGACTCCAACACGTACTGAGATCATCATCATGGCCACCATGGGCGAGAAGAGTCGTCGCATTCGTGAGCTTACCGCCTTGGTGCAGAACCGAGAGGGTTGCCACTCGCGGTCGGTGTGCCGTTCGCAGGCTGTATCGCTGCGTTACAAGCTGACCGCAGGGCTGGCCGTCCGTCTTGCCTGCAATGGTGTGCGGCGCTTTATCATAAAGTCTGGGGCCAAGCCAGGATTATGTGACGACTGCCACACGTTGTTGCCCTATGAAAACAAGAAGCCACTGCCGTGCAATGTGTTGGTCGTCCAGACTACGGAGGATATTCTAGCACCCGGCATCTAACCCTTAAATTGTTGCATGTGGGTGTTTTGACTATACTTTGCTTTGCTGCAAGTTGGAAATTGAATTTCGACTACATTTGTCGATAATTGTTGGACTTGGCTAATTACGAAGTCAGGTAAATAAACTTGACACAAGCTGCTAATGTAGAAATATACATAGTTGCTAATTGTCTTAAACTAAGCTAAACAAAGCTTTTACGAAACTTTGTGTAAACAGCGACTTTTCGTTTGCACTTTGGAAAAAAGAAATTAAAAACCAATCCATTTATAGTACTTATGTAATTTGCTCAGCCTAAACCACTAAAGTTGCTTTTAAATAAACCAAAACTGTTTCGGAGTCTTTAAGAAATAGCTGTCGATTACAATTGGGCTAAATTGGACGAATTTTCTAGAACTGCCCTGCGCATGGTATCTGCGCTTGTATTTGCAGTATTTGTACCTGTAGAATACTGTAGAATTAGCATAATTACAGCATCAACCCTTTGCAAAAGGCGCCCAATAAACTGTAGCAAGGTAGATGGAGTCAGGTGGTTTACCAGACATAACTATGGTAAGAGCAACAATGTCCCAAACAACCAAAATGAAACGAAACAAAATCCAGACCCAGGAGCGTAGTCCCCCCAGATTGGCATTGTAATAATTTCGTTGCGTTTGGACCACGAGATGAAGAGAGGCCAAAATGTGCCCACCCGCCGCAGAACGCATAAATTTATTTGTTAAACAAGCAAGCGAAATGAGTAGATCCCAGATACTGGCCCAAAAACCATAGCTAAGCTCACAGCCAGCTGCTGCTCATCAAAATTGTATGGCCCTGTGGGTTGGATGGGGAAAATATGGGTTTTTGGTGTGTAGCCACAGCAAAAGTAAAACCAAACAAAGCATGCCAAAAATTATCTCGGTCACTTTTCAAATGCACGCACACTTACACAAAACAAGAGAATATAGCAGGCAGGCAGGCAGGGGCGGCAGTGAAGAAGGCAGGGAAGAGAGCAGGGAAGCGGACTAAACACTAAACTCAGCTCCTTGACAGGGTCAATGGCTTGGCGCCCATAGAGCAACTTGAAAGTTTTATGTGTACTCACTTTTGTTTTTGCAGACCCCAAGTTGACAACACTGTTTACCTAATGTACCGTTAAGCTGAACACTTAATGCCGTTATCTTTTTTCCATCTCGTTCTCAATGTGTCTGTGTTTCTTTTTCGTCTTTGTCTCATGCGCCATGGAAATTATTTTCTTAATTTGCTTTGAAGTGCCCGTTAAGCAGGGGGTATGTAAGTAACAAAAACTGAAGACTGAAAACTGACTTTAAAGTGGGTTTAGTAAATATTTAATCATTGGATTTTAAAATGATTGACGCATATTGTACAATTTGCATTTGGCATATTTAACAAACTTTCGCCCATCAAACTTTTTTCATTTAACAACAAAGTTCAACTGCAGCCCGAGCACAGCAACAATTAACATAAAATTATTGTAGCTACAAAAGTTTTAAGCTCTTTTCGTATTTTCATTAAAATAGACCATCATCGGACGTACTTTAAATTAAATTGAAAACAATTCTGAAAATTTATATTTTTTTTAAATTCATTGGTTCTCTCTTCTTGTTAAATACCATAACTTAGATGGTAAAATGGTTTTAACATTATTATCCAAAGCAATAGAAAATTAGTGTATTTTATCACTGTCAAAACAATTACATGGCATACTGTAAGCATGGTGTTTATGTTTGAGTGTGTGTGTGTGTGTGTGTAGTAAATACAGTATACTATGCGAGTAATGAAACCTTCAACGTAAGCACGACAAAAGGATTTCATTGCAGTTGCGCAGCATTTTTACCTTGCCAACGAGTAAGGCCGATGGAAAACCTTGGCACTACAGCCCACGTATGCCACACCCATTGGCCAACAGACAGAAGGTAGCAGCTGCATCTACGAAGGTCTCACACCTGAAATTCACAGGTTAAGGTCACCTCGTCAGCAGCACAGCAACAGCCATACTTAAAGCTGCTAAGACACAAACACACACATCTATACTCACCGATTGCCGTCAAACCCTGGAACTGAGCCAGAGCCTGCCTCTCTTGTACTAAGCTGCGGCTCCTATTCGTAGTGCTCCTCAGTGCCGTTTTGTGTTAACGGATTAATAGTAACAGCAACGCCAACACAGCTGCTATTGCCTTGGACTCCTGTCAGTCGTTGTCTTTCCTCTATTTTTTTGTTGCAGACGCGTCTTCATTTCAAGGCAATGCAAATGCCTTATACCTGCTGTTGTTTATGTTGCCATTGTATCTTTATCCGACATATGTACATATGTATTTCCCTCTATTTCTCTGTGCTTGCATTCTTTTGCTGCCTTCTGTCGGGAATTATCATTGATGTCAGTTTTAACTTGTCATGTCTTTAAACTATATTCTTATGTATTTTCAGCTTTTTGGTGAATATTTGCTTGTCACACAAAGCGCTCAAAAACGAACCAACAAAAGACATTTTTCGCAAAACACTTAAGTGGCTACTCTTCTGAAAATGGCGTAGTTGTTTAAAATCTTAGCATCCAACGAAAATCAAAATCAATGTCAGCAAAAACCGAAGGTCAATTGCTGCTGTATGCTTGAAACGCAAGGACAATCATCATCTTTTAACACACAATATTTTTTACGGGACAGTTTAAAAATAAAAATAAAATCAGCAACAAGCGAAAAGCGGCCCAAAATTTCTATCGATAAAAAAGATATTGAAACGACCATTTAAAAAAGTCGCGCCAAATTTGCAGCCCTGAAATTACATATCGATAATTCTACGAATGTCAATTTGTACACCAACACTTGTATCGATAAGACAGTTAACTAATCCGCCGAATCCTAAAATAATAAAAAAATGCATATTTACAAACTATTTTTAAAGTTAATCTGTATTTTGTAAACTACTTTATTTAAAATAATCCGCATGAGCTTGTTAAGTTTTACTTGTCACAGTTTCTAGTAACATGTGACTTGTACCATAAAATACTTAGCAAGTAACAAGTAATTATAAATCGCCCATCTCTAGTGTAACGCGTGCTCTTTCTTTCCTCTTGCTCCAACATGGCTGATCAGGTAAGGCAGCAAAAATGTGGTCGAAATTAAATAAAATACAGCACTTAATGCTTTGAAATTTAACAAATATAATGTGAAACGTGATATTGAGTGCATTATGAATTCAACTACACAATTTGCCGTGCAGTGAATGCTCAGCAAGTCTTGTGTTAAGTGAAGCAAAATTTCCACCCAGACAACTTGTATTCAACATAACCACACTTGTACGCATGCTGTGTACGCTGGTATCTCACAATGTACACACTCGAAATTTATTTTAGCAAACGGAACGTTCATTTCGCAAACAACATTCTGTGCCAACAACGCGTCGTAAAAGCGTGAATGGCAAGAAGAGATTGCGTATGCACCGTCAGATTGGGTTAGGCTTTAAAACGCCTGCCGAGGTAAGAGTTCCAGTGCAAATGTAACTAATTTTGCGTCCCCTTTTTCTTGTTCCTTTTCTTTCAACACCACCACAACAACAAACAAACAAACGCCCTGCCTGCCTCCCCTTGCACGTTGTGTATCCGGCCCATGTAATTTGTTGAATGCAACATTAATCAGAACGAACGCGCCTTCCAAAAGCAGTTCGGTGTTAACCTAAACCGTAAGGTGAAACCCGGCATCACCAAAAAAAAGGTGCTCCGCCGTTACCGTGATGTTGGTCTGGGTTTCAAAACCCCACGTGAGGTACGCATGTTTATTGTACTCCCGCCACAACCTTCTCAATTTACTACAAACTCACAGTTCTCTAACTAATGCTATTTTCCTACTATATACAGGCCATCGATGGCACTTACATTGACAAGAAGTGCCCATGGACCGGAGATGTCAGAATCCGTGGTCGCATCCTGACCGGTGTTGTCCGCAAAACTAAGATGCAGCGTACCATTGTCATTCGTCGTGATTATCTGCATTTTGTTCGCAAATACAGTCGTTTCGAGAAACGTCACCGCAACATGAGCGTCCATTGCTCGCCCGCCTTCAGGTATGTGCATTAATACACTTGGTATCTATTAGGTGCTTACTTTGATGATAAAATCATGACGGTCTTCATAAAACAAATTGCTGAAGAACCTTGACTCTTTTTTACAAAATGTAAAAAAACTGAATTTTAAACAAATTTATCATCTAGTCTCTTTGAATTTAAAACATTTACTTAAACATAGAATTTCTCTTGCAGAGACGTTGAGCACGGCGATATCGTCACTATTGGCGAGTGCCGTCCCCTCTCAAAGACCGTGCGTTTCAATGTATTGAAAGTCAGCAAGGGTCAGGGCGCCAAGAAGAGCTTCAGAAAGTTTTAAGTGAGGACAACCACCACAGCGGAAGAAAACAATATTTGTAGCATTATTCTTTTTGAATAAAACAAAAAAAAAAGTAAATTTAATGACTTGGTATAATTTTATAGTATATTTCAGCAATTTCAGAGTTGAAAGCCATTGGATTATAGCTAAAAAGGTATGTTACTTTTATGCCAATGCATAAACTTACATTTTTTATTCTGATGATAAAATCATGACGGTCTTCATAAAACAAATTGCTGAAAAACCTTGACTCTTTTTTACAACACGTAAAAAAACTGAAAATTTTCAACAGTTTAAAAAAAAAATATTAGGTATTTCCACTTTACTAATTTGTATACTTGTTTTCTATTTCAGATAGTTTCCAGTGAAGACATCTATGACCTGATTGAAATAAAATTTACATTTATCTTCTGCTGTTTCAATTAAAATAAATCCGATTAAAGCAACAAATTTTCTATGAAATTTTTTATTTATATATGTTTTAAAAAATTGACTTGAATCTATAGTATTGTTATACAGTGAAAGCTCTACTCGCGGATAGCTCCTTCAGGCGGACAACTCCCTTAGCTTAACAAATTTTATAGTCCCACGTTGTTAGCATGATTTGCATAAAAATTCCGTTGACTTGGGCGTACGCTCCATTGGCAGGACACACATTCTTTTTTGTAAATTTTTATGCAAATCATTTCTCTCAAATGTTCAAATCGTCCGCCTGATTTGTTGTTTTTAAATCTTTTTTGTTCAAAAAGCAATGTTCAGAAATCAGCGACATACATACATATATGTACACTCAGTATAACAATTATTCGTGCACACACTTCTTATTAACCGCCTTTTAGTACAAAATAGTAACAACCTTATAAAAAGTGTGGGTACAAATAATTATTGCACTGAGTGTACATATATGTATGTATGTATGTCGCTGATTTCTGAACATTGCTTTTTGAACAAAAAAGATTTAAAAACAACGTTACAAATAAGAATTTAAAATAAATATTAATTATGTCTACATATTAATTTTGTTAGAAATCATCATAGCCAAGAAATTCTTTATTGCTTTCACATTTCCCTTTGGCGGACATCGTCCTTGGCCGAACAAAAATACTGGTACCGAGGCTGTCCGGCCAAGGGACCTCTCACTGTATATATTTAGTCTACTTTGGAAAGTAATGAATTCAAATTGAACGCCTTCTGTTTAAGGGCAGCAGCATAAGATTGAATGACTTGCTATTAAATAGTCTGGCAACGCCTTGTGACTCAGCTGTTGCAATTCACTGGCAACACTATCAGACGCTAAACAAAAACGAAAAATAAGCAAAATGGAAACAGCGGGATCTGGTGCAGAAATTGGTAAAAATACAGTGAATTTAAGTTATGAATATTCATAAAACATTCAAAAATTTAAAGCAGCCAGTGCTTGCTTCATTTGACGCAAAGTGCAAGTCTTTTTTTTGCTTACATTCTTTGCTAGCCAATTTTAATGGTTGCCTATATACTTTTGCATTCATTGACAGAGCTTCTCGAGCGCGTCTTACTTCGTTTGGGAAATGCAGACAGTGATGAAAAGCTGGAAAACACTGTGGGTAAATTCTTGACACCCGTGATTCTTAAAATAAATTCGCCCCACAATGTGGTGCGCACAAAGGCAAGTACAAAATTGCATAAACAGTGCAGAAAAACACGCATGACGTAGCAAAAAAAGAATGCAATAGTTAATCAATTATAATGTTGTTAGGTTGTTGAAGTGCTCACACATATAAAGCGGCGCATAACATCGCGTGGTCAGGTACAAATACCAGTGGAAGCGCTATTGGATCAGTATGCAGCTACAGACAGCACAACGATCCTGAAGAACTTTGCCATAATTTTTATAACAATGGGATTTCCACGATTGCCGCTGGATCAGCAAACAGCGTTGGCTGCCAAAGTGGTAGGTTGCGAAAGCAAGCTGGAAAACTACCAGGACAAGCTCTTTACCCTCCTGTTGCCTATATTGAGCGATGTTAAGATTCCCGATGATCCGGCACAGAGATCGGAATTGCTAAAGCTCAAGGATAAACCGGCGATTAGTGCTAGTTTTCTATCCCTACTGCAGGATGTGTTGTTGTTGCCGTATGGCATTACACAGGAGCAGGATGTGCCACCTGGACTTAGTCAGTACAGTTTTAAGCGTGTCATTGCCAACAATTGGCGTGCCGAGGAATTGGAGAAGATTAAAAAGGGAATTGTTCGCTTTCTCTGCGCCAGTGTTTTTACCGACAACGAAATCTTTGTGCTTCTTGTAGTTGCCTCTGCCGACACACGCTTTAGTGTCGCCACACCGGCCATCGCTGAACTGAGCAAGCTCTGCACCATGTTGGATTTTAACAATCCATCTGTCACCTCTTCACTGTACACTCTGTTCATTGGAAATCAGAATCAACTAGCGGAGAGACAGACACGTCCATGCTGTGCCCGAGTGCGCCAGAAGCTGCTTCAGTATCTCATCAAGTGTCGTGGCAGGAGCATTAATGTGGGCAAGGGTCTTCAAGTAATCTTCGATGGACTTTTTGGCATCAATACCAACCAAAAGTGCAAGGTGTTGGCGCTTCAATTCGTAGAACTCGCGCTAAGAGAGTGAGTTTTAGAATATAATTTCGATAAGCCTTTGTATATTGTGTTGTTATCAAATTTTAGTGGACCACGCGAAGTGGTATCCAAGGTCTCTAAAGTAATATTGACCGGTATCACAAAGGTTATTGGCCGGGACTCTGTAGAACCGAATGATGTGCAGAACGCAGCCTATTCAGCTCTGGCCCAGCATGCTCGTAGTTTCCCCCAGGACGTTAGCCAGGACCTGAAACTAGTGTTAGGCTACTTCAATAATCTGGCCACCTGTGAACCCAATCTTCATAGCTCAATTCGCGAGGCGTTGGTGTCCATGGCACCGGCATTTGCCTGGAAAACAAAGTCTAAATCAGATGTCATGGACGTGGACAGTGATGGTGATCCCTCAGAGGTGCAGCTGGATGGTCAACAGCATCTGCTGCTGGCCATGCTGCTTGACAATGCTGAGTCCAAAATACAAATTGTGCAGAATGTGACCAGCGTCTTCCTGACCAGCTGCTATCCTGAGTTCTACGCTCCAGCCCGTTACCTGCTGCTTCTCATCGCTGGCGAACGGTTGGTTCCCGTTAGTCAATTCTGTTTAAATGGAGAATATAAATGTTTTTGCCTGCAGGAATTCACTACGGGAGAATGTCACCACCTATTTGTATGGCACATCCAAGAAGGATCATGTTAACTACACCATGGTCTCCTCCATTGACCAGACAGGCAAGCACAGTAGCGAGTCCATTAGCGACTTTAATCATTTGTCACTGGAACAACGACGTGTCGTTCTGCCCAGTTTTCATGTGATGATGGCCCATGTGCATGATATGGCCAACAAACGGCTGAAAAAAAGCACCTCTTGCGTTGTTGTTGGTCGCACCAAGTTACCATATAGCCTGGAGGTCTATGAGGAAATGCTAGACTACTTACGTCTCTGTTTATGGTACTCGGCTGGCGTTGTAGCAGCTCCGGGCGATGAGAAGCATATGCATGAGCTTCGAAACTATATAATCATGAATTACGATGAGGATGAGACCAATGCTCTCCATCAGTATCTTCAATTTGTCCAACGCGGCGTCGAAGCAAAGCGAAGTAAGCTTTTTCGATTGATCCCATCTTAAGCCCTTTAATTATTTTAAACCTTGTGCCATCCACAGCTGAATCGGGTCTGCTTAGTCTGTATGATCTACTGAATGCTGCTCCCGAATTGTTTGCTTCCAAGCAACTGCATTTGCTCGAGCCACTGGCCAATTCTTTGAAGGATGTCTCTGAAGTGATGCGCATCAATGTCGCGCAGGTCTATGGCATACTTTGGGCTTATGGTCTGCAGGATGATAAGTTTGATCAGGAAGTGGACGATTGCCTGGCCAGCTTAGCCCAGCGAACTCTAGAGCACAAGCATGGCTGGTTGCTTGTCCTGGGACACACATTCAATAGGAAAATAGAGCAACTAAGGGAACTTCAGTCTACCAAGGATTACGGCCAATGGGCGCAGTTTATCAACGCTGTAAAAGTTATAGGTATGTAACATTATGCTTAATTTCAACCAGTCTAACATATAAATTACTTTTAGCCAAAACACTTTGTGACACACGTTGGCTTCTTGTATCGGCGGCTGTAAAGTGCACATCGATGATTGGCAAGACGGCGGAGATACCCAATGTGCAGGTGGAAATCCAGGTTCCGTGCAGCAACAATGACGACGATGATGATGAGGAATTGGCCGAGTACAAGAGCATTGAGGCATCCACCAAAATGGTAATTTTTGGTGTGGTTTTTCAGTTGCTCCGCAGCACCTCGGCTCGCCAAAAGATTCGCGAGGAGGCGGCCAGGTGCTTAGGCTATCTGGCGATTGGCGATGGTGCACATTTCACCAAACGCAATCTGGACAAGTTTCTAACACTAGCCAAGGTGCAAAAGGATGCGGCTTTAAATATAGCTATTTCAGAGGCGATTGTTATTACTTTGTGCGGCTATGATGTAAATAAGGGACCACCAACGGAAACATTCCAAAATGTTCACTGCTCCGATCAAGACTTTGAACAGTTCCTAAATGCATTAATCCGCCTGGTCACTGAACCTAATCCACAGTCGCGTCAGGCTATCTCGGTGTGGCTTTTGGCCGTTGTCAAGCATTGCAGCCATCGTCCAGCTGTACTCAACAAGAAGCAACTGCTACAGTTTGCCTTCACCGAGCTTCTCTCGGACGATAGCGGTAAGTAACTGAATTAAGAATCGGTTTGCAAGGGTTTCTTTTACTTTTATATATGCAGAATTCGTGCAGGATGTTGCTGCTCGTGGCCTTGGACTGGTCTATGCTCTGTCCGATGCCAATAGCCAGGGTGAGTTGGCCAACTCCTTGCTGGATCAGCTGATCGGTGGCAAGCGTCAGGTGAATCAGGTGTCTGGTGAGACGGAGCTCTTTGCGGAAGGAATGCTGGGCAAGACGCCAACGGGTGGCAATATAACCACATACAAGGAGTTATGCTCTTTGGCCTCGGATCTTAATCAGCCGGACATGATTTACCAGTTTATGCAGCTGGCCAACCACAATGCCACCTGGACCAGTAAGTTGGGCGCTGCCTTTGGGCTGAAGACTCTATCTGCAGAGTCTCGCCAGAAGATGCAGCCATATCTTGGCAAGATAATCCCACGTCTATATCGCTATAAATACGATCCCACGCCCAAAATACAAAATTCCATGATATCCATATGGGATACCATTGTCAGCGACTCTAAAGAGATAACCGAACAATACTACTGGGAAATATTACGGGAACTCCTCGACAATCTTACCTGTACTGAGTGGCGTGTGCGCATAGCCTGCTGTCTGGCTGTCCGAGATTTGCTCAAACGTCCCAATGGTCTGCGTCTGCGCACAGAGGAGCCACGCCAAAAGGCTTCGACTTCAACCGATGGTGCCAGCTTATCGGCTAGCCCGCGTCGTGTGACACCGGAGAACATGGATGTGGATGAGTTGCCGGAGCCAGAGCTCCGAGAGTTATGGTACCAGCTGTTCCGTGTCATGGATGATATACACGAGGGCACACGCATGACCGCCCATGGCACAGCCTCGTTTCTGGGCAAGCTATGTGTTCTGGCTTCTTCCCTGGAACATGGTAAGTCGGGCAGCGCAGTAGCTGCTTCTATTCTGCCCTACTTGCTAGAGGTGGGCGTGGGTCATAAAGTCGCCGACATTCGCAAGGTCAGCATTAAGACTATCTCAGATATGATTGATTCATCGGGTGCACTAATTGCTCCACATCTTGCCACGCTCATACCATGTTTGCTTCGCGCCACCGGGGAACTGGAAAACACCAAGTTGTCCTATGTGTCAACTCGTTTGGGCGCCGACAATGAAGCTCAGGAAGCCGTGGACAGTCTGCGTGCCGAGGCTGCCAAGTCGCATCACACCATGGAGACCATCAATAAGTGTGTAAGATTCATTGACTACCAAGTACTAGAACGCATGACTCCCGAATTGCTGGAGCTGATGAAAACCAGCGTTAATCTGGGAAGTAAAATTGGATGTGCACACTTTGTGTGTCTGGTGAGACAGCGGATCCTCCTGGCAGTAGTGCTATGTGCTCATCCAAATCTTTATGATTGCAGGTCAGTATTCGCTTAGGCAAGGAAATGACGCCTTTGGTGGGCAAATATCTGGGCGCTTGCTTTGGTGGCCTCAAGGATCGTAATATGACAGTACGAAAATACAATGCCAGCGCCATTGGACACCTTATGGGACTGGCCAAGGTGGGTTAAAATCACATAATCCAACAAACAACTAACTTAACCAAACCTTCATTTACTATTTAGGAACAATCAATTAAGAACCTGTTCGGCAAACTGGATGATCTGTATATGGAGCAACCGAGCAATCGTTCCATTCCATTGACCATACAGTCAATAAACAAACGTCATCATGAGCTTTTAAAGGATTACATGGATTGCATTCTACCGCTCATCTTTTTTGGCATGCACGAGGAGCAATCTGAGGAGAACAAGGCCAACATAGAATTGTGGAAGGATTTGTGGAATGACATTAGTCCAGGCGACGCGGGCATTCGTCTCAATTTGCATGTCATCATACCCAAGTTGGAATCATCGCTAACAGACGCAAGCTGGTCGCGCAAGGCACAGGCTGCCAATGTTATCCAAAATATTGCCACACGGCTTAGCAGCTCCTTGGAGGAGGCGGATCGAGTGCGTCTCATTAAGTTGCTGCTAAGTGGCCTACAGGGACGCACATTTGAGGGCAAGGAGCGTTTGTTACAGGCCCTGGCTGCTCTCTGCAAGAATCTCGATCGCCAGCATGAGATCTGTGGCAGCATCATAGAGGCCGCTATGCGTGAGGCGCGCAAACAGGAGCCACTGTATCGCACAATGGCTCTGGGGGCACTAGGTGATATTTTGGATGTTCTCGAGGCGGATCGCTTCGAAGAGGTGTACAATATGATCTGGTATTTGCTTGAGAAGAAAGAGCTGCGCTCCGCTGATTCCGACGACGACGATGAGCCCAGCAGCAGCACATCTAAAAAGGAGTTGACCGCCGATGAACGCAACAAACGGGCTCAAACTCTTAACAAGCTTAAGGAGATCGTCTGGGAGACGATGGGAAAGTCCTGGCCCAAACACGCCATCGTTACCCAGCATAGATATCAACTCTTCTTCGCTGAAAATTGCACCAGTATTCTCAGCGAGAGTACGCGCCCCGTCCAAGTTAGCCTACTGGCCGCCCTGACCAAGTACATAGAGCGTCTGTACATCTTCGACGAGTCGGCTAAGCTGCCGGATCTTCCCTTGGAGCGAAGCAATTTGGAGAAAAAACCCAAGACGGATACACCGCCACCACCGCAAACACGCGAAGCCATTGTGCAGAAGATCTGCAGCGATGTTCTGGCCGCAGTCACACTAGCCTCTGGTGTACCCCACACTGGTCTCAAAAAAGAAGCCCTCAACATAGTCCTTATGCTGATCAAGCGCCTCAGCCCTAGCCGAGATCAGAACACCCTGGCTCTGCTCAAGCAAAACTTCGATACAAATCTGTCCAAGTTTCAACGTGATTCAGCGCCCGAGGTTCGTTGTCGCATCAAGGACATCGAGGAAAAGCTAAGCAAATTGGAACACTCCAAGTAAAGCTCACTACGAAATATTTTTGCAAAGTTTCATCCTTAAAATTCTGAATTATAAGCGTGAATAAATCGATAATATAAAACTATACACTTTTTTATGTAACGATTTAATATGAACAAAAATTATAATATTTATATACTCCAACAACATTCTCGAAATCAGTATTTTTATACCCTTGATGTGTATACCAGATGTGAAAGTATATGTTTATTGCACATAGTTCATATGTTGAAATCAGCCAGATCGGGTGACTACATCATATAGCTCCCATAGAAACAATCGGTTAAAAAAAAGTGTTTTGAGCTATCTTAACTAAATTGAGAATTGTACATTTAGTACAAACCGTCAAAGTTCATCCAGATATGTCCACTATGTCTATATAACGATTTGAACCAAGTTCTCGATGTATACATTTGTAATAATTTTTCATATGCTGACCAAATTTCAGTTAAATCGGACTACTATATCATATAGCTACCATAGGAACAATTAGTAATTATAACCCAACACACGCAAGGCGCAGTCGAGCAGAAGAGAATTGTAGATAGTTTTACTACAACAGTTTGTTTAAGCTTTAAACTTTCAAGTATTTAATTATAAAGAAGCTGCATTATAGTTACGCTTGATCAACTTTAGAAACAGTCGATTTAAAATGTCTTTCTAGTCTTGGTACACTTCTATATTGCAAGTATTTCCAAAACAGATATTTGAAAATTTTAAAAATTACTTACAATATTTTAGGCCTACCTTTCTTAGTGATATAAAGTAATAAGATTTTAATAGCTATAAAGGGCGCAAAAATTGTTAATTGTATTACAGTTCTTTGAGTCTGTCTTTTTATTTCCTTTGAAAACTGTTTCCAAAAAAGTTTTTTGTTTGTTCAAAAGTTAAAGTTCTATTTAAACAAGTATTTCATAGAATAGCTACATTGTTTCATTCTATATTGATTTATTTATTAATCAGCTAATCCTTCTAAAATGTACCATCTTAAATGTAAGAATTCAATTTTTTGCGCACAAATGACAGTGGTGTACACCGTGACTGTGTTCAACACTCCCGACTTACGTAATACTCCCGGTATTGCGTGACTAGAAATTTCGCAAACTTTCAATTTCAATTTGGATGTTTGATTAAGTGTTTATTGATGATTCATATCACAGCCAGATATTAATTGCAGTTTAGAACATGGCTAAAATGGATCTTTACAGAATCGTAAATATATCTCATCCAACGACTCCAGCATAAAAGTTTTCGGATTAAAGCGGATTTCAGAAACTGTTCGTTTGCATATCTCCACCCGATGCGATCTAAGGATGTGGGCCACGCCCAGTTTCAGTTGCAGCAGACCGAGACGACTACCAATGCAACCATGTGGACCAGCTCCAAAGGGTATATACGTCATGGGGACAATGCTACTTATACGATCGGGATTAAAGCGCTCGGGATCGAATTGCTGCGGATTGGTCCAGAACTGAAAACGGGAAAGGAAAGAGTTTCAATTATGTTCAGGAAATGATGATTATATCACCTTTGGATCGCGATGCAAGCCCAAAATGGATATATAGGATGGCATGCCCGCGGGTATCACAAAGTCCACATGGGGTCGCAGGGAGAACCCTTCGCTCTGACCCGGAGTACACTCCCGGTTAATAAAGGCGGCAGCAGGATAAAGACGCAGTGACTCCAGGCAGACCATCTTGAGGTACGGCAACGTAGCAGCCATCTCGTAGTCCAATTGGGAGTCGTCTCCAAAGGCAGAGCTCAGTTCTAGCCGCAGACGTTGCTGCAATTTCGGCTGCTTGGCCAGCTCATAGAGAGTGAATCCCAACAAGGCCGAGGAAGTCTCAAATCCCGCCAACAATATGATGCCCGCCTGGGAGGCAATAAAGTCCGGATGCTGGACATAGTGTGAGTTGGGACGATTTCGTTGAAGTTTCTGCAGTTGATCGATGAGGTCCCCATGATGCTGGCCGGGATGCAGCTGAGCTAGTTGTCTCATGAAACGCACAAATGATTTCGAGAAGACCTTGGCGCGAATTGAACCCGTATACTGAGGTAGAAAAAAGACGCTCATAAAATGCAATATCTTTTTGTAGCTGGGCTTAAATAGCTCCTTGGTCTGTTGTTTCAATGGGGAGCAACCATGACGCAGTCCGCCCACATCCCAGCTATAGAAAAGCCTACCCGTCACATCTGTTGTATATAGTTGACACATTTCGCTCAGTGGAAGCACGCGTTCCTTTTCTCCAGACATCTTCCTTTCCAAGTGCTTCTCCAAATCCTGCAACACCTGCTGCATCAATGGATACATTCGTAGCTTCATCCGTCCACTGCTAAACATCTGGGACATCCACTGACGGCTCTCCCGCCACTGATGGTATTTAGCCAGTGGCAACGTCAGCGCACCCATTGAATCATTCGTTGCATCAGCAGCTTCATAACGATTCAGAAAGCAATCGAATCGTTTTACCAGCACAAGACGTATCAACTCTGGATCACGTAGGATCAGTGCGGGCGTCTGGAAGATAAAGAAACCAGCCAACTTCTCCTGACTGATGCCTGCATTGGCATAGATACTGTAAAACAAATCCCCAAAAGAGATCCTCAAAAGAATTAGTTTTTTCAAATGACCCAAGGGTGTCCAATTGGAGGCGGGCAAGTAGGGCAAATTGTGTCGTCTAAAGTAGCTGTAAGATTGACGCATTCGGAGGTAGCTGGAGAGTATCGCAAGAAGCAACAGAAACAACCAAAACGGCACCATGTCGACTATAGAAGAAAAATGGATTAAACTGATTAATTTTTAAGTTACATTTTTATACCCTTGCAGAGGGTATATTGTTTTTGTCACGAAGTTTGTAACGCATTGAAAGAGACGTTTCCGACCCCATAAAGTATATATATTCTTGATCAGCATTAACAGCCGAGTCGATATAGCCATGTCCGTCTGTCTGTCCGTCTGTTTCTATGCGAACTAGTCTCTCAGTTTTAAAGCTATCTTAATGAAACTTGGTACACATGTGTATTCCCTTTGCACGCAGAACATTTGTTAAAATCGGCCAGATCGGATCACTATATCATATAGCTCCCATAGGAACAATCGGATGAACCATGAGCTATGTTAACCAAATTCGCTCCATATGCATTTGGCATAAAATCCCGTGTGCAAACCAAATTTCATCCAGATCGGACCACTATATCATATAGCTGCCATAGGAACAATCGGTTAAAACTGGTGAAAATGCTTGGTATGAAAATTTTCTGTGTCTCTTGTACGATTTGAACCAAATTCACTCAATACGCATTTGTTATCATTATCTATCTGCCGATTAAATTTTATCCGGATCGTACAACTATATCATATAGCTGCCATAGGAACAATCGGTCATTGGAAAAAAATTAACGCAATGTGCATGACTGCAAGGGTATATAATCTTCGGCTAGCCGAAGATAACCTTTTTTTCTTGTTTGATTTTATCTACTTTAATGTTTTATTTCTCAGTCTAGTTTAACCTGAATTCTGATATTTCTTTTTTTCCATCTAATAATTAAAAATGTTATATGTTATGTTATATAGTATTTATAAGCTTTCTCATTATTTTTACTTTTATAGGTAAGCAAACTATTCCATACACTAAGTTTTCTTAATGTTTTGCATCTTATAGTTATTTCTGTTAATCACCATAGCCAAAACGAAGATGGTTTTTTTTTTCTTTTCACTCTTGCAAGACAATGTAATTAATTACCAATTTCATTATAGAAAAGTTTTCCTAAGTGAACTCTTAAATGAAATCATGTAAGTTTTGGAGCTTTTTGTAGTTTCCGTGTTTTCAGGGTCATTCTCTGATACATTCTTGCTTTTGAATCTAATTATTTTTTCTTTCATAAAAGTTAACCTCAGCATAACCTCTATTGGCTTATACTTTACTCGCTTAAATGAGAACCGCAAAGTTTCTATGAAGCATCATTGATTTACAAAAGAACGGCGACCCTGTCTCAACCCAATATCTAATCTTCCTTTCGAGATCAGCTTTAACACACAACGATCTCGCAGTACCCGAGACAGTTACTCGACGTGGCTAGAACTGCGAGGATGTCGCTTGGAATGCTGGTCCTACTGGGCACCGTGCTGCTGCTTGTCGTCTACTGGTTGCTGAGGCAGCACTATGCCTATTGGAGGCGTCGGGGCGTACCTCAGTTGCAACCTAGCATCCTGCTTGGAAATTTGGGAGGTATGCTGAGCTTGAGGAGCAGTCCGGCGGATTTCATTTGGGATTTGTACAATCATCCGGATGCCGAAAATAAGCCATTTGTGGGTATCCATGTGTTCCATAAACCAGCCATTCTCTTGCGAGACCCGGAGCTGATCAAACGTATTTTGGTCAAGGATTTTCACAAGTTCTCCAATCGATATTCGAACTCCGACTATAAGGGTGATCCCTTGGGATCACAGAACATATTTTTCCTAAAGAATCCGGCATGGAAGGAGGTGCGTCTGAAACTGTCACCCTTCTTCACCAGCAATCGGCTGAAGCACATGTTCCCCTTGATTGAAGAGGTCGGCTGCAATCTGGACGCATTCCTCCGACAACATCCGCTTCACAACGAACGTATTCGCTGCTTTGACGTGGAAGCCAAGGAGCTGTGTGCTCAGTACACCACAGATGTGATCGCCACTGTCGCCTACGGTGTCCAGGCCAACAGCTTTAAGCATCCCAACAGCGAGTTTCGACGACATGGACGCGCCGTATTTGAGTTTAGTCTAATGCGAGCTGCGGAGTTCACTTTGGTGTTCTTCATGCCGCAGCTGGTACCGCATTTGGGATTCAAGGTAGTGCCCGCCGAATGCACCAAGTTTCTTCGCAAAACCATTAACTATGTGATGGCCGAGCGTGAGAAATCCAATCAGACCCGAAACGATCTCATCGATCTTCTCATTGATTTCAAGCGGAGCACGCAAAAGGCTCAGGACAATGGCAATGCCGGAGACAAATTTGTTTTTGAGGGTGACATCTTAGTGGCCCAGGCGGTGCTCTTCTTTACCGCCGGCTTTGAGTCATCCTCCTCCACGATGGCCTTTGCCATGTTCGAGTTGGCCAGGAATTCTGAGGTACAGCAGCGTTTGCGGCAGGAGATCAAGGATGCATTAATTGTCAGTGGCGGGCGGATTACCCAAAATATGATTGATTCCCTAGAGTACATGCACATGATACTTCAGGAAGTGCTGCGTATGTATCCACCCCTACCTTTCCTCGACCGCGAATGTACCCAAGAGACGGGTTACTCCCTTTTACCCTACCACAAGTTTAGTGTGCCTAAAGGGATGCCCATCTACATACCAGCCTATGCTCTACATATGGATCCTCAGGTGAGCAATCAATTAAGTTGTCGGGTTACTTTGATCATAAACCGCTTGCTATCTTCCTTCTAGTACTATCCCCAACCGCGGCAGTTCCAACCAGAGCGATTCTCGACCGCCAACAGGAAACTCCACACGCCCTACACCTACATGCCCTTTGGCCTGGGACCACATGGGTGCATCGGAGAACGGTTTGGTTTTCTACAGGCCAAGGTGGGTTTAGTCAATGTGTTGCGTAACCATCTAGTTACCACCTCGGATCGCACTCAAAGACGCATGAAGCTAGAACCCAAGGCTATAATACTTCAAGCTCAGGGCGGTATACACCTAAGGCTGGTGCGTGATCCTCTCGGAGTCTAGTCACTCACCTGACGGAGAAACTCACCTGTCAGAGATTCACATGCAACTGACTTGAAGAGTAGCGTGAGATGTCACTTTAAATTGGCGCTTTTTTCTGCTCTCTCCCTGCTCAACTTGCTGTGACATCTTGGAAAATGCATTCTGATTGATGCCTCGCGTGTCGATCTCGGTGTTTCTGGGAAGAAGGAGGAGAAACCGCGGGGGGTTGGTGGTTAGGGAAGTTGTGTCTAAAGTCTTTTCGTTATGTTTAATAGAATAAGCTACCTAGACTTTGAAGCACATTTTATAATGTTTCCAATTAAATTGAGCAAATCGTGTTAAAATTCAGATAACTCGAATTTGTCACATAAAATCTGAGTGAGTTTTACAGATAAACTCTATACAAGCAAGTAAAATGTTTAAGTCGCGTGGGACGACTGTACATTGTACAGTGTACAAGACCCCGAACTCATTCCAGTGCGCATTTTTACCATACAAACTTTAAATTTCCGACCGAACTGATCTATGGTTGTCCGAATCGGAGCAAACTTAAGGATAGTTATATTCTACACTATACATCATGTATACTATACACATAATGTGCAAATCATCGCTTAGGTGATTAAAAAAAAATTGTTTTTTTTAAGGTGACCATAGTTATATCCAATTATCGGGTCTTGGCAACACTTTAAAATAAAATTCTTCTGCCTGACATTAGGACTGACTATTTTTAAAAATATGGTGACTCCAGGTCTTGTAGTTTATACGGGCAGACGGGCTTTACTATATCGACTCGGCCGTTGAGGCTGATCAGGAATATAAATAAAATAAAATTTGAGAACGGGTCGAAAATTGTTATAAAAAAAAATGAACAAAAAAGGGATTAGCTTAAAGTAAGTCGGTTTTTAAATAAGCGAAGATGGGCAAGTACAAATGCTAATCAATACTTTCGTCAAGTTTTTTAAAGGGTTTTCGTGAATATTTCGATTTTCGCTAGGGGCTTACTAATTATTTTAAATTCACAATTCGGGAATATATTTTTCCATCATAAAACTTTGTTAAAAACATTAGGCTTCAACCAATTCACATTGCTATTGCGTTTTTCGGTTCACTTTGAAAATTTAGAAACTTTTCGTAATCTCCAAGTTTAAAAAATTGTAAGTAATCTTTAGAGCAGAACATGTTTAAATTTTAAAATTTATAAAATACATTTTATGAAACCTAGAATAAAATCATTGGGCTAAAAACAAATTAAAAAGTTTATTTATTAAATTTAATCCAAAGGGCACACTTACTATTTACTATATAAGGAATACTTCTGTTAAAAACTTTGTTCAGTAATAACTTTTACAAATATATTTTTGACGAGGTTTGTTGAGTTTATAAAAAATGTTTACTAGTTTTAAGTTGTGCTTAAAAAGGTAATGCTATCGAGTATATGTGCATTATATAATATTTGATACCGTTACACTTCAATGGTTGTTGTTAACAACATTTAGTTCTACTCCCGTTGCTTGTCACGCCATAAAGTAATCTTTAAAGAGCAATTATACTATTAGAAACTCACTTAGTTTCTCATGACTCGACACTGTCTACTGATAAAAAAATATCTCGGGAATCAAAATAAAACGTATTTCTTATCTTTAAAGAGGCTAGTAGAATTTATTTATTTTTTTTTTTATAGGACAGAAAATCCCATTAGGTAAACAAGTTTGACCAGATAAGTAATACATTCCGATTGTGTTTATCTGATTATTAATTAACAACAAACAATTTCACCAGAAAATTTGGAATAATTAAAAAATTAAAGTATGCCTGTTGTAACAATCACCCAAAACTTTTGGAAATAAAATTCTCTTTGAACATTCTTAAACATTATTAAATAACTTCAAAATAGAAGTCAGATATCATAAACCTTATCATCGTAGAGTCCATCATTAATAATCTCCACAAAGGGTCCCGTTTTTAGTTGGAGTACAAAGGTATTTGGATCGAATTTAATATCCTTAACAGTCTCGGAGCAACAGCGAACATAATGGTTCTTGAGGATATGCACCAGACCCAGTTTAGCCTGCAGCAAGCCAATTCGACTGCCTATGCAGTTGTGGGGACCCAGACCAAAGGGCTGATAGGCCATGCCTTCAATTGACTTGCGATTCTCTGGTGAAAAGCGCTCAGGATCGAAATGGTTCGGATTTTGCCAGTACTGATTATTAAGAGCGATTAGTGTATTGGGAAAAAGAGGGTTGATAAAGTTACCTTAGGATCCCGTTGTAAACCATAGACGGGTATAAAAACAGGAGTCCCCGGTTCCAGTTCAAAGTCATAGTAGGGCTTCAGAGAAAGATCCGGCTGCCCCTTAATGCCTTGATATTCACGATCTAGGAAGGGAAGCACTGGGTACATACGCAGGACCTCGTCTACCACCATTCCAAGATATTCCAAGGAGTTGATTGTCTCGTATGTTAATTTTCCCCCATCCTTCAGCATAGCTTCATTTATTTCCTGTCTCAGACGATTCTGCAGTTCAGGCTGTTTGGCTAACTCCAAGAGGCCGAAGGTCATTGCCGAAGAGGATGTCTCAAAACCTGCGGTGAAGAAAACACTAGCTTGGGCAAGAAGGAAATCCTTATCCCGGGCCAAATGTGGCTTCGTCGGATCCTGGGCTGCCTCCTTTCGGAGTCCCACCAGAACATCAATGAGATCATTGCGTATTGTGGATGTCCGCTCTCGCTCCGCCATGACATGGTTGATACTATTTCTAATGAAATTTGAATACTCCTTGGTAAAAAACTTTACTCGGAGCAGGGATACCAGCTTCGGAAGAAAGAACGCCACAAAAAAGTCCTTGCTGCGAAGAAGAGTGGCCTCCAGCACCTTGCGTCCCTGTTTATGAAACTCTGCATCCGGATTCTGCAAACTTTCCGCCCTGATTCCAAATGCAATGGTTGCTATCGAATCCGCTGTAAACCTGGAGCATATATTCTTCACATCCGAAACGTATGGCACATTCTTGATAGGGTTATGTTTAGCCAAGTGGGTTTCCAAGTCTGCAGCAATCTACAAATTTGATCATTAGATCACACAGAATAATACATCATTGAAATACACACCTCTTGCATCAAGGGATACATCATTTTAAGTTTTCCGCTGGTAAAAACAGGAGTCAATTTGGTGCGAATTTCCTTCCACTGGGGATTACGCACAAAAAAAAGGTTATTTGAGCTAATGGCATCACCATGTGGATCGCAACGCCCATAACGATTAGAGAAACGATTAAAGTCCTTAATTAAAACGGACTTTATTAGTTCTGGTTCACGTATAATCAAGCCTGGCTTATTGATCACGTAAACTCCAACGACAGCCTCATTCTGCATTCGAGGATCGTTGTATAGTTCCGAAATGTGCATGCCAAAAGAGTTCTTCTGTTGAAATAACGCCAGAGTATTACCCAATATAGGAGTCGGCTTTATGAATGGAATTCCTTTGCGTTCCCAGTAACTGTGGTTCCGCTGAAACCACATGTAGATGGCGCTTAGCACACCAACAAGCACGAAAAGTATTGCCGTTAAAATCATTGTGAGAGCTATTAAAATTTATATTTCTTGATTAATGAAATGACATGGTATTTTTTAAGATTATTGAATTAATAATATGTCAGTTATCAATAATATATGCAGTTTACAAATACACGTTTTTCGTTCATATTCATTCTAACGTGCTGATAAACATATTTTATTATATTTGAAAAATATAGTATAGATTCTCACATAAATATAATGTGACTGAACGCAATAAATATATATTGTTTTCTAATTATTTTCATTATACATATACAATCTGTTATTGTAGCAACCTTGGTGCAAAAGATCACTAAGTAGAGCATTAGCGCGATAACCTGGTGTCTCAAGTTCTACAAACGATTTAAAACGTTTTTTACTCTTGGGTAAAGAATAGAAATAAGAATCGGAGTCCGAATCGGAATCGAAATATTTTTTCCTTTATTCAACTCTGCTCTATTCATGGAGTATGCACATACACAAACTGGGCTTCCTCGCAAAGAGAATACAATAAAAAACTTCGTCTCTGCTGCACAGTATTCAAAATACGTTGTCTTTGTACAACAATTGTGAAGAATAGCTAAATGATGATTTTGTTCTATTTTTTTTCTTCACAATATTAAATAAACCAAATCAATTTAAACAAAAGAAAAAAATAAATTATATAAAAACAGGTGTCTAATCAGTCGAAATACAAATTTTTTAAGCGCAATAAATTTGAAACAGTCTAGCTTTTTTTAACTCTAGAACCAGCACCGGTCATTTGGAGGAGTGGGTTATCATGAATTTCTTTATAAATCAAAAATCATATTTTTTTACCGGTTTACGTTAGTGACGATTTTCTAAACGTTTGCTAATTATGTCGCTTGCAGCGGGAAAAATCAAGTGTCTCACGTCACCAATGAGTATAGGTATTAAAAATTTGCATATTTGCTATTGGCTTTTAACACTTTAATTTGTTTAAGGATCAACTGTATATCCGATAGATTTATATATCTATTTCACTGAGCACTGACCTTAAAGCAGGCTAATT
Organism: Drosophila acutilabella; assembly: GCA_035046005.1. NCBI lineage: Eukaryota > Metazoa > Arthropoda > Insecta > Diptera > Drosophilidae > Drosophila > Drosophila acutilabella. Next base: position 897,537 of record JAWNOK010000008.1, on the reverse strand, counting down.
TTCTTCAACTTTAATAAAGAAGCGTTAACTATAAACGCAGCTCAGGCTGCACTCTCTGAAATGTAAATCATCCAGAGCTTTTATAGAATCTACACAAATAAACAATGATACTAGTATGTATTATAATAATATGTAAAATAAACAAGATTATTTCGAATTGCTGATTAAATTTATTTCAAAATATATAGTCAAGTTCATGTAATAGTGTTCTTTTCTGTACTTGTTTTAACATTTCCTTGGCTTTGCGTTGAAATGAATGTAAATTTCTTCATTCTTAAACTAAGCTTTAGCATACAACAATAAGAACACCAGTTCCATTAGACTCCTTTACTTCCATTTCAAAATAGCTTGCATAAGCTATTAATGAGCAAAGCTCTTAGATAAAGAACACAGTGACGTCACATAGTATATATCCGGTAATTGCTTGTGAAGTGGTTCTTACATATGTCTAAGTTTTATTGTGATTTTAAATGGGTGAACGTACTCGAATTCGCGCCTTCGCAACTAGATTATTATTAATTGCCTTAATCGTAATCTGATTATAATTAATAAAGAAATAAAAAACTTCAAGCAGGGCAATTGCACCCAAAATTACACTCACTTATACAGATATCACATATATATATTCATATCTATATTTATTTTGATTTAAAGTTGCGAATCACATATCCTAAACCTTATTATCATAGAGTCCATCGTTAATAACCTCCATAAAGGGTCCCGTTTTTAGTTGGAGTACAAAGGTATTTGGATCGAATTTAATATCCTTAACAGTCTCGGAGCAACAGCGAACATAATGGTTCTTGAGGATATGCACCAGACCCAGTTTAGCCTGCAGCAAGCCAATTCGACTGCCTATGCAGTTGTGGGGACCCAGACCAAAGGGCTGATAGGCCATGCCTTCAATTGACTTGCGATTCTCTGGTGAAAAGCGCTCAGGATCGAAATGGTTCGGATTTTGCCAGTACTGATTATTAAGAGCGATTAGTGTATTGGGAAAAAAGAGGGTTGATAAAGTTACCTTAGGATCCCGTTGTAAACCATAGACGGGTATAAAAACAGGAGTACCCGGTTCCAGTTCAAAGTCATAGTAGGGCTTCAGGGAAAGATCCGGCTGCCCCTTAATGCCTTGATATTCACGATCTAGGAAGGGAAGCACTGGGTACATACGCAGGACCTCGTCTACCACCATTCCAAGATATTCCAAGGAGTTGATTGTCTCGTATGTTAATTTTCCCCCATCCTTCAGCATAGCTTCATTTATTTCCTGTCTCAGACGATTCTGCAGTTCAGGCTGTTTGGCTAACTCCAAGAGGCCGAAGGTCATTGCCGAAGAGGATGTCTCAAAACCTGCGGTGAAGAAAACACTAGCTTGGGCAAGAAGGAAATCCTTATCCCGGGCCAAATGTGGCTTCGTCGGATCCTGGGCTGCCTCCTTTCGGAGTCCCACCAGAACATCAATGAGATCATTGCGTATTGTGGATGTCCGCTCTCGCTCCGCCATGACATGGTTGATACTATTTCTAATGAAATTTGAATACTCCTTGGTAAAAAACTTTATTCGGAGCAGGGATACCAGCTTCGGAAGAAAGAACGCCACAAAAAAGTCCTTGCTGCGAAGAAGAGTGGCCTCCAGCACCTTGCGTCCCTGTTTATGAAACTCTGCATCCGGATTCTGCAAACTTTCCGCCCTGATTCCAAATGCAATGGTTGCTATCGAATCCGCTGTAAACCTGGAGCATATATTCTTCACATCCGAAACGTATGGCACATTCTTGATAGGGTTATGTCTGGCCAAGTGGGACTCCAAGTCTGCAGCAATCTACAAATTTGATCATTAGATCACACAGAATAATACTTCATTGAAATACACACCTCTTGCATCAAGGGATACATCAATTTAAGTTTTCCGCTGGTAAAAACTGGAGTTAATTTGGTGCGAATTTCCTTCCACTGGGGATTACGCACAAAGAATAGGTTATTTGAGCCAAGGGCATCGCCATGAGGATCAGAGCGACCATAACGATTAGAGAAACGATTAAAGTCCTTAATTAAAACGGACTTTATTAGTTCTGGTTCACGTATAATCAAGCCTGGCTTATTGATCACGTAAACTCCAACGACAGCCTCATTCTGCATTCGAGGATCGTTGTATAGTTCCGAAATGTGCATGCCAAAAGAGTTCTTTTGTTGAAATAACGCCAGAGTATTACCCAATATAGGAGTCGGCTTTATGAATGGAATTCCTTTGCGTTCCCAGTAACTGTGGTTCCGCTGAAACCACATGTAGATGGCGCTTAGCACACCAACAAGCACGAAAAGTATTGCCGTTAAAATCATTGTGAGAGCTGAAAAAATTTCTCAAAATTAATGGACCTTCCGAATAAGAACAGTATAAGTATAATTTATAAATTAATTGAAGTTTGAAAAATTCGTCGTGCTTTGTATATATATAATACTATATTTCACTTTTATTTGCAACAGTTCTTTCTATAATTAGTTTTGTAACGAATTCTGCACCACAGATTGGTTTTATTTAAACTGAGAATTAAATTCCAATTTTTTCACGACGCGCTCGTATGTCCGGTAATTTTGGGTTCTCGCACAGCACTCGCTCATTTAAAATTTAGCAGCGGCATTTATAGGCAAAATTCTTTATCACATACATATAGCTATTACAAAAAGCTGAGCGAAAACAAGATTATTTGAAAATACTGATAAAAATGAGATAGGTTTTAAAGGCAGGTAAGCTTTCAGCTATCTACATAAGAAAAATAATAGATTCATTTATATAGTACCCCCACAAACAGTAAGCATACAATGTCATATAAGTTTTTTTAAGTGTACTTTAGAACTTAATTTATATATACACAAAAGGAATTATACCTGTATAAAAGTATTTGAGTTAAAAAGCCTACTGTAACTATTATTGTAGATAAGGTAAGGTAAATGAGAAATTGAATCCCTAATTTTAACAGGGTATCTCTTAGTTGAAAACATTTGGCACACACTATTTAATTGTTTTAAGCTTTTATTCGCTTTCGGAATTTTATGGTCCGTTCACACGGGTGACGAAGCTATTTAAGTAAATTATCAGATCTTAGTCTTATAGGTCGGTGTCAAATACTAAAATTAAAAACCCAATTTATATTTTATAGTTTAATATGTACAAATTTTTCATTAAGTTTATCTTCAGAAATGCGAAAGTGCCCAAGGATTCCCAATTAATTTTAGACAAATATTTCGGAATTCTTTTACAGAGTTCTGACACCATAGTATAAAATGCAAAAAGGTTTCATTGAAATTCATGTCTAAGAAATTACATTTAGTTTTATTCGATTATACAATCATGTCAACTTTTGGCACCGAGAAAAAATTTTATTTGATCACAATGTTTTAAGGTGTGAACCGTCGCATTACCTCTACAAATGTGGTCGATGCAAAAAACTGGAATCACTGTCCCAGATACGACAATTTTGCAAAACGAAAAGCAAAAACTATAAAATCGAAAAGCTCAATAGTAAAAACTTTGATTCATAAAATGTATTTTATTCTACAAGTCAAACACATTTGACTTGTTTTGTATTGATTTATACTTGCGTAAAAACCTGTTTACGAGTCTCAACTTTGATTGATGGACTTAAATTATAATAAGTATATGTCAAAAATTGAATAAAAAGTCCAAATCCCGATTCAAAGCTACTTTTATAGCGCCTCGGGCTTCATAGCAACAATTGCATAGTGACGTGGCGATATAATTGCATCGAACAGGTCAATCAAATAACTGTGCTCATAGCCGAGCTCCTTAAGGTACAGTAGGCGATCTAATAGAATTATACTCTCCAGAATCGGAGCGAACGTCATTCGCAGCAGATAGAATAGTTCCAAAAATTGACGATCCATTTCATGGGTTTTAAGCAGCGATTTAAGTTCTGATTTCTCAATAGCTGCCAGCCAGGGTTCATTCAGTTTGACTGCACACTTTTGTACATATTCCTCGAAAGATTCAAATTTCCGCACCTTGCCCACCTGCAGTTCGTTTTTCAAGTGTGAGGCATGTCGGCATACTAGCACTTCGAGCAGTGCGCGATAGAAGAGCGTAATGTTGGGTAACTCCTTGGCAGCCAAGGTGCGCTCAATAGATTGGGCAGCGAGCATGCGTGCATTACGACCCAATCTTACGCCTTGCTCCTGCAGATAGTGACTCAGTGGGAAACCAAAATCTGCTTGTTGCTCCATTAATGCTTTGTTGCCAAAGAACTCTTGCGATGAAAAACGCTCTCGTAATAAATGATAACAACAACCGACATTACACAAAAGGCGACAAATATCCTGTGCATGAAACACCTGTAAACAGGTCGCCGCCAAATTTCCACAGGTGTGTAGACCCGTAAGGCATATGCTATTGGATTTTTCATCAAAGTGCTCATCCAGTAAATCACTGAGGTTCATATCTGTCGTTATAAACCTGGATATAGTTTTGTAATTATCCAGCGGAGGTGAAATAATAGATACATCTCGTTGATATGTTTTTTTGCCGCGTCGCAGTGGATTTATTCCTTGGCTCTGCATCACAGCGCGTTCCGTTAAACCGTTCCATGCGCGCTATTTAAAAATAAGAAAAGTGTTGAAAAATATCACAAAATTGTCTGCTCTTGTACACTTTTCAGCACTACAAAATTTAAAATCAACCCTGTGTTGCTACTGTCAATTGACAGGGGCTCTTCTTCTTACTTCAGCTTGCTCGACGCATAAACGTTTTTTGCCGGCAATTTTAATACAAATTTTATAATTCATTCCAAAAACGATTGAGACTTAACAATCAAAATGTCAGCGGGAATGCCAATTAATCCTAAACCATTCCTAAATGGTCTGACGGGAAAACCTGTGCTTGTGAAACTCAAATGGGGACAGGAATACAAGGGATTTCTGGTGTCTGTGGACGGATACATGAACATGCAACTGGCCAACACGGAGGAAGTTATTGAGGGATCAGTGACTGGTAATCTGGGTGAAGTGCTAATACGATGCAACAATGTGCTTTACATAAAAGGCATGGAGGACGACGATGAAGAGGGGGAAATGCGTGACTAAAAAACAACTCAAATGAATTGTGCGCCGTTCTTAGTACAAGACGTCAAAAACAACTTAATCATTAAGAATCGAAAGTAATGATATAAACATGTATTTATTTTATAGTAAAGACTTACTTGTAGTTTGCGATTGCGTGACAAGGCATTTTCAGTGTTTGTTGTGTTGGCATCAATGCCGAGCACGCGATGCCCATACTGGAGCGCCAATCTTGATGATAGGTATCCTTTGCCATCGCCAGCATCAACAACGAAGCAACTCTGGTCCGAATCTGTCGACCCACTCCTTATCAGTTTGTCGATTAATGCAGCTGCCAGCTCCACCTAACAATTATACTTGCTAAGTTCCCTGATGTTTCAATTGTGCACATGTAAAACCCACCTCATGACATTTTTTTGCGCTCATAAATTCTTTAATGCTCAACTGAGTTTGCGTTTTGGAAGCCAGCTGTTGCTCTAGTTGCTCTTCCGTCGTCAATTGCTTTTCAAAATTCTTCAGAAGTTGATGCTCACCTGCAGTGAGAAATTGTGCCAAGGCAGGAAATTGTTGGCAATTGCGCTGCGATTTCCAAAATATTGTTTCGATTGCTTGATTAACGTCCATCACTGTATGAAGCTCTTGGCGTAATGGTTCGGGAACAAAGCGCCTCCAGTGATCATCGGTTAAGTAATTGACCATGTGACAATTGACAAATTCCCAGTTGGGTTTAAGATACAAAAGTAAGCCATCGAGGGCTTGCTTTAATTCTGTCACACCTACACTACCCATTGTTGTTTTGATGCTAGAAACTAAAATCCTTGCGTTCCTCTGTGCAAGAGCCCTGTTGTCCGTTGATGCCTTTCTTTGTGCCCAACAACGCGCACAATCGCCGATGCGTGTTGCGTATGAGCTCCACGTTGTGAATGATGTCCTCTTCGGGATCGTTGTGGCGTGGAAACTGTTCGATAAGAGTACGTAGTTGTTGCACTGTCCGCTGGACCTTATCGGTGTGTAGCAACTGCTGTTGTGCCACAACCTGTCCGTATATCCCACCTAGTTCTTCACCCAGCTGTACGCCCTGGGCATAGCCCAGCTGATATCCCTCTTGGTTACCCTGAGCACTGCCGTCCCTAATACCCTCCTCGTAGCCAAGGCGTGCGTGTTTTTCTTCAGTTAGCACTATGTCGTCGAAAAGATCATTAATATCTCGCGATGCCGTGGACATCGTTGAAACAAGACTGCAGTCAATCGTTATCGGAATTTTATTAATCGATAAGTTGACAGTCAAACTACTGTAAGTCATTCCCAACACTAAAACATAATTTAAATATGTTTAATGCTCGATCTGCCTAAGGATTTAATAATTTATACTAATGCTTAAAGCAAGGCACATTGCTGAATAAAATTTTGTTCTATACATTTGTCACTACTCCCAAGCGTCGTCCTCCTCTGAATTGGCCTCGTCGCTGGACATCGAGCCCTTGCTCTTCTCCATCGGTGATTCGATTAACTTCGATAGTTGTCGCATTATGGGATTGCCGGATTGCTCTGGCGGATTTTGGCTGCCTGAAATTCCCTTGCGACGCAGCATAAGCTTATTGTGCAAATCCGCCATGAGATCTCCACCAGAAAGGGGCCCACCTGCTCTCGAACGTGTGGAATTGCTCGATTTTTGCGTATCTATTACATCGGTCTCTAAATTCACTGGCGCCGCTGCCGGCGAACGTAGACGACCACCGTGAGCACCGCCAGCGTTACGTATAGCAGCCATAAGGTCAGAACGTGGATCCGGTGCAGGAGGTGCCCTAGATTCTGGTATGTTCAGTGGTGTTTCAATCGACGGAGATATGGGCTTAATCACGCCGTCGTTCGGCAGCTTCAAATCAGTTTGAGATGGTGGAGGTGGCGGTGGAGGCGGTGGTGGCGGCGGAGCGGCAAGTGGTGCAAAAGCTCTTGGTGGCATATTAATTGATTGTGGCAACTTTGGAGCCTTTCTTGATGTTTGAGTTAGCGCCGCTAAAGCCTGCACCGTAACGTCCATATTCTTATCTATCTCCATCTCCGGGTTGTCTAAACCAGGTAAATCTGGCAAGTCCACAAACTGATGCGATGGTGCAATTGGAGTTTGCTCCTCCACAGGTTCATACTGTAAGTCATTGGCGATGCCCGGTAAATCAGGCAAATCCAGAGGAACATCAATGGCTGGTGCTGCTAATGCAGCTGGAGTGTAACGCAGGTCGCCCGCTGGTGTTGCAAGTTTCGTGGTGCCATGGGCCAATGAATGTGGTGCCGGTGCTAAAAGATCCGCTGTTTCAACTGGCTTTGATTTGTTGGCAGCTCGTTTATAGCTTTGTGGCGGCAGTGTTCGCTTCCAGGCATTAAGATCTTTATTGCCATTTATACCGCCCGTATAGGCGAATTCGTTGGAATTAAAGCGCATTAAGGCTGGCATAGATTTGACAGCTGGCAAGGATCCTAAGCCGGCAGTGCGATTAGTCAGTTGTCTTTCTAGAACCAATGGCATCTCAAGCTGATCCTCGCCACGCACATGAAAGCTGACAGATTCAAGACCCAATGCCGATTCCTGCTCACCGCTTGCTCCGTCTTCGCGTGTCCGCAACCGGGGCTGCAAGAGCTCTGATGTCATCGTCGTCGGTGTATCCATTAGTTCCTGCGGTACTTGAGGAAATGTGGCCGGAATGTTGGCTAGGACTGCGCTGCCGGGAAAGCGAGCGGGTGCAAAAATGTTGATAGATTTCTTGGAACCGACGAGCGCCTTTATTTTTGCCTGCGCACGCATGACACGCTCATTTATATGCTGGACCTTGGCACCATTTCTCTCCAACCGAGCATCGATGCGGCCAAAAATTGAGTTTATTGTTTTGTTTAGACAGTCGAGCGACTGTGCTGCTCTGATTATAGTTTCCTCGTGAAGTAGATCTGTTGGAATTATCGATACCTGGTAGGCGCTGTGCAGGTAAGTGTCGCTCTCATCCATTTCAACCAGTTTGAAAAACCAAGTTAAACTACAACTAATATATTTTAATCGCTTAATAAGCGATTTATATGCACCCTTATCTTTTGTCCTATATAAATCAACAGCTGGTTGGTGGGCGCGGCGTTGCCAACTAAATAACTCTATGACATTTTTACATATCGATATTTGATGATGACGATAACTTAAAAACTTTCGATACACCGCAATTTCGCATCTCTAACGCACACTCATCAGGCATTGTCAGTTCTGTTACGTGAAAATTTTGTCAAAGGCTTATTTTATTTAGTTAAAAAGTGCTCAAAAAATATTTTGCCTTGCAATAAAGTGCGTTAAACTAATTGTACAAATGATTTAATATAAAAGGTATGTTTATAAACTTTTAAAAAGCAAGCAAATGCTGTTAAGTGCGAGTACAGTACAAACGTGGCTGTCTCGTACAAAATGTGGGAAAAGACTAAAATGCATATAAACAGGCAGATAAAATTCAGTGAATAAAGTACATATCAGCCTATTGTTTAATTGTGTTCTGTGCAAAGTGTTTAAAATCTCTACATTTTATAGAAAGAATTTTAGCGTGTGAAAAAATAGTGCGTGTTTGCTTGTTAGATGGTCGCCATTTTGAATTTTTGCTGAAAAGACTTTCAGCCCCGTTGCTCTCTGTGTTTATTGTTCACCCATGAACAGTGTTTGTGTTCGTATATGTGCGCGTTTGTTTGTGTGAATATTCGTATATTTGTATGCTTGTTTACATGCGTTTATTTTTATTTTTTGCTTTGGAGCGCAGCCACATCAACAATAAATGTATATGCATAAACGTACGCTGTTTTAAGTTATTACTGATTCAAATCTTTTTCTATTATCTTGCAGCTTAACGTCTGTAATTGTTTTGAAAATCACTCAAGAAAGTGGTACGGAATATATTGGGATCTAAAGCGACGAAGGAACGCCCAAATATGGAGAACATATTCCAATCGTATCCCGAGGATGCGCGTCGCATTGGTGAAGAGTATTTATCCAGTCTAACAGATTTGAATTGCAATAGCAAGCCACTCATCAATATGCTGACAATGCTCGCCGAGGAGAATATCAACTATGCCCAAGTTATAGTGCGCGTGGTGGAATATCACATCAGCCAGGTTAAAAACAAAGCATTATTAATTAACAACAACCACACAGAGAGAGAGACACAAAAAATCACACACATATGCAACTACCCTATGAAATGTGTTACGAGTCCTCGCAACCAATGCCACCCGTACGGCAGTTGTGTTTACACATGATCTCCATGTCTAAAATGTGTGTTAGAAATAAACACTAGGACCGACGGAGTACATTGCTGAGCTGGAAAGCTATCGACAGTATTATTTTGCTCTCAACGAGTACATTTTATAATGTTTACTTTATAAATTAATGCTATCGATCGCTTTTCAACTCTTCTTTGATGGAGTACTACCAAGAAAAGGGCTACAAATTTATATAGTTGCGTTATTAAATCCATGGGCCCTTCTTTTTAATGTCGACGAAGAACTGATCTTCTAGATAAGTTGTCTTCTGTCAGAAGATATGGTCATATTTAAACAATCAAAAACGGGTCTTGACCGCTTTTTTGTGCTGCTTTACATAAGCTTAACACGCTTTACATGAGCAACGGTTTGGAAGATTATTCACGCAGCCAATTAATGAAGTTGAGCATACAGTTTAATCAATTGGCTTGCATGTGTAAGCTTCAGAATCAAATTTATTCGTAATTCATTTAATATATTTATTTGGGTTTTAAGCAGAGACTGATTTATCTTCTACAAGGTAAGACGTTTTGATACAATATACTTCTATTCTTCTTTTGCCTCGATAACCTTGAAGTAATTAAAAACACACAAAGAAATCGAAAAGAAAATTGCAATAAAATGAGAAAATACTGAAACAATTGTCATCAAGTTGTCTTTTATTTTAAACAAAAAAAAAAAAACATTGACAAACATTTTTTAACCACAAAAACATAAAACGTAGCGTTCTCTGTATTGAAGAAATAAAAAAAAATATATATAAGACAAATAACGAGCTTAATTCATATGCTTCCCATCCCTCTGTAGAACTCAAAAAACACCAATTTTAAATTTGTAAACTTTCATATACAAAAAACAAACCAAAGAGATGAAAAAAAAATTATTTCGCTAAAAAATTAGATAATTTTCTTGTGTATTTTCGTATAAATTTACATTTATACACATATATACATATTTATATGTATATATATATATATATATATATAGTCAGAGTATCCGCTACAATATTCTTTAGTCCTTCTTTAAAGGATTCCTTCTCTGAAAAAAGTCTAGATGCTTTGCTTTGTTCAACATGGGGTTGCATCTGTGACCAGCTGCTGTCGTCGTCGTTGTTGTTGTCGTGACCATCGACGTCATCGTTGTTAATGATGACCAGGACTATGTGAATTGATGATGTGCCTCAATCTGAAAACTGTGTCCACACACTTCGCTAACGTCGTTGTAAAAACTTATGTTCTATTTATTCTTACTTATCTTACCAAATCAAACAGGTGCCGCCAGAATTCAAATTGCCCATACTATATTTAATTGATTCCATAATAAAGAATGTGAAAAGCAGCTACGTCCAGCTGTTTGGTCAATGTATAGTTAATATATTTCTCAACGCCTTCGAGTCGGTAAGTTAAATCTTTCCTTTAAATAATACTTGTTTTCTGAATTTAATTAATGAGCTCTACCCATTTGTACTATAATCTTTAGGTGCAACATTCACCGTCCCAGGTTCTGGAGAAAGTTAGAGAACGCATGTACTTACTGCGTCAGACGTGGAACGAAGTGTTCCCCGCCTCCAAAATGTATGCTCTGGATGTAAAAGTAAAGCGACTGGACAACAATTGGCCAATTACCGCAAAACCAAGCCAGGCCACGAAAATACACGTTAATCCTGCAATACATGTGAATCCAGACTTTCTCAAAACGGTAAATCACCATACACACCACAAATTAGTGGATTTATTTAACCCACGTTCTACTGAAACCAGGGAATGGTCTCAAATACCACCTTACAAACCGACATGGAGGAGATTCTTCAGGCCAAAACACGTGAACTTTTGGAGCTAAAGAAACGAAAGTTGGAGCTGGAATTGGAGCAAACCAAATTACATTTGAAAGAACAGGAACGTCAACTAAGTCAGGCCAGCGATGCCATCGCGGTGCCGCCAATGGCCATGCCCACACCATCAGTGACGCTCCGTCCGCCGGGAATGGAGACAAACATACCCGCCGTTGGAGTTGCTGTGCCGCCAATATTTCCCGGCGGAATGCGTCATATGCGTCCCGGAATGACTCCAGCAGCAGGTGGTGGCATGTTACCGGTAGCTGGTCAACAACCGGTAAGTAGTAACTGCTCCTCTTCCTCAACGTTAGCTAATTTTTAATTGTTTGTAGCCATTTGCCAATAAGCCAAAGGTACATCCAGTTAACGCTGCAATGTTAAACTCGGTGCGACCACGTGATCCTCGACTGGCACGACAAATGCAGCCCCAAGTATCATCACAAATGGCAGCACCTATGCGAAGCGTTGATCCACGTCTGGAAAGTCACAAACCCTCATCCACATCCACCCACAAATCTAGTCGCTCGCGCAGCAAATCGCCAATGCGCAATTCAGGCAGCAGCCGCTCCAGCAAGAGCAGCAGTAACCATCACAGCATGTCCAGCAGTAATCGCAAACGTAGCGAGTCGAAGAGCTCGACGTCATCGTCCGGCTCTGATGGACGTCACAAGGGCAGCGGCAGCAGTAGTCTCTCGCCTTCAAAACGCGGGTCTAGCTCACGGGACAAACGCTCAAGTAAGGACCACAACGATCGCTATGCACACAATGGAGAATCACCAGTGGCTTCCAAGCGCAAGAGCAGCTCACCCGCCAGTTCACCGTCTAAATCCAAGCGCAATGCGGCACACAAATCCTCATCATTGTCGTCATCAACGCGACGTGATGGAACCAGCAGTAAAACTAGCAACTCCAGCAGTCAACGATCTCGCAGCCGTTCTCCAATTTACAAGGATGTGGATATGCGAAACGTGAGGCGCAGCAAATCACCGGAGTCAGCAACAGCGGTAGCAGTTAAATCATCAATTGTTTCTACTACAACGCCAGCCACATTGGCAACTGTTGCCCCCGTAGCATCAACAACCCCAACATCCGCTATTGCCGTCAACGCAAAAGATTTAGAGAAACGTAAGAATACATTTTTAATTCTAATATCACATTTGTTAGCCAACATCAAAGTTGGGATCAGCATCGACGTCGATAGCTATTTCCCTAGACCTGCAAATTACAAAGTAGTTGAAACATTCCGAAATTACAAACCAAATTGGCGGCACCGTAGGCTAGTTCCTGATCATTGCCAGGGGGCGGTCGTTATTCTGGGCGTGTGTTCCTGAAATTGTAAGTAAAATAAAAAAAAATGACTGAATAGTTCGAAAAATTTTAAATTGATAATAATAATAATAACGCTGAATAGTGCAAGTGACCTGACTATTCTGCCGGCCCAGATTCATAAATTGTGAGTATATAGACTGAAGATCAGATAGATAACCAGATAACCATAGATAACCACTTTTTATACCCGTTACTCGTAGAGTACAAAGGTATATTGTAGTCGTTGGAATGTATGTAACAGGCAGAAGAAGGCGTGGCAGACCCCATGAAGTATATATATTCTTGATCAGCATCAATAGCCGAGTCGATATAGCCATGTCCGTTTGTCCGTCTGTATGAACAAAAGGATCTCAGAAACTATAAGAGCTGGAAAGACCCGGTCGCAAATGAAAGATAAAATGCCCAAGCAGTACAAGTTTGTTTTTGTTTTTTGACACGCCCACACGTTCTATGTTCATATAAAGGTAAAAGCACGTTAAAATAGTATGTTTTAGTATAGAAAACTTTTTTGCGAGTTTTCTATACACCACAAACCGAACCAAATTCACAAATGATGTACACATCTATGGCGTACATATACTGACCAAGTTTAATCCAAGTCGGACTACTATTACGTATAGCTCCCATAGGGACAATCGGTCAAAAATTTGCTTTCAGTATGAAATTGTATGAAAATTTTCTGAATATTCCAAGCTATTTTAATGAAACTGACACAGAATAAATTTATCAATAGCATAAATGTACTGACCAAGTTTCATCCAAATAGGACTACCATATGGTATAGCTCCCATAGAAACAACCGGTCGAACATTGAGTAGCGGGTATTTTAAAGTCTGGTAGATGGAATAATTTACCGTTTTTGTACTGAGTTTGATTACAGTAGATATCGGCAAACCATTGCATTGTGCCAAAGGCCTGTGTAGCCTTTTGCTTTGGTATGGCTTGAAAAAATAATGACAACGTCTTGAAAACATATCGGTCTCTGCATTGAATGTGTTGGAACAACCTTTAAGCACTCGATCTAAACCAATCGATTAATTTTCTCATTTTTTGTGTGAATGCACAATAACTTTGAACTTCGTGCATTTTAGTTTCTAAAATGATTTACAGTGAATCTCCCTTGAATCTCTTGTTTGTCCTTCTGTGATTATGTTCTGACTTTAAATAAGCTTTCATAACTGTTGTTTTGGTGAGTCGTATTTATTAATTGTTGCTTCACTTGAAATATTCTGGGGTCGTTTTTATTTTTAATTTTCTTTACTTTTTCAATAACATTAAAATATTTCGGATTTTTTTTTAATAATTAAGATTACAACAAAAGTCGCACTTAAAAAAAAGATATAAAAAATGCACAAAAGAAACCTAAGACCAAAAATATAAAAAGAAAAAAAATATATAACAAATCTAATAAAAAATGAGTTTGAAAACCTTTTGCATTCCAGTTGTTTTAATTAGTAAATAATGCAAATTGTAGCCAGGTGCCGTCTTTGGTGTAATTTTAAGTCTATTTACTTTGTGCTACTGTAAAAAAAACGCAGAATAATAATTATAACCAAGTAAATCCCGTGATATACTGAAACATAACTATGAAGATAATGTACTTGATATGATCAGTTGATAAAAATTAAGAAGAAATAAAGACTGCAGTATATAAGTTGTTGCTGTTAACGTTTAAAACAAAAAAAAAACAAAAAAAATAATAATAATATTAAACGTTTTTATAAAGGAAAACATATTAATTTAATCGTATAGTTGTAGTTGTATTTAATTTAATACAATTTTCATATTATACGTCATATTATAAGTTATTTTATTATTATAATTACTATTATTTTCTGTGTATTTGTAGAACGGCACTTTTTTCATTGTTTATCATTCTGTTCTATTGTTTTTAATTAATTAGTCTAACCCGATTCCTAAACGGATCTTGTTAATACTTTTTATATTATTTTATATGGTTTTCCACTAATTTTCTAGCCCAATTGCTGTGCCTGGTGATTGTTGATGCCCAAACTTTTTTTTAATTTCCCCTATTTATTTAGTTTATTTATTAAATTTTCATTTTTAATTTTTATTGATTTTGTAAATAGGCCGTGAGTATTATATAAACTTTCTTTGGCACACTCGAAAACATAAAAATCCTTATTTGTTAGATACCAGAATTCTAGATAAATTTCAAATACTTGAACCAGGCCCTCGTCCTTCAGCTCCTGTTGCTGCTGCTCTCCCCAGTGATCCCACGGCAGCATCAATGGACGTCGATATGAGACCATTTGTTTGTTGCCCGTTGTCATTGGTAAGGCCAGCGACACCGCCGCCTCCGACAATAACAATGAATGTCATCGACAACAGCAGACCAACAGCAGTAGCAGCAGCAGCAACAGCAGAAGCAGCAACAAGAACTATAAATGTTGAGTTAAGCAACAGCATCACCAGCACAACAACAAATGCTAGCAGCGCCTCCAACGCATCCTCCAACAGTTCCTCCAAATTGCCCACAAAAGTGTCGTTCAAAATACAAAAACCGTTTAATAAATTAGAAAAATCTACAGCGCATTTATCAACAGCATCAGTGCTAGCATCTACTGCCACCAATATGAAGCATTCTTTACCAACGGCCACATCAGCGGACTCATTACAACAGCCTATCAGCAAGATGTTGAATCCTGTCCAGACGCAGGGTGTCGGCGAGAAGCGTACAGCTGGACAACTGCCAGTTGATCTTGACGATGACCAGAACGACGATGACAGCCTGCAACAGCCTCAGCAGAAGCGTAGCAAATCCGCCAAATTGGATGCGTAAGTATAATTGAATCCTCTTTTAATTACTTTTATACCCTTGTCTGCAGTCTCTTTGGCAGTGAAGACGTGGATTTACGACGAGTTCTGCCAACTAAACCAGCAATTATTGTTCCCGGTGGTGTTATTGTTGTCGACGATGATTCTATGGATAACTGGGAAGCCGACAAAGTGAGTTCATATTCTTTCAAACTTATAAAAAAAAAAATTTACATTTATAATATTTTAGCAATCCATAAAGGCAGTTCCCAAGAAGCCAACGCTAGATGAGCTGCGTGCCAAGCTGGCCAAGACGGTACGGCAGAGCAACAAGCTCTCCAAAGGTGGTAAGTAAATAGCACATGAGTTCACAATGCTTTAATCTTACAATCCACACCATCTATAGATAAATCCAAGGAGCATCTTGTATCGCAACGACTAAAGCAACTGTCGGAATTAAAGCCAAATGATGACTCTCAGGAGGCACACGATGAGACTATGCGCACGATACTGAGTCAAGCGCAGGAGATGTTTGAGAATCATGGCATGAATCAGGAGCAATATAAAGATCTCGTTTCCAAAGTGGTGGCTCTCAACGAAAGCAGCAAATTAAAAGATCATCGGCGACGTGGAGATGGCTCTGCTGTCGATGATGAGGATCTGGACAGGAATGCAGCTCGTGATGCAGTGCTACGCAAGCGCATACCCAAACTTAAGGGCAATGAGAATCAAGCCTCTAGCTCACCGCGCAGTGATAACGATCCCAAATATGAAGATCTGCAGCAGTCATCAAATAACGATAAGTCGCAGTCATCCAAGCAACTGAAATCCAAGCGAGATGGTAAACGGCGTAAGCCGAGCAAGTGGGGCGAGCAAGTTGATCCAGCAGCTGCTCAACGAGCGGCCTGGCAATTGACTCAAAACAACAACAACAATAACAATAATAATAATAATAATAGTAATGGGAATGGCAATAAGCGAATGGCAGGTGGCAATGTGGCTGGTGTCGGTGGTTTTCGGGGCATGCCGTGGCAACATCCTCCACTTGTTATAGCCCAATCGGCAGTGCCCCCGCCACAACAACCGCCGAACATGCTGGGAATGCCACCGGTACCCATAACCAAAGCGATTAATTCTCTGGATAATCCCATGGCGGATGTAGTGCGCAGCATAACCATTGATGGAGGGAGCAAGGAGATACGATTCTATAACCAAGTAGCCATCATATTTATGGATGGCGTAGAACCGCACGAGATTGGTTTCCAGCATGGCCAACGTTCCATATTTATTGATCACAATGAGCCTTTGGCGTTGAACTTTAATGATGACTATAAACCCTTCCAGTTGGATGGGCAACTGCATCGCATACGCTTCGGTCATCCATCCCGGGAGCTATACATTGATGATCACTGGTACGAGATATACTTTGGTGGCCCACCTGTTTCTCTGCCTATTGGCAACAAACTGCATGTGTTGAAGGCGGAGGGACCGCCTCCTAATGTAGATATTGGTCGTGTGCGTCGAGACTTGGTTGTGGGCAAGATCAACATGATTGTGGATGCCCACACGATTGTGCCACTCTTTCTGGACGGTCGTCAGCAGACATTTCTCTTGGGTGCTGAACAGCATTCTCTGCAGTTTGTGGACAGCTTTTTATACGCTCTGCTCGATGGACAGCTGCAGAAGCTCGAATACGGCGGATTGCCCAAGAGCATGAAGCTTAATGGTGGACGCAACTGTTTCATACGCTTTGGAACGCTGCCCAAGGGTGTTCAAGCTGGCAAAACACATGTCCAGGACATGGTCTATATTAAGACAGAGGCTCCAGCGGAACCTCCACAGCCGCCACCAGTGCCAGTTTCAGTGACTGCTCCAGTGGCAGTGTTACCATCTTTGGAAAATTCAACTTTCGCTCCAAATGACACATCTATTAGTGGGGCAGCAGTGCCACTGCCAGTGGCCGCCGCAGCACTTAGTAATCTGAACATTGATGAACTTTTCCAGAAGCTCGTCTCGTCTGGTATTATTGGTGGACCTGGCACAACCACAGCGCCTGTTGCAAGCAGTACAGTTAATGTGCCTGCTCAGGAGGCTGTCTCCAATTCGAGTAAAGATGCAACTGCAGCTGTCGTTACCGCACCCGTAGCGGCAACACTGCCCACTGAACCCATTAAGCACATTGATCTCCACAAACCAGACTCCATCAAGACACGTCAATCGGCGGTTATAGCTACACTATATTTGGGAATGCAATGCAGCAGCTGCGGTGTACGTTTCCCACCGGAACAAACCATCAAGTATAGCCAGCACTTGGATTGGCATTTCCGGCAGAATCGACGTGAACGTGATTCTACGCGTAAAGCAACGTCCAAGCGTTGGTTCTATGATCTCAATGATTGGCGGCAGTATGAGGAAATCGAGGATGTTGAGGAGCGAGAGAGAAACTTTTTGGAGGCTCAGGGACAACAGCTTGGTCCCGATGCCGCTGAAGAAGTGTCGCAACAACGCTCGCTGGACTCGCCTGTGCCCAGCTGTGCCGCTGGCACGGACGACGTTGATCGCTGCTGCGATATGTGCCACGAGAAATTTGAGCAGTTTTACAACGAAGAGCTGGAGGAATGGCATCTCCGGTCAGCAATACGCGTTGAAGATAAGATCTATCATCCGCTATGCTACGAGGATTACAAGAGTTCTTTGAATGCTCCAGCGCCAGTTGCCGATGAAACCAAGAACGATGTGGATATGCTCAATGCAACCGATGATAATGCTATGGATACGCTGATTAAGGTCGAGGATGATTTGGGTGAGTTTTGTGTCTAATTGTACATTAAAAGCTGTTGTTTTTAATATAAAATAAAATACATTAATCAACTTCTTATTTCCCAAAGATGATTCCAAAAAACCGACGCATACTCCCTTGGAGGACGATGATGACGATGATGTAATTGTGCTGCCCAATGAGGAGCCAAGCGTTACAGAGATCGTAGACGACGATGATGATGAGGAATATGTTCCAACTTCAGAGGGACGAACCGATTCGGAAATCGAGTCACAAAAAGAGATGGAATCAACGTCAGCACCAAGTATGGAAAAGGAGGACCAGCAGAAAGAGACGGAACAGGAGCAGGAGAACGACCAACATCAAAAGGCTGAAAATGCTAACGAGTCTGATGTGGAGATACAGGAGCCAAACATTCCCTTTACCGATCTGGACACCTACGTTGAAAAGGAGCCGATTGAAATGTTCAATGTCAAGATCAAAGAGGAGCCCAAAGATGACGATGAGGAAGATGAAGACGATGGATTTGAAGATGTGGGCACAGTGGTAACTTTGCTACCATTACCTGAAGATGAGATATCAATCCATAGCAGTGGTAAGTGCAATTAAATATAAACACAATTTATAACTTCTTATTAATGTATGTGTTATTGCGGACATAAAATGTTATTTCTGGTTATTAATAGAAACACAAACCCAAACAATTGAATCATCTGCTTCGCCTGCGACAATAGAGCGTCCAGCATCGGTTGCGTCGCTCTCAATGCCCCCCAATGAGGATGAGCTAGAGCTGGAGGCGCTTGCCGCGGCGGCGGCAACGGAGGCTGATTTTAACGGTGAGAATCCGCAGGAGACACATAATTTAAGCGCAGCGGGACCGGGGCCAGCGTTACCTTTGGCTAGCATAGTTAATAAAATAAAAATAAATATCACTAAGAATACAAGTAGTAATAGTCATAGTAGTGCCTCAACAACCACAACAACGGCAGCGGCAGTAGCAGTGACATCGGACTCACATGTGTCGGCAATAAGCGTAATTGGTGGCTCTGGAAATATTGATGTGCAGCAGCCGCTGCATACGCAGCAGCATCAGAATTCAATACAAACAATTTCAACAATTCCAGTTCTGTGTGGAGGCAATACATTTGTAAATAAGATTGCAAGCAGCAGTTCCGCAAACGCACCGCATACAAACATTAGTTCCATTTCGGTCATTGGTAGCAATTACGGCAGCAGCAACAACGCAACTACCAGCAGCAGTAACAGCACCAGCAATACCAACAACAGCAGTATTGGTGCTTCACGTTTATCCGCCACACCAATGGGAGCGCAATCTGGTGGTACGACATCGATATCGGCAGCAAGCAGCGGGTCTTCGTTAGGTTCACCCGCTGCTGGCCAAAAATCGATAACACCGCCTCCAACGATCGCTGCTGTCGAAGCTGAGCCTGAGCCAATTATCGAACAAAAGCCAGCGTTACGCAATGTGACATTAAAGAAGACGAAGAAAGTTTCCAATGGCATCGAAACATCTGGCCTTTGCTCAGTCATGTAGATGATGAATAGCGAGGCACTTTAATGTTATTCCTTTTCTCATTTAATTTTTAATTAGCAATTTTAAAAATTATTTTAGAACGTTAATTAGTTTTAAAGAATTTTACAGACGTGCGAAGTGAAGCGCGCATTTGTTCTCTATAGGTACCCCACCAACAAACTTCACCATATTTCGCCTGGGCGGCGCGACACATAACTTATTTTACAACGATTATTATGCAAATAAAAAAAAGTTTTTACACAAATAAAAAACTTAAGTATACATAATTTGTGATAATTTTATAACACGAGAACAAAATTCAGTTACACAATACAAGCCTAATTCTTTATATTATATTATATGCGTCTGCAATTCTGAAAAACAATAAATAAAATGCTGAATTCAATACATGACTTGAGTTAATTTGTCTTTATATATTAAGCTAACATTCTGTTACGTCAATAAATTAATTTGCTAAACAATATTATTTTTTTTTAATTGCTTCGTGCTGTTGCTTATAAAACTATTTATGAATGAAGAATCTGCCAATCTACAATTCAAAAATGATGGCGCACAAAAACAGTGTTGTGTAATTTGAATTTTTTTTTATTCTCTCAATTTGATGGCAGCCAGCTTACTTCAAAAAGCAAGCAGCTGATTCTCTTAAAATTCACTAAAAAAGCCGTAGCGCGTAGTACTATGCACGTGGGCCTGTTTAGCGTTTAAATTTATAGAATTAACAATTTTTTAAAATGTCTTCATCGTTTTTTTTGAAACCCGGAGCTGTCAAACAAGCTAACAAAAAACGCAAGGTAAGTGATTCAAATGCAGAACATAGAAATAGTGTTGATATCACAACGTTACCATAGAACAATTCCGATAAGTCTAAAGGCATCGCAAAGTCAGGAAAGCGAACTCAAAATGCAACAGCTCCGGGACCCAAAAAACAACGCCGAGCCAAAGTAGACGATGAAGAAATTGCCAGCGATGATGAGGAGTACAACAGCGATGTGGGCGGAAACACATTAGCCTTCTCCAGTGACGAGGAGGAGCAGGAAACCGCCCAGGACAAACGTTTGCGTCTGGCCAAACAATATTTGACGGAAATTGAAAAACAGGAGGCGGAGCGTGCAGAGGATCGTGAGTTAAGCAAGACCGTTGAACAACGTCTACAGACTGAGTATTTGGATAGTGTCGGACGATTGCGTCGCAATGTTGCCGGTAGCATCAAATCATGCTTAATCCAGGGCACACTGAAGCATAAGGTTCATCACGCACCATTATGTACATTGGCACTTAGCTCGGATGGCAAGTTTCTCTTTACGGGTGCCAAATCGCAATATGTGCTGAAATGGTGTACGCAGACAAGCAAATGTGTAGACAAATGTGATGTGCTGCCTCATCGTGAGGAACCTGAGACCGGCAAGAAACGGAGGTCGCATGTTATTGCCATATGCCTGTCTACAGACATGAAATTCATGGCATTGGCAGAGGGTGGTCCACACATACAGATCTGGTGTCCACAAACAATGAAGCATGTAAAGACTTTTAAGGGACACAGGGACAGCGTTTCGGGGCTTGTTTTTCGCAAAGGAACTCATGAGTTGTACTCTGCTGCAAAGGACCGATCTGTAAAGATTTGGTCTGTGGATGAGCAGGCCTATGTAGAGAGCTTGTAAGTTACTGTGTTGACCAAAATTTACCATATGTTAAACTTTTCATTCTTTTCAGATTTGGTCATCAAACCGCTGTTACAAGTATAGATGCCTTAAGCCGTGAACGCGCTGTTACCGCTGGCGGTGCGGATTGTTCGTTGCGCATTTGGAAGATTACGGAAGAATCCCAGCTAATATATAATGGTCATAAGGATGGCATTGAGCTTGTCAAGTTAATTAATGATGAACACTTTGTATCCGGCGGCGTTGATGGGTAAATATACAGATTTGTTGGGGTAAAGATGCAGATTTCAATATTAGTAAATTTATTTTTTACGTGCAGTGCTATTAGTCTTTGGAGTGCCCTTAAGAAGAAACCAATTTGTACCACACAACTTGCCCATGGATTGGGTGATAATGGAGTAGCGAACTGGATTACAGCATTGGCCGTTGTAGTCAACACGGATTTGATAGCAACAGGTATAATGTGACTACTACATAAGCAATTTGTGATAAAGTGAGTAATCTCAATACTTTGCAGGCTCTTGCGATGGTTGTGTGAGACTTTGGCAAAGCAATCCCAATACCAAAAAGCTACAGCAGATTGACAGCATATCCATTGAAGGCTTCATAAATTGCCTGGCTTTTAATGGCGACGCCACAAAGCTGTATGTAGCTGTTGGCCAGGAGCATAGGCTGGGGCGTTGGTGGCGTCGTAAAGATGCCAAAAACAACATAGTTATAGTAGACATTAAGTTACAAAGCACATCCAGCAAATAAGTTAAATGTAAGCCATAATAAACTTGTTCGTAAGGCAAACTCGCCGATAGAGATATATGAGTTAAAACTGAATGTGAGCAATTTCAACTGTTTTTCGATAATATATAAATAATTATCGTTATATTTATACATTGATTTTGCGGATGTCAGTCGATTACTAAATATCGATATGTGGATTTCCCACTATTATTTGTATTTGTTAGTATATGTGTTCCCATTATTATCACGACATAGTACACAAATCCGCCGGCACTAAGCAATTTTGTAGTGTTATAAAACAGGCCTGACAAAACATGCAAGGAAAATCCAGCGGTATTTTCGGGTTTTTGAAGACTGAAATGGGCCGTAAGGTGGTGTTCTATGCAGCAGGAACAACTACACTTGGCCTATTTGTGGCCAACTTTGTGCCTCATACATTTGGACTGCAATATTACCGTGAATTTGTGTCATGTTATCAGTGGGTGAGAGAACATTTAACGGAGTGCTCAATGTTTACCAATTTATTAAATTTACTACAGAAATGGCATTCCGCGTGCAGTGCCGGATTCAGTGCAGGAACGTTTGAATAAAGCGCTTGAGAAGCTGGATATTGATCCACGAGAGGCCAAATTCGTCAAGCCATTCACCGTTTTTGGATTTGATTTGTTCCAAGCAGGTACAACAAAGTTTCGCTTTGGAGCTGCCCTGGGCATTCCCGTGAACTATGCTTACGATAGCGTGGACGAGATTAAACGATCGGACATTCGCTTCCGGGATCAAAAGATAGACTGGAACTCGGAAAACGGACGGTTATTGGAAGAAGCAATAGTTTTGACTGAGAATGAGCAAGTTTTTGGAATAAGCAAAGCAGTGCTCCAGCTGCAGACGCATCGTGTGTTGTTGAACTCGCTATTTCCCAGCGTGAGCTTCCTTATGGTGTATACACTGGGACACTTTCTAAACATACGCCTAAATCTCCTCGCTCGACATGGAAGTGTAAGTCGGTCGAATTCTACTTGAGCATTCCTCTACTAACCACTTCCCATATTCCAGATGCGGTTTGTGATGTACAACATTTTGGGTTTATTTGGTCTGGGCACTTGGTCCTTCATGAAGGACTTTAACCAAGTATCCACAGATGCCGAAATTGATAAGAAACTTGCCACTCTAGGACCTGAATTTGTCGCCGCGGGTGTAACCTACTATGACAAGCACTTAAAGAAGAACATTGCGTTGAGAAATCTTATTGGTGACAATACCTACACAGCCTTGGGCAATGAGAACTATTTGCTCCGCCAGAAATCAATGCCACTGACGGCACGAAAATCCTTCTTTGAGAGTAAGTGGGAGGAGCTGCAAAGCTCCCGAATGTAAATTATACACTAAATAAGCGTTTGTTCAAACTCTGTTGGTTAATTTATTCTTATTGAACTAGCTTACAGCAATAATAAGTGTCCCTTTGCCGGGGTAATCAATGAAAAACTTAAACAAATAAATTAATTTCATACACGTTGAACAATAAAGTTGACTAGCATCGTACGGCTATGGACATGTAACAGATAAAACTAAATATCGGTAAACTCTAAAATTCGATTAAAAAGTTTCTTCGCCAACGACATCGCTAATGGTAGCCACCAAGCGCCGAGCATGCTCCACGGCGCAGGTGGCTGTAACGAGACCCAAATGTATACAGTAGAGCTCATAGACGCGCACCTTACCAGGTGCCAGCTTTGGAAAACAAAGCTCGGCCAGATCGCTATAGTAATCCATGGGCAAAGAGCCTGGTTCTGCCGGTGGTTTCTGCCCGTTGCCGTTCGCTCCAAAGCCAGTGGACAGGAAATGTTGCTGCAGATCAAGCGAACATTTCAAGATGCCGCCAGAGAGATCCTCGAACCAGAGAAAGTACGAGTAATGGAAAGTACGATCTTTCCACATGACTGTCGTCTGTCCTTTCTTTAAATATCCCCGTGTAAACTCGACCATGCTCCAGAGTTTGTTCTTTGGCACCAGCTGTGGACTACTCTGACGCAAATCCGGAGCAAGCATTTGTCCCGTGCTACGATTCACGAAAATAAAGTGCACTAGCCCGGGGAAATCTTCCAGATAAGCATCAATTGATATGTTGCGCGCCGCCTTAACCTCCAAGAATTCAGAAATTTCCAATAGCTTGGCTTCCACTACCGCTGCTGAATCTGCCAGCTGGTCTAGCTGATGATTGTTGGCGCTATCGCAGCTGGCCAGGGAAAGTGTGAATAATTGCTTCAGCTCCTCGACTAAAGCCGGCAAATTGGATTCTATGCGTACAAGCATCTCCCGCTCGCAGTTCTTGAAGAACTCAACATACATCTTGCGGAGATTTTCCCAGCGAGCCGTAAACTTCTTAACGCAGTTGTCCAGATCCTCATGCTTCTGCTTAAGGTGTCGCTTGACGGCCGTTAGAGTTTGGCTAACAAATGATTCAAGACTCTCGTAGGCTGGTTTTAGTGCATCCGCATCGCCTTGTTGCTGCACAGCGACTATTTTTTGCAGCACAAAAAAGGTATCGTAGATGCTACTGGTCAAGGGCATGTGTCCGTATTCAATGAGTTGTATTAACATCTGATGACCGTGGAGGCGTGAGATATGCACAATGGTGGGCACACATCCAGAGTTAACATCGTGCGAAACTCCCTGTAGAAATACGGCAACAGCACGCTGAGATTTCTGAGATTGCAGAACTCGTCCGACGATGGCCAGAAAGAGGAGATCGGCAGGAGCCAAAGGTAGTGCCTGGCGTGTGCTGTTCAACGCCACTAGTTTGTGGGAGACCAACAACAAGGCGTGTGCCCGCTGCTGGCCTCCAGTCTGGCGCAGCTGCTCCAGTGTCGCATCTAGTGTGATATGTACGGTGCGCTTCAGCTCCGGATTAATAAGAAGTTTAGGAATTGCCTCCAGCAGATAGGCCTGCTCCTCCTGGCAGAGCTGTGTCTCATAACAGTTGAGGCACTGGGTCAACAGTTCCTGCTGCATGACTCCCGCTTGTGATCCAAACAAATTCGCTCCATAGCAATAGCGAGTTAGAGTCATGGCCACACCCAGTTGCCGCATCAACAGGTCAATTGCGATTTGTCCAATCTTCAAGAAGCTAAAGCCCAAAAGCTCTCCAAACACTAAATTAAAGCCATTCTCGCACTGAAAGCTAGCGTAAGCGTTGTCAAATTGGCAATGCATAATCCTCTGCGAGCTGATAATGGGACTAAATATTTGCAATAGTACATTGCTGTCCACTGTAGTTGAGGTCGCCTTTCCACTGGTAGCTGGCAACAAACCTTGCGTTACTGCTATACTAGATATCTTTTCACATAATGATATGTTTAGATTTTGGTATACTACATCGTTCGAACTATTAAACACAATTAGCCCGTTCATATTCTTATCAATTCAATATTGTGTGAAAACACAATGCAATACACAATTTTCTTTCTAGTGCTGCCAAATGGTGGAATTTTTGATAAGCAAATAATGTTGCCACCTTGCATATATTAGTGTTGGTCAGCAAGTTCAATGTTGTTCTGACTTAAAACCCAATAATATTATTTATTAACGCAACTATTTATTAGTAGCCCTAAGAAAATCGAAGATTTATTGCAAGTTTGTGGAATTACAAGAACTTGTTTTGTTCGACATCAATCGATACTAAACTCGATGTATCACGTTAAAACGCAGATGTATCGATTTAGTAATCGATTTAGTTCCAGCCTTAAGTTTACCAAGTTCACCGAGAAGTCTGCATTATTAACTGATTAAATAAACATATCGCTTAAAATTAACCAATATTGACATGGGTCGTCTAGTTCTTGAACACACACTACAGGGTCACAAAGGACGCATTTGGGGAGTCGCGTGGCATCCAAAAGGAAACAGTTTCGCCTCGTGCGGCGAAGATAAAGCAATCCGAGTTTGGTCACTGTCTGGTAATACATGGAGCACAAAAACCATATTATCAGATGGTCACAAGCGCACAATACGAGAGGTTCGATTTTCGCCATGTGGTGAGTTTTTAGCCTCAGCCAGTTTCGATGCGACCACCGCCATTTGGTCAAAGCACGAATGTAATGCAACTCTGGAAGGTCACGAGAACGAAGTCAAGAGTGTTAGCTGGTCGCACAGCGGAGGTCTGTTGGCTACGTGTTCCCGGGACAAGTCCGTATGGATATGGGAAGTGGCTGGCGATGATGAATTCGAGTGCGCTGCTGTCCTAAATGCACACACGCAGGATGTGAAGCGCGTGGTGTGGCATCCTAAACTAGAGATCTTGGCGTCCGCGTCTTATGACAACACTATTAAAATGTTTGCCGAAAGCGCATTGGACAGCGACTGGGATTGCACGGCAACGCTTAACTCGCACACGAGCACAGTTTGGAGCATTGACTTTGATGCCGACGGTGATCGATTAGTTTCGTGCAGCGATGACACTACTTTAAAGATCTGGCGTGCTTATCATCCGGGCAACGGTGCTGGTATTGCCACACCCGACAAGACCACAGTGTGGAAGTGTGTGTGCACGTTATCGGGTCAGCATTCGCGTGCCATTTATGATGTGTCATGGTGCAAACTAACGGGTCTTATTGCCAGCGCTTGTGGCGATGATGGAATCCGAATCTTTAAAGAGACCAGCGATTCGAAACGAGATGAACCCACATTTGAACTTCTAACCGCGGAGGAGAGTGCACATGATCAAGATGTGAATGCTGTTGAATGGAATCCCGTTATAGCCGGGCAACTGATCTCTTGCAGCGACGATGGAACTATTAAAATTTGGAAACTAATTGATTAAAAATGTAATGCGGTTCAGTTTTGTGCATGTAAATATATGTTTAAGCATTTTGTATTGTAATAAATAATTGTTACAACCAACTAAAAACTTATTTGCTAAGAAAGGGCTCGTGCAGAGTTTTATATAACTTCTTAGCTTTCCGCGGACCAAGTCCCATCACCTGAGATAGACGTTCCTCACTGGCATTGATAAGATTTTCCAGATTGCCAAAGATCTGCAGGAGAGTCACTGCATCGGTTTTGTTAACAGGTTTTATATTGGTAAGTGCCGCAACCAGCTGTAATAGACAACACATTTATCCAGATTTTATCAAGTGACTTGGAATTTGGCCCACCTTTTGATGCGGATTGGATTCTACACGTTCCATGATTAAGTCCGGTGACCGTTTTTCAAACTGTTTATACGTTTCTATTATCTTGCCGGCCTCCTCGGCATTCCATGCCAACATCATCGTTAGATCAGCTAGCAATGAAATGCGGGTTAAGCTTTTTAAGGCATTGTGTGGTTCCGGGGTATCCACTTGCACCAAGAGAACTCGCAGCTCATACATCTTGCCAAGATCTTTGAGGCGTAGACAAATATAATCGGGATTAAGATTGTGGTACTTGAGTGACAAAAAAAGGATACACGAAGTGCGTCCTACCACATAGTCCGGCACAATGTCATCCCGAAACTCCAAAGGAACGTTAAGAATACATTTCAGTATAGGATTACCGCGTTGTTTGCTATGCACCAATACGCAGTGAGGATTCGAAGGCGGGGGCTTGGCTGCAGTTGGAGCTGCATCGGTGCTTTTTGCGCCACCGCTGCTTGAAGCTACTGATTCTGACACCGCTTGTAATTTGGGCTGTTTTGCAGCCGTTGGCATTTCCATGGATGCTAAGACATCGTCAAACGAGTCGTCGTTTAGGTCGTCCATTTCGACCGGGTCACTGATTTACGAATTTCTCGAAATATATACAATATAAATGCAATCGTTATCGAATTTTTGATATCGGTATTTTCAACTTAAGTGTGGCAACTCTACTGTTGTATTGCCCTTTCCTTCTTTTGAGTTGTCAATTCAACGAAGACGACGACGTGTGCGTGCAAATTGTTGATACTTTTGCGAAGAATAAATAACTGAAAATTGTATAAAACCATGGCTTCCCATCCGGTGTTTATAGACTTGTCGTTAGATGAGCAGGTAAAGTTTTAAAACTGTTTTAATGTATCGCCTATGCCGCGCTCATCTTAAAAGTGAGGTTATGGTGTAACTGGTGCAAAAACAAATTTGTAAATACCAAATTATTTGAACAGCAATTGTTATTCGTGTTTTACAGGTGCAAGAACTACGCAAGTATTTTAAAAAACTAGGAGCCGAAATCTCATCTGAGAAATCGAACAAAGGC
The DNA here is from genome assembly GCA_035046005.1 of Drosophila acutilabella. NCBI lineage: Eukaryota > Metazoa > Arthropoda > Insecta > Diptera > Drosophilidae > Drosophila > Drosophila acutilabella. The sequence goes on along the minus strand of JAWNOK010000008.1, from coordinate 869,311 downwards.
GTTGAAGATGATTTGCACAAAATTATTGGCGTCTGCGAAGTTTGCTTCAAAGACGGTGAGCCAGCCCAGATTGATGGAATTCTTAATAGCATTGTGTCTATTATGATTACAGTGAGTATTACAACAAACGGTGTATGACGGTGTATGATTAATTAAAAATTACTTTTAGATACCATTGGATCGTGGTGAAAACATTGTTTTAGCCTACTGTGAGAAGATGACCAAGGCGCCCAACCAGCCACTTGCGAAAGTATGCCTGCAGTCGCTGTGGCGTTTGTTCAACAATCTCGACACGGCATCACCATTGCGTTATCATGTTTATTATCATCTGGTGCAGGTGGCCAAACAGTGCGATCAAGTCCTGGAGGTTTTTACTGGCGTTGATCAGCTGAAGTCTCAGTTTGCCAACTGCCCACCATCCAGTGAGCAGATGCAGAAATTGTATCGCCTTTTGCACGATGTCACCAAAGACACAAATTTAGAGTTGTCTTCCAAGGTCATGATTGAACTACTGGGCACTTACACGGCCGACAATGCGTGTGTCGCTCGCGAGGATGCCATGAAGTGCATTGTAACTGCCTTGGCCGATCCCAATACATTCCTGCTTGATCCTTTATTGTCGCTGAAACCTGTGCGCTTCCTCGAGGGCGATCTAATACACGATCTGTTGTCTATATTTGTATCCGAAAAGTTGCCCTCGTACGTGCAATTCTATGAGGACCACAAGGAGTTCGTCAATTCTCAAGGTCTTAATCATGAACAGAACATGAAAAAGATGCGACTACTAACGTTCATGCAGTTGGCCGAGAGTTTCCCTGAAATGACTTTCGATACTCTGACCAAAGAACTTCAGATTGCCGAGGATGAAGTTGAGCCATTTGTCATTGAGGTGCTAAAGACAAAGTTGGTGCGGGCTCGTCTTGACCAGGCCAACCGTAAGGTACACATCTCCTCGACCATGCATCGCACCTTTGGAGCGCCACAGTGGGAACAGCTGCGCGATTTGCTTCAGGCTTGGAAAGAGAACCTCAGCTCGGTACGTGAGGGCTTGACGAATGTATCATCCGCACAGTTGGACCTAGCGCGCACCCAGAAGCTAATACATTAGGAACACTATCGTCGGAAACAAATAAAAAGCGCCGTAAAAAGTTTATATATTAAATTATTTTCAGGAAATGCGTGAATAAATTTCTAAGTAAAATCGAAAGTAAAGTGTATAAATACTAAAAGGCTTAAGAAATTGTTTCGTAATTTCTGTCTTAATAATATCATAAAATGCTAATGTAATGGATTCATTTGAGATTAGATCAAATTAGTCAGAGATTATCTTCAAGCCTTAAAGCTCCTCATGCACCTTGGATTTCTCTTTGGGAAAAGACCAAAAATATGAGGGAAACCCATGTGAGTCTCGTTCACGTTTAACAAACGCACTGTAAGAGGAGATGCAGTTGCCAATAAAGTGATTCGATTTTCCCAAAATGGCCAAATCCAGATAAGGGTCATCCTCGGCCAGTTTGTGCACACTTATATTCATGCGACTCAGAGCGGATGTGAGTTCGGAAATCATGTGATTTGCATCGGATGCAACAAATATGGACTTCACCTCGTTCGTCGGATGCGTTTGTCGCACATTTTTAATGGTGCGCTTAAGCTGTCGTACAATTGCCTCCTTGGTTGGCATACAGAGTTCCGGATACAACTGACCGCGCTCATTCTTATAGCCTAGACATTGTGGGGATGCGAAGAGTTGGGTGCTGTCCTTGACGTGCTCGCAGGCTCGTACCCAGTCAATGCCATTGCGCAAATGCAAGCCAATAAAAGCTCCACGCGGCAGAACATCCTGAATGAATTCCTTAGCAGCTTTCCTGTATTTTGGACTCCACTGTAAGTACTTTTGAAGTGCACGGTTCTCATGCTGTACAGGAAAACTAGCTGGAGCGCCGGTGAAAGCCAGAACTGGCCATTTATCGGCAGGATAGTTGTTTTTCCACTTAGTTGCTATGGTGCTGTGATGTACATCGAAATGCAGTGGACGATAGAATTCAGAAAGCGCAAAATCAATGTTATAGGTATCCCAGAATGAGCCGAATGGATTGCCATCCTTAGCATGACAACTCGGAGCGTCCGGATCGTTCTTCTCCTTTTGTAAACTTTTACGCTCCGTGTAACAGAATGAAGTTCGTTCCGACGCAGGCCACACGTCATCAGCCAAGTGGGACATAAAGTCAGACATAAGAATGACGCGATGATATTCCAGCAGTGGCTCCACCTCAAAGTAGTTATCAAATGGCACTTGAATTGAGCGCATTCCACCTTTACGATACTCAACCCATGGAGGCAGTATGAGCGTTCGATTGAGAGCCTGAGCAAATGCCAATGATCCCAAAAAGTGGTCTGCTTGGTTTCCGAATCGACCTAAGGCATTAAACGAGTAATTTAATTATAGGCAAACATTTAACAGAACTTAAAACTCACCCATACAAGGACAATAAGTTACGTAGCCATTTGGATCGCGCTCGAACTGAGCTTGACTTGTTAATATTAATGTAGAAACAAAATAAAAAAATAATTTAAGCCACTGCATTCTGCCGGCTTCGTATGCAAACCGCTGTCCATCACTTTGTAGACGCAGTCATCGTTATCGATAATGCTATCGCACTGCAACTATACCTCGCGTGGCAAGTCTGGCAACCTTCGGTATAACCAAGTGGCCACCTAACAGCTGTTTTTATTTGCTTATTTACGTTTTTATCTATTTCATAATTACCGTGTGCTCAGTTCTTCATGGTTTAAGATAAGGCCTTGCGGTGACAAAGATACAAATGACTTCACAGATCTACAATCAAAAAAAATTTATTCCAACGGCACCGGAGAAGGGCAGCTTTCCATTAGATCACGAGAGCTTGTGCAAGAAACACTTTCTAATCTATGCAAGTTGCTTGAGACGCAACGACAACGACAACGGCAAGTGTCGGATAGAGGCCAAAGATTACTTGGGCTGTCGCATGGATAACAATCTTATGGAAAAGACAGAATGGGAGAAACTGGGATTTTCGGAGAAAGCACCACTCAAGGAGCAACAGGAGAGTCAGCAACAAAAACAATAAAACCAGAACGCAATGTAATCGTTGCCGCTACAGGGAGCGTAGCAACCATTAAACTAGTCCAACTGATAACCGAACTCAATGATGAACAACTGCCCTACAAATTTAACGTGAGCATCAGTTTTGTGAGATTTCATCTAATACCATAGTGTTTTAACGAAACTTAATCTATAGATCAAAATAATAATAACGGAGCATGCCAAGCACTTCTTTGAGTTGGAGCAAATTCCGGAAAACGTGCCCGTCTTACACAATCGTGACGAGTGGCTAACTTGGAACCATCGCGGTGATCCCGTGCTCCACATTGAGCTGGGCAAGTGGGCAGATATGTTGGTAATAGCTCCACTCAGCGCTAACTCGTTGGCCAAAATAGCCACAGTAAGTCGATCTTATCTTTCTTTAAATAAGTATATGCAGATAAATATCTAGATTATTTATAACAGGGTATTTGCGATAATATACTTATGTGCGTGGTACGCGCTTGGGATCTAAAGAAGCCTTTAATGTTCGCTCCAGCAATGAACACACGAATGTACGATCATCCGGTAACTCGGGAACAAATTGATAAACTCTTAAGTTGGGGCTACAAGGAGATTCCCTGCATTTCCAAGACACTTATGTGTGGCGACACTGGAAACGGTGCCATGGCCGAGGTGTCCACTATTGTGGCGTCTATTGTTTCAACTTTTCAGTTGGCTTTGTAAATACTGTTAATTAAAGGGCTATAACAAGATAATTTCAGATCAAAATTCTTAAGAAGTTACAAATATTGTTATCTAATTCCAGATGATTATCATATTAAGACATTAAAAGAACCAAGTTATCTATATGTCATGTATTTTAATCTGGTTAATTCCAAATAATACAAAATTGCTTTCAATTTTAATTGTAATGTTTATTGGTTAATTTTGAGTGCATCTAGGAGCAAAATGATTTTCGTATTCTTTTTTTTTTTTATTTTAATTTTGTTCCTCATGTCGTATAGTTTTTAGTTGCTTCTTAATTTGCATTTGAATTTACGATTTTTGTTTTAAAATTTTTGTAGTGTATATTTTTGTTTTAACAACAGTTTAATGCATTTTAAATCATTTGTTTTATATGCGAAATACAATTTTTTATGAGCTATATTATGTATATGTAAGAGAAGTGTGTTCGGGTTGGGTGTGTTTGTGTGGAGAATGATAAACTTAAGATTAGGGAAATTAAAAAGCTTAGTAATAAATTACACGGTAAAATATAAATGTTTGTATTTATGTTTGTTGTAGTTTCATGTTTTTAATTATTTAGTTGATAATTACTAATCTGTTTTGTAGTTTTTTTTAAGTGAATCAATCGAATATATGCAGCGACAAATTATAAAAAAAATAGTCTTCAGGCATATAACGTCCAACCTATGTTTGAAGTTTTTCGATTCTAGCTTAAAATTAAATACATATAAATTTATGTATATATATTTATACCCTACATACTTATTTGTTTGTTAATAAATTACAATTAGTATTTAACATAAATATGTACATTAGCTTAACCTTTCAATATTTTATTATTGGATTTGCTGCTATTGCAGCTGCCTTTTCGTTAAATGTTTAATTGTTTTTTTCGTTTTTTTAAATATTTATTACAATGAGAGCATTCCTTAAATTTCTGTTCGTATTCTTCTTATTTGTGCTCTTGCTATATCCTTAAAAAACAACCACTAAATAAAAGCATATTTTAAGGATAAGCAAAACCCACAAAAAGTACACAACACTCGCTTAGCGTCCTCTCATGCTTTATGCACAAGATTTAGAAAGTTGCAAAATGCATATAATTTACATAGTATGTATGAGATTGATTATGTGTCCGTGATTTTGTCTGAGTCGAGTTGTGTCTGTTGTTTTGCTGCTGTTTAAAGTCTATAGGTTACAAATTTTGTCAAGTATAAAAGGTGTTTTGCTGGTGAGTCAACTGTTTGACTGTTTTCTAACACTCACGTTAGATTAGCCATTGCATCTAAATATGAATATTATCTCTATTTGTATATATGTATTACTATAATACGTTGTCAAGTTGTATTTGCAATCAAAGCTTTCATCTGATCACACAGGCGACACAAAGCTTTGACGCACTGATGCAATCATCGTGACAAAATGCACCACACTGTTGACAGATAACCATTGCATTCAGGGCACAGGCACAACTGTTGTTGGTTGTTGCCTCGTTGCCTGGGGGCGTGTTTTCACCGCTTTGTTGCAATTGAAGTAGAGCGTGTTGGTGCTGATGTGTTTGGGCCTGATTTACACCACCAGCGCCCATAGCTGTCGTTGTTGTTGTGGTTGTTACAATAAAGTTGTTACCAGCCTCCAAAAGTGTCGATGGCGGTGTCGAATTGCTATTGTTGCTGCCGTCAATAAATGTGATATTCGTGCCTTTGGGAATTATTTAAAAAAAAAAACATGAGTAAGCAACTATAACAAGAACGTATTCTGGTATAAAATTAGTTAAAAACTATAAAAAGTAAAATCCATGCAATTTACATACTCGGGTTACGCAGAAACGAAAGGTAATTCTAACAAATCTATGTGATATTGTAATTATGGATATGATTGCGTGCCAATTAGACGTATACATATTTGACTTATCGATCAATGGATCGATAAATCGATTTGTGGGCGTTGGATTTGAAAGACGTACCTCGCTAAGCACTAATAATACACCAATTTACCTGCAGCGATATTGCGCCGCACAATATTCGCAGCCGAACTGACATTGCCCAGGTGCTGTTGATTTTGCTGCTGCTGTTGCTGTGAATGCAGCTCATGCTGATGCAGTGCGTCATTGTTGGCTATTGCTTGAGCACCATTGCCCCCTGCATTATTATCAACAGAGGCGGGACGCCCGCGACCGCCTATCGTTATGCCGTTAAGATTATGCAACTGATTCTGCACAGCAACAAACTGCAAAGTTGAAAATGTATCAGTCTCAGGTGCTCCCGGAAGATTTTAGCACTTACCTGATTCTGATGCAAGGGAGGAGCGCTAGAGGCACGTGGCGCTTGATTGTCTGCCGCACCCACATTAGCGCGATGTACCAACACATATTGACCAGTTCCGTTCTGATGCAGCAACTGTTCCTGCGCGGTTGTTTGCGACACTTGCTGTGCCACCTGTAATTGCTGTGTTGTTCCACTGGATGCACCAGGAGCCGCGGTCAACATATGTCGTATCACTGTTGTTGGTGAAGGCTTTCGCTGCACATACTTCTTACGTGGGAATCCTCCCATACGTGGTCCAATTACCTGTAAGAAAATTTTACTGTATTAAAATCACGATCAATCTTCTGAAATGCATCGGATTACCTTATAGACACCTGGTCTGCCCACGCCCATAACATTTGGCGGCATGCCCCCGGGTAGTTGTTGTGGTTGTGGTGGGGCAACAGTTGCCGCTCCACTAACGAGCAACTCCTCTTGTTTTATAAGATTCTGTGGCGGAGCTGCAGCAGCAGTTGTTGCTGTCACATTACTGTTAACTGTACTGAGGTTGCTCATCGGTGCTGCAGCAACTGTGGATACATTCAATGTTACATTGTTGTTGTTGCCGTTGTTACTGCTGCTGCTGACAGTTGTTGTTGATGTCTGCTGCTGCTGACTGAGTATGGCTGCAGGAGGACGCAGCTGTGCCTTTAGGTTTTCACGATTTGGACTGTTTTGTATGACAGCCTGGCAAATTTGATAGCTTCGCTCTAGATTAACAGCACCCGGTGGCAATCGATTGGTGGTAGCTTTTCGTCCTTTCCCCGTGGGCATCTTTGGCTGCAATCGCTGCTGAGCAATTGTCGTGGGCACCCCAGATGGAGGCAGAGTTTTCATAGTTAACACATTGTTAGCTGCTGCAGGTAGTTGCACTGATTGTTGTTGCTGCATGTTGTTGTTATTAAGTTGTGGTTGTTGTTGCTGAGCTGCTGCTGGCTGTTGTGCTGCGGCAACAACATTAGTATAGTTGGACGGAATCTGGGGATTATTTGCGGAAACTGTAGCAACAGCTACGGCGGCCGCAGCCGTAGCTGTTGTAGCTATCGTTGATGGAGCTGCAGCTGTATTGGGCGATGTATTTGCTGGTCGCGTCATCGAAATAATATTCAACGGTTTTGCAATAAATTTGGGCGGCACAATGCTTTGTTGCTGCTGTTGCGAGTATCCTTGCTGCTGTTGTTGCAGTTGCTGCTGTTGCAGTAGATTGTTGTTAGCTGCTTGAGCCAACAGGTGTCGCTGATGTAACTGTGCTTGTTGCAAAGCAAACTGCTGCAGCTGTTGTTGCTTTTGCTGCGCTTGTTGCTGCTGTTGTTGTTGCTGCTGTTGCTCAAGTTGCTGTTGTGCAAGAAGATTCGGAGCCAAAAACTGCTGAGCTCCATTGCTGTTGATCTCGAACTGTTTGCGTAACGTTATGGGCAAAGTTGGATGAGTTTTCTGTATCGCATTGCTGCTTGTTGCCTGCTGATGTTGTTGGTGCTGCTGCTGTTGGTGTTGAGCAGCCGCTTGCAATGTGAACTGCTGCAATAATTGTTGCTGTTGCAGTTGTTGCTGCTGGCGCTGTTGCTGCTGCTGTTGTTGTTGCAAAAGAAAATTTCCTATTATCTGTCCATTAGAATCAACCAGAATTTGGCGTTGTTGCTGCTGCTGCGGTGGTGCTGCTGGTGTTGGTGCAGGAGCAGTTGGTTGTTGTGGTAGCTGATTGATTGTAATATTGCTGCTACTACTGCTGCACAGGCTCAAATTGTTGCTGCTGTCGTTGCTGTTGCTGCTGTTTGTTATAACTGTGCTGGAAACCTCCATTTCAGCTGCAGACATTGGCACCGTATCGCACAACAGTTCCTGAGTAATCTGTAAATGACAGAAATTTTTATTAATATTGTATTATGATGGTGCTACGAGATGGTAGTTACCTCGTTCGTATAGTCGGTGCTATGGGCGTGCGGAATAAACGAATGCTGAGCTAATTGCACTACATCCTGAAGTTGTGCCTGCAATTGTTGCTGCTGCTGTTGTTGATGCTGGTGAAGCTTGTCGACGATATCGCGCACAGCATCTCCGTCGTTGTCGTCCATAACATGGTCGACCATTGCACTCATTACTTCATCCTGATCCTGTTGATTTTCTGCATCAATGCATTCAACAACGTCGTCGTCATCATCGACAATATCGTCGTCATCGTCTACCTCATCAGCCACTGTTTCGGCAACATCGTTGTCCAACAGATTGTGACATTCAACCATATCATCGATGACCTCCTCCGCTTCCTGCACTACATCCATCAAATGGATAGCCTCATGATTCAAGTGCTGATCAGCTACTTGCATTTGATCAACTGTTGCTGTGGCATTGTTCGATGGTGTTGCTGTCATCAATTTGATGCCACCAAAATTCCAATCGTGCTGAACATGTTGAAACATTTCACTGGAGTTTAACTCTACAGCTGGCGTTGGTTGTTGCTGTTGTTGCTCGCGCTGTTGAAGTGTTGCAACTGTGCTCAGCATTGCATGCATGTCAGCAAGTGTGGTTTCGTTTGCTGTTGCCAGCGATAATTGGGTTGCCACCGCTGTTGCTCCAGCCGTTGAAGTCGTTGTAGTGGCTGCTGTTGTGGAGGAGTTACTGCTGGAACAGGACGATGACAAAGAAGAAGATAATGATGATGAGGTACAGCTGCTGGAAGTCAGAGAACTTGATGGGGTTGTTGTGGACAACGAGCTACCGGCAATTGCCATTGACATGGCTAATGTAATTGGTGAATCCTCCAGCTGTTTATCACAGTTATCGTCCAATTTGTTGATTGTTGCTGTCGCTGAAAAATTTAACAAAATTCTTTAGAGTACGAACGTTTTTATGCTAAGACTGTAAGGTAATTACAATTTGACGATGGTGATGATGAATAATAGTTATGACTGATAACGGCTTGATGATCATGGAAGTAGGCTTTGGTGGATAAACAAATAAATTAAATATTTGAGGATATTTAAGAGTTATAAGAAATGTTGAAGCTGTCTTACCGTGATCTATTGTATCTGCAAACACAAAGTCATGGGATGCTGGTGTCGTCGATGTAGTTGCTGTTAACATCTTATCAGCCGTTGCTTTGGTATCTAAATATAGAGATAGTTAAAGATATATAAGTAGTACTTATAAATATTAAAAACAACTACCTTCAACTAGTACAACGTCCTGCAAATAGTCAGGAAAGTTATTCACAACCTCTGCAATGGTTGCTGTTGTCGCTGCAGACATAACATTTGTTACTGTTGCCGCTGTGAATTTCTCAGCATCATTTTCATTTTGAGCACAGGTACTGTTAATAACTGCTAACGGCTGCTGATTGTTTGTTGTCAAATTTGATGCTGGTTCAACTACATTTTCTGTCACGTTTGTCACTGTACAACTAGGAACAATCTCAATAATGTCGCGCTTTATCTGTTTACACTCCTTGGACATTGTCGGCAGATCACTGGACGTCGTTGTGGCAAGCTCGGTGCGTTTGCGTCGTGATGGACTACTCGAAGGCCTTTTCAAAGCACGTCGGTGTTGCTCCGTTAATGCATTGTTACTGCCGATATTGTTGCCACTGCCAAATGTTTCTGTTGTTGTCGCTGGTATTGCTGATGTTATTGCTGATTCTGGTACATAACTGTCAGTTTCGGTTGCATTCATGCTGACAGCAGGAGCTGCTTCTGTTGTTGTTGGTGCTGCTGTTGCTGTTTCATTGGTTGCGGATTCGCACTTTGTGCTCTGCAGACACAAATAAAGTCATTTTAAACTATTAACAATGCAGAGCATATTATTACTTACAATATTAAATTTCAGTTCAGTCTCATTATCACATGTTGCTTGTTGTAGTTGCTGTGGTTCGTGGTGCTTCTGCTGTTGTCGCGGTTGCTGCTGTGGTGGAGTCACAGCCTGTTGCTGATGCCTGGTTGGTTCCAGTTTAAGCTTGTTGGTAGGTGTGTTTGCAAGAGGATTCGGCGCACGCTTGGCATTCTTTTCACCCCAATATGGCTCAAAGTGCTTCAGTTTCCAAGGATCCAACTTATTCTTTTCCCGCTCCGCTTCCGTTTTCAGTTTTATCTGATTCTCTGGCGTAAATTCACCTTCGCTTAGCCGTTCCCGCCATTCCAGGCAGGCGCGTGCGAAGAATTCATTGTTTAGGCAGGATGCACTTAATCTTATGGCTTCATGGGAGCTGTTGGTGGTATTACTACTATTACTGCTGCCGCTACTTGTACTTGGCTGTTCAAGCAGCAAAGGCTGCACCAATTCACTGGCCTCGCGATCCACGCTGGGTAACAGTTGTATAAGGTTATGCTGATACAGCGGCGGTAATAATGAGAATGTCTGCTTGTTAAGCAACGCTCGTAAATTTGTAGATGCCAGTATCGAGTCTGGTGTTTCCAAATCTATTTTACCATCCTTAAACTGTTCTATCTGAGCGGCAGTTGTTAGCTTTTTGTTACTCCGACGACGAGGCTTGACGCTGAATCCTGGTATAGACGCCAGTACCTCACGCATGGTGGACGCTTGTGTAACGGCTTTACCGGAGTTCGGGGATGATGTGGTAGAGGTCGCCGCTGAAGCTACTGCTGCTGCTGCTGCAGCCGCCGCTGCCGCCGCTGCGGCAGCTTTTGCCTGTTGCTGTTGTTGTATGCGACGACTGCTAATCCCACGCACTGGTGCTACAGTTGTCATGCTGGAGGCGGAGGATGAAGATAAGGAGGCGGTTGCGTTAGGTGTCACAGGCAGCGCTGGTGTTAATATTGATTGTATTCCAGCGTTGTGCATCGCATCATCACTGGACGTTGGTTTTTTCTCAGGTGGTATGGGTTTCACAATGATGCGTGGCAGGTGGCGCCTATTACAAATAAATCATCATATTAATTACTATTTTTCAACATTAATGACTGAGTGAAGTATTTACCTCAGACTATGTGTGTGCTTGTTGGGTGATAATGCTGTTGTTGAGTTAGTCGCCGTTTGTTGTTTTTGAGGCGCTTCTAATGTCACGTTCTGATGTGTTGTCGTGGTGTCCAAAGCAAGTGGATCCTTTTCATCGTCATCGTCCACGAGATTCACATGAGCCGTTGGTTCCATAATCACAGGTGTAATATGTTGTTGTTGCTGTTGTGGAATGGTAGAGCCTTGCATTTGTTGATGTTGCTGTTGCCGTTGCTGCTGCAGAAGGTGTTGCTGTGGCGGCACTGCTGATGTGGATGTGTCCGGCGTTATTGTTTTCATATTTATTTATATATATATATTATATATATATATATATATATATATATATATTGCTATTTACAACTACTCTTAGTAACCTTTGTTGATGTTAGTATTATTGTGTCCATTTCAGGCATTTGTTGCGGAGGCAGTTTACTGGTTTTTTGCGAACATACTAATCGTAAAAAAAAATTCAAAGGAGTGCAAATAAAAATGATGAGTTTGTTGCTGAATATGTGTTTAGAGCAATTCAACACTAACCTGGCCAGCAGCAGTTTTAGCCATTTCATTTGGGGGCGGATCGGTGGCGATGCCAAAACAGCCCGAGCCCGAGCGGTATCCAATTTTTTTTTGGAGCGTTGCGCTCCCTCTTGTTACAAACGTTACAGTTATTAGTCGTGTGTGTTTCCGTTACCCTTCCCTTACTCCCAGTCACTTTTCTCGTTTATTACACACGCTAATTTTCAGTTAATTCTTTTTGCCATTCTTTTTTATACATACATACGCTAAATGTACATTTGTATGTCCGCCGTGTATTTGTTGCCTACAATACCAAACACAAGAAATTAAAATGAGCAAATTTGGTTGGTTTGTTGCTTTTGCCCCTGCAGGAATATTACATACATATGTAATTTACAAAACATACGTACATATATAAATATAATGCGCACACAAACACACATACGCTTAAACACACTAGCGCACGCACGCATATAAAAAAAAACCTTTTTGCGTGGTTTGTTTTGGAGTTTATCTATTACGTTTTTTTGATGCCATTGATTATTTTGTGTCAGCACTTACACTTATTGTTATTTTTCATGTACCAATCTAAATTAAAATTTTGAATGCATGTTGCAAAGACACAAACAAAAGCAGAAGCAGAGAGCTAAAATTTTTAGATTCTTTTTCTGCTTCTTGTATTGCATCGAGTTGACTCTTTCTGACAGTAGCCCTTGCATATTCTTTGGCCGAACGCCAACGTCTGTCTTTGTTACTCGCACAGCCCGTAGCTACGCAGCAAAAAAAAGCTTGTAATGAATTTATTTAAATGTTATTACTTTGATCACTATAAACTAAGCACTGGTAGCACACACTTGCCGATTTACATATTATTTTTAACAATACGTTTATTTTATATATTAAATTAAGTTATTCGGGCTGCCACTTTGAGAGAGCATTATGCTCTATAGCTGCGGGAGTGTGTGTGTTGTTTTTATGAACATTTACAGCGACCAATACTTAACATTAACTGTTAATAACAGAGATTACTAAAACGAATTTTTAACTTTACATTTGTACGTTTAATATTCAAGACGATATATATCAATATTTTGAGAAAATATGCTTTTAAATAAAAAAGTTATTAAATAAGTAAATTGATTATATTACAATAATTTTGAGTGATCATTTAAATTTAAAATAACATCTTAACCTCGATACTGTTGATAACAGAACGCAAGAACAAACACAGCTGTTTTTAAAATTGTATGTTAACAGCGTGACGTAGAGCTACACGAACTATTCGATTCAAAACGATAACGATACTCGATATATTCGTTGTATATTCCCACTATTAACACGGCCACAGTATTTTTGTTCTACCGGTACTTAGGGATTGTAGGGATAGCCGAACATCAAGGCGTTAAAATTCGAGGGACATTATTTTGTAAACAACGCCGGCATTGCGCTCTTCTTGTTGTGGTTCTTCGGAGTGAAAAAATGTTTTAATTCATTCAATTTGTAGATAATTAATATCCCGCCAAGATGTTTTCAATGTGCAGACAGACACACGCGGCCACAGCGATTGAATTCGCCATATCTTGCCGCTTTTTCAACAATCTCGAGGAGAATCTAGTCGTCGCTGGCGCCAATGTGCTCAAGGTTTATCGCATTGCGCCAAACGTAGATGTGGCTCAGCGTCAAAAATTGAATCCCAATGAAATGCGACTGGCGCCCAAGATGCGTCTCGAGTGCCTTGCCAGCTACACCCTCTACGGAAATGTAATGTCCCTGCAGAGCGTTTCATTAGCGGGCGGCATGCGTGATGCACTGCTGATCAGTTTCAAGGACGCGAAGCTGTCGGTGCTTCAGCTGGACGCAGATACCCAAACGCTAAAAACCCTTTCCCTGCATTACTTTGAGGAGGATGATATACGCGGCGGCTGGACGGGTCGCTATCATGTGCCTGTGGTACGTGTTGACCCAGATGCCCGTTGTGCCGTCATGCTGGTCTACGGCAAGCGCTTGGTGGTGCTGCCGTTCCGCAAGGACAACAGTCTCGACGAGATCGAGCTGGCCGATGTGAAGCCTATCAAGAAGGCGCCCACAGCGTTAGTAACACGCACGCCCATCATGGCTTCTTACTTAATAGCGCTGGCCGATCTCGACGAAAAGCTGGACAACGTGCTCGACATTCAGTTCCTGCATGGATACTACGAGCCAACGCTATTGATACTCTACGAGCCGGTGCGCACCTGTGCCGGTCGCATCAAGGTTCGCTCCGACACCTGCGTCCTGGTGGCTATATCCCTAAACATCCAACAGCGTGTGCATCCTATCATTTGGACGGTAAACAGCCTGCCCTACGACTGCATGCAGGTTTTTCCCATCCAGAAGCCCATTGGTGGCTGCCTGGTGATGACTGTAAATGCAGTCATCTATCTGAACCAGAGTGTCCCTCCTTATGGCGTCAGTCTCAATAGCTCGGCGGATAATAGCACCAGTTTCCCATTAAAACCGCAGGACGGCGTCCGCATCAGTCTGGACTGTGCCAACTTTGCATTCATCGACGTGGACAAACTGGTTATATCGCTGCGAACTGGAGATCTCTATGTGCTTACCCTCTGTGTGGACTCTATGCGAACTGTGCGAAACTTCCACTTCCATAAGGCGGCTGCCAGTGTCTTGACCAGCTGCATCTGTGTCTGCCATACGGAGTATATATTTCTTGGTTCCCGACTGGGTAATTCCCTTTTGTTACACTTCACTGAGGAGGATCAGAGCACAGTCATTACGCTGGACGATGTGGAGGCTGCTGGGGAGCAGTTAGTCAGTGAACAGCCACCGCAGCAGCTGGAGGATGAGCCCGTGTACGATGTAGAACAGCATGAAGCACCGCCACAATCCAAGTCCCGACGCATTGAGGACGAGGAGCTGGAGGTGTATGGCTCGGGAGCAAAAGCCTCGGTGCTCCAGCTGCGGAAGTTCATCTTCGAAGTATGTGACAGTCTCATCAATGTGGCTCCAATCAACTACATGTGCGCCGGCGAGCGAGTCGAGTTCGAGGAGGACGGCACCACATTGCGTCCACATGCCGAGTCCCTTAGCCAGCTGAAGATCGAGCTGGTTGCCGCCACAGGACACAGCAAGAATGGTGCTCTGTCTGTGTTTGTAAACTGCATTAATCCACAGATCATAACCAGCTTCGAGTTGGATGGCTGTCTGGATGTGTGGACTGTTTTTGATGATGCCACACGCAAGACGACTACATCTCGTCAGGATCAGCATGATTTCATGCTGCTCTCTCAGCGATCCTCGACACTGGTGCTACAAACGGGACAGGAGATCAATGAGATTGAGAACACTGGATTCACCGTAAACCAGGCCACTATATATGTGGGTAATCTTGGCCAGCAGCGATTTATAGTTCAGGTAAGTGTCCAAAAAAGTGCTCCTCTCTTTTGTGGATTCTAAGTTTGGTTCTTTCCTTAGGTAACCACGCGACATGTGCGTCTGCTGCAGGGCACACGGCTCATCCAAAATGTTCCCATTGATGTTGGATCCCCGGTGGTGCAGGTGTCCATCGCTGATCCCTATGTCTGCCTGCGTGTGCTCAATGGCCAGGTGATAACGCTGGCGCTGCGCGAGACACGAGGCACACCTCGACTGGCCATCAATAAGCACACAATCAGCAGCTCTCCAGCGGTGGTTGCCATAGCTGCCTACAAGGATTTGTCCGGATTATTTACATGCAAAGCGGATGATGTGCTCAATCTGGCTGGGAGCTCGGGTAGTGGGTTTGCCAACAGCTTCGGTGGCTACATGAAGGCCGAGCCGCATATGAAGGTGGAGGATGAGGAAGATTTGCTGTATGGCGATGCGGGTAATGCCTTTAAGCTGAACAGCATGGCCGATCTGGCTAAACAATCGAAACAGAAGAACTCGGACTGGTGGCGTCGACAACTGGTTCAGGCCAAGCCTAGCTATTGGCTCGTGGTGGCACGACAAAGCGGCACTCTGGAGATCTACTCCATGCCGGACATGAAGCTAGTCTATTTGGTGAACGATGTCGGAAACGGTGCAGTTGTGCTAACAGATGCTATGGAGTTTGTGCCCATCTCGCTCACCCAGGAGAACTCAAAAGCAGGCATTCTACATGCCTGTATGCCCCAGCATGCAAATTCTCCGCTTCCCCTTGAGCTAAGTCTCGTGGGATTGGGTCAGCATGGGGAACGACCGCTGCTGATGGTGCGCACTCGACTCGAGTTGCTCATTTATCAGGTCTTTCGCTATGCTAAGGGACATCTGAAGATACGTTTTCGTAAGCTTGAGCAACTGCATCTGCTGGATCATCAGCCCACGCACATTGAGCTGGATGCCGATGGCAACGAGGACAATGAGGAAACTGAATCCTACAATATGCAACCAAAGTATGTGCAAAAGTTACGTCCCTTTTGCAATGTGGGCGGTCTTTCCGGTATGATGGTGTGTGGCGTAAATCCCTGCTTCGTGTTCCTCACATCCCGCGGAGAGTTACGCATCCATCGTCTTCTGGGCAATGGCGAAGTCCGCAGCTTTGCCGCCTTCAATAATGTCAACATACCACAGGGATTTCTCTACTTCGATACCACCTATGAGCTGAAGATCTCCGTGCTGCCCAGTTACCTGAGCTACGATGCGGCCTGGCCGGTGCGGAAGGTGCCACTGCGATGTACACCCCGGCAACTGGTCTATCATCGGGAGAATCGTGTTTATTGCCTTATCACGCAGAAGGAGGAGCCGATGACCAAATACTATCGCTTCAATGGCGAGGACAAGGAACTCTCCGAGGAAAGTCGTGGTGAACGTTTCATTTATCCCATTGGATCGGAATTTGAGATGGTCCTCATCTCACCGGAGACCTGGGAAATCGTACCGGACGCATCCATACAATTTGAGCCCTGGGAGCATGTGACTGCCTTTAAAATAGTTAAACTTTCCTACGAGGGCACACGATCCGGCCTGAAGGAGTATCTTTGCATTGGTACCAACTTCAATTACAGTGAAGACATCACCAGTCGCGGAAATATCCATATATATGATATCATTGAGGTGGTGCCGGAGCCGGGCAAACCCATGACCAAGTTTAAGTTAAAGGAGGTGTTTAAGAAAGAGCAAAAGGGACCCGTATCCGCCATATCCGATGTGGTGGGATTCCTTGTGACGGGGCTGGGACAAAAGATCTACATCTGGCAACTACGCGACGGAGATCTCATTGGTGTCGCCTTCATTGACACGAACATCTATGTCCATCAGATAATCACGGTCAAGTCCCTGATCTTCATTGCAGATGTCTACAAATCGATCAGTTTGCTCCGCTTTCAGGAGGAGTATCGCACTCTGTCCTTGGCGTCCCGTGATTTCAATCCCATGGAGGTCTTTGGAATTGAGTTCATGGTGGACAACACTAATCTGGGATTTCTGGTCACCGATGCCGAGCGCAATCTCATTGTTTACATGTATCAGCCTGAGGCACGCGAATCTCTTGGTGGCCAGAAGCTGTTGCGTAAGGCGGACTATCACTTGGGACAGGTGGTGAATACCATGTTCCGTGTGCAGTGCCATCAGCGTGGCCTCCATCAACGGCAACCATTCCTCTACGAGAACAAACACCTGGTCATTTATGGCACCTTGGATGGCGCTCTTGGCTACTGTGTGCCGCTGCCCGAAAAGGTTTACAGGCGGTTCCTTATGCTGCAGAATGTTCTGCTGTCTTACCAGGAGCACTTGTGTGGCCTGAATCCCAAGGAGTATCGCACTATTAAGTCTGTCAAGAAAATGGGTGTAAACCCAGCTCGCTGCATCATTGATGGAGACCTGATCTGGTCCTATCGTCTGCTCGCCCACTCCGAACGCAGCGAGGTGGCCAAGAAAATTGGTACACGCACCGAGGAAATACTCGCCGATCTACTGGAGATCGAACGTCTTTCCGCCGTCTTCTAGATCCCCCATTAGCTGTCATTAGTTATAGAAGCGTCCTTTAGTCTAAGTACAGCTCTAAGTTAAGCCACTGGCACCTGCTAACTTAGTCCAACTTCAATTATCGTAGTAGCAACAAAACGATTTGTTAATTCGTTACGCGATTTGTAGATTGTCAAATTTATAAAATATATAAACCGTTAAGATACAAAGACAAACAGATAGTTTTAATATATGAGTGGTAGTGTCTTGTTCTGAATATCTTCGATTGAACTATTTGTCAGTGACTAAACTTTAATCGCTAAAGTGACAAAAGGAACCACACGCCCTGATTATAGTTCATTTAACATGATTTTAGTTCATTCAGATTCTAGTTCAGTTCTTAGTTCATTACAGTCCAGTTCACTTGTTCCTATTCTAAATCAATTGTTTGTTTTAATACCAATTGTTTTATGGTGGCGATAGGATTCGGGTGAGGATTAGAATAGGAACTACACTAACAAATGAACTAGAATGAGATCAACTGATCACGGAACTGGTGGGAAATCAACTTACCCCTTAACTGAAATCGAAGCAACTAGTCACTCTAATAAAATGGAATAATATTATCATTTATCTAAAGGAAATAATAAGTTAATTGAAAATACTAACTAAATTCGATGACCGATAAATCAATTTACTACTGATCTCGTCTTTTTGAACGAATATAATTTCTTTTAACCACTTTATAATAAAAAGACAATTTAAATCTTGTTTTTGCACGTTTGATCGTGAGTATCCGATTTGTTTGTATTTATGCAAATATGTATGTATGTACGTAAGTATATAATAAGTAGATTATATAGTTATTCCATTGTGTAAACTAACAACATCATCATCAAATAATTGTTTAATTTAATATGTGATAAGCAGCCATAACTTTTTCGTACTAAAAATCGAATACATATTTCAATCGAGAAAACTTACAATAGTACAGCAAAAGTGTTTAAGAAAATACACAATTTATAGCTTAATTATATACGCATGTGTGTTTTGGTGTGTGTGTCGGTGTGTATGTATATATATATATATATATATATATATATATATATATATATAAAGACATATGATGAAGGCGCTTTCAAGTGTCCACGTGATTCTTTAAGTTGATTGAGCAAACTAATTTAGTTTAACGATTTATGTGTACATTGCGGTGTTTTGCTGTTGTTGCTGCTACTTCTAAGCCTGCTCACGCTCAAATCTGTGAGCGCAGACGTGGACGTGGAAGATCGCCAAACACAGCCTCGCCATGGACACTCTTGGCCAAGGCCTTAATGCTAGCTGCAATGTCCACGGTGTTGTCGATTACCTGTGTTACCCAAAAAGAAAAGTGTTTAGTTAAGATTATTTGGTCCCGGATGCGGTTTATTCAGCTGCCTTACCTCGTCGTCATCCTGCAGCAGATGATTGTTATTGTTATTATTATTTATATTGATATTGGCACGCTCGGCCATTGGCGAGTTGGCTATTTCAACGGGCAGACTCCTGGCAAAATTGGCAAACAACATCTGTGCTGATGTGGCACGTGCTCCAGCTCCCCCACCTGACCGCATGGGTATCGACAGCGAGCTGTCCAAGTCTAGGGCATCTACAAGAGCACAAAATTGTTCAATTAATATTTGTATACACATTAATATTGTATCCGAAGCACACATACCCTCGGCTTCGTCGGCATCGCTCATGTTGTCGTGCTGCTGCTGCTGATGATCTTGAAGATGGTGCAGCGGATTGGGCTGGGATTGCTGCCGGTGGTAATGCTGTTGCTGTAGCTGCTGATAGAAGGTGCGCGTGAAATTCGGCATCTGTTGTCCCCCATGCTGTGCTTGGCTTGGTCCATCCACATCCTCCAAATCAAACAGACAATCGTCTGCATCATCCGCTGCAGCCGTTGCAGCTGGCGTCGACAGCAGCAGAGGATTGTTACCTACTGCTGCTGCTGTCGCCT
The DNA here is from genome assembly GCA_035046005.1 of Drosophila acutilabella. Taxonomy (NCBI): domain Eukaryota; kingdom Metazoa; phylum Arthropoda; class Insecta; order Diptera; family Drosophilidae; genus Drosophila; species Drosophila acutilabella. Next base: position 849,810 of record JAWNOK010000008.1, on the reverse strand, counting down.
GTTGCTGCTGTTGTTGCTGCTGTTGCCTAAAGGTGGGGCTGTTGCCCACGCTCATGGGCGTGGCTTCTGGTGTGGCAGGTGGTGTATCAAAGTTGGACATTTTGCGCGTTGTCACAATGGATGCGCTCTGGAGCTGAACCATCGGTTGCTGCTGCGTGTCTGGGAAGACGAGCGGCTGCACCAACTGAGTGGTGGGCGTGGTTGGCACGCCTAGCTCCCGACGGCTACTGATGGTGTTGCGACGACGTGCGCCCGGTCCCAAGCCGATGGCGCCAACGCCGCCAAGAGATACCTCGAGCGAGACGGGCATGGCACGATCCAGTAGCTCAATGGCCTGGTCAGGTAGTTGCTGCAGCATACGCAGCAGTAGCGCCTCCTCCTGGTCAGATTTCTCGCGAAAGCTCTTGAGTAGCGCAAAATTCTGCTCGGCATAACGTTCCACTCGTTCGGTAGTCTCATTGATCTCCGCCTGAATTCTCACCTGCTTCTGTTTCTGCAGTTGCCGCTGGCGCTGCAGCCGTCCATCCAGTGGGGTCTGTGCAGCAAGCGATCCAATGCTCAGACTGGATGCCGAGTTGACTACACCCGGGGTGGGTGTCGTAACCGGTGATACTGCGGATCCCGTATCGTCGTGATCCATGATCAACAGCTCAAAGGTCTCCGAGTAGGACTTGTGGGTGCGTCGCTGCTCCAGCTCCTCATGGCTGCACAGCAGCGTACTGTTGATGAGGTAGTGTGTGGGCGTGGCGCCTGCGCCAGCGATGAGCCTTTTGGCGCACAACACCTGTTTGCAGTTAATACAGATGCTTAGCTGCCAGCTTTGCTCGGCCAGGTCCAAGGTGGAGCTGTAAATAAGATCCCGCTGTCTAATGGCGTGTACAGTTAGATCTGGAATGGGACCATATGCCTGTAAAATACAAAAAAATAACCATTACTTAATATGTTTTATACAAAATATAAAAATTTATTATTGTTATTCAATATTATTATAAATAAAACTGAATTTTATATTTTTAAAGAACCCTAAAACACTGTGACTTTCTTCATGACAAACTGAATTTAAGAGTTTCCTGCACACAATCTAGAGTTAATCTTAATACGTTTCAGGAATCCCCCTACAGACCCCTGCGCACAGATGATATCGAATGCAAACTTCGATTTTTGTTTTGTTTATTATCTTAAATGGTCAATGATCGATTAGCGAAAAACTGCGGCAACAGTCGATTATAGTCGATAATTGAAATATAAATATATAGAGTTGTTTGTTATTTGTTTCAGCTGACAACACTGTGGAATTTTCGTATATTAAGTAGAAAATGAAAATTCAAATATTTAAATTGCATTTTATTTGATATTTGTATGTGTATGTGTGTTAGCGGTCGTACAATAGTTATGTTTGTAGTACTAAGTGGCAACGCACAGTAGTTCAAGTGCAAATTTGTCAATTATGTTTTAAAGAATGTTCAAGTCAAGTGTTGTCTGCGGCATCTTATCAAACAAAAAAAACCGTTAGCAGAAAAGAAAAGCAAACCAAAAACAGGTAAACAACAAACAATTAGTGCAATGGCAAAATGTTGTAGACACATAACAAAATAATAATAAAAATAGCATACTATTTGTCTTAATGTTGTTTTTGAGCACACACAACATAATTACAGCATCACAGCGGACGATAAAACAGCTACTCCCACATAGACTAGTTTACCCACACATATGATTTAATGTAAAAGCACCAGACCCTGTGACAAATGCTGTTCCCATCAAAATATAATCGTAAATGTTACATAAATACGACACAAACCGTTTTGAAAACAAATCAAAGAATTAACGTTAACACACCAAATTGTCTCTTGATAACATAATAAGTATAAATAACCGACACACCCTGCAGGCCGAAAACTTATTGGGTATATTTTTCAACGTTTACTTTTACTTTCCTTCCTTGTCTTCTGCTTCAAGTAAGACTAGTGGCAGGAAACGTAAACTTTTTACTACATTTAAGTTTCTGTAATAAATGTAATGTTAAGTGCACTATTTTATTTTAAAATTCACAGCTTACACAGGTCATTTATACAAGGTGTCTTTATCGGCTTATACGATTAAATTGGACGCTGCAGCACGTGTTTGGTGTGTGATAACTGTGCTAAATTTGACACTTATCTTTCCATATATGTATGTACATATGTAGGTATAAATGAGTGTACATATGTGTGTGTAACCCGACAATGAACTAAGTAACGAGTCAGTCCTTTAGTCAGTTAGTCTGTCAGCCAGTCGGTCAGAATTTCACTCTGTCGGTAAAAACAGAAATGAAGCGAATCAGAATTAAATTGAATTAAGGTATGAAAATGCAAACGTCAACACATCGCACAAATCAAATGACAATGTTGTGTCTGTTTTATTCCCTGTTTTGCACAGTTCCCCACTTTATTGCAAACATAATAGCAATAACAACAAAAATGGAAATAAAAAACTACTTTTAATTTACTTCCATAAGGTAAAATTTAATGCATTAAGACTGTCAATTAAATAAAAAATAAAACACTGAAATATACAGCGAAACTTATTGTTTTGTTGGTAATTCGTAAATGTTATCAGTTTTATTTGTAAAGAGTGAGCGATCCATATTATTATTCGTTTTATCCGAGGGCGTGTAGAACTTCCGCATTTTCAAATGTATTTGTTGCAGCGATTTAAGAATCGAATTTAAATAGTCGACAGCAGAAGAGATTCCAATTTAATATATATTATTTTACTATAATGTGTACTTCTTTTTCGGAGTAGCAAGAAAATATTATTATCATATATTTGTCATGAACACTGATTAACATCTGTTAACGTGTATGCGTGCTTAAGCAGCCGAAGGCTGTTAACAGAAGATCAAGCAGTGTGCACACACCCAGTCTGTCTGTATATTTGTTGGCTGTAAAATGCGGCACATAAAATAATTGTTTTGCATTGAAAATTCTAACGACTTGTTTACTTGACGATGTGCTGTAATATCTAATCAGTCAAGACTATAACTTGTTCTAAAATGAAAACAAAAATAAATATAAAAACAAAAACAAAGCAAATGCATTCATTAATGTCAAGTGTTCTTTCTGTGGGTATTTAGGAATATCTGTGTTTGTTTTCACGTTAGCATTAATATATTTATTGCGCTCTCTCTCTCTCTCTCTCTTACTCTCTGTCTTTTCCTTTCCTTCTACTGCTTGTTCTTAAGGTTATCGGATGTTGTTGTGGTTATTTGCCATGTCTTTTGCATTGCATTTTTTAATGACCTGTTGTCATTTGTTAGAGACAGAACGGCGAACGAATAATTCTTCTTGCCTTTTAGCCATATTTGTCGACATTTATGGCCCCTTCTACCTGTCTCAAGTGGGTGGTATTATTGTTACTGTTTTTTTTTTATCGCACTTGCCCACACACCTCCCGCTATCCCTTCCCTCCTCCCTCTCTACCGCTACACTTCCACTGTCTGTTTGCACAACTTGGCTTGCATTTTGTAACGTCTCGCAACTCGCATCTCGCAATGTGCAAAATGTCAATGACTTCAAGCGACTGGCAGCAATAACAATTGAAGCCCAACAGAGGCAGAGGCGGCAGCAACAGTTGTTGTTTTTTTTTTTTTTTGTTATTGTCGTCATTGTTGTTTTTGTTGGTGTTGTGTCGTTGTCGCTTCTGTTGCTTAATTAACACAAAACGATGTTGACTGTTTGTTAATTGAAACTAAATGGTATCGTTGCTGCGTCTAATTATGCTGTGGCGCCATCTAGCGCCCGTGCCCCGTACATATCTTCTAATTAAATACCCATTTTTATTGAACGATTATTGTTGTATCGCGTACTATATTTATGGCTCATTTGACTAATTATATTTGTATTTGCTAGCTGCCAAAACAGACGGTCTCATGCTAATCGACGAGGCAAAATAATGAAATGTATAATAAATAAAACATCGCATGTTTTTGCCCGACGCTGGCCCAAAGATTCGAACACGAGAGCTCGTCAGAATCGGACGAAGGAAAGAAACGTGCTGACGCGCACGTAATGTACAGGAACCACATCCAACTGCGATGACGAAGCCAGCCAATATTGGAAATCAACAAAAGAGAACAAATTTGTTTTTTTTTTTTACTTATTATATGAATTATATATTTTTTAAATTGCAATGTTAAACTTTCAGCAAACAGTACGAGACGATAACATGCAGATTACATAACAGATGTATTTCTTAACAGCCCCGCTTTACATTGACTTAACAGCTTTTCGAATTCATCCACTGCTTGTAAAACCGTTATGGGAATTTACTATCAATTTGCGTCGCTCTTGAAATGAAAAACTTAAACAATTGTAATTCATATCATACAGGCTGGTTTCCGGCAACACCAATCTCCCTTCACCAACCACAACCCCGCATGCAATTATTTTACTGCTTAAAAGTACCGCACGCCCCGTTTACCAGTCTGTTAAAATTTTAACATCCCTCACCAAACAGAATGCTTATGCAATAAAATGCAATACGACTGTTAAGCAGTTGCTACAAAAATAAAATAATAAAACTAACTTCAAATACTAATTTGCACATTTTGCATAATTTATATTGTTGTTTATGCGACTGTTGCTTTCGTGGTTGTGGTTGTTGTTGTCATTGTGGTGGGTTGGTTAGTTTGCAAATTTAATTGATAGCCGGCTATTAATTATATGCATGGCGCTAGTTTCCTAAGTGGTTCTCAGACTGAGACAGAATGTCTAATGCGCAGCATTTCAATTAGCTCAGCTCTGAAGGAAAACAAACTGAATTAAACTGAACCAAAGGTTAAAATAACTTTAACTAACAGGGCGTTGCTAATTTGTTGAAACAGTCCCTCCGTAACCATCTATTTAACTGTAACTATAGAGACAAAATTTGTAAATTTTTGGCGTTATTATAGAGCAGCAGATTAATAGGATAGCTCAAACCATGATAACATTTGTCTAACAACTGTAATTAACCCAGTCTTATAGACACCTGGTAATGCCACTGCTAGCGCTGGGAAATTATCGCATTTTATATATGTTTATCGTGTGATATTAACTCGTTCAATGCTTCATCATCATCAGTTTGATAATTATTAAATCTTGGCGCATCTTTCGGCATTGAAAATTATTTGTCTGCCTGACGTTTCATTTGACGTATTTGCCTTTGTTTTGGTTTCAATTTCTTTTTCTATTTTATTTTTTTCGAGATAACTCGGCTCATTTCTTTATTTCTTTTTGCTGTTGCGTTTCGTATCATCAGCCAAAAAGAAAATAAGTTGTAAACAAATAAACGCACAAAAGAAACTACGAAAATAATCTTTTATAGATTTGCTTTATTTGATTTTTTTGTTAGACCCTGCGTTTCCAAAGTATAAAAGGTTTATTAGGTTAGCTAAGAGAACAGTCGATGGGAACATGAAAACGTTTAAAGCGATAGCCAGAAAATGTTTAAAAATATCAATATTTATAGCTTTTAGATTTTTATAAAATATTCCAGCTTTTGAATTTATCAAATTTTAAGACCCAGCTAAAAATAAGCTAAAATGGAACACTATTTTCGAGTGTAGTGACGTCAATGCGTTTTGCGTTAGTGTACACTAAGGATATATTTCTTAATGGTGCCTATAACGTTTTGTTTATTTACATTTACAGGGTCTATAACAATCGAGTTTGTAAGGCTTTGGGCTTTTTGGTATTGGTGTAAACTTTGGATTCGCTTTAGTTTTAGTTCGCCTCCAAAACATACAGTTTTTTAGTTTGTTTTTTTTTTTTTTGTTTTTTCGTTATTATTTTCTTCTATTCTTTCTATTATTATATTTAGTACCCCGTCCCCCATTTGGGTTCTTGGGTCCACCATTCATAAACAACAACTTCAGACAGCTGGGGCCCTCGGCTAAATGACGGCGACGTAGCACTCGTTCCCGAACCCTACTAACTCGACGGGGATCTAGGGCGCTTGCTGGTGGGCGGAGAGCAGTGGGGTTGCCTCATGGATTGCCAATTCGGATTTTTTGCCGGTTCTTTTCGACTATTGCTGTTGTTGCTGCGTTCTTGCTGTGTGTGTGTTTATTTTATTGAATTTTTTTGTGTTCCTTTGGTGCCGGGCGTTTATAAAATTTTCCATTGGATTTTGCTCTTTGGTTGCTCTTTGCCATTTTGGCCTGTCTTCGAATGGGAGTTTTATTCATTACAAGATAGTGACTCATATTCGCAGATATAGTCAACTACTAAACGAAGACACAGCTTGTTTATTGTATTAGATGTTTAGCGAAAAAAAGGGAAAACGCTAGAATGGAGGTGCTCGGCTCTTAATGTGCCCAGTTCTCTGAAATTTGTTTGCAAAATCGTATTTAAAAAACAATTTTACTCTGCATCAGCTGCAGATTATAATATATTGAATTACTATTTATTTAGATGTTTAAACACTTTTTGCATTAACTTTCTAGATTTCTAGTTTCACTCTTGTGTGTTTTCGAATTTTTTTTTTTTATTTATTCGACTTCTTATCGACATACAAGCTTTCTCTATCTGTAGTTTTTCAATGTCGTTCAAAAACAAATTATGATTGTGATTAGAATGAAAACAAAACATAAATCCAACTAGTCACCCAAGCAGATAACTAGTTATTGGCCCGGTCCAAACTACAAGTACAACGGCAGCAAATTTTATATAGTTTGTTCTATGATCTAGTTAATTTTAGCCAAGACCTGTGCTTTTTACCTTTAATTTAAGAACTACTTCAAATATATTGAACATTTGTTTTCCTGTGTAATTACTTAATCACAGCTCGACAGATTAGTGAAAACGTGCACACGTGTTATGACTCCCAATAAAACAAAATAGAGTCGGGGTATTCCTAATGCACCCATAAAAGCTATATATCAACAAGTATCGATAAGAGTAGGGAAAGTGTTGCCAGAATTTCAGGCTCTTAAAATGTTTAATCGATAACTATAATAATTATTAAAATATGCTAAAAATACATGAAGATATTTTATAATGCTTTTGAGTAAAATTTAAGACATAAATATAACAATTCCATTTCAAGAATATAATGCCAGTATTTTGTCTTAATTAAACGTTTATTTGTCATAATAAAAAATAATAATTATTAAATATTTCAATTTTCTATCTTTTGCAAATATAAAGTTACTGAATCTGGCTGTTAATTAGCTAAAACGGCAACACTGTCGAGAGGGAAAGACGCTCATAACAGTAAATTAAGCGCAACAATGTTTGCTCACCGGCTGGGTCTGTGGACCGGGTCCGGTTTTTATTGTCTCGCCTAGCCCAGTTTGTTGCCACAGTGTGAAGAGAGGGTACGGGGGTGGGGAAGCGACGCTTTGTACCGGGTCTTATCTAAAAACTTTGACAAACAATTTTCGTTGACGTGCGTTGTTTGTTTAGCGAGTCGGGCCTATATCTATGTAGCCTCTATTGCCATATCTTTTACACACATATCACATTCATAGATACACTAACACAGACACACACGCATATCGTTTTGTATCTGTGTTTGTGTTACTCAAATTTAATGTACAAACAGCGGCGAAGTGTGTTGTTGTGCTTGTTGTGAGCCTATGTATATTTATATGTAAACATGTGTGTGTATGGATGTGTGTGTGCTGTTAATTGTTAGTTTATAATATGAGATCATCTTTGGGGTCTTTTCGCTTGACATTTGGCTTTGCGTTATATTCGGTGGCTACCTTAAAACTTGATAAGCGTTGATTAAGTGGGGCTATTTATAGATTTTTATTTGTTAAAGGAGCGTCTTTAAATATAAACAATTACGTATACAAACGAATTTTAAATTGTTACATGACAAGCCCACTTAATAACAGCTGTTATGTTAAGCTGCTGTTAAACACGACTGTTAAACATGAACTGATACTTTTAAAAGCAATCGCCATTTTCTTTCTCGCTCTAATTTAAGGCACGCAAGTTTGTATCTGGATGTTTATTTACTGTTTTCTTCTTTTTTTTTTTTGTATGTTTATTTGCAGCAAACACAAATCTCAGTCCGCACTGACACATTTGACACAAATTCAACGCTATTGTTATTGCTGTTTAGAGGTAAATATTTATGCGCGGCGGACAGAGCAATAATTGCGAGTAGAGGAAAGAGGGGATAGTGGAGAAAAATCAGGGACGCAACAATTGATAACAACCCCCTTAAATCACGCAAACTTTACGTGTATGAGAGAATCACCCCCTGCCAAACATTCGCTATTCTTAATTCCTTATTGAGCAGCGCAGCCCAAAATCAACGTACGTTTTACAAACGCAAATTTAACGAGCATAAAAATAAAATTTCTCGTAAAAATATTCAAAAAATCTGCTGTAGCCAAAAGGTGTTTTCATTTTCTATTGGTTATACAATTGTTGTTGTTCTAGTCTGTATTTCTGCTGTTGCTGTTTTTGTTGTTATTGCCGCTTTTGTACGAATTATTTTTAGACTAAAAGCGCGCACATTGTGAATTTATAGTTTTGTTTACATGCACATTGGCAACTCTGGCAACTCATCGCGAAGACCACTCGACCACTCAGTGCAAGTGTGCTCTCTGGTCAATGGGTGGCAGCGAGGCTGCCACAGCCACAGCCCCACCCCACAACCCCTCCTCGAGAGGTTAAAAGTTTAACAGTGTACGTTTAACGCTCATTAAATGTTATAGCTACAATATTGGACAGTTAGCGTCCGCTCGACAGTGGCAGTGGCTTCTCAGCTTAGCAATGCCAGTTGCCTGCCTTCAAGGTTATATTTGTAAAAGATTAACATTGGTTTTCAATTAAGTGGCACGCGCTGGGCACCCTGCTACAGAAGGACAGAAAGAATTGAGAGGGGGAGAGAAAGAGAGAGAGAAACATCCCACTGGTTTATCACTATAGCAGCTGCTGTTAGCAATTGCTTTAAAACTTTAACCTTGTCTGTTGTGGCTTTTGGTTGCTGTTGTTCTTGTTTCAATGTCTGAATGTTAAAGCTGCTGCTGTGAGTCCTTGCCCTTTAAGCTTGCACACACCGGCTCACCATAATTCGAATATATCTCTGTGTGTGTTTAGTGTTATTATCGATAGTAAGAGCGGTCTAGTGTTAACCATTTGTACTCAACAATTTTTTTTGTTTGTTTCGTATTTTCACACTTTTATCACTTAATACCCCAGCCATTTGAGCAAGTCATTTGAAATTCATAAACAACTGTTTATGAATAAAGCGCGCAGGTTTTTATACTGATTAAATAAATTGAGACTTTCGGTTCAAACGTTTTGACAGTTTTGCAGTCTCTGTACGTTATATGTTGATGGGCTGTGATGTTAACCACTTTCTTAATTCTGCACTTTAACTCAATATATTTTTCTTTACCCTACAGTTACAGTAATGTTTACTTCAGCTCTGATAATGCTTATCTATTTATAGAGCTTCTCTTGCTCTCTCTCTCTCTCTCTCTCTCTCTTTATATTTATCTCCCGGCGCTCTTCGTCTTTCTTCGATTGATTACTTTATTCGGCTTGTTAACATTCAGTTCACGTCCAGTGGGCACAGCGAAAATAGTAATTAGCTTACTGACAAGATCGAAAGACGGTCTAAAAATATAATAATTTATGCATATGAACTATAATTTAAATATTGATATCTTTATATGTTTTTCTTTAAGCTCGCTTTGCTTGATCAGAAAAGAGTTTAGTCGTTTTGTTATGCTATTTTAATATGGACCTAATAACACTCGCCAGGTATAAGATAGAGGCAAAATACAAATTTGTAAAGAGCTAAAAACAAACAAATTATGAGTCTAATCATAAATAAATCAATTAAAAACGAACGCGACGGCGACAGCGACGTCAGAGGCAGCCACATACTATGTACATAATGTCGCATTGTTTTTGTAGCTGCTGCTGCGACGCTGCTGTCGCTTTTACCGTTTGATAACCTAGAAAAGCGACTGTAGCGTGAGTTTAGTGTTTCCATGTGGGCGCTCGATTTGAGTGTTAAGTGATGGGACTGGACAAACCGAAGTGTTGTTGATAAGAGTAGTGCACATGCCTCTGTTTATACATATAATTGTGGGTATGGTGTATTTTTTCTCAGCACTCAATACAACACAGTTACCGGTAGAAGACACCGCACAAACCGTCGAACAGCTGTACAGGATTCGCTTCTGTTAAAGGCAACAAATAACAGATGTTAATAACAGTGAAAAAGAATGCGCAAAATGTTAGGACTGCAAGTGTAAACAATATTTAAAACATATATGCTTTACACGCGCCTCTGTTTTTGAATAGGCCATTAAATGCTAAAACCTTGTTTTTAATGCGAGACCAGACGACATTTTGTACGGAATATTATGCATAATTTCATACTTTGAACAAACAATCAAGAGTGTGGGGCTGAGGCCTACGCATCAACAAAAACAACATAAGCAGTGGAGTAACGAAGCAAAGCAGTTGAAGTGCCAAAGGGGAAACAGAAGCTGCCTGTCAACTGCTTTGTCTGCCTTGGAGCAGGACCGACAACTGCCCTGTCCTATACTCTGCCCTACATACAACACCCACCGTTCCTCCCCTAACACCCTCTTCGTTGGCTGAGCAGAGCTACGCCCCTACCTCCCTCCCTAACTGGTCATCGGTTGCATTTGGAAATCTCGAAAACTTGTTTATACAACAAAAATATATAAACAAGTTTTTTTCTCTTGTGTTTTTTGTATTTTGGTGCTGTTGCTGCTGCGGTGCTGCTCTGCTTGCTCTGCTGCTGCTACTGCGGTTGCGACTGCCTTCCTTCTTTATTTGTGCCTTTTGCTTGTGTTTGTCGTCAGTTTCGTAATTTATTCTAAAAGCGTTCCGTTTTGGGCTCTATCTATATAGAGAGAAAATACATATTTATATGTATATAAAATACATATGTATACCGTATATATCTACCCATGCCGACTCTGTGTCTGTGTGTGATATGTATTTGAATACTCGCTTTTGTTTTGTTTTGTTTTGCGCTTTGAATAATTCAAAATAACACTTTTGGTCTATTTGCCAAGCGCTGCTGTAGTGGTTGTTGTTGTTATTGTTATTGCTATTCTTATTGTTGGTGTACGCCTCAGCGCTTTTCAAGTGGGTGCAAAGCGAAAAAAAAACAACAACAACAATAATAAGAACTTTTGCACGATCCCCAGACCGCAACAGAAAAACAATAATAATGCATAACAATTTAATTTCCATCAAAATAGTCGCATAATGCAAACCAACCCACCCACAAGAATCAATAATAGAGTGTGGCTAAGGAGGTGGACCCGGGAGGCGGGAGGGAGAGGTTGGGTAGTAAGGCGAGGCTTGTGCAATATGGGTGTGGGCACCATATGTGAACATGGATGTACATATATGTATGTATGTTTGCATGAGTCTGTGTGTGGGTCTGAGCTGATCTTCTGCTTGAAACTGTTTGAGCAGCACTGTTAGCAAGCAGTTGGGCACTACTGCTCAAACTGTTCCGACACGTGCGAACCAAAGACCGGGATGAGAGACTGATATAAACAGACCAAAACAGAAAATGAAAAAAACTGAGCGACTACTACAGCTGTTGTTGTTTGATTTAACCTTGAAAACACAAATTGCCAAGACATCAAGACTCAAAAACAACAACAACAACACGCAAACAGAAAAAGTATTTTTTTTTTCTACTTTGCAGCTTTACGCGTGTTCCATCTTGTATAGAGTATATTTCAGTTTAGTCAAGTCATCGCCAAAATAATAACGCTAAAAAATATTCAAATATTACTTATTGTTTAGAAGTGCTCAGACATACCAGAAAAAAAGACTAAAAACTTTTACAAGCTCTTGATTTTCTCTTCTATCATTCTTTACATTTCGGTATTAATTTCTCCTCAAACTGCAACCTTGAGTGTTCTTCAAGATATACATATTATTTTATATTTGTATAGAAAATAATATCTAACTGAAGCTAACCTATAGCTTTACGAAATAATTGCTTAGATTTATACGTGGTTTAATTTATTCAACCGAAAATATCAACGAATGGCTAAAGAAGAAAGAGAATAAAAGAGAGGCACAAAGAATCTATGAATGTTTTCGATGGCTTCACTTAACCCTCTGACACTGTTATTGTAGGGAAATAATGCAAAATAGCAAAAAGTGGGCGTGGTGGGACGAATGAAAAATAAACGCCGATAAATCACAAATTAAAAATGCCGCATGCAAACAAAAGCGAACGGAAAACTGAAAATAATGCGATCGGTAAAAGAGAATCAGTGTACAAATAAAGTAAAGAAACGCTTGAAAGAGACAGAAAAGAAATAAGGAATACAGGGTGCTTGCGAAGAACCAGGCAAAACAGGTGTAGCCAAATCGGGCAGTGCATAAGTATGCATTTATTTGAGTGCGGGAGCGTGTGTGTGTGTGAAATACACCAATCGTCAGGCAAAAGGAAAGGCATTTCATAGCAAAGGCGCACTTTATGTGTGTGCCCATGAATGACCCTATTTTTCTGCTCCTCTCTCTGTTCTCCACTATCGCATACATATCTATGCATATACAGAGAAGTGATTTGTATGTGTGTGTATTAAGAATAGGCAGAGTCAAAGGCAACGGCAACGACAGCGGCAAAACAGCGGTTGGCCGGCACACAAAGCATAAAGAACGATAATGCACATATACATATACATGCGGACGAGCTCACTTGGAGTATGTATAGGCGCGTGTGTGTGAGTGCGTGTAAATGTATAGGCCGTAGCAATGTTGTTGTTGCTGGGCTCTTTATGTTGCGTCGAAAATTTTACACTGCGCATAAAGCAGAATCCGATGAAATTAAAATTAAAATAAAATACTAAAATATCTATGTATACACATAAACATTAATGGCCATTTTTGTAACATTTACAGTTTTATTCGCTTACATGCTTGAAGAAATCCATAAAATCCCCATAGAAGAGAAAATCCCTTGGAAATTTTTGCACGAATGCTTGCGACAGGAGTCCAGGCAGAGCAGCTTCGACGGCACCTCCATTGGCAGCATTGGTACTGCCGATGTTATTATTATTATTATTAATATTGTTGCCATCCCCTCCAGGGCCACCAGTGCTGTTGCTGCGCTGCAGCTGCGCCGAGGTGGCAGTAAAATTCAAGCATTTGCACGAGATCATAATGATTAGTTTAGATTTTGGTTTGGGTTTAACGGTATCGATATCAATTTGTTGTCTTTAATTCACAATTTCCTATTCAATTGCACGTTTGCTTTTGGATTTATGTTATCGTGTGGTTTTCTTTGATTTTGTGCGTGACTTCCTCGTTCGTTCTCTTCTGCGTTTGGCTTAGCGGCGCGGGCGCGTACAAAATCACTTAGACACCCACAATAAACTATTTTAGTTTAGCATTTTATCGTCCGTCCGTCTCGTTTAATGGTATTTTTTCGACTGAAGCAGCTGCCGCTATGTTGCCACTTATCAGCAGAGAACATGTAAATTTAACATTTCAATCAAATGTTAAATAGCAGAGGTAATTTTTGCTTGAAAAACTCGATAATTGGCTGCCGGCATTCAAATTGGAAGTTACAGATAACTTTACTACATCTTAATATCGACTATTTTAAATAAGAATTTGATTGGTAGGGCAATACTTGCGCCGCTACATCAATAAATTTGGTTTTTATAATTTAAACAAACAATATGCATACGGTCAAAATATAAAAAAAAAACTTGTACGAAGAGTTGCCAGACCTGCATTTATGCATGATAAAATGCAACTCTAGCGCTGTTAGTTAAGGAAGAAGTCTGTTAACGCAGAATGAAACATGATTGCGCGGAGTAACAATATATCGATTGTTTTTAGAGCTCGGTCACACTGATGTCTGAAAACAGCTGATAATACATTGGCGCGTTTTTTAAATGTTAGCATAATAAAAAATTTTCTGCAAGTATTCTTGTTCAAAATGTCCGGAGTGAATTATTATTGTATTATTCAAAGATGAAATATGTATTTTTAAATTTCACAGTCCAATATTAAAAAAATTAATAATTATAACCATTAAAATAATTCCAAATGGGCTTAGCTAGCACATTGCGTACTCTTTTTATACAAACAAATTTCAAATTCAAGTAAACTTGGCTTATTTGCTTATGGTTTAATAAAGGTAACTAAAACTAATATTAAAATTAATTAAAAAAAGTTTCTACACTGGAGAACTTATTAACGATTGACCTTAAATGTTTGATACCCAAACAATTTTTATATTGCAATCAAAAAATATTTATTAGAATTAGAATTAGTAAGAATTAATTAATAAAGAAAAAAAGAATTTGAAAAGGGATTGCAACAAAATCCGAGTATTCCAAACTTATTTTCTTCCTGTTTTTTCTTGTGCAGTTTGTATATTTCCACGTCTATTTCAGATGACTATTTCAGATGTGCAAAATGCATTTAAAGGGTTTCCTCACTTCTGTGCAATTTAGATTTTGTTTTTTGTTTTTGCAGGGCTCTTGATTAAATTCATAGATGGCCTTAGTTCTTCAGTTGTTCAAGTTTTCAACTATTCAGTTGTTTGGCGGCGAAACATCAAAAATGTATGCAACTAAACGAAACAAGGCACAGAAATCATAAACACCGACACGTGCCTAGGTTAGGCTGGAGGCCATCCTCATAGTCCAGTTACCAGTTTCCACTTGTCGGTTTCCACAGTGTCTGCAGCTACTGTTTGTGTTGGCATAAATTATGAGAAGTTCTTTTTGGCACCTGGCAAAGGAGAAGCTTCAACTGAAGGGAGAAGCGTGCAGCAATTTTACAGCTCCAAAACATCAGGCTAATGAAAGTGTCGGGGAGCGGAAAGATGGTAGCTGGATTCTCTTTAAAGATATACAAACATGGAAATGTAAGCATAGTATAGCCATAACTCCAGTTGGGTCGCCACTTGGCCTGTAATTGAAATTGCGTGGCGTGCGCGGCATTAAGTCATAAAATAAACCAAAAAAAAAAAAAACAGCTACAACTATAACAAGTACATATAACAACAATAACTACAACCAGTTTGTCACACTCTGAGGCCAGACACGTACGCTCCAAGAGGTCAAAACGCACTCTGGACTTGGATGTGGTCAGCGCCAGGGCTGGGGACAGGGCAAGGGGCAGGGCTGCGCAAACAGATCCCAGTCAAATTGTGAAACTTGTCCGTTGTCCCACAACAAGAACTTAACTGAACATGTGTGTGTGTGTGGGTCATAAAAGGCGAGTGTAGAACAAGTTATCACAAAATTCTGGCTCAAAATTTAATGAAGGTCTTCAATTCTGCTGAAACGTTTATCCATCACAAGTAGAAGCAGCAGCAGAAGACGCAATCATGTAAGTCAAGGTTTATGTAACGCTTAAGCTTCACATCCGATCCACATAGCGTCCCTTGACTCGGTTTATTTCGCAGTGGCTCAAATTGGCAATATTTCAGCTTCCATTTTCTTTAATCTCAGCATTCACTTTTGTAGTCGAATGATAAGTATCGATACTGCCATCTATCGCCTGGTTCACTTCTAAGCCTTATCGATATCAACAATAATCGATTATCCTTTTACATCAGTTGTTTTTGGCATGCTGCTTGATTCAGGAGCGCTGCACTGAGCAGCGGGTACTAAATTGATAATAAAATAAATAACTTTAATTTAATGCATTTGCTAAATAATTTAACAAACATAATTGAAATGATTAAGCTCTATTAGAGTTTTGTAAAACTGTTAGCTTCACAAGATAAACCGCTTTAGACATTTCACGCTTTCGCCCGCTGCGCTCCTGTCTAAACCAGAGGTTGGCAGCTCTAGTGTTTATATCGTTTTAGAATTGAGTTGCAATCGAAACCAATAATATTGTTATCCACATCAAATTGAGCCTCACTTCTCTCCGTTTCCTTTATTCTTTTTGTGTCTCATTCAGATAAGAATTCCTTTAATTTGAACGTGCCGTAATTGCGTTATGTAAATCGATATGGATATGGATCGCGCTATTGACTGATTGCTATTCATTGCAAGCAGCACCAAAGCAACAACAATGAAGACAGAATTTAAGGCAACGGCAGAAGGGAGGGAGAGAGAGAAAGAGAGAGCGAAAGAGAGGTGTAGGAGATAGATGGTGATTGCGTTTGTTTTGCGGGCGGTTTGTTTTTGTTCGCAATTTATAAAGTTGCTGACACAAATAATAGAAGCCGGGTATACACAAGGATCAAGCCAGGACATAGCTGCAGCCAAGGCACCTCCGCCTTAAATTCTCGCGAAAAATTATAAAGGAGCTGCGGCGCAAAAGTATTGTGTTACCAGCAATAAACAGAGAGAAGGAGAGAGATCGAGAGAGAGCAAAAGGAAGTGAGACAGGTAGTGGTAGGAGAAGTCCCAAGTTTGGTCGCCTTGATAAGATTCGAAGGCACATAAAAGGTCCTTAAACACAATGCCAGGGATCCAGCGTTTATGCCCAGTACATTTCCTTGTGCTCAGTTCAGCTCTGATTTGCGCCTCAACCACAATTCCTTATCACACCAAAAAGATCGGATTTCGGTTGAGCTGGGAAAGGATGTTCGGCATCTTCTGTTCAATCCAAGAAACCCATGTCCTCAATCCGAGCAGAACAGGACATTAAAGGAAGCTTTTGCGACGAGAAAAGAAGTCAAGGAAATCTGTTTATAAAATGGAGGGTTAGCATTCCATTATCTATTCACGCAGTCGTGTTAATTAACGACTATATGTAGTTATTTAATTACTCATTGTTAATATTTTTTCAATTCTTTAGTTTTAATAGAAATTTTCTCATTTATTGAAAGCTGTTTTTTATTGTTCTAACTAAATTTATTTTCGTTTAAGATTCAGATATTTAAGTTTTTAGCCTTTATCGTATACAAGAAAAAAATATATATATATTTATAACAATATATTTTTTCCTTGTTTTGAATTAATTTTATTTTAGAAAGAAACTTTTAATAATTAACTAATACATTATTTAACTAGGACTTCTTTGGAATTATTTGAAGAACTGCTTTTCTTACAATTAGCTTCTAACTACCAAGTACTTTTTAGTGTTCCTTATCTGATCTAAATCTCATTGTTAATTATCTTAGATTATTTAACTGACCTGCATTTGTTGCCTAGCGACTGTTTGTAAGCCACCCATGCCCCGCCTTGGATACAGATACGGAAACAGATACACATACTTAGATACAGATACGAGTGCCTGCATATGTAGCCGAAAGCTGACACGAATCTTTTACATAAACACCAAGCACACTTTCACATACACATATTACATATACTTGTATAAATACCTGAACAGCCAATGAAAAATGCGCAAACGCTGCAACCGAAAAGTAACGGTGAATGTATCTTTGGCATGGGAGTCAAGTAATGTAGTAGCTAAGCAGCTACTACAGTGAACTGTTATTACTGCCGTAATTAGTCATGCATTAAAAAGTCCTGACTCTTGCTACAGGTGTCGTTCCATCATTAATCTATGTGTGTACAATAATTTTAAAACTAATCTGTACCTTAGTAGTAGTAGTCACCAAGGACTTATCAATATCTTATCGTTAACGAAACTCACACTTTACACAACTAAGTAATATTTTGTAATATATGTATGTAAAATAAATTGTATATTTATTAAGCTTAGGCATTTTGCCTGCGTATGGAGTTGCATTCGTTCAACAACACTCAAATTAATATCCAATATTAATTCATATATGTGGTATTGTTATTAATCAGATATATAAGTCCATTTAACAAGTGTCATAAGAGCTGCTTGTTAATGCTTATCAGAAGATAATCACTACGCGTGCCAAGGGGAGAGGATAGGGAACTATCTTTAATTGAATTAGCGCCTACCGAGATGAGCTTGGAACTAATGGAACTGGAACTGGAACTGGAGTTGAAGTCATTTAATTACTCGAAGTTAGGCGCTAAAAACAGAAAGAAAATTCGAGTCAATTGAGGACAGGAAGTGACAGTTAATTGACGGCTCTATAATCATTATGATTATCATTATCATTATCTTTGTCATCATCAGCATCATTATCATCCATTAGGGCTTATGAGTTTCCTGTGTCAAACCGAATTCCGGAATTTGCATATGACATTTCAACATTTCATTGTATCAATATCCCAATATCAGGATATTTATTTGTAATTTTTGTTCATCCATCAAAGAATTCGCACGGTATTATTAACAGTTACTTGAGTTCTTAGCGTTATTGACAACGGATGTTTCTCCTGTCCTGGCGCTTTCAAAGTCACTTTCCCAAGCTCATCCAAGCACATCCAGACACATCCTTGAGTATCATCCTTGAAAAAAAAAAAACCAAAATACATCACTCCCCCAATCAGTAAATCACGTTAATAAGCTGGTAATGAATTTTATGGGGGTGGGAAGGGAACTGAGTGAAGAGTGGGGTATACTTCCCACACACACGAACTCAAACACGCACACCTCGCATGTTTGGCACACATTCGCATAGTGGCAACTTTGCCCTTTGGTCCCTGGTTCCGTTAACAGGAAGCAAACATTTTCTGCCCTTTTCGCCGAGGGATGTACCTCGTTTCGGAGTGTGGGTGTGTGCGTGTGTAATGTGGGGCTTGCTACCCTTGCAAAAATGCGAGCAAAAATAATGTAAGTGAGCAACTAAAGGAAAATATTCGACTACAACATACCCTGCTTCGACTACTCAGACATAACCATTCTAATTTTAAGTGATATGTGCAATCCCTTTAATTTATACTCTATTTTAAACCAATTTATACACAACCCAGCTAAGGAAGATAATTTCAATGTAAGTAGGTTTCATTTCAAAACAAGTAAAAACTTTAGAAGTCGTTTTAAAAATG
Source organism: Drosophila acutilabella (assembly GCA_035046005.1). Classification (NCBI taxonomy): domain Eukaryota; kingdom Metazoa; phylum Arthropoda; class Insecta; order Diptera; family Drosophilidae; genus Drosophila; species Drosophila acutilabella. Next base: position 830,954 of record JAWNOK010000008.1, on the reverse strand, counting down.
TCATCAAAATTCTGGGCATAAAGTTTGAGTTGTGGGTAAATTAATAAATTTAATATTTTAATATAAAAGCCGATTCCTAATTGGAAAGCAACAATTAGCTGTATACTAAGTACTTAAATTTAGACTAATTTGAATCTAATAACAGATGTCTTATTAGCAAGCAGTCAAGCAGGATAAAACGTTCTTAAGTAAAGAATTTAATTTATAAATTGATAAAGGAGTCTAGCACAGCTAAAATAGTTTAAAAGGTTTGCTTTTGTTCAATGAACTACCAAATTCAAGTTCTACATTTTAACTATATTGTTTGTTATTTTGTTGTTCAAAACACAAATTTATTTTTAGATTTTTTTTATATTTCACGTAGTAATTAACTTTAAGTTAATTTCCTTTTGTTGCTGGCGTTACTGGCGTCCTTTGCTTCAAAATACCCTATGTTTTCGATGTTTTGTAGGGTATGCTGGTGTCTAAAAACCGTAAACACATTTCACTTTTGTTGTTTAATAAGGCGTGCGAAGCATTTTTAGAAAACTGCAGCTCCAAACTTGAAGAGCCCTAACTATGCTACTAACCCCACAGCACACACCCCTCTGTCCCTCCTCAGACAGTACCCCGTACCCCTTACACCCCCTCCACCAATCCACGCCAGCTTTATCATCATTTGTATCCATTATATGAGGCGCTGGCTTTTGGTTTAGGTGTTCACATTGCCTTTTGGCATCATCATCAGCCCAAATAAGTCCAACAATCCATCGCGTCTCGTCCCGTCCCGTCCTGTCTTGTCTCAACGCGTCTCATCTTGTCTCGACGCGTCTTGTTCTCTTCTTCATTTGTCAAACTTATGCGCGCTTAGCTCCAACAACAACAACTCTTATGGCTTGCAACGCTTTTCCAAATGTTTTAGACACTCACTTGTCACAGTTGCAGCCATCGTTAGCAGAGCGTATTGAAGGGGCGGAAAGGGGTTGGGACGGTAGAGGTGGGGCGGTGTGGGGTACTGGGGCATGTGGCAACTTGTAGTATGCCATGCGAAGGCCAACACTTAGCTACTCAATGGTTGACATACGGGGAGTTGGAGTTGAGTGGGGAGGGAGTTGGGGATACGGAGCTGGAAACCAAAGCGTCGCCAAAGAGACAGAAACAAAGCAACAGAGATGCCTGATGCAACTGATGCCTCGCTGCAGTTGCAGTAGATCCACTTGGCAGCCAGTCGGTCAGTCCATCCGTCAATCAGTCCTTCCGTCTGTCACTCAGGCAGACTTTCAAACGCCGCACAGTGTCACACAACTAAGGCATCAAGCAAATATCAACTTGTAAAAGTAGATGATCTTTAAAAAGAACCTCAAACACTTTCACCTTATAGTAAGTGTACAAGAGTCTATTTCTATTATATAAAGTATATATAATCTTGATCAGTGTCAATAGCCGGGACGATACAGCCACGTCCGCATGTCCGCATAAACACCTCGATCTCAAAGACTATAAAGACTAAAGACAACAAATTTGGATTGAATTACGTGTACGTAGATGCAGTTTATTTTAAATTTATGACAGTCCTCCAACCGCCCCCGCAAATTATAAAAAACTTTTTGCATAACGCCATAATGTATAATTTCTTAATTATTGAAGTGCGTGTTTAGATTGCTTTTCCAATATGGCAATAAACATATTAATTTTTATTCCTATTCAATATTCTTACATTTGTCAAAATAGAGAAGACATTTTAAAGGGCTTTGCGACCACTGTGCACTGATCAGCAGTTGCAGTGTAAAAACCCGTCAAATGCCGCACATACCAAAAAATAAATCACCAGCGATCGGATCGGTGCGTGATACTTGATCGGGAGCTGGAGTTTTGATTTGGATGCAGGAGCTTTGGACATATTGGTGACGATTCATGCGGCGGCGGCGGCGGCAAAAAGAAAAGAAGTGAAAAGAAAATGCAGAAGAGTCAAAAGAAGGAAGAGGGGAAATAGGTGGGGAAGTGAAGCAGGTGTAGAAAAAGAAAAATCAATTCGCGGAAACAGCGCCAGGGAGTAACAGAGACGGAAGAATGCAGTGCGAGTAAGATGACAACACAACGCGCCTGGCGGTCTGCAAATGATCAATGGAGTTGAAACAGCGGTTGGAGTTGGAATTGAAATCGGAGTTGGAGTCGAAGTTGTCTAGCTTTCGATCTTTGCTGAGTTTTTCAGGTTTCGAACGCTTTGGCATTCCGGGCATGGCGCTAATTAACTACTGCCGGTGTTTAGCGTTCGCTTACCTGAACCAATTGCTGATAATAAACATTTTTATTGATTTGTGATGATTGCCGACGCTGTGGCTCTCCCCTGTCTACTGTCCACTGTCCATATTACCTGGGACAGGTGCAACACAGTGGAGAGTCGAGTGATGATGCTGACAATTTATTAAATGCGATTTATTTGCAATTGCTTCTTAGAAGCAGGAGGTGCTCTCCCTGTCCTATCCTGTCCAGCTTTAGGATTAGCGAACTTCACTTCATTCTAGGAAGCTGCCAGAGCTGCTTGCTCCACTCGCTCCATAATTGCCACCGGTCTTACAGATAGCCATCACCCCAGCGCCAATTTGTTGTCTTGCCTCTCTCAAAACTAAAAAAAAAAACTTAAAACTAAAAAACTCTCGACCAAAAAAAAAACGAGTTACCCTCGCGCGCACCTTTTTTATGGTTGTTACGTGTCGCGGTCGCCGAAAAGCGTCAGAGAATACAACGCAAAATGCCTTAGAGAAGTGTGCTCGACATACAACTACCCAGCTTAACGGATATAATTTTTGGATCCAATAACATGTTGCTAGGTCTATCATCTTTAAATAAAAACAAGTAAGGAAAGTACAGTCGAGCACGCCCGACCGTAAAATACTCTCTGCATTTTTTTTCCCGATTAAATTATTAAAATCGGTCTTGAGATATTAATATGTGTGGTACTTGCATTAAAACACGTTGAAACAAAAACATTCTAAGCATAATCAAACATACATCTGTTTGTCTGTATGCGAATACACATACGAAAGACAATATATGATGCATATATGTATGTGTGTGTGTATTCGGCGCGGCCAGCGACTGCGGGCAGCGCTGCCGCCACGCAGGCAGCGAAAACATTCGAACATGTGCTTGTATGTTTCTGTCTTGCTTGCACTCATACAAGATATTGCATTCAGTTATCAATATTGTAACGCTTCTAGTTTTCTTGTTTATAGTCCGATTTTAATGCACCTTTCAGGATAGTTTGATATAGTTAGTCTTCACACGAATTATAAATTACAATACTGTACTATATTGACAAATGCCTAAAAGCGGAACGAAACCTGAGAATTATTTTTATTAATTGTGGGAAAAAGGGGCGTGGCAGTCCAAAATTTTATACGTCAATGCTTTTGCACTGTCGCTAGGAACCTCCATTCCAAAATTGGTCATCCTAGGTGCCATAGTTACTGAGATATTCGCCGAAAACACTGATTTTTTCCGAGGTGTGTCTAGTTTTTGGCTCATTGTGGGCGAACGGGGCGTGGCATCGAAAAAAAAAAAGATTCTTGTATTGACTGACTTAATATGTGATCGATTGAGACCAAGCTCGAACTTGTAGCTCTTACCATCTCTGAAATCTGTTTGTTCATACGGACAGACAGACGGACAGACAGACAGACAGACAGACAGACAGACAGACGGACAGACGGACAGACGGACATGGCTATATCGACTCGGCTTGTGATGCTGATCAAGAATATATATACTTTATGGGGTCTGCCACGCCTCCTTCTACCTGTTACATACATTTGCACAAACCCAATATACTCTTGCAGAGAGTATAATTAGAGTATCCAACCGTTTTAGCCGAATAGAATTTTATTTTATTTTTAATTAAGGTCATTATTTGACTTACGACTGTGTTTCGGCTTCTTCGAAAACTTTTATTAATAAATATAAAAGCTATTATTATTATTATTAAAATTCTCTCTTAAAAAGTCATTCTTAAAGCAACTAATCAATAGACTAAAATTTGTGACCTCAAATATAGCATACCCTGTATACAGAGATACAGGGCTGAAAAGCCACACAAAATATTCGCCATAAAATTGTTGGAGCCTTCACAAGAGCCAAGAGACAAAAGACAAGAGACAGACGCATGTCGTCAGCTTCCATAAAAAATGTTATCAGATTTACAGGCGAACTTCTAAGTAAACCCATAAAAGAAATTACCCGAGGTTTTTGTTATTGTTGTATGCTTATATCGAGAGCTCACTGTGTTCAGCTTATATACTTCATATATACCAATAAATATAAATACTAGAAGGAAACGAAACTTAATCTTTGTTGCATTAACACACGTCATATCCAAGTGCAGTCCAAGTACCCCTCTTGCAGTACCCCTCAGAGCGAAACTCAAAGATCAATAAAAGTGTGAGGAGCGATGACAACAGTCGCTCCGACCAAATGCAAATTCGTCTTCTCTACGACCGTCGAGTGTTAAATACTACATTATATAATTACTCACGAGTTATATATGGAAGTATATTTATATATTTATTTTCGCTTTTGGTTTCAACTTGTTTTTGTTTTATTTACTCTAAATAGTATTGTATTTTAGTGTTTTTTCATTTTCATTTTTATTTTTTTTTATTTTTATATGCTACACATTACAAATGTTTTGGTGCTTATGTAAGACATAGATCATAAATGTAGTACGTTGATTATGCATAGTATAAATACTGAAGGGGAACAACGCATTGCGTCTTTTTAACTATTCCAAAAGAACTGAATTTTTTGGATTTGGATTTTCATTACAATCTATTACATCATTTCATATCATAGAAATAGACAAAAATTCATTATTCATTTCATTAAACTTTGAAAACTATCACACACAAATTTCTGTAAAGAAAATTACACTAGACACTAGATATAAGGGTATTGTTATGGTATAGTTATAGCTAGGAATATCTTTGTATATATTTGTTATATGTCTTATGTACTAAGCTGTTCTAAACAAGTTTATTCGTTTGGGCAAATACTTATTCCTAGTGCTAATAATTTTATTATAATTTATTTTTTAGTTTCTGGCAAGTTTTTAATACAAGACAAATTGAATAGTTTCTAAAAGTTATTGTAAATGATAATAGTATAGTATCTTTTGCTGATCTGGCTTTAAATTATATATTCTCCTAAGTTGTTGTGGTTTTAAACTTGAATCTGTTGTTATTGTTAGTATAAAGGACAACAATAAGGGAACCGTTTGACGGGTACAAGAATTTGTTTAACCAAAGACTTTTTGTTATAAGAAAAGGGTTTCATTATGTTGGACTGTTTTAGTATAAATCCAAATAAAAGATTTTGGTTTGGAATTGAGAATTTATTCGAGCTGTTAATTTTCCTGCTTCTCTTCATATTAGGTTGTCTTTGGTATAACTGAGTGTAGGGAATACCTCTAATACCTAGTACTCGCACTACTCCAAAGTAAAACGGTCGCCAGAGGTTCACAATTTAAGCGCTGCTGCTGGACCGCTCTGCTTGTGCGGAGGAAAGAAGATCTCCAGAACGAATATCGTGTGGAACCTGCTCCACTTCGATGTACTCCTCCTCCTCCTGTACTGGGCCAGAGTGCTCTGTGGTGGCGTTGGCAGCAGGAGAGTTGGGTGTCTCCGGCTCGTAAAGCTCCTGCTTGACATGACTGGGACTAAGAGCGATGGGAGAGCTGGCCGAGGTACTGCGGGTCTCCTGTTTGGCAACGCGTGTAGGATTTGCGGGTCTCAGCTCGTGTGCACGTTGATGGTGCTCTAGTTCTGCGCGAAAGTAGAACTTCTCGGGGCAGAGATTGCAATCGTAGGGACGAGCGCCGTGCTCGGCAATGTGGGTTAGAAGACCGGCGGGTGCGGTAAACACGGAGGAGCAGATGTAACAGTTGAAGCCACGCTGCTCGGTTCCGGCAAAGGTGTGTTCCACAAGGTGCTCCTGGAGTTTCTGGGCATGCGGCAGTATCATCTTGCAGAGATTGCAGCGGTTCTCCAAGTAGCTACCTGCTGGTGCCGGCGCTTGAGCTTGAGCTGGTACACCCAACGGAGTGGGTTCCTTGTTCCGCTTCCCGTTGAGGTTATGTTTGCGACAACATTTCTCGCACAGCTTGGCCGTCTCACCAGCTCCGGGCAAAGGCTCTAGGCACAGCGCACAGACGGGTTCCTGGAGGCTACCACCTGCCCCGGGAGACTTTGTGTGGAATTTAGCATGAAGGCTCAGCTCGAACTCCGAGTGCAGCGTCTGGCGGCAGCAGATGCAGGCCAGGGGTAGATTCCCATCACCGCCATGCTCGCTAAGATGGGCCCGGAAGGCGGCCACATGCTCCAGCTGTTGGCCACAGTGGGCGCACTTCCCGGACTGCCCCACCTTCGAGTGCTGCAGTTTATGCTCAGCGAGAATCGCTGGCGATGGAAAGATCTCGTCGCAGATGAGACATTTGTGTTTGCCACTGGAGTTGTGGCAGCTTTTCATGTGCTGCTCCAGCTCCGCCCGCGACTTGAAGTTACCCGAGCAGTAAGCACATCTCAGGCTCACGCCCGTCTTGAGGTTGTGGGCCAACTTTCGGTGCGAATGTAGTTCCGCCTCGCTTCTCAGATCCTGGCGCTCGCACATGCCGCAGCTGTAGCTGTTACCGCCACTGGACGCAGTGCCTCCTCCTGCCGTTGACTGCTGCTGCGGCGGCTGCTGCTGCTGTACAGGCACATCAGGAGCAGAAGCTGCAGCCGGAGATGTCGCCTTGGCCGCGTACATCTCCATCAGATAGCGCTGGCTCAGACCGTACATCAGGGCCGGATGTGGATGCGGATGTGGAGGCGGATGTGGCGTCTGTTGTGGCTTCAAACCACTTGTGTCCACTTGCAGCGGACTGTAGAACTTTCCAGTGGGAGCCACCGCTCCGCCTGCACCTCCGAAGAGCCCCTTAAAGGCCACGTTGTAGTCGATGTGGAGGCTGCTGTTGTTGTTAGTGGCGGTGGCGTTGGCGTTGGCGTTGGCGGCAGCTGCGGCGGCTGCAGCGGCAGCGGCGGCGAGTGGAGGCAGCAGTGCGTTCACATAGAGACTGCCCATGTTGGGGGACGAGCTGTTGGCAGGCTCCTTGGGTCCATTGGTGGCGTCCTTGGGACCGCCGTGCTGGCTTTGCATGTGTCGGTCCAACAGGAACTCTACGTGGAAGGTCTCGGGACAGGAGGGGCAACGGAACTGGCGCGCATGGGCTGCCAGATGGAAGTGCATCTCCAGTTCAGAGGAGCACACGACGCGGCAGAACATGCACTGCAATGGATTGGCTGGAGTTCCTGGAGGAGCTTGAACCGGACCACCACCAACTGCCCCTCCTTGGGTACTCGGCAGCTGGTGACGTGTCTTGACATGCACATGAAAGTCGGTGTCGCTCCGAAAGGTCTCCAGGCAGGCGCTGCAACGGAGCAGCTTCGTCTCCTGGCTGTGGGAGCAGGCCAAATGAAGCTGCATGGCCATCCTGGTCTCACAGAGCTCTGAGCAGAGCGTGCACTTAAGCAAAGTGACCACGTGCTCCCCACTCAAATGCTGCTGCAGTTCCTCCGACTGGGCAAATGATTTACCACAGCTGTTGGCACTGCAGTTGTACTCGCTGCCAGAGATCAGGAAATGGGCGACCACGTGGCGCTCGAACTCGCTCTGTTCGGGCAGACTGAGCCCGCAGTGGGGACAGATAAGCTGCATGCCCTCAGCTATGTGCGTCTTCAGGTGATTCCGGAAGCTCTCGAAGTCGGGCAGACCCGCATTGCATTGGTTACAAAAGAAGACGCCAGGTGGCGGCCCTTGTTGTTGGGGTGGTGTGCCCCTTCGCTTGTTGCTGCTCAAATCTGTCGGCAGCTCCTGCTCGGGTTTCTCTAGCTCCAATTCACGTTCCCGCTCCCGCTCCCGCTCCCGCTGTGGACTGCCAAGATCCTGCTTGATTTTGGGCAGCTCCATGGCCAGACGCGGACTAAAAGTGCCTGTGGTGGCGAGGCGATTGAAGTGCTCGTAGTAGGAGTTGGGACTGCTCAGACGATCCAGATGCGTGGCTCGCATGTGTTGGAAGAGAGCGGCAATATTGCCGAACCGCATGGTGCAGTACTCGCAGCTTAGTTGGAACCCATTCGGGCTCTCTACATCTCCTCCCACTCCTCCACTTCCCACTCCGCCTCCGGCTGCTCCACTCGCTGCTCTACCCGAAGTGGTACTGGTCGAAATCCTCGCCTGCTGCTCATGGGCCAGCTGCAAGTGGGCATTCAGCTGCTCCAGGCTGCTAAACTCCGTCGCCTTGGTACAGTAACTGCAGCGCAGCAGCGGCGTAGGCGTAGGTGTATGTGTGGGCGTGCCAGTAACTTGGGTACGACCACGTTTGGGGTACTCAAGGCGACTGGGGCTGCTGTCGGAGGCAAGCGCCAGGGCGTAGCGTCGTTTGTGGAGACTTCCGTTGCTGGAGATGGAGGCGGATCCAGTGCTGCGAGGACTGTAGTTGAGCGCATTAGGATTGCCACCTGCTGCCAGTATTGCCGCGTTCTTCTTGTGCTTCTGCATGTGCGAGGTCAGGGCCGCAGCCGTGTTGTAGCCCCTATTGCACATGCTGCACTGGAAGGGCTTCTGGATGTCGTGGGTCTTCATGTGGATCTTCAGGTGGTCACTGTAATTATGGTAAGAAGGAATTCAGCGGTCATTGGGTTGATTATGAAGCTTGCAAGGGGAATTATAAAGACAAGAGGTTAGTGATTTCTATCCAATCAGGCGATCATTTTATAGAAGTGCATAAATTAGTAGAGTTGATAAAATTGTCAAATCTACAGTTAAATCTTATTCAACATTTGTTTAATTAATACTAAATGTTATGAATAAGTGTTTTTATACTCTCTGCAAGAGTATATTGGGTTTGTGAAAATGTATGTAACAGGCAGAAGGAGGCGTGGCAGACCCCATAAAGTATATATATTCTTGATCAGCATCACAAGCCGAGTCGATATAGCCATGTCCGTCTGTCCGTCTGTCCGTCTGTCCGTCTGTCTGTCTGTCTGTCTGTCCGTCCGTATGAACAAACAGATTTCAGAGATGGTAAGAGCTACAAGTTCGAGCTTGGTCTCAATCGATCAGATATTTAGTCAGTCAATACAAGAATCTTTTTTTTTTTCGATGCCACGCCCCATTCGCCCACAATGACCAAAAAACTAGACACACCTCGGAAAAAATCGGTGTTTTGGGCGTATATCTCAATAACTATTGCACCTAGGATCACCAATTTTGGTATGGAGGTTTCTAGCGACATCCTAAATGCATTGACATTTTAAATTTTTGGACTGCCACGCCTCGTTTTCCGACAATTAATTAAAGTAATTCTCAACTTTCGCTCCGTTTTTAGGCATTCTTTAATATAGTACAGTATTGTAATTTATAATAAGTGTGAAGACTAACTATATCAAACTATCCTGAAAGGCGCATTGAAATCGCACTATAAACAAGAAAACTAGAAGCGTTACAATATTGATAACCGAATGCAATATCATGTATGAGTGCAAGTGAGACAGAAATATAAGAGCACATGTTTAAATGTTTTCGTTGCTTGCGTGGCGGCAGTGCTGCCCGCAGTCGCTGGCCGCGCTGAATACACACATACATACATACATGTATATGCATAATATATTGTCTTTCGTATGTGTATTCCCATACAGACAAACAGATGTATGTTTGATTATGCTTAGATTGTTTTTGTTTCAACGTGTTTTAATGCAAGTACTACACATTGTAATATTTCTGGACCGATTTTAATAATTAAATCGCGAAAAAAAGCAGAGAGTATTTTACGGTCGGGCGTGCTCGACTGTACTTTTCTTACTTGTTAATACTCTAATTAGGAATTCTTCCAATAATATAAATTTATATTATATATTTAACAAGAAAAAAAGGTTATCTTCGGCTAGCCGAAGATTATATACCCTTGCAGTCATGCACATTGCGTTAATTTTTTTTCAATGACCGATTGTTCCTATGGCATCTATATGATATAGTAGCCCGATCTAGATGAAATTTGGTGTACACCTAGGATTTCATGCCAAATGCATATTGAGCGAATTTGGTTCAAATCGTACAAGAGACACAGAAAAGTTTCATCAAGATAGCTTTAAAACTGAGAGACTAGTTTGCATAGAAACAGACGGACAGACAGACGGACAGACTGACGGACGGACAGACGGACATGGCTATATCGACTCGGCTGTTGATGCTGATCAAGATTATATATACTTTATGGGGTCGGAAACGTCTCCTTCAATGCGTTACAAACTTCGTGACAAAAACAATATACCCTCCGCAGTTGAGAGATCCGACTGTGAAAGACCCTGTAACTTTTCAGCAGATTGTCCTATGAGAGCTATAGGATATAGTTTATACGAATCAGACTTGTTATGAACATTTATAATGGTACAATAAACATAATAATAAATTATGTAATTACAAAAATTGATAAATTAATCAATGACTTTTGATCGATTATTCTCAAGTCAAACCAATCCTATTTTTGTAAAAAGTAGATAAAACTTTAACCGAATATATAAAATTTGTTTTATCGAGAGCAAGTTATCGCATCTAATCAAAATTATTAGGTGATAAATTGCTTTTTAACAGCACTCCTAATTTTAGTACGAGTTTTGTATTATTTTAAGGGAAACTACATATAAATAGATATAATCTAGATATTTGTTATTCTGAGTTTTGTGATTTAATTCCGATTTGACACTTTTCAATAGCAATTAAGAACGCCAAGAAGTAGCAATCTCTGAACTTACCTTCTGGAGAAAGCGGCCTCGCAGTGTGGACACTTGTAGTTCCTCTCGTTGGTGTGGAGCTTCTTATGGCGATCTCGGGAGCGTTTGTGCTTGAATAATTTGGCGCAGTATTCGCATTTGAAAGGCAAGTGCTCGGCGTGGCTCTGGATAAAGTGAGAGAGCGAGAGAGAGAGAGTGATATAATTATTAGCACTGGATGATTTTTTTGTTTAAACTTTTGTTGTTGCAATCTGAGCAATGATATCTGGTTCCGAAACCAAGAGACCGTCCGAGAGACATACAGCTACTCAGGTCTGACTAACCCTATTTGAAATTCTTAGAAGGCGCGTCGTGTCGTCAACTGTCGTGTCGAGTCCAGTTAAAAGACTGCGATTCCTCGACTCAATTTATTGCTGCACTGCAGCGTTGACTAAATCTCAATTTCTGAATCGGAATCTTAAAATCTGCATACCCATACCCAAGTGACCAGGGGGGGTGGGGGAGGTAGTCACTGGAGGGACAACTGGACAATTGGTTCGTAGGTGGCTTCTGGGCAAAAATTCATCTAAATGCGCAACGCAACAGCACGACAGAGGGAGATAGAGACAGAAAGAGAGAGAGGGAGATCGGGAGAAAATGAGACAGGGAAACTGGGGGAGGTAAGGTAAAACACTCCCGCAACCGGTTTGTGTGTTTTTTGGGTTCTTTGGCGGCTCTCCGACTACTCAAACGCTCAAATGCTCGCATCGGTCGGTGGAAACGCTTTGAAGTATCGCAAAAAGCAGAAATTAGCCCATTTGTATGCAGCCCCCCGTGTTCAGTTGTCTCTTATTGCACAATATGAGCCAAGTTGGCCAGGTTAACACCACGCTAACCCAAACGGCCCAAAACATTCTCGTGTCGGTTATGGTTTTTTAAACTGTCGCGCCAATCATCAACATCATCATCAGCATCGTAAACATCAAAAACATCATCACCACCATTATCTGCATATACAACGAGCAGTAGTTGCCTCTATCCTTTTATCCCCAATCCGCATTTCTTCTCCTCTCTCCTCTCTCCACCCGCTACCCTCTTAACCCCTTGGAGGATCAAAGGCGGCGCTACATGTTAGGCCCCAGGCGATAAGAATCGGGTCTCTCGTAGTCCTAAACACAGTTGCAATTGGGTTAACAAGTTGCTGATGTCATGGGCGTTGCCTCCACAACAAAAACATTCACTAGTAAAACATACAGAGTTTTGAGCGGCGGATTCTTCCAAAGGAAAGTGGGTGAGCAACGTGTCTACATGTTTTAAAGAACTGCTACCGAATCTACTGAAGAATCCGACTGACTTTATGATGCGAAATTGGCTCGTGGGATAAACAAAAAGTTTTTAAAGAATTGAAAAAAATGGATTTTCTTGGTAATGTTTGTATAAGTCCACAATATTTGCTATACTGGGCGTTTATTTATTTGTTTTCTCATATTTATGCGATTGAATATTTTTTCAAATTTAATGTTCATGAATAATCGTTTCTTTCAGTTTTTTCATGAGTTATTGTGGTTATTTTACAATTGTTGAATTTGAAGTTTTGTTTTGTATTATTATTTACTTTACGGATGTATTTAGATACAAAACTCAATAATGTTCTCTTTTTATTATAATTTGTATATTTTATAATTTATTATTATGACCCTATGTGGAAATGTGTGAAATCTCTTTTTACTGAAGCTATTTAATTAATTCTTAAGATACACACAAAATTTAAGAAAAGTTGATTTAAAATGGCATAAATATGAGTGTATATTTTTAAGGAAATTGATTGATCAAAAGATATAGAATTGTGTAGTTTTAATGTAATTAGATGCGTAAAGAAAGCCGTAATCCATATATAATACTTCTGGACTTCGTATGGATCGGTTACTACCGCCAGTCTCATTTTGTTTTTGTATATTTCAAACTGCGAAAATTATGTTCATTTGTCGTTAAAGACTTGCAAGCTTTAATATTTATTCATTTAAATTCTTATTCTTTAGATAAGAAACATAGAAATATCGTACATAACCTAGTTTTTGTTTTGGAATTAACAATCGATATCTAAGGCCAATTTGACACTGAACCTTCGCAGTGTCAATCAGCCAAATAAACACCCAACCCAAAAACCGTAACCACAACTTAACCTCAATACTTCATCCTTCATCCTTCATCCTTCACCCTAACCTCAAACGCAGAACTTCACCCTAAACTCACTCGAAACAATCACTTGAAGCAATGGCTTTTAAGCGCCTTAGAGAATTTCCAGCGAGTAATTAAACCTTGGCATAGACTGTCACCCCATTGTGAGGAGATGTCACGCCCCCTTTCCACCGTGTAGAACCCTTTGGTACTCACCTGGACGTGATGCTTCAAGTAACCGAGGCGTGGAAATGATTTATCACAGAACTGACACTGATAGGAGCCGTCGCCTCGACTCTTAATACCCTCGCCTGTCAACTTATCAAACTTTGTGGCTGCACCAAGTCCTCCGCCTCCGCCTCCGCCTCCTCCTGCCCCTGTGGGTCCTGCAAGTTTTGCTTCCTTATTGATTTTGCGCAACTTGTTGGCAATTTTCAGTGCTTGCTGATGATGATAATGATGATGTAAGTGGGAGGGGCGCTTTAATTTGGGTGGCTCCCGTTCCCGCTCCCTCTCCCTTTCTCTCTCTCGTTCCTCATCGATAGGAGATACTGTATCCCCATTTGCCTTGCCCAGATCCTCTCCAGCACCTAAGAGTTGTGGATGCGAATGTGGATGTGGCTGGTGCGAGTTGGGCGTCAGTGTTCCATCCGAAATGCTGGGCGAGTAGCTCGAGGAGGTGTGTGTGCTGTACATGTCTGAAAGTGGAAGAGCAGAGGGGAGAGGGGGAATTACAATTAAGATCATGTCGTGTGGGCAGCGACTGCATCCTTATTAGCGGCTTCTCTCTCTGTGACTAAGACAGGAAATCAACGAGGGCTATCAAATGCGTCTTAATTCAATTAACATGCAACGTTTGGTGTTGCCACCTCCACCCCAAAACACAAAACAAAACACAATCCCCTCTACCGCCACGCCCCCTTTTTCCATAGGGGGCTGTAAATGAGCCGCACGTTTGTTTCATGCAAACTAATTGCGCTCAGTGTACTTAAGAGCATTTTAATTACAAGATCTGTCACTTGACGCCTCACATAGTCACTGAAACGGGCAATGAGGGTCACACCAGTTCTACACTGCGAGGAAAAAGTGTTTGGTTCTGGCAGTTGTACTCAAATAATTAACAAGAAATGTAGCAGTAATCAAGCTAAGAAAATAGTTAAATAATATTAACTAACGGTCGATATAACTTTAAATATTTCTTTAAAATTATTAAGCCCAAAAAATGTAATTATTTAAAACTTAAAACTTTAGACTGAATCTAAGTCTGACAGATTTGAATAATAACTTTAATGATATTTTAATTTTTGAATAAAGAAAAGCTAACCTTTCTCCCGTTTCTTACCGTGTAGACACAGCTACTTCGATCGGGATGCTGATCTATAACCACGCGCCAAGTGTCGTCGTCGGGTTTTTTGGTTCACTTTCCGTTTTGGAAAACTTTAATTAAAGCTAATTGTGTCTGATCCGTCTACATTGGTTCACACTCATGTATCTCTATCTCAACTTGTATCTGTATTTGTCTGTCTAACTAACTGCTTGTGTATCTAGTTATGTATCTATCGTATCTGTTTGTTTTGGCTGCCGTCGCTTGAACTCTGATCTGAAGTGCAAAGAGAACTCCTCAAACTCATTTTATTTCATATTTTAATTAGGAAACATGAAAAACAGTACATCACTTTAATTATTGCTGTAAATTGAACATTTTCCTTGGCTTTGGTCTGTTAATTAACACTTTAAAGTTCCTTGGGTCAAAGAAAGTTGGAAAAGATTGAAAATCTTTCTTGGAGTTTTGATTGAGCCGAATGAAGACAGATCTTCACGAAGGGGTTGAACTGATTTAAGCCCAGAATGGATTATTGTGGGGGTTTAGAAAATGGATGTAAACGGGTAATATAAAGTAAAACTTAAAGAAGATGGTAAGAAAACATCTGTTAAAAATGAAATCAATTAAAGCGATGAAATTTGTTCTTGAGTTATGTTAACTATTTAAGGATAGACATTTGAAAATAAATGAAAACCAGACACCCTAGATAATGTATACATTCGTATAAATCTAAAAATACAAAATAAATGCTTGATGCTTAGGTTCTATAATCCAATTTTAACTAATTAATCTGTATTATAAAGATGCAAGAGTTAGTCACAGAGTAAAAACAAAGCTGTTTGATTCTAGTTGAGTTAGTTTAGTAAAATAGATTTGCAAATTTTTTTAAATACATATAATTTTCGACAGATTTTTTTGAACAGCCACAGAAGACTCTGTTTATTGAACGCTTGACAGCCATATAGGATAACTAAAAGGGGACGTGTTTTTAATTGAAGTTGGACATTATTTTACCTATAATCTTATTAATACATACTAAAATCTGTTTTCAAATTTTGCTTGTTGTTGCTACTAAGATCAGTGTGATCATAAAAACGGACAGACCATCATGACTATATTGTCACCACATTTGATTATGATCAACACTTTTTATACTATTTATAGTCAAACAATCCTCCGTCTCCGTAAATTGTTACTAGTTAGACCCCGTACTCTTTAAAAAAGAGTAAAGGGGGTCTATTAAGTTTGTCAGAAGCGAGATGTGCGTAACAGGCAGAAGGAGGCGTGGCCGACCCCATAAAGTATATATATTCTTGATCAGCATCAACAGCCGAGTCGATATAGCCATGTCCGTCTGTCCGTCTGTCCGTCTGTCCGTCCGTCCGTCTGTCCGTCTGTCCGTCCGTATGAACACCTGGATCTTTTAAACTACAAGAGCTAGAGACACCAAATTTGGAATGTAAGTCCGTTATTTTCTAGAGCAGATCAAGTTTATTTCAAATTGTTGCCACGCCCCTTACCGCCCCCGCAATGAGCAAATAACCAGACACACCTCGAAAAAATTTGTGTTTTAGGTGAATATCTCAGTAACTATAGCACTTAGGATCACAAATTTTGGTATACAGGTTCTTAGAGACAGCCTTAGTATAATGTCATTAAAAATTTTGAGCTGCCACGCCCCCTTTGCTCATCAGAAATAAAAGACTCTCCAGCTTCAATGCCTTGTTTCAGGCATTAAATCAAATAGTACAGTGTTGTAATTTAACATACGCTTAGAGAATTACTATTTCTAACTTTCCTGAAAGTAGCATCAAAATCCTATGTCAAACAACAGAGAAATTACGGTTCAAAGTCGAAGTTATTTTAAAGCAAAATCACTGCATGCGCGCACATACATACACATACAAACAAACACAGAAACATACAAACATATGTTCGAACGTTTTCTCTACCTGCTGGCGGCAGCGCTGCCCGGAGCCGCTGGCCGCGCCGACCAATGCTATACATACACACATATGTATGTGTGCACATACTTATATGGAAATAATCGGAAGAATGATAGAAGAGGGGTGTGGTGCAACTGATAGAGTTGCGGCGCAATGTGGAGCCTTCGCATGGATCGCGGGTTCGAGTGCTGACGATGACAGTTGTTCAGTTATTTTTTTTTTAATTTTAATTCAAAATGTAAATATTTAATTTTAATTTTTTAAATTTCATTTGAAAATTTTAATTTAAATAAAATGCAATACTATGGGAGTACGGGGTCTTTTACAGTCGGCTCGATCGACTGTAGCCTTTCTTACTTGTTTTTTCTGGTTTAGACACCAAACGAAAGTGTAAATTAATCATTTTAAGCATAAATAATCTTCACGGTTTTTAGTATTAATTTTAATAAATTTTAAAATTTACATTTAATTTAAAGGACTTCTTTTTAACATATTTGATGTAAATTTGGTACACAAGAATAGGGCGCAGTATTATGTAATTACCGTTATTGGAAATCTCCTTTGTGGCTTGAATCTTCTCAATTAAATTCTCTAAACGCGTGCTGGGACCGCGATAAAGCATCTTTAAAGCCATCATGGCATTGTCATCGATAAAACAATTAAATAATCAATTGTTTTATACAATAATTAACTAGCAATTTGCACTAAACATTTGTCACTAATTCTTAAAGCTTTTTGTTTTGTTATTATTTGTATGATTTTATGCGCCACATTTAATGCAATGCAATGGAATTTTAATTAACATATTCAATTAACACCGATTAACGACACCAAACGACGCCAAAGGATCGCAGACGTTATTGTTTTTGAATCTTTTCTTTTTTTTTGTTGTTGTTGTATCGCGTTGAACGACAGAGAGGACGTCCAATTGCCGCGAGCACCAAAATGTGACTAAATCAGAGCCATGAGCCAAGCGCCGTAGGAAACCCAAGCATACAAACAACAAAACAAACAGCAGCAGCAGCAGAGGCAGCACAAAAAGCCGACGTCGCTGTTGCCGTCGCCTCAGCAGCAGTTTGAGCAACGGGCGTCAACGCCTATAAAACAACAATTTGAGTGCTTGGCGAACCAGTTGCCGAGCGCATGCGTGTCTGTGTGTGTGCTTGACAGTGTAGTGGTATGTGTGACTGGGAGTAAGAGTGTGTGCGTGGATGTGTGTATGTATGTATGTGTTGGTGCCTGGCTGACGACTGCCTTTTGGGATTCTCGCCCCAAGCACTAGGCGTCGGCGTCGCTGCTGCGCTTCTGGCAAATGAGAAGCAGCAAAGCGAAGCATTAAATGGCGCCCCACAAAAACACACAAACACACACACACTCACACATTGAGAAAAAGTAAACCGAAACGCAGCCATGCGTGAGCGAGTGAGCGCAAGCTGCTGAGAGACGGAACGAGTCATGTATTGGTCTCTTAGAATTGGTATGTGTGCGTGGGTTCGTCTGATTGTGTTTGTGCTTGTACTTTTGTGTGCTTGTGTGTACTACTGTTTATGTACAACCAGTGAAAAGGCGGAGCATGGGACCCCCTGTGGTGACGCTGTCACATTGGGCGTTCGTTTTGTGCTTGTGGGAGAGTGCGGTCTGCTGCGGAGAGAGCAGAATCAAACAGTACGGCTACGTTGTGGGAAGGGTTGCGACAGTCTGTACATTTCATATATATTTTATTTATGTGTGCACAAAAAATGCAAATTAGCCAAATGTCAGGTGATGATGTGAAGCTTGCGTTTCGAAAGTTTTTCCTGATTTCTATTTGGCTTGCGCTCGTTGTCTTTTTACCGTTTTTAAGCACGCAAAAAGTTGAAAGTTAAAAAGGTTTTTGTGCTTGTTGAAAGCCAACTTTGCAAGCATGTTTTAAGAGGATTTATGGCCAGTGGGCAGTGCCCGCTGTAAAGAAGTTTATGCCCTGTTATAAACAAGTGGGTACAGCTTTAAAATAATAGCTAATATAATAAATATCAACAATGTATAATTGAATAAAAAGCAACAAATTAAAGGGTATAAAGTAATAAACCGAACTATAAAGTCATCTTTAATAGAAAAACTGTTCATGTTATGGTTTAAAGTAATTTTTAAGATATTAAAATATTAAGATAAAAAAATTTGTAACCCGTATTTAAAAATGTTAATTTAATCCCATTGAAATTCTTATTTTTTAGACGAGATAACCCAAATTAATCTAATAGAATTAACTATCATCAAATAAAATTTTGTCAATTACCCAACTAATCGACTTAAATTTGCTTGCTTTAATTTTATCCAGGTGTGATTACTATATATTTTTAGCTCAGCAATCATTGTCTAGCAGTCAATTTTTCCTGTCCCTACAAAAATAAGTTAATAAACCCAAGACACATCCCGAAGACTGTCAATAAACCGCCAACAAAATGACACAAAATGGTAAAAAGCAACAATAAAAATATTGGTTAAAAATCCAAAAAGGCAGCGAACACGATTAAGCCATTAGCGCTAAGAGACGCAAATGTCGCCCGTCAATATGGCAAGTCAAATTGTGGCCAAAGTACTGCAGGACATCAACAACAACAACAACATGGATAAAACTCTGTAAAAGCGTACAAAAATAAACGTAGTCACCACAGGACAAAGGATGCAGGATGCAAGCAGCAGGATGCACCACTAAAAGCCAAATTAATTATGCATACAATGCCAAGCGGCAGCAACAGCCATCAAGTTTTTTTTTTTTTCCGACTGTGCTACCCGTCAACAGCAGGCATCACTTCACCGCACGCCCACTGCCGCCCCTGCCTCTCTTGTGCTTAAGCTACCAAAAACTATTAAAGCAATTAAAAATCACTTTACACATTCGCAGCTTTTGTATTTTGTGTCGCTGTATTTTTATATGCAGCTCGCACTCTGATTGGCCGACACTATCAACCAATGGCGTTGCTTCGTAGCGCTGCCAACGCATGCGTCGCTGCTTGAAGCAAGAGGGCACGCTATACGCGCACTGCTCTCTCGCTTATGTACTGAGCAGCCGTTGGGCAACACTCGTAGCTACGAGCTCTGCCGGCGTCTGTGACGTCGTCGTATTGACAGTGCTGTCGATTTTGGATTTGTTTTTCTTTAATTGCTGCTTTCGCTGCGCTAATTGCGGTTATGTGCTTATGGACTGTTGTTGTTGTTGCCTTTGCTGCGTGTGCGCGAGTTTGTCGTTTGAGTCTTTGGTTTGAGGTTAAGCAGAAAGGGGTGAATGAAGATTAGCATAATTTAGTTTTTTTCTTCTGAATTTTTTTCGTTCAAACAGGTTAAGTAGGCCCTATAATTTATAAGTCTTTTTAAATAGAACTTATAGATTATATATATTAAATGTCGTGCGCTTAGCTAACAAAAAATCTAATAAGATCAGTTTTTTACAAATTTAATGCTCTAGAAAATTAAATAACTCTAAAAGTATTACAATCGTTTTAAAAATAAATCCTTTTTAAACATTTTTTTTACTTTGTCTGAATTGAGTAATTGTGTAAACCCGCAAATTACATTAAATATGCAATGATGATCAACCCATCAGTTCATAGACCAATTTCAAACTGAAGACCAATTAAAGTTAATTTGGTGCCTTAAATTTTTAATGTTTCTACTTGGAAAAATGTCAAAACAGGCAACAAATACTTTTTAGCCTCCCCCAGAACAGATTTCAAAGTTATCTCCACAAGTTTCTTTAATTGTAACAAAGTAACAAGAAATTTTCCGAAAATGTGTATTCCTAATTGCTTTTCATGGAAAATTTAGGCTAATCGTTTTTTAGTGTACAAAAATTGAACAAATTTTTAGGACTGTTGAAAAATCAAATTGCAGTTTAAAAATGCAAAAGTTTTCCCTTCGTTTGAGTAGGATTTTGTGACTCTGATTCTTGCTCAGCCTTTCATGCCGTTGTTTTTTGTCTCACAGTTAATTACGTTTGAGTGACAGTTTTGTGACAGGCGCTGGCAGAGACCACGATGGGCACGAGACCATTCAGGTTGGATGAGGCAGTAGTAGCGAAGGGGAGGAGTGGGGAAGGAAGAGCTGGAGCGGGATCGGGGGATGAATATCTTTCGCTTAATTTTTTACCAAGGGGTGTGGGCAAAAGGTACGGTGGGTGAAAGGGTGTTCAGGTGTATGCGCCCTGGCAGCGGAGTGAGAAGAACTTTCGTCCTTTTTAGTTCCCTGTAACTAATCGGTTAAGAGGAGCTCATTCATTTGTACACCCCCTTAAAGGTGGATACTTAAACAATATTTACAATCAAAGTTATTAGTATTACTTTGAAGTAATTCAAATGTGAACTGAACTGTTAAATGTAAAACTCGATCATTTGCAAACTGAAAGAAAATGTCATGTAATTTATAGTCAAATCCTCAGAAATTTAAATGAATGAAATTTCGACTTGTGCGTCAGCTGAAACTTGTCCAGGGTATCTGTTTAGTCGACTACCCAGCACATTTATCATACATTTGTCAACTGTGATTTCTGTGCATTTTTAATGCGCGGCTAATGTGACGCCAAAAACTTTGACTTTGACTGAGATTTGCTGGTCAGCGGTCCTGTTGGTCCTGGATTGTATCCTTCTTGTTTGCCAGGGACCTGGGCACAGTTAGAACTCATATGTCAGTTCACTTTTTGATATGCTGACAACAGCGAAAGGGTTTTCTCTCTCTCTTTCTCTCACTCTCTGTGGCTGCTGACCCAATGAAGGCCTTGAGTGGCGCCCTCATGCATAATAGATAAATTATAAAAATAAGCACAACACATGCGTTGGGTGGGTGGAAAGGATTGAGGGGAGGTGCGATAATGGGCATGGTTATATGTGTGTGTACGTCAGGCAACCTGTCAGCTATTGTCCTTTCAGCACAAGTGTCCTTTTGTTTCGGCTCACGTCTCTCGTAAGCGAACAGCGCATTTTAAATTAACCATTTCTAATGCCATTTGCGACTAAAGTCACTCAAATTGTCACTTTGATGTTTGACAGCCAGGATTCGGGCCCAAGGATCGTCCAGCGGTTTCACACCGCTCCTTGTCCACTCCACCAATGTTCATTAATTAATGCATGTGAATATGTCTCCATAGATTTTTATCTCAAACTCTGCTCTCGCTCATTTTTAACTGCACAATTAATCAGACGGTTAAGACCACATTTAATTAGAGGCTTTGCTTGTTCAATGGTCAACCCAAAAAAAAAAATACTCACAAAAAGGTTTGAATTTTTGGGTTCAGAAACATTTTTTTAATATATTTCATACCCAGGCACAAAAAAGTCTCACACAATTGATAATTCTGAAAAGATATTCGCTGAGTATTTAGTGTTGAAAAAATAAAATTCCATGAACCTATTCAAAACAATGTCAAAAATGTTAAAATCTCGGGTATAGTAAAACCGCACATAGTTTACTTGATTAAATCATGATTTTCCTAAACATATTCGATGATTAAGTGGCTGTTAAATCAATTATTTCTGATTTATATTGTCATTTGTAAAATGTCTTTAAGTCTAAATTTACCTAGTAAACTTGACCCAATTCGATCTTAAAATCAGAAGAAGAAGGTCCTGTTCAGTGGTTCGAGCATTCAAAATGACTTTTTTTGGCCTATTCCAAGTTGATTTTATATAAAACAAAAGAGTTTTAAACAGTTCTGAATTGATTTTGTGTGACTTAGAGCCTATAAATATTTTTAAAATATTTCTTTGAACTGATAAAATGCCTTTTCTACTTAAGTTAAGGAACAGATGCCTATTTAAAAGTATTAAAATCCTATTTTTTGTTTTAAACTTTTTTTAATTTCACATATATATTTTATTAAAAATTTTATTCTTCTGAACTTAAAAAGTTCTATATGAATCACACTTATACATGAAGAATGGAATTATGTATGATTTTTTCTTTTTAGACATAGAGAACCAATGGAATCATGTTTGATATTCTTATTACATACTCCTCTTAGGCAATTGGTATAAAACCACTCTTTTCATGCGACGACGAGATGGAGTTGACGGAAAATTTAATTAAAAAATGCATTAGCTAATAAAAAAGGGTGACAATCATGGAGGAAATTTTGTTTAATGTGATCTTTAATCCCTCCTAATATCCACGATTCGAGCAAATAGAAATGCACCAGCAACTCTTTTTATGGCCTTATTTTCACACGATTGAATTTTTTTCATATGACTTCGAGCCGCAGTGCCCTAGACTGATAATTTGTTTTTTATAGACAACTTTGCAGATCCTAACAATTAAAATAAATCTTTTTACAAATGCCTGAATAAATATCTTATTTTGCCTATTAATCTATGGAATATAAGGTAACATTCTGTTTGTTGAAATAATCAATTTTTTACATCAAATAAACTATTATTTTAGCTTCTTTCAGCTGATAGATATTTAAAATGTTGTTTGAAGAACCCCATAGGATTACTTAGTTTCATATAGAGTTCCTTTTACGATCATTTCATAGTGAAACCAACTTGTGACACAAGTAAATGGGAATTCCCCATTTATTTTATGCTCATAGTTGGTTTGCATACGGAAATGCAATTCAAATAAAAGGTATACCCTTGACAACTTAATCATAAGCATCAGGAGTCAATAGTTCTTTTGCGTTTTATACCAAATAAATGGTATATAATTTTTTTTTTTTTTTTTTTTTTGTACCTTTGCTTATTAGTTAAATGCCAACAAACTGTGCGCTGAAATGTAGGTAATAAAATAATTTTATGATTATTATCACCATCATCTGCGGCAAACTAGCGTGTGGGCTCGTAAACCCAATTTCGCCAGAGAGACAAAAGGCGGAGAGGGAGACAGAGAGATGACGACCCCTTTTGGGCCAGTTCCGTTAGAGTCGGAAACTTGAAACACACTCATGTTTGGAGTTCTAGTTTCCGTCTTCCGAGACACCGAGAGAGGGAGTGAGAAAGGGAGATTTTATCAGTGGACAGACCGGAATCATCGTGGGGCACAAAAGACATCGGATGTGGCAATCGGACATGTTAATCTGTCTTTCAGCGGATTCGTCGGATTCTTTCTTAGCATTTCAATTACGAGCACTTCAGTTCCAGTTTGCGTCGTCGCGTGGCAAAGCGGTCAAATAAAGCAGCTGCCACTCCCCAACAAAAACAAATTCAGCTGCTGCCCACTGTCGGCTCCCCTTCGCCTCTCCACTTTCCGCTCCCCACCTGGCTGGCAATCACAGTCTTGCGGCACGTGTCAGCGGTGCAGTGCGGTGGTACGAGCGGTGGGAGAGCCACAAACTAGTCGAGGCTCCACTTTGCGGTCGAGTGACTTGAAAAACAGGTGCGAAAGTCAATTATGGACAGCCAGTCAAGCTGAAATCAGTCTCGAAGACTCTAGCAAAACCCTTTTTAAAGTGGACTCAAGGTAGGGAAAACAACTAAGAGGTAAGAGAATAGACGCAAGAGGCTCGAGGCGTAAACGGTTGCCACCGCAGGACGCACCCGACACGTCGCCAGGTCCATCATTAGTAAATTGACAGTCGATCAAGATCAATAGCCTAAGCAGAGGTCGTGAGGTTGTGAGTTAGTGGTACTCTCTACCTGTTCTTATAACAACTTGCCTCTACCTCTACACTGCAAAAAAAAATGTTTAAAATTTTTGATTTGGCTCTCGAACCATATTATTCCTAGTTTGCCATAAAAGGTGCATCAAAATATATAAAGTTCTTTTAATAAACGCTTCTACGATAAGAACTTAAGGTTCTATAGTATAAAATATTTTAAAATTTAAGGTCTTTTTTCTAATTTTGGAACTTGTTCATTTTTATCAGTGTAACTCCTCTATTTCCTTAGCTGATTGACTTGTGCCAGCGCCTACAGACTCCGATTTCGATCCTGATTTCGTTCACAATTCCAATCCCAGTCCCGATACCGATGCCTGTTTCCTGATTGAGCCTTGTCTCGTTCATCAGCGACTTCATTTTTCATTGAGACTTTTTACGCAATTTAAACATTAACTTCTTTAAGGGATCATCATTATATGCTTTGAGGATTCTCGATGACTTGACATATCTTTGGGGTCTCCTAAAGTGCAGTTCACTATCTGATTGCGTATCCTAATTATTGTTTGTGTCAATAACAGAAATATTCATTGTTAAATATTTTGAAAGGTTTCACAGTTGGTTACCAAAGCGAAAGGCGTGTGCATAATTGACCTAAACCATTACCTTGGAGTTGGACAGGGGGAACCAAATCAGGGTACACCATCGATACATAGTCTACTCAGTAGTTGGTGAAACAGATTTAAACATTACATTTAGCCTAAGCTAACTAAATAAATTCTATTCAAATTTTACTACAATAAATGGAAAATAATCATAACATAAATATTCTGATGAAGTTTTCAACCGTTTTTATTTTTTCTTTTATATTAATTTATTTACAAACTGATGAAATTTAGAGAGAAAACATTCTCACAAATCTGATTTATCTTTAGTAATTAATATTTAAAGACTAGCAATAAAGGCTATAGTCGAGCGAGTCGTTTATAAAAGTCGATTATAAAAGTTTTCCACACAAATAAGCCTTTTTCGACCGATTTAAACTCTAAAAGTTACAGTATCGGGTATAGTTACCCGATTAGCTTAATTATGGTAAGCATAGTTAAAATGCTTCCAAACATATAATGTGTGAATTTGGTTGCGATAGCTTATGTCGTTTCCAAGTTATGGTATTATGTAAAATATATATTTTATAGGGGTAGCCACGCTTCCTACCAAACCTAGTACATCCCCGTTCTCTTTTTTAACTCATAGCATGCGAAATTCAATGATTTATTTTATTAGTTGCATTAGAGAACTGCTAATATATAGTTATATGAGTTGTATGCTACAAAAGCATTACAGATCTAGATTCCTGCACTTTCCATTTATGACTAAGCACTTCCTGAGAGCTAATAATCTCTAACTCCATTATGTGAATATAAAGCACTTTGAAAAATGTGTTTAAGGTAAGGTATCTCCTCCTCCAAAGCGCCCACCAAAGGTAAGTCACCACCAAACTACACACAACCCTCGCCACCACCAGTACCACTACCACCATAATGTGAGAAAAGTGTAAGATTTATGCAAGAATCTGCTGAAGCGAGAGCCCATAACAATACGTCCAAATTAAATCCTTTAAGGCCAAAACTGCGAGGCAACATTTCAACGAGTATTTCATTTAAATTACCTAAAATTTATCTTTGAACAAGGGAAACAGGTACTACACTTAGAGAAACAACATAGCTCTAAAAATATGTAATCAAATATCTTAATTGATATTTATTAATAAACATAATTTATATATTTAATTTAAAAAAAAGTTATAAAAACAAATAAAAATCGAAATCCTACGACCTTCTTGTTTCAGTGTATTTGTTTCAGTGTACATGGAAAGCAGCAGAAACAAAGCAGCCAATATGCTTATACGCAAATGTGGAAAGTCGAGCCACTCGACGGTGGGTGTGGCAGTGGGCGTGGAAGGGGCATTGCTGCAGACTGTTGCGATGGAGGTGGAGAGGGCAGCGGGGTTGGGGTCGGGGTCGGAGCTCTCCGGGGAGTGGGCCGCGCGAAATTGTGCCTTGGAGTCGCATAAGACGTGCAACGGCGAAAGTGCCACCAAAAGTATACACACGGGAGCCACCAAAAACCGAGTGTGACTGTGGATGTGGGCCACGACTAGAGCTGGCAAAATCTTCGATATTTCAATCGATGTACACCACAAATTACAAACACTTATCATTAAAAGCGCTTGAAGCACATGAAGCATATAATGTTGACGTGACGCATAAGTAAGAGACTGTAAGAGATTGAGATACAAAATGTGGCAGATACTTTAATTAGGACTACTTTAAATAAAGTACATATAGCATATGTTAACAAAAATGCAAAGTTTCTTGCACTAAAGTCATCAATCATATAAATAACTATACTCTCTCTCTCTCTTTTAGCCACTTTGGTACAGTATTATATTATGGGAACATGAACCATCCATTTTTGAGATTAATAATTTATTTTAGACAAAAATAAAATTGGAAATAAAATTTTTAAGTTCTACAGCCCCGTAATAGTTTCAGAATAAGCCAAGGGACTTTAAGGAACAGCACTTTTAAAGATACAGAACCGATTTATAAAAAAAATAATTTTCTAAAAATTAATCTGGTTCATATTTTTAAGTAAATGTTTCAAAAACAGTACAGACAAATAGTTTTCGTTCGAAACAAACATTCGTAGACATCGATGAATTATTTTCAAAATATCGATGAATTTCCATCTCTAAGTTAAACGTAACCAATTGGCATGTGCTGAAAGATGCTCAAAATAAGCTGTGTATGTGTATGTGTAAGTGTATGTGTGCGTGTGTCGTTAAATGTTTGCCGAGTTTTTATGTGAAATGAAATCGTCTTTCGCGAAACGCAGGAACAAGTTTGGACAGGAGTGGAAATGGTAGAGAATAGAGGAGGAGGGTGACTAGGGGGAAGCGAAGAGGCGGTAACGCACAGGACACTGTCCGCCTGTTCCATGGAGACACGGAAAACTTTGTCGAGTACAACACCTAACGCACATAAATCATGCAAAAGGTGGCAAAACTCAAACTGGAATGCAGCAGCTGAATCCTGAACTGTGGATTGTGAATTGTGGACTTTGGACTGTGAATTGTGGATTGTGAATTGTTGAGGGCGTGTCATAACTTTTAGCTGGGCTTTGAATCCTTTGGGGCGGGGATTTGCCTCAGCCAAAAGACTCGCGGGACGTCTGTGTTCCTATAAACTTCAAGAAAAAAATTAGAAAAAAAAAACTTATTCAAAACAATGCAATGTACGCTGTCCTGAGTCCCAAGTCTTTGGTCCTCATGCTGAAGCTGACAGGGCGATGACTGCAGCTTTAGATTTTCCATTACCCATTACCCATTTTCCATTTCCCATAGCCCTTTACATTTTTCCTTTATTTTTCCCTCTTTGATGCAACTTTTCCGTTGTTTTCTTTTTCACTTGTTTAAGCTTTGGTGTCAAGGTGTTTTCACACCTGAGATTTGCAAAGTTCTGCACAGATTTTTTCATCCCTCCGTCCCTCACCTCAGTTATTATTTATGGCACAAGTTTTAGCTATCTAACATGGCATACATACAGTAGTCATTGTGCTGCACGGACACTTACTGGAAGGGCTATGAAAATGATTAGATGCGTGTTGACCCAATTTAAATGCCTTGTTTAAGCGGCACTTTGAGTGATCTTGGCGGAAACGTGATCTTGGCCCTGCGAAAGACTCGGTTCATTAACCGCAGCAGTTTTCCACCAGAGTGAAAGAGATCTCAATCTTAAGCAATTTGTGTGCTCATTTCTCGAGAAAGCAACGGACTCCGAGCTTAACAAGCTGCCAAACACTGTGAGAATTAGCACTTTAAAGACTTTAACGAAAACATCTTCATCAAGCTTCGAAGATACGTCTTAAAAAAGGGCTAGTCTGTCATAGAGTGAGTGACTGAAACATACCCTTTACTGCAGTATGTGATTTGCTTATAAGTTGATCTAACAAATAATTAAATATTTTATCTTTATAGAAATCGCTTAAATCACATTTGTGAATTAACAAATGTTAAGAATTTAATAATGCTTAAACTTCAATTATCTTTTC
The DNA here is from genome assembly GCA_035046005.1 of Drosophila acutilabella. Classification (NCBI taxonomy): domain Eukaryota; kingdom Metazoa; phylum Arthropoda; class Insecta; order Diptera; family Drosophilidae; genus Drosophila; species Drosophila acutilabella. The sequence continues at coordinate 803,054 of JAWNOK010000008.1, read as the reverse complement.
TGTTCAAAGAGCTGGTTGTGAATAAATCAGAGAGAATTTATTGAGGAGCATTAGGCAAAGTTATTTTTGCTTTGTAGCATTTATATCAAAACATTTATAAACCAGTTGGAATTGAGTGTTTTAAAATTGATTTAATTAAAAATTTTAAAAAAATTCAATAGTAGAAATAATTCATAATTCATATAGTAGAAATAAATGATATTTGGTAGAAATTTTAGAACTTCTTCCCAAGACGTTTCGATTTCTACTGGACTATGGGTCTTCTATAAGTCTTCTAACTCATATTTAAAATATGAAAAATGTATGGTGATTTAAAAGATCAGCATTACAACAAAGTAAGTTACTTTACACATAAAGAAAGTGTTATTAAAACGAAACATTTTAGCCTTTTGAGTAAAGTTTCTACAGGGTATTAACTATAAATGTCCAAGGCAATCCAAAAACCCCTTTTTATACAAAGACAGCAATTATTTATGGGCTTAGACGTGGACATGTGAGGCGCTTTTTGAATTTGTTGTCTCCGCTTTCCGTTTTCCGTTCTCGGTTTTCTCTTGTTTGTTATTTGTCTTGTAAGACAAATGTGTAATTAATTGCGTCGCATCAAAAGGAAACTTGGAACGGAACTAAGTAACTAACTAACTATTTGCATACTCCATGTCACTTTTAAAAAGATACAAACTACTTGAAGTATCCCAGAAACACTACCCTTCCCCAACCTACCAAACCTAGCACTGCAAGTGACTTGGCTTTGACTGGTGCTCGTACACGTGCTATTAATAAATCACAAGGACAACGACAAGCCAAGAATCCAACTCAGAATCCAGCTGAAGCGGAAGTCCAAGGCAAACAAATAAAATGACTTTTTGGCAAAACTTTGACAAAGAGTCCAAGGAAAAATCTACTGTCTTTCTTTATCACTGGGCCCTTTTTCTGTCTCTTTCTCCACCTCACTTAACCCCTTGTCACCTATGAAATTGGCGTCTGGCTGCGGCTGCAACTAATTGCATTTCATTGCATACATTTAGGCGCTGCAGCTACTGCTGCTTCTTCCGCTCCTTCTGTCTGCAAATTACATCGCAAGGCCGCAAAACGTTTCAAAATTGTTGCCAAATAGCCTTGGAACCGTCGAGATTTCCATGGAAACAAAAACAACACATGGAAAAGACGAATGGGAGTTGGGGGAACAAGGAAAGCGAAAGAAAAGAAGTCGGAAAGGAACTCCACCCAAGAGGTTTCCCGTCGGCTACAGGAGGAAAGCGGGGTGCCTCAGACTGGCCAAGTGTTGAGTGCTCTGTGGTAGCTTAACTAAGTGTGTACACTGTGAAAAAATACTTGAACATACAATTAAGGTTAAATGAATTGAAGTCTTGAAAACTAATATAATTTATGCACATTTCAAAACATTTACTCGTTGGCTCTAAGATGTATATCAGATTCCTAGTCATGCAAGTTGGTATGAATAAGTAACACAGATCTAAATTGTTTAAGTAACACACAAATTTCATATTTTCATTTAATTTTGTTCACATTTGAACGAACTTTCGCTTAGTGTAGTCGTGGCATAAGGCAAGTAGCGAAGGCATCAAAGCAGTGCCCGTTCAGTCGACTTATTTAGGCGGGCTGTGAATGAGTGTGAATGTGAATGTGAATGTGAATATGAATGTGAATACGAATGGACAACAGACTCAGATGGCGGCAAGGATAACAAAAAGCACAAGCACAGAAAAAGGAAGTCTGCGGAAAACAACAAATGCTAAAAAAAAAATGAGGAAGGAAGTGCTGAAGTGGAGCAATGGATAAGCAGGGAAGTGATGAGTAGAAAGGGGAGACGGATGAAGTAAGAAAAGGAGGGAAGAGGCGAAGAAAACGAAACAAATAACACAGAAAAAGCAAACGAAATGGCACAAGAGAGAAATGTGGCAAACTGTGTGCGAAGGCAGAGGCGAAAGGAGTAGGAAGCGGGAGGTGCTTGGGTCATATTGTGGCGGTAGCTCATGATGCTCTCTCTCTCTCTCACCCCCACAGTCCCTATGTTCGACAGCTCGTAAATGGCAACAAGCATGTATGTATGTGTGTGTGTTTTTACACTGCACAAAATAATCGTACACAAATGTAAGCCAAAATAATGCTCAAATATATTTTTAAAACTCACAAATAAAATAATTAAATATTTTAAAACACTTTTCAAATTTCAAAGTTAAACTCTTCGAAATTACAAATTGATTAAGTCCCGGAAAGAGAAAGACCACATTTAAAAAAGTCTATTAATTTTTGTTCAGTGTGTGTGAGTTGTGAAAGTGAAGTGGCACGGACACAACTAGCTTGCCACTGACTGTGGCGACTCCGTCTCCGTCTCCATCTCCATTTTCGACTCCAGCTTCGAGTCCGACTCTGACTCCGAGTCGGAGTCTGCTTGGTGTTGATTGCTGTTTGGGGTTTTTAAAACGTAGTTAGGCCATGGGCCCGGGGGCGGCGGCAGCGGATGAAACGACACCCGCGGCACAGGTGTAGAGCACCCTGGAGTGTCGTCTCCGTCAGCCATATAACACCCCATACGGCAATTTTCAATGGTTATAGCGAGGCGACAAAGAGACGCCGAGACCAGGAGACAAGGAGACAACAAGACACCGTTTGTGGCACGCAGCACACACACACACACACACACACACACACACACACACACACTTTCATACAGCATATGTGACAGATAACGGGATCAGAGCTGGACTCACCTGAGTAAAAGCTGTCCAGACTATGCAGTTCCTCATCATCATCATCATCTTCATCATCATCGTCTTCGTCAACGTCATTATCGTCGAAATCCTCTTCGCCGCTGAGGCTTAGCATATCATCCACTCCCGCCTCCGCGGCAACCTCCGCCTGCTCCTCCGTCTTCACATTTTTCTCATTTCCCATTTTCTTGCGTGGAGCTTCAGTTGCTGCAGTTGTGTGTTCTATAAGACAAGAATGAACAAGTAAAAGATGTAGATGCAGATACATAGTTAGTTTTACTATTTGTTGTCGTTGTTGTTGCTGTTGTTGCAACATGGATGTGGCACGTTCCAACACAGGCGTTGCCGCTGGCAGCGCTGCTGCTGCCGCTACTGCATGCCACGTGGTCCCCAGTTGCAAGGAATTTTGATTATGCTAATCCCTTGGGTGCCATAATTCCATGCCCAAGCATAGCCCATCTGACCCCCCAACTCCTACTCCTCTTACCCACCCCCTGTCCCTTCCTCTTCCCTGTCTCTTCAACAATTTTGCGGTATCTTAAGAGCGAACTAAGAGCAGCGAGCGAAAGTGCGCAGAATCTGCAGAGCCTTTAAAGAGCGCATTTTGTTTTGGTTTCCTTTTACTCTTTCCTCTGCTTGCGCTCTCTCCCACTCTTCGCATCATCCCCTCTCCCACTTCATGGGTCATTGGAACAGCTGTTCTCAGACTCAAGCACGTGTTTTTGGCATTCGCCTTTTTGAGGTTTCAGTTTCGTCTGCGTCTAAGGATAGGAATGCGTGAATTTCCTTGCGTTACTCATACGCAGCGTTTGACGCGCCTGTGTCTGGACATTCCACAGCCTTAAATGTGTTTAAATCTATGTGAGTGTGTGTGTGTGGGTGTGGGGGTTTGTCTCAGCTATAAGTGTCTAGCCCTGCGTTATTTGTGTAAAATTTCACTTTCTTGTCTGGGACTCCCTTAGACCCACGACTCCTAAAGAGTTTAACAGTCTGGAGATAATTCTTATACGTTTAACTTTCCATCTAAAAGAAATTTTTACTAAACTAAATTACTTCTCTTATACTAAGACGGAAAAAATCCAATTTCATAAATGTTTCAAGAGTTAATCAAGAATATCCAAACCCTTAATCTTTTAAACATATCAAACACATTTCATTTTAAAAAGGTGACGCGACTGATTATAAATAATTTAGAACAATATTAGTTGACACATAAGTTACAGTTACAAAAATATTTGTCTTTAACAACAGTGTAAACTCCTTACCGCAAAACTAGACAAACATGAAATTAAATGGAAAAGTAATTCTATGATGTAAGGCTTTCACCGATTTAAGCTACCGAGTTGTTAAGTTTATATTTTATTGTTTATTTGATACATGCAAAAATGAAAACGCTATTCAAGGTTCACAACGGTTAAAATTTATTACTGATCTGAATATAAACGTAAAAATGAAATGAAAAATATAGGAAATATTCTAAAAATGATAAACAAACCAGAGAAGATAAATTTGTAAACATTATGTGTTAGTTTTTATTTTTAGATACTAAATACTAAAAAAAACATTATCTTAAAGCAAAATACTGGTATAGTAAGTCCTATAACTATATGATTTTGTCTAAAAGCCTATTAAAAAAGAGTTGTAGATACACACATAGTATTTTAAGCAGTGTTATTTGCAGGCAGACATAAACCCTTCACCAAATTAGGTTTCGGGGCATAACCTTATCTTTAACTGGTGAGTCAGAATATTCGAACAATTCCAGGCACTTTTCAACCAACCTTTTGGGTCAGCATCTAATAAAAACTCCAAATAAGTTCATTAACTGCAACCAAATGGAAAATCAGGCAAAGCTCTTAAAATCTGCGCACACACACACACACACACACACACATTTTTGGGATACTTTGGCTCTCGTTTTTATTAGTTTCTAATGACAAAATGAAATTTTGCGCGGCAAGGCTCTAAAAAACTACAACAACAGCAACAGCAACAAAATGAAGTCACCGCCAAACATTGTAAGCGTGAAAATTTGTGGAAATTTCTTTGATGAGGCCACCAACGATGATGATCCACGATGATGCTGGCGACGTTTTCACGATGTGCTTTTATGCCACTTTGCATAAGCGCGGAGGTAGGAGTGAGGTAGGTTGAGGGTGGGCAAGGGGAGGGCAAGGGGAGGGGGGGTTGAAGCGTTTGGATCTGGGGGTCATAGAAAACAGCGAATGATGCCACACGTCCAATAATCCTTGTCCTGCAACTTGGGAATACTTCATCAGCGGAAACAAAATTTTACGAATTTCTCGCTGTGTGTGTGTGATAGTGTATGTATGTATGTGTGTGTGGCATGTACATAGCTGTTGCACGTGCGCCAGACGCCATCTAGCGGCCGGCATGCCCCAATCATACGGACAAGTTTGAACATGCCAAAAACGCAATGCAAGTGCAACGTTCGCCTGGCGACTTTGACATGCCCCCATTGCTCCCTTGACCCCCACATTTCCCGCTTGCAGTCTCCTACTTCTCCTCCACCGTATCGCGCCCTCATTCTCTCCCTGTCTCTTTCTCTAGCTCTGATGATGATTATTCAACATGCTCTCTATGGGGAGCCGTATGGCCGTGTCCCCTGTATGCCCTCCTCCTCCTCACGCTTTTCGACCCATTTGCTGTCTTCTTTTGCCAGCTATTTCTCCAGCTTCTCTCTCACTCACACTCCCTCAGTCCTTCCGTCTCCGTTTCTGTCTCGCTCTTGCTCTGCAAAATTGGCTTTCGTCGAATTGTTGCTTTGAGTTTTGCAAATTTTTCGACGCTCATTGCGCTTTTATGGGTGGCATCGGGAGCTGAGGGGGTGTTGCAGGGGACGGGGGATCGGAGGAGGCTTGGTTGGTTGCATTCATCAGCATCGACATTCGTCCTGGCTAATTTTATGGCTCGCATCTTGCGTGTTCGTCATGTTAATGAAGCTCATGCCATGTGTGTGTATGTGTGTGTGTTCGAGTGTGTAGCTCATAAATCGAACGAAATTTGCATATGAAGGCAGCGCCATCTTGTGGCCATTAAGCGAAGCGCGCTTTTATGTTGCAGCCCTAACGCTTTGATGTTTCCTGCAATTTGTTGTTGTTTTTGTTGCTGCTGCTGCTGCTTATGCTGCCACGCCCACACATGACAGACGTCGCCTACAACTACAACAAGCAGACCACTTGCACAAATTTCCCAAAGCGACGCCTACGACAGCAGCAACAATGCAGAAGCCCAAGCAACAAAAACAACACGAAAGCGAACAACAACAACAAAGCGAGCGCACAAAACTGACTAACGGGACTTTGGACTTTGGACACTGCAAAGTCCATCCACACTGCGCCAGCGCAGCAGTCCCCAGAGACGCAGCTGAAGCAGCCGCCGACTGCCTAAGTCCCTAGGGGCGACAGGGACAGCAAAAGCGACACTGAGTGAGAAAAAGGGAGACAGAGAGAGAGAGTGGAAGAGAGCGGAAGAGAGGGAGGAAGACGCATAGAAAGACACGCTCTTAATTCGATTCGTTTGCCTCAGTGTCGTCTCCAGCTGCTGCTCCTTTGACTCCACTGTTTCAGCTCCTATCCCCACACATACCTCCCCTTCCCACAAGCCACCTCCATTTCGTCCATGGGGATTTGTTGCGCAAATGCTTTTTGTGTGTTTTCTGTTTGAAAATTATTGCAAGCCAAATAAAAAGCCAAATATACATAGATAAATACCATATATTTGTACATATATCATGTACGGTATGTGTGTGTGTGTCGTAACAAATCGGTATGTAATCGATGCCAAAAGGTCAGCTTGGTGTGCTCAGAGGTGCTAACGGGGGTGTGGCCAGAGGGACACAGAGATGTCTCTGATGCAATTAACTGGCGACAAATGACTTATGAAGTGAACTAAACTAAATACTTGCTACGACTGCTACAGATTTTGACTATCTGCAGAAATGCTTGCCTTATTAGAGTCGATGAGTTTGATATCGATAACATTTCAGTTTAATATCGACTGGAATTTCTTTATGTAAGGTTTCTAATGTTTGTTTTTGTACAATTTTCATAGCCCGTTATCGATAATCTTAAGACAAGTCACTTTTAACAGATTTATCAGAAAAGCCTACATTACTTGACTTTAACTAAAGACTTAAAACTTGACAGTTTAAAATATACAGTTTTAAATAATTAAAATCTTTCAAAATTAATATATATTTTAAATACCATTTCGAATTAAGATAATCAGTTTTGTAACGAATCGCATATAAAAGTGTTTTGTGCATACACACACAGCAGCCGCCATTTTGAGTGTCACCAAGAACGCTTCTAATATTATCGATTATGTATTATCTATCAGTGTTATCATTAATCAATGTGTGGACATGTGTGCTAACAAACACTCCATTGGCCACATCAAACTTTGTCATACCATTTGTCAAATATGCAGACACGCACACACTCATTTACACAAAGTCACACACACACACACACACCTATACACTGCAATTCCCTAATCAAAGTCAACTGAAAGCAATGAAGTTTTGTCATAAAATTTTACGCACCTTTCGTGCATCCCACGAGGCTTCCCGCCCGCTCCTCGCTCTCCTTTGCACCTGATAATTTTACATTACACACCCAAGCACACACACATACACACTTAAGGGGAAGGGGTGAGATGATAACTCACTTTTGTTTCATTTTTCGATACACAACGGAATAATAATGGCAAAATGAGCAACTTCGCTATGCAACAAGAAGATGTCTCGGTCTCGGTCTCAAGATGCTCCCCAATGAGCATACCAATAAACATGCTACACACACACACACACTCAGTTGGCTCCTCTTGTCTCCTCGCTCACCCTGTCTCTCTCCCTCTCTCTTTAATTCCTTCTCTGTCCTCTGTTCATTCGTTTTTCGCATCGTCTGCTTATATGGCAATGTATAATTTTTATTCGCACCCAGGTTGCTCCCTACGGATGTGTCGACGTCTCCAGCACACATACACACACTGACACACACATACCCCCCCCCTTGGTCCACAGAGGCAAGCGAGGCCCAATGTTCGAGTGTGCAACCACATAACCGAAATATTGCAACATAAAACTTTACACAAATATAATCTATAAGCAGCAAAACTCATATTAATGTCATAGCATATGAAAGAGACAGCAGTACCCACAGATAGAGATAGATTAACACTGGGATAGAGTAGGAGAGGAAGGCAGCGAAAGAGATAGATTGAAGTGAGAGAGCAAGAGCGGAAGCGAGAGGGAGAGAGAGAGAGGTGGGGAGTATATTATTGGAATAGCCTTGGATAGCTAGTGCCACAAGTTTGAGCCTGAGTGTGACACTTTGGCGTTCGCTCAGGCGCACAGTGGTACAACTAATTAAATTTGCTCAAATTTTAAATCATCTTACAATTAAAACAAATCATGTAAAGAAAGATAAGGGTACTGAAGGCCAGACAATGTAACTTAGTTTCAAAAATATTAATAAAATATACAATAAAATAATGATCAGCATCAACAGCCGAGTCGATATAGCCATTACTGTCTGTCCGCCTGTTCATCTTTTCTATGCTTAACGAGTTAACATATGAAATCGACCAGATCGGATGACTATATCATATAGCTATCTCAGCCAAATTCACATTGTGCCAAGTATAAGGTAATCCGGAAGATTACGGAGTATTGCAGAAATTAGCAAATAAATTTTGTTTAAGAAAATCCAGAATCTAGTTTCAAAGGAAACTATTGAATACTTGAAACAATCAAAAAGTGTAATGAGTTAATTATTATTTAATACATTTTATTTAAATATTCAAACTGTGATTAATTGCAAATATTTTTGTCATTGTTTTATGACCACTGTGCTGGGTCTGTTGGTGGCCCAAGCTGGGCCGTGTTGTTGATGCGCACAAAAGGGCCAATTGGTTCTCGCCGGGTTTCTACTGAAAGCAGCAGTAACAACAACACCAACAACAAACTCGGAGGCAGAAAGACAATTTTCGGATCCCCCAAACTTATCACAGCCTCTCGATTTCCCTTTAGAACATTATACAACACACTGGAGAGCTGTGGCAGTACGAGAGCCCCAGTCAAAGTGAGACTGAGAGTGTGTGAGAGAAAGGAAGAGAGAGAGAGAGAGGGAGAGAGACAGGTTTCATGGCTACAATGACAGTAAACGAGGCGACTGCGACTTCGACGCAACCAGAAGCAGCATCAGCTGAGGACGCACTGCAGCAGTGTACTTGTCATACACAGAACGGGAGAGAGCTACAGAGACAGAGATGAAGGAAGAGCGGGAGAGAGACTTTGTGTAGCTGCGCGCACTGGTGATAAAGTTTGGCCCTCCATAGTGCCGTTAGTGGGGGCTGTTCGGGGGGTTAGTGCTGTGCGAGTGAGGTTAAAACCGACTTGGCCAGAGCCACAGGCAAAACTTGAGCTCGCAGGTACAACAGCAACAACAACAAGAGATGGAACAACAACAGCACCCAGACGAAGCACATGCCACAGCTCGTCCAGCTGCCTGCTGCATGCTCCCAAATGGTTGTCAAGCGGGCGTGGCGTGTAATGTAGGAGGATGGCGTGGGGAAGGCGGCGGTGGGGAGGGCGGTGTCAGTGGGAAGTTTGAATGAGGTGGGTCTAGTCTGATGATGATGTTCTATGCCGCCGCTTGGCTTGTCTGCTGCTCCATCGGGAATATGTTCCGGCAAAAGAGAAAAGAGCAACAAATAATGAACAAGTAAACACACACACACACATCACACACTCACTAGAGAGCGCCATGTGTGTGTGTGTGTGTGTGTGTGTCATCGGTTTGTGTTCTATTTAAACATGGCGCTTGCTTTATTATTGTTGTCTAAACCAGCAGCAACAACTGGAACAACAGCAACAACAATTGCAACTGGAGTCCAGCCATAACGAGTAGCGCTTTGAATCGATGGCTTTGCACACACCCAAGTGCCATAATCCAATGACGCACAGGAATATCAAGTACAACAACAACAACACACACGTGTATTGGTTTCGATATGCATGTGCCTGTGTGTATGTAAATGTGCGCGTATATGATGCCGCATGGACACATCAAACTTTATGCATCGACAGCAGCGGCCACTGTAGCAACGGCCTCCTGAAGCTGAGAAGCGGCAAGCAGTATTGGCAGAAGGGAGGGGGATGGTGAAGAGAAAAGGAGAAGGCGCACGGTATACAGGGTGACTCGTGATGTAAAAGATTGTTCAAAAATGCTGTATACTTTTCAGCGCAGTACTGAATCGCAGAAAACTTTTTAAAGGCTTAATAACATACTTTGCTATCTTCGCCTGACTCTGTGCCACTGGTCTTTCAATTCTTTAGTTAACTTCATTTAATGTTCGAACTTTAAAATTTTTAATTTTTTTTAAATGTTCAGTCTATTTTATTTCTAGAGAAGTTGTGAGGTTGTGCATGCCATTAATTATTATAAAAATATTTACTTTAATCTTTGTTCCAAAAAGGATAAGATAGATTATTTGCTTTCCTGAATCCAAATTTAAATTGGAAAATTAATTTATATGTAGTCTTAACTTTGCGGTATATATATATTTCTGCTTTGTACCCTGAGGACACATAAATAGACAGAGGGAGGGAAAGAGAATTATGGTAAGACTTTCCAATGTATCTTAAAGTGTAGTAAATATGAAATGAGTCAACTAATTGCAGGGATGAAATTATATGTATCCAAGTTAGAGTATCTCGCAGTTAGGTCTTCTACAGTCAACTTTTATATGAACGCTATTACAGTGTTAACCCTCAGCATATATTGGATAAACAATCAATCAACTATTATATACCATGGACACCCTGTTAGCTCGGTGAGTGCAACATTATCCCATTTACAAGCTAGTTTGGCTCTTTTAAGCCGTCACAAAGTTTTGTATCAATGGAAGCAAAATCTCAAGCTTGGAGCTAGGAGACAGAAATTGAAGCTGGGAGACTGTAGCCAGAGTAGCCAGTAAAAGAGTCACAAAAACAAGAACAACAGCAAACTCAAGATGAGCAGAAGAGCTAGATGCTAGCATTTGCTATTTATGAGACTGTCGAGAGTTATTAGCCGGACATGTCAAAGCCTCATGGGAAATGCCCCAAGACGATGACTTGGACTTCGAAATGGGGGCGAGCCCTGTTTAAGATGTGTGTGAGTGTGCCGAATGGTGGCAAAGAAGGAGGCTGGGAGTTGGGGATGAAGCTAAGAGAGCACTGCTTTGCTGCTCATACATCGCATACATATACATATATATCTTTTGGCAAAAGGCAATAAAATATGCAAATTGAAGTCAAACTTACCAGTGGCATTGCCACCGCTGGACCTCGACGTGCAGTGCCCATTGGCGTTGCCAGTGGCTGCAGCATCCCCAGGGTGTTGTACTTCTTCTTCTTCTTGTGCTGCTGCTGCAGCTGGGCTTCCCCCTGTTCTTGCTGTGGCATCATCAGCTGTTGTAGGCCAGCTTTCCTGGTGCTGCTGCTGCTGTGATTCATTGGCATGCTCCTGCTTTACAATCGGATCATTCTCATTGGCACTGTGTCCATTCTCTTCTGGCTCATCATCGTCATCATCCTCCTCCTCCTCACACTCCTCTTCCTCTGCGCTAAGCAGCTCCTCCTTTGGCTCCAGCAATTCTGAAGCTTTGGGCGTCTTTGTGGCGCCACCGGCTCCATTCTCCTCTTCCTTTTCGCCTACTGCAATAAGAGAAATTAACAATTTTTATTTATTATTTAAAAAGTCATACTAATATTAGATATATAAAAATAAAAATTAAGTGCACAAAATAAAGGCAAAATTTAAATTTTATATTCGAATTTTTTTTAATATTTACTTCATAACATAGTTTCTTAAAAATATATAGTTTTCTTTGAAATAAAAATTTCTATACTGATTGTAACTGATTCAGAGTCCTTTTTTGAACTGATCTAAAAACTCTGGGGTCTCTAAAATCACATACAAAATATTATATTTTTTAAATACTATACTTTTAACTGTTCTCTTAAATACAATTTTAGATTTTTAAATATAAACAACTAACTACATAAAATACTAGCATAATTCTTAATTTATAATCAAATAAATGGTTTTGTTAATTTGAATATTGTTAATATAAAATTATTTAATATTATAACTTAAAAGTCGTTAAGCAAAATGTAATTAATTTTTAAAAGAACCAAATTTTTAAAACAAAATATATTTTCGATTTTATTTTGGATGATCATAAAATATTTTATTCCAACAACATTTAAAGATTTAATTCAGAGTTTGGCTTGACTTGAATCAATAAATAAAAAAAATCTTGTTTTTACTAAAAAAAAAAAACTAGTAGGTGTGTTATATATTTAAGTCTAGGAAAGATCCTATTGAAACAATTATTTGATTCGCAGATTTATAAATATTATTGCCTTGACGGCCTAGGATATTTCAGATATTTAGTTTTTTTTTTGTCAAATGTATTTTTTTTAATGTTTATATTTTAGGTTTATTTTTTTCAAAACTAACATGAACCATGAGTTCATTCTAATGCGGCCTGCTGAAATGAATATTCAATTGCCACACGCTTTGAATGCGAGTAGTCAATACTTATCCAGCGGGTACTCACTGCTCATACCTTAGACACACACCTATGCTCCAACCTACACTCACACCTATACTGCTACCCATACTCATGCAGATTATGCTAAAGCACTCCCCGGGCGGCCATCGTGCCAAAAATTCTATTTACACGTTTTGTGTTTTATTGTTGATGCTCCGTTTTCCGAGCTAAAGAAAACTGTTTGCCAATAGCTCAAAACTCCAAACTCAGTGTTGGTGTGTGTCCGTGTGTGTGTGTCCGTGTGTGTGTGTCTCTGGCAAAAGCCGCACGTGATCGATGGCGCTCACATGGCAGCTACCAGTCTTGAGGGGGTCGTTGCCTTTTGCCAAAACAACTGCCTTAAAAGTAATTGCAAGGGGTGCATCAACAACAACAACAACAACAGCATCTCCAACAACCACAAAGGAACAACAACAACGATGGGAACAAAAAGCTCTACGAAAATGTGAAATGGAAATGTGGAACATGTGTAATTGTGCAATTAAATTGAATTTTTCATAAATTTTTTGTTGTTGCCAAAGTGAGTTGTGAGTTGTGAGGTGCAAAAGGCAAACAAATGTTGAGTTTTATGACTTTTGTAGCGCTGGACGAGCCAACAGGTTGAATATCATTTACCATTGTCATGTTGTGACGCATTTTGAAGTAATTTTTTGATTTATATGTTATATTTATGTGACTTAAAGAATTTAATTCTTATCTAAATCCATATCTTTTAGCTATCCATAATAAATGTAAACTTTTAAGCTGCTGTGTCCTTAACCATTTGATATAGAATATAATATTATCGAAGAATTGTTTGCATTTCTAAGAGATTTGTTTACTTAAGAGTTTTACAAGTAACAATAAAACGCTAAATATTTTAAGTAATAGGTATGTAAAGAAATGTATAAAAAAAATATATTGATTATAAAGTTCGACACATTTTGTAAAAAGTTCTTAAGTCAATAATAAGAAACTTTTTAATTATTTCTGTGTTCGAATTCATTTCCTTAAAGTTAAAAAGTTTTTACGATAAATTGTTAGTTCAAACTTAATTTTACACTAATTCCTCATTTAATTAAACGCATCTTTAGTGGACTGACATGCTTTCAATTTACCCACGAACAACTTTTAACTTTGAAAATTTTCCGAACCACTAAAATGTCTTGTTAGTTAAATGTTTTACACCAAGTCAAAAGCCGTATTTGAGTGCATTCACAATGCGACACAAACTGTGAATGATTTAGGCAGTTGAGGAGCACAGTAAAATGTAAGGGAAGGTGAGGGAGGGAGGTGGTATGGAGAGCCATATTGGTGACCGTCGCAGTCGTCGGCAAGGTAACGGCTTAAAATATATGGCCAAAAGGACATGCCGGAATCACACCGCAAGGAATCGCCACGAAAATCAACATTATGCGAAGCTGGACGATTGCCGCGATGCCTGGTCAACATAATGGAAACGTCGACGACTTGTGCTCCCCTGTCCCTGCTACAGCTCTCTGTTCCAAGCTCCGTCCGTGCTCTGTTCCATGTCAGAACATTTGCTTATTATTTCCATATAAAAGGCCAGCGCACCAAAACGAACGGCAGCTATAAAAGAGCGCGAGCCACTTGAAAGGATGTGTGATATTTGTGCAGGGTATGGTGAATGGGTGCCCAGAATGGAAGAGGGGATGTGGCAACTGTGTGCCGTTTGCGGCGGAAGTGCCGCGTATTTTAAAATAAATGCGAGTGGAAGCGAAATGGGGCAAAGGCGGTGAGCTGAATATAGGGGAGGAGGGACCAGAAAGGAGGAGGGTGTATTGGGAGGCGGGGAGGCAGAGAGGCAGAGCGTGTGAGAACCAGTTATGGTCGTTAAAATTGTCGAAGCACCGCAACAACAACACGACGAGGACGACGACGTAGTCAAGTTCTTTTTGTGCAAGGCAGAAAGCTTGTGTGTGTGTGTGTTTGCTTAAGTACGTATGTGTGTGTGTGTAAGCGCCCATATGTATGCAAGCGATTTTCATTTTTGTTTAAAGCCCCCCAGAGTGCATTTCGCACTCGGTCGCTGCCAGTGCAAGTGTGTGTATATGTTCATATGTGTGTGTTTGAAAGAGTGAGAGTATTGGCCTGTGTGTGTATGTATGTGGAGCGCAAGTGCCCGCATGTGTGTTTCTTACTTGTTTTTCGGCTATGGCATGTTTTTAAGCGTTTTACCCCAACCGCCACAAACACCCAAAAAGGTGCGCACTTGCCCGTCCCCCCAACCACTTACACCCACACACACATACATACTACATTGAGTAACAAACACAAGCACACACACAAACACACACGCACACACTCAGACATATTTGTAAACGTAATAATAAGCGTCGTCCCCTTTGACCCATCAATCCGTTGCCACTACCCCAATACCCGCCGCTTGCCACTTTTCCAGCTCCCAAATGGCTACTAAGCGTGTGTAGAGAGCGACGAGCGAGCTTTTGCCATCGACTAGGGTAAGGTAGTGGGGGGAGTGGCTGTGAGAGTGGGTGGCATCACAGCTTAAAACAAAGCAAGCACCGCAGCCGCCTGCAACTTTTATAATGGCATTTGGAACACGGCGAACGTACTTTGCACAAATACATTTATATATTATACGCATGTGTGAGTGTATGTGTATGTGGCTGTATTAAAAAAATAATGAAATAACAAACCCGAAGGTGTTGTTAAAAACGCCAACAATAAATTTCATCAATAGTTTGCGCAAAACGTGAAAAAAACAAAACGTGCAAAAAAAAGACTGTAAAAACCAAGCTGGCAACGCTGCGACGCAACACAACAAAGCAAATCGATAATTCTGCGATCGCTACGAATTTGACCTCTGGCAGCTCACTGTACCTATCGATATGCGAAGCTTTAAAACGTCGATGTATGTACGTATTGTTTTAGAGTGGAAGAAGTGAACTGAGTAGAGAGAGCTTTAAGTGCAAGCTTATCAATGTTAAGGAATTTCTGGTTGTGCTGACAAAATGCCGCTGCCATAAATTCCCAAGGGCAGAAGTCAACACAACATTGGGATCCCAACGCCCACAGCAAATCTATTTACCAAACTAGTTACCGTTAGACGCATACCCTAAGCCAATATAAATACATATATTTGTATGTGTGTGTGTGTGTTATACAGCATATAACCCCACGTAGCATATAGCCTATGCCCAAAGTGCTTCTGTTGCTGCTGCCACCACTACTGCTGGTGCTGCTATTTTGGCGCCGCGCTCTTTGCAATGTCATAGCAAATATTTTGCCAATACACTGGAGACGCGCACACGTTGACGACGACTACGACGCCGATGACAAGGGAGAAGGGCAGAAGCAGCAAAATCAGCAGTAGCAGCAGCCAACGAGCAACTTATGGCAGCAGGTCTGGCAAAACTGTCGCAATCCTAAAGCCTCGCCTCAGCAGCGGGAATTCTCCTGGCATTGCTGCCTGACGACGTCAACGTTGCTGTAGCATTGGCGTCGACGCCGACGGCAACGTCAATGGTTTTAAAGATTTGGCTGCACATTTTTAGGTAGGTGTAAACTGAACATAAATATGTATATGTATGTATGTACATATGTATGTATGTATATGTAGATAGCCCCAAACCTAACCAAACGAAACCAAATCAAAGCAATTTTTGAGGAATTCGTGCTGTTATTGTTGCTTGTCAATAAGCACGCACTAATACATATGCATTCACATATACGTGTATATGAGTAAGTTTGTATGCATGCTTGTATATACGTGTGCTGCCGCGTCAACGAATGAGAATTCCCCAGAGAGTTGCGCATGTTTCGTTTGCTCGTTCGTTCACGTTGCTGTTGTTGTAACTGCTGTTTGCTACTGTTGCTGTTGTTGTTGTTGTTGTTGTTGTCTGTTGCCTGCCGGTTGCCTGCGCCAATGTGAATCCCTTGGGATTGGCCAGAGCCGTTGCCGACTCCCATGAGAAATACAGGGCAATGGGTTTTCTGTGTTTTGTGCTTTTTTCGTACACTTACACACAGGCACACATACACCCAAAGGTACACAGACACTTTGGAGAGTGAGAGCGAGAGAGGTAGCATGAGAACGAGCGCCAAAGCACAACAAAAAGAGCAAAGCCAAAGTTCGTTTCATTTTGTTGTTGTTGTTGTTGTTGTTGTTGTTGTTGTTGTTGTTGTATACGTTGGGGAAATTTTATGCCCGCTTCGCTGTATGCATGTGTGTCGGCTGAGCGCTCGCGTATATGTGTCTGTGACTGTGTGTGTAAATTTGTGTGTGGCGCTGTCTTTTGGGGCTTCGAGCCAGTTGCCAGTTACCAGTTACCAGCTACCGCCTCACATGTGCATTGGATTTATTGTCAATTTTATTTGTTATCATTGTTGTTGTTGTTGCTTCTGCTGGTTTTGCCTGCGAGTCGCCTCTGTTTGCTGTTATTTACACTGACACAATTTGAAATTGTATTAAAAATTAACGGCACTTTGGTTGCCTTGGCTGCAACTCGACTGTTGTTGTTGTTGTTGCTGCTGCTGCTATTCCTGATGCAGTTGCAACGTAAAAGCTCTATACACACAAGCATATTTGGGGGCTTACCAGAGTGTTCAATACCAATAGCCCCTCAACCCCGGCCCCTTTACCACCTGGTAAATGCCTGACAGTTAGGTGTACCGTTTCCCGCGGGGAAACTCTAGTCCAAAAATTGTAGCTGCAGTGTAACGTGTTTTCCCCGCTACCAACTACCCAATATCAACCCCGCTCCTGCCCCTTTAGCACTTGTCACATTTTGGCAACGAGCAACGGTACCGACCAATTCCCAAGGTACTGCTGGACATGGCCCAAATCAATCAAACATACGCAGACAATCACACACACATAGACGCACACAGGTACACCTGGGAGCTGCTGCTGTCCACCTTCGACTTACGTTTCAAACAGGCACGTGGTTTAGCCTGTTTACGTCGAGACATGGCCAAATGGATCCAAAAGCAGCTATTACACAATGGTCAATCACGGCACTTTTTAAATGTTAACTGTTCTTGGTTTTATTGTTTTACGTGAAAAAGCGCGCCAAACACACGTGTGCCGTTAACAACTAATTGAGAAATTCTGGTTATCTTGCTTAGAACGTTATATCCTTGCGCCTGCAGAGTTGGCAACTGACTGAAACTTGCCTGTTGGCCCAAAGCGGTCCTGGCATGCCAAATGCCAAAACACTCGCACACATACAACCAAACACACGCACACGCTCAAAACACGCGACGAAGAGCTCGACAA
The DNA here is from genome assembly GCA_035046005.1 of Drosophila acutilabella. Classification (NCBI taxonomy): domain Eukaryota; kingdom Metazoa; phylum Arthropoda; class Insecta; order Diptera; family Drosophilidae; genus Drosophila; species Drosophila acutilabella. The sequence goes on along the minus strand of JAWNOK010000008.1, from coordinate 785,453 downwards.
CGAAGCTCTTAAAACAAAATGGCAACCACACAGCAAGAGAGCGCCGCCAAGCACGCACTGACAAAGCAGAGAGAGCGAGAGAGAAAGAGAGCGAGTAGGCAAATAAGAGCAAAGCAACAAACGAACGAACAAACGAACGGAAAGAGAGCGAGAGAGGCGGAGAGAGAGTAATGTCACCCAACCAACCACCCATAAGCATAAAGGCAAAAGCAAAACCAAAACAAAAACAGACAAAAGCAAAATGTGCCGGCAAATGTTGCACAAGCGAAACTAGCAGAAAGAGGAAGAAGAAGAACCAGCAGCGGCAAAGGTAAGCATTCCCAAGAGGGTTGATGCCGCAATATTCATCCCCTAGAGTATTCGGGTGCACCAATCGGCGGTTGACGCGCTGGGTGCCCACTGTTAGTGCCACATGCTGCGCCAACTGCGCCGTAGGAGACGCCGCTGCTTGTTGCAATTACAAAAGTCAAGTCAATTATTTCCATTTTCGCATTTCACGCGCCCCTTTTTCAACTTCAACTTTCGCACGTGCGTATGGGGGGTCCACTGTGCTTCTCTCCACTACTTCTTCCCCTTTCATTCCCTTCTTTCCCTTCGCTTCTTATTTCTTGCTTGCCTTGGTTTGCCTCACCTTGGCTCGATAAGGTGCTGTCCCTCTTAAGTTTTGCATTTTACAAGCAATTTGTTGCTTTCTCAGCAGCGGGAGCTGCCTTCGAGTGCGTGAGAAAAGGAGAAGGCGACGACGGTTCGCCAAAAACAGAAGCTGCTTCCAGCCACGGGTGACGGAGTCTCCTATCATATGAGTAGTTTCTGTCTTGGGTTACCCAAATACACAGAGATACAATTCTCGTTTTGCAGTTTGTTAACACATTTAAATTTGTAAATGATCGCATACAATTTTTAAAATTAGATACACCTCGTTATGTTAATTTTTTTTTTATGTATTAAGTAATAGGACCTTTATTTGGAATCATGTCATTTTTTTCACCTTAGTATTTTCTTTCAAGTCAAATAATCAGAACCACACCATACACACCAAATCTGCCGCTCTTCAGCGCACTAATCAAACAGAAGAAATAGTAAACCAATTTTATAAAGCGTATACAGTTCTTAAAATTTAGAATAATTATTGACGAATGATCTATTCGGTGGAATGAATTAAAAATTCAGTGATCGTTTTAACAAGCTTAAATCTGTGAGTTCTTTAAAACGACCGCTGACTTTAAGTTTGTATCAATTTTGGTCAAAATGCTTATTACTGTAAAGTATAGTTTTCATAAGTCACATTTAGTATAGCAAACTTGTATTGCTCGTCTTACTTTAGTCTGATCAGTTTACCTCCATTATAGGAACAAATATTGTATAAGAAAGAGGAAAAAATATTATTTTTAATGAGTGAATTGACTTTGATTTACAAAAAAAAAAATGTCCATCTCTTCTTCTTTTTCCATGTCGAAATAAATAAATAACATCTACTCACTTTAGAGAAAAAATGATAAATAAAAGGATAAGAATCACAGCAATTGTCAATTTGGTTGCTCCTATTTGTATGCATCTAATTTTACCATTAGTGTCTGAAAAATTCGCGTAACAAGCAGTGCATATACTTGTAACCAAACTGCTTGCCATTGGTTGCACTGCTTATGTGTACACTGCTTACAACCAGTGTTACTGCTTGCATGTGCCTAAAAGTATGAAACGTTTTAATAACAAATTACTTCTATTTAAAAAAAAAATAATTGTATTAACAATAAAATAATATAAAAATATTAAGTCGTGTTAAAACCTTTGTTAATATTATATTTGTTATTACCATACGGAATATAAATCATTAAAACATTAAAAAAATAAAATGTTTTGGAATTTCTTTATGTTAAATAGCTTGAACAATTTCAAAAAATTATAATTTATGTTAAGATAAAAGGATGTTGTGCGTGTTATGTGTACGGTTGTTTCTGAGCATCACGACGTTTAGATAAGATATCAGGCTACTATCAGACTTGTTAACTTCCTTTGGCCCCAAACAAAAGGAGGATACGAATATCCGCTAGCCAACAAAACAGACACTTTACACTTTCCCCCGCCACATGTCCACGAAGCCTTCTTCGATTCTCCACGCTCTCAGCTTCAGCTTCAGCTTCAGTTGCCCATTCATCAATTCATTCATGAAGCCTGGGAAGAAACGGCTTTGTTTACTATGGAGTATGGAGTAAGGCTCGAACTCGTAGTAAAAGTAGCGGCAAGCGGCGTTTTGGCCCTGTCCACAAAAAAGGAGGCTAAAAACGAAAAACAAAAAGCAGAATTCAGAGAAGACCAAAAAAGAAAAAAAAACATCTGTCGTGGCAACATTAAAATCCGGTTGCAAGCTGCAAAGATGAGCAACATCGAGAACATATGATTGAGTTGAGTTTCCCAAAAACAAAAACTCAAAAAATGCACCTTTTCGAAGCGTGCATGTGTGTATCTGTGTCTGTGCCTGTGCATGTGTGTATGTGAATTTGGACCTGCAGCAGCTGCTCCGACTTCGCTGTCGATGCCGCCTGTTGCTGCATGCAACGACTACAACAACAGGATGAGTCTTTCTTGAGGAGCCACATTAAATTTGGAGTTTGTCGTACAATTTTTTATTTTAATTTCCCATTCTTTGTTGTAGTATTTTATTTCGCTGTTGTTGCGGCAGCAGCTGCCTTAATCAGTCTTAGCTAATAGGTTATACAAGTATTTATCAGATAGGTCAAGAATATCTGACTTTGCTGTCTGTATTTGAATGCCAATAATGGCGAAAGCCTCTTCAAATTTGATTTACTGCAATTGCAATTTGAAATTAAAATCTTATCGTTTTAAATTTTAATAACATTTAGTTATATTTTAAAAGGTTAACAGGGATTTTAAAAATATTTGGTAAAACCTAAAGTTTAATAAAAGTTTAATTTTACAATATTTACTCAGTATTCCTAAATAATTCAAAATCAAAATGTTTTTTGTAAAGCTTTGAGATTAATCTCATAATTATATTAGATTTAACAAGTCACCAATTTCGAGTGGACCAAATTTAACACATTTGTTTATGTAAATACTAATTTTAAAAAAGTTTGAATATTCACATAGTTACATATATTTTATACACTAATTATGCCTGAAAGACTTAATACACCAAATTAATCTGTTGATATATGAGGTTAACAAGTTAAAATTGTTAAAGTATATATAATATGTTGTACAATAAGCAATTATACTTTAAGTAGTCAATGCACTGTTCACGGTCTAAGTAAAGTTAAAACCTTTGCGAATAGATTGACATGTTATGGATCAAAAAATTGTATCTGGACTTACAATTTACCCTAATAATTTATAGATATGATAGCGACCCAATAAAATGAAAAAAATATTTACAATAAATCAATCGTTTATATGTTTTTTATATCTCCAATAAATGCTCACTTAGTAAAATTAGTTAAACTCCTCCAAGAGAGCACCACTAATAAGCGGACGCCCCTCTTGCGGGACAATTTGGCTGTCCAAGTCAGACTTAACACTGGGGGTATTTTTAAAGTTGATTTGTGAAAAACGATTACATTTCTTTAGAGCATTTAAAATATTTAAAGTGACATATTTCAACAATGTCCTTGGAGAAAGTAGAAAAAATTGACATAAATCCCATTTTAGCTATTAAAAAAAATTTAACAAAAATGTAAATAAAATCAATAAGTAGAGATACAGTACAACAAATCGTCTGTTTAAGGTTTAGCTATTAATTAACATGTTATTAGACATGAAATTATACACTATTCAACTATAAATTATTATCTGAAATACGAAATAAATAACAAGTTTCAATATCGACCAGAGATATACACAAATATGTATAACTTATCTTCTGTTATGTTGTTTGACTTGAGTGCTGAGCTCTCATCTTGATCGCTCTTTTCTCTCAGTGCAGGCAGCACGCCTGTAAGCAGCAGGCAGCAGGCATCGGCAGCGGCATTGGCAGAACAAAAGGCCTGAAAAAGGTAAAAGGAGTGGAAGGCAGACAGGGAGAGAGGAACAACAACAAAAGCAACAACAATTTTAGCAGCAGATGGAACGACAGCCCAACAACCCAACGACGAGAGTCGCGACCGAACGAGGGAACGAGCAAACGGCCGAACGAACGAACGAACGTAGTGACTATACCCGGCACAGTGTTGCTGCCACAATAGCAGCCGAGGCAGCCGAGGCAGCGACAACGGCAGAAGCAGTAGCAGACATCCTCGGCTCATTCGAAGTTTGTGCGTGCAACGCGAAGGACGTGAAAAGTTGTCGTCGTAGTTGTAGTTGCTGTTGCTGTCGTCGTCGTACGTTACTCTTTTTGTTTGTGCCACCCCGTGTGGCAAGTAGCGCCCTCGTGACGTCAGCGCGACAAATAGCAATCGAAGCGAATAAAACACAAAAACGAAAACATAATTTTTTTTGGGAAATAACCACGTTGAAACATGTCAGCGGATAATCAAGTGGAGCCTGTGGCAGCCCTGCCGGCAGCTGCGACGGCGGCATCCTCCTCGGCGGCGGGCGGATCGGTGGCAGGCTCAAACGGCTCGGAGTACCTGAAACGCACCTGCCTCATCTGCGGCTGCCAAACGAATCAGACCATCAACATCTACGAACCGCGCTCTGGACCAAATATCGTGCAATTAATTCAGGCCAAATTCAAGTTTCAGGTAAGTTGCAACGTGCCACAAACGTAAAAACAGAAAAGCCAAAAAAAAAGCACGAAAAACAAGCAAACAACAACAAAAATCGATAAAAACACAAAATGAGTCATGTGTCCTTCGTCTATGTCTGTGTGAGTGTGTCTGTGCCTGTAAATGTGTGTGTGTGTGTGCGTGAAAAAGGGGATGAAACTGTAAACTGTAAGCAAGATTAGAAGCTGCCTCGCCAAACACACACAAACACCCTACCACACCCCCTTCTCCAGCCACGCCCCCCTAAGGTGCTTGCAGCAGCCAAGCGTGTGCACTTTAAAAGTCTCGTCGGGGCAGGAGAGGAATTGGATGAGAACTTGGGAGTAGGGACAGAGTTGTCAAAATAGCTAGGTTTATAAAGAAAAAACGTTAGAAAACATCGAAACATCAAAATGGTTACAAAGAAAGAATAAAACATAAAATGTAAAAAAAAAAAATGTGGGAAAATAATAGCTATATATTTAAAATATTTTAAAAAAGAAACATGGCTATAATTTAAAGTAAACATTTTTGAAACACTTTATGATTGAAAAAATCAAAACATTATGCAAATTAAAAATTAACTGAATATTTAAGGACAGAACACGTAAATTGTTCAATATAGCTATAAAAAAGCTACATTATTTAAATCATTGTGCCTATATTATTTTTATTCATTTTCTTAATAACTAAAATGGCTCCAATTCAAAACATGAATATTTTTTGACTAGTTTTAAGAGTGTTTCAATGCTTTTAAATTTAATATAAAAAACAAGTAAATGGCCATTTTAAATATTAAAAAAGCATTTCCAAAATGTTCTGTCTTTAATGATCTAATAATCATTAATTTAGCTTTAAATAAGCTTAAATGCAAAGGATTGCACTACATTGCATTCATATAGCCATTACATCTTTCTTTAGCAAATTTAGCCTTAAATCAGCTAAAATGACAAACTTTGGGCAGAAGTCAGGCGTGGCTGTTTAGGCTGTTCCTTTTCTAACGGAATTCGCGAAATGTCCATGCTGCCAGTTGGGCGGTTGTTGGTCTGTGTGCCACATACTCTGTCTCTGTTTCGCGAGCTATCGCTGTCCCTGTCTCTGTCGCTCACTGTATTCGTGTCCGTATCCGGTGTGTTAAGTTAGCAACTGGGTAACTGGATAGCAGCTGGTGCATTTCCCTCTGTAATCGGACACTTTGCATGTGGCACTGTGGCACTGTGACTGTGAGGCACTGTGGCAGTGGCACTTAATCAATACGTGTCCTGTGTCCGTGTCCTTTTCATAATTTTCAACAGCTTGTTCTAATACTGCAAATGCCATGGGAAAATGTGGCTCGAAAACTATGCGTAGATTGGATTACCTGTCACCGACAGAGATCAACAAAGATTGAGCGAGAGACAGGGACGGAGACGGAGACAGAGAAAGACAGAGAGAGAGCCTTAAACAACTCACGAACCTGCCACAAAGCAGCTGCCTCTTCTGCTGCTGCGACAATTCGTGCATATCTTTGGGGCAACTTGTCCATCTGTCCCAAACTCTGTTTATGATTGAACCAATTTCTGCGGGTCGCTACCTCTTCATCCTGGCCACAATTTGAGGCAGCTTCATCGTCAGCAGACACACCGACAGCAGCAGCGACAGCTGTATTTGCACAACGCAATAACCCCGCATAACCCTGAAGCCCAAGCAAATCTTTAGCTCTTCTCTGCGTCTTCCTTTCCTCCTTTCGCACACAACACCTTTTTTTGGGTCACTTCCCCCGAGCGGATGCCCAAAACAATGCCTATCACATCCTTGAAGACGATCATCTTTGATGATAATTCAATTCTTTTATAACTAAAATTCTATGTAGACTTTTCATTGCTTCAAGAGTATATTATTAATCATATAAAAGATCGTTTTGTATTCATGTAGCGAAACTATAAGGGTTACTGAAGTGCCATCTGATTTGATGGTCTAATGTTTAATTAGAGATTTCGTTTTAAAATTGATATAAATTAAATAATTTAATTTTATTTAAAAATAGTTTTATTTTCTTGTTATCAGTGTTTGCTTTAACTAGTTTTATCTTTATTTTTTTTTATTATCTGGTTAAAACAGTGTTGTTAGTCCTAATTTTAATTAATATGAAAATCATTTCCAATTGTTTGATTAAATTTTACAGAAATAAACTCTGAATTGTGATTTTTCAGTTTATTCGAATCTTAAATTATGACATGTGTATGGATAGCTAAACAGATCTTAAACTTCTAAATGAACTAAACAAGAAAATTTCTTGAAGTCCTTTAGCTTCAGATGGTAACGTCTCGAATTTCATTCTATTTGTTTATTCGTTTCTTGCTTTTGGAATTGAACTTTATTTGTCGTTCACAATTTTTAGGGAATGTGAAACCATAGAAACAACCACTAAAAATAGAAGGAAAACGACTGTCAAATTTGAAGGACTTCGTAGCTTAATTTTGGGCACTGCCTAATTGGACTGAGCTTGGTAGGAGCAGCACCGAGAAAGCGTATAATTGACAGTTGTTATAATGACGTCACACTGAGTTCACAGAGTGCACGAATAGCAGTTTGGGTTACAACGTTTCCGTTACTATTTGCCAAAGTAGATACCACCTGCCGTTTGCCTAGAAGTCGCCCACACCCTCGCACGAAACACAGGGTGCCTCGTTCCCCTTTCCCCTTTCCCTGTCACCACTTTCCACTACCTTTTCAGGGAGCCATAATTCCTGGCATGACAGCGCCATAAACGATCAAAACTTCAGTTTCAGTCATTCATCTGTCTGCTTATCTTGCCTTCTCTTTCTTTCACACTCTGTCTCTTTCGCTCGTTGGTTGTACGTTTCATTTGCTTTATCAGCTTTGCGTGTGGTTTGTCTGTTGTCTGAATTGCACCTGGCCTGCAATTTGCATTATTTTTTACCGTTTACACATGGCCTTTGAAAACACAAGCACACACACACACACGCGATATGCTTGTGATCGTTGCTTTTGATCCTTGGCTTGGGTCTAATTCCTAAGCAGCTGTCGCTTTGGCCGCGTGCCTAATCACATTTTATTCATTATTATTGTGTTGAGTTTTTTTCCCTTTTCTCTGTTCCCTTTTCCTCATTCCTTCTTCTCTCATTGCTTGATTCGTCTGTTACGCTTGCACCACATCGATAAGAAAGGCGCGTGGCGAAACGAGTTTCCCAGTTCCCAGTACTAAACTCAATCCCTTTCAGCCTCAACTGGTCTTCTGGTTACCTTATTTTACCTTACATTTTAGACCTCGTATTTGTTTTTTTTTTTTTTTTTGTTGCTCCATTCTGTTTTCTGTTTTGGGCTTTTTGGAGCAGCAGCTGCTCAATTTTGGGCTGGCAGGTGCATGAAATTATTATTGATACTCGCAGGCTGAGCGTGGATCAGTTGGTAATTAATATGCCTCGACCGACTGAGTGGACTCTTTAAACTTTATGATGTTTTTTGCACCTTCGACTGGGCAGGACTCAATCATTAGTGGCCACTCCACCGGTGGTCAACTCTCCCTTCTCCTCCTCTCTCCTTTTTGTGGTCACGCTTCAGTTGTGATTCTGTGGGCAGGTCCTCAGACAGTTACGTTGCATTCCAATCGTTCTTGTAAATAAGGCTAGACTCAACTTGGGCTTACCCTGTAAGCTGCTGTTTATTAAACATTTCCTTCTTTTGCTAGTTTTATGTAGCTGCTAACGTAACGTAACAACAGGAGCGCTGCAGGGAGCATAAGGCCCAATTGCCAAGGGCAACGTGTCCACTTTCTGCGTTGAGTTAATAAGCTAGTAAATGATTAATGCGGAAATATATTAAAATAAATTAATAAGATAATTAATGCCTGATATGGAGAAAAAAATTATTTTAGCAAATTAAATTAACAAAATGGCTGCGCTCCTGTGCGAATTTCAAATTGTTATCGGTGCTGCCAGATCGCTTACAGCTCTTTAATATTAGACATCGATAGACAGCCTTAACTAATCGATCTCTCTCTCTTTCTCTATTGCAGCCTCTTAATGAGGACAAATTCTTATGCTTCAGCTGCAACAACTGGTTAATTAATTGGCATTCGCTGCAGGCGCTTAACAGCAACGATGCAGAGAGCCAGACTCGCAGTCAGAGTCCTTCGCACATGGGCAACAACAGCAGCGGCGCTGGCCTTGTGCAGCACCAGCAGCAGCACCACCACAAAAGGAAGGGTCTGCCCGTGGAGCGTGCCCTAGTGCGTCCCATGGCACAGGTGCGTCCTGTGGCCCAGGTACGCCCTCAGCCTCAGGCGCAAGTCCCGCCCCAAGCGCAGTTGCAGATCCCGCCTACAGCACAACATGCGCCTGTTATTAGCTACAACAAGCGACGCTTTGGCGGAGGCAGTGCATCCAGCGCGCGTGGAACGCGAAAAATGTTACGTCATTGCTGTATTTGCGGTGCCGCAATGGTGCTGCGGCTGTTGACCACGACGCCGGTTCTAACGCTGACCAAGTTGGCTCACCGGCAAGGACGAAGTCAGTGCCGAAAGTGCCGCGGAAGCGAGATTGCCAAGTGGCGCACGCTCCACAGACGCAGTCTGGCCAAGATTGTGCAGCTGGAACGAGCCCTCACACAAAAGAAAACTCAGATCGCCAATGATAACACACTAGTCAAGGCAATGTCAGCCATGCCCATAGTAACGCCCACTCCCACATCGCAGTACCAAAGATTTAGAGCACCTCGTGTTGATGGTAAAGTGGTGGCCATGTTCCGTCGCCTGGGTACCACTCTTAGTGCCGAGCAAGAGCCGCAGAAAGCTAAGGAGTCGGAGTCCAAGACGCGTTCACTACAGATCATGAGTCCCACCAAACAACGACCGCGCTGGACACGTCCACTGGACGAGGACGAGATACTGTTGGAATTCGATAGTGTTATATCGGAAGTGCTGCCGACGGCGACGGCGACTGCGACGCCGACGTCACAGGTAACCGCAGCGCGTCGACGTCTCCGCTATCAGATTACCAACGAGCCGCAAACGGATGCGGATGTAATTGCGGATATGAATGCGGAAGTGGAAATGCCTGCAACAAAGAACAACCGCAAAAATGTCGTCAAATTTACCCACCTAACAAACGTAAATCTTGCAGGGCTGCAACTGCCTCAGGGACTGAGCATCACATTGCTATAATAAGCACATCCCCAAAAAGTAAAGAGCAAAGATAATAGAAAGAAGAAAAAATAGTCGAATTAAATGCGATCATTAAATAGTTTTAGTTGAACGCTTAATTTATTTCGTACCTCGATCAAATTGTAATTGTTAGTCAAAATGTAGCAAATAGCAAAGCAAGAAAAGACCTAAGAATGTTAAGTTATATATATTATATTATAAATAAATAATGTATATTAGCCATAGTTAACTCCCCCTGCCACGTCCCATGATTTCCAATACAAAGAACAAAACAAATTGGTCCCGTAGTTAATAATTGTTTCGCAATTGTCATGTTATTGCTCCAAAAATTTACAAAATATAAATAAAAGTAACTAGCAAAACCAAAACTTAAAATACTCGAAAAATTTCCGATTTTTGTTTTAAATTCAAATTGTAAGCGGTTAAGCAGCGTTGGCGCCACTGTGTGACGTTCTGTGATGCCAACTGAGTGAAAAAGATTCGCCAACGACTGACGCGAGTTGGCAGTTCTTTACCGATATATCGATACGCGAATCAGCAAAACTATCGATATGATGGGCATGCCTTGCATTTTTTTCTTGCGTTTTCAGTCTTCTTTTCGTTTTTCTTGCGCATGGTTCGTTGTTGTTTTCGAGTCTTGGCACTTTTGCATTAAAACGCGCTCTCGGCGCTTGTAAACCAATTAAAGATATTCTGTTCTGCAAAGTGCAGCGTGTTTAGCTGGTAATTACCCAAAATACAAATAATTATATTTTGTGATACGTGCTTAAAAATATGCAATTTTATTAAAACAAAATCGTAAAGAATAAAAAAGCAACAATATCAAGAAGTTGCTGAAAGCGAGTTGACATTGAAGTACGAGTGCGCGCGTATGTGTTTGCGAGCTTGTGGTTGTGTGTGCGAAATTCTTTTGTGTTAATTCTTTCATATTTAAATATGCGCAAAATAAAAATTGCAAAAACGAAGGAAGCAGCAACAACATCGGACTAAAGCGGCAGCTCGTTTTGCGCCTGCTTTTTAATTTTGTATTAGTTGTTGCATTGCGAAAAAATCAATAAAAAGCTAGTAATTGTTGCTGTCGCCTTTCATTCTCTTTGTTGATATTGTTGTTGTTATCGCGGCAGGAGTTTGTCGCACCGTCGAATTGCTTCCGTCAACAAGAGAGCAGCGCAGCCTAAAAGCTCGTGTGGTTGTGGCTCATGTTTTATTTTTCACCATATCGTGTTATCTATCGTGTTTATACACTTTGCAACCGTGTTAAAAGTAGTTGTTGCTAATAGCGCGAAAAACAGCGTTAAAGCATTTTGTAATAAACTTTATTTCACCGCTTGTTTGTTTATTTCTCTTATCGTATTCTTCAAAAGGAGGAAGCTTTTCAAGCTGCATTTGAAACAACAACAACAGGCACACACACACACACATCTCAGTGGGAGAACCAACAAGGTAAGCAATCAATGAACTAACATAAACAGAAATATAACAAAATGGCGCTTGACAACTGTCAAATTGTTTCTAAGGTTTGATACAAGTTCAATATTTGAAAGTGTATTGTGTTCTCTTTCTAACGCACAAAGGCACACACACGCATGCAAGCGCGAAAATAGATACACACATATGCAGGCAAGCAATTAATCGAAATTGTATAACGGTTCATTGCACTGTGCAATGCTGTTTTATATTTTGAGTTGTTGTTGTTGTCTCCTTCAGCATGTTGTTGTGTGTTGTTATCTGTCGCTTTGCTACACTTCCTTTTCAGCTGCTGCCGTTGCGAATTTTGTGTCAGCTGTGTCTGTGTACCGTTATACGGGTTTATGACTCAAGTAGCTGAATTTCGTGTAGTTATTGAATTGGGATCGTGTATCTGTTTTATTATTATTGTTGTTGTTAATTTGCCTTTTTTTGTGGCACAACTCGCAATTTGTTTTTCTCAAATTTGCCGTAATTAAAAATCAAATTGATTTTCCGTTTGCAAACACAAAACACAACTAACAAAAAAGCCGATCAAAAAGGCAATCAAATTGTCAGTTAGCAGAAACAACAACAACAATAAGTCCAACTATTGCTGCAACAATGAAAAAGTTTTTTTCGTATTAAACCGAAAAGAAGAAGAAAAAGTCTGTCAAGGCATTGTTTTTGTGTTGTAGCTATTGTCATTGTTGTTGTTGCCATTCGCTTGCCACACGTTTGTGCCTCGTGTTGGTTAGTCAGCCAGTTGTTGTAGTTGCTGTTATGTTGCAACAATGAGTATGGCTAATTTTCGTACTTACAATAGTTAAGTACTCAACTCTTAAAGCTTTGCTGGTTGTTAACGAAATGGTTAATATTGTTGTTATTTCTTTCCTGTACCCAAGCAACAACAATGACAACGACCAATGTTTGGCTTTTGTGCTTCTTTCTGTTGCGTGGCGCTTAGACATTAGCAAACTTGTTACTGGTTAACAAACATCCCATAAGAAATGATATGGCAATAGATTTGTTTTTTTTTTTAATTTGTTAAATTGTCCAATTTGTAAAACTTATTACCAAGAGGTTAACTGTTACTCCTCTATATTTACAAGATAGTGTACGATATATTTGATTTAGATTCGTGTGCTCAGCGATCTTTAAAAACAGGAAGACTTTCCTTCAAGTAACAAGAAAGAAAAGTACAGTCGAGCACGCCCGACCGTAAAATACTCTCTGCATTTTTTCCCGATTATATTATTAAAATCGGTCTTGAGATATTACAATGTGTAGTACTTGCATTAAAACACGTTAAAACAAAAACAATCTAAGCATAATCAAACATACAGCTGTTTGTCTGAATGCGAATACACATACGAAAGACAATATATGATGCATATACATGTATGTATGTATGTGTGTATTCAGCGCGGCCAGCGACTGCGGGCAGCGCTGCCGCTACACAAGCAACGAAAACATTCGAACATATGTTTGTATGTTTCTGTTTCGCTTGCACTCATACATTGATACGAATACGGCAGCGCTGCCGCTCAAGTGCTTGTATGTTGCTATCTCGCTTGCACTCGTACATGATATTGCATTTAGTTATCAATATTGTAACGCTTCTAGTTTTCTTGTTTATAATCCGATTTGAATGCACCTTTCAGGATAGTTTGATATAGTTAGTCTCCACACGAATTATAAATTACAACACTGTACTATATGGACAAATGCCTAAAAACGGAACGAAAGTTGAAATTTATTTTTATTAATTGTGGGAAAAAGGGGCGTGGCAGTCCAAAATTTTTAATGTCAATGCATTTATGATGCAATGCATTTATGATAATGCATTGGTGATCATAAGTACCATAGTTACTGAGATATTCGCCGAAAACACCGATTTTTTCCGAGGTGTGTCTAGTTTTTCGCTCATTGTGGGCGAATGGGGCGTGGCATCGAAATAAAAAAAGATTCTTGTATTGACTGACTAAATATCTGATCGATTGAGACCAAGCTCGAACTTGTAGCTCTTACCATCTCTGAAATCTGTTTGTTCATACGGACAGACGGACAGACAGACAGACGGACATGGCTATATTGACTCGGCTTATGATGCTGATCAAGAATATATATACTTTATGGGGTCTGCCAAGCCTCCTTCTGCCTGTTACATACATTTGCACAAACCCAATATACTCTTGCAGAGAGTATAAAAAGAAATTGCTTTTAAGGGAATTAATTAAGCAAGCAAAATATTTGGTACTTCCCATACCGGGAATCGAACCCGGGCCTTCTGGGTGAAAGCCAGATATCCTAGCCACTAGACCATATGGGATTACGTTTTCATCACGTATCTGGTACTATTTTTAAAACGTCAGAATTTTTGAAACATGTACTAAACATTTAAAATGAATTTCTCCAAGAATCAGGAGATATTTTTTTGACATCTAGAAATGCAAGTCCCATATTGTCTAGTGGTTAGGATATCCGGCTCTCACCCGGAAGGCCCGGGTTCAATTCCCGGTGTGGGAAACTCTTTTTATGCACGAAAATTAATGACACGGATAAGTTTAAGTATTAAATTAATTACATTTTTTTAACAAATATAAGTACATTAATCAAAGTACCACTTGGATTAACGAAACACGTTAGTGGGTGGTGAGTCGGTGAGTGTTCCTCTTCTCTTTAATGAATGCCGAAATTGGTAAGGTGCACTTACAGTTGTTAAACCCTCATTTGAACCAAAGTTAACTTTATTGAAGTACCTTTTTTAATGACTGTTTTTACGGCACTCGTGATCCGGCTCAATGAACTGCACAAAACACATCAAACTGTTTCTTCAAGCGCAGTTGCAACTCAATTTCCAACAGAGAAAAAAAAGTGAAAAATTAAAACGGCTAATTCATCAAAAGTGTGGCAGCTAACCATCATTGTTATAGTCGTTGTTGTTGTTATTTTTCTAGCCCGCCCATTTTTCACTGCCCGCCACTTTCCATGCAGAGCAGAGATCGATTGAAACTTTGTTTGCTGTCTTTGACTTTTTGTTGTATGCCATCATCTTTGTCATGATCATCGTCTTCATCTTTATCTTTGTCTCTGGCCCTGTCTCAGTCTGCGTCTGCGTTGGGGTCTTCGTCATCATCAGAGATACATTCAAATATATTAGAAGCGCGTGTGAGAGACGACATTACGGATTGAGCAAGAAGCAGAATAAAGGCACAGCATACAAATTAACATTTTTATAGTGCTTTTTTGTTTCCAGCTTGTGTGGTTGCCTCTGCTGCTGTTGTTACTCTTTCGCTGCTACGACAACAGTCATAGAAAGCCAAGCCCCGAGAATCGACGAGAGCAACAGCAGCAGCGAAGCAACTATAATAAAACAAGTAAGAAAAGTACAGTCGAGCGCGCCCGACCGTAAAATACTCTCTGCATTTTTCGCGATTTAATTATTAAAATCGGTCTAGAGATATTACAAGGTGTAGTACTTACATTAAACCACGTTGAAACAAAAACAATCTAAGCATAATCAAACATACATCTGTTTGTCTGTATGCGAATACACATACGAAAGACAATTATTATGCATATACAATGTATGAATGTATGTGTGTATTCAGCGCGGCCAGCGACTGCGGGCAGCGCTGCCGCCACGAAAGCAAACATGTGCTTGTATGTTTCTGTCTCACTTGCACTCATACAAGATATTGCATTCAGTTATCAATATTGTAACGCTTCTAGTTTTCTTGTTTATAGTGCGATTTCAATGCGCCTTTCAGGATAGTTTGATATAGTTAGTCTTCACACGAATTATAAATTACAATACTGTACTATATTAAAGAATGCCTAAAAAGTTGAGAATTACTTTTATTAATTGTGGGAAAACGGGGCGTGGCAGTCCAAAAATTTAAATGTCAATGCATTTACGCTGTTGCTAGGAACCTTCATATCAAAATTGGTGATCCTAGGTGCAATAGTTATTGAGATATTCGCCCAAAACACCAATTTTTTCCGAGGTGTGTCTAGTTTTTTCATCAGTGTGGGCGAATGGGGCGTGGCATCGAAAAAAAAAAAGATTCTTGTATTGACTGACTAAATATCTGATCGATTGAGACCAAGCTCGAACTTGTAGCTCTTACCATCTCTGAAATCTGTTTGTTCATACGGACGGACAGACGGACAGACGGACAGACGGACAGACAGACGGACAGACAGACGGACAGACGGACATGGCTATATCGACTCGGCTTGTGATGCTGATCAAGAATATATATACTTTATGGGGTCTGCCACGCCTCCTTCTGCCTGTTACATACATTTTCACAAACCCAATATACTCTTGCAGAGAGTATAAAAAGAGACGTTTAGTTTTTGTTTCTGTTTTTTTTTATTTTTTAAAACGTCAAACGTAACGCCAACGCCAACACGGCAAGACATCGCAACGTTTGTTTTTATTGTTAAACCAGTTGAGTTGAGTTGAGTTTTTCAGCAAGAACAAAAGAGCAACAGCTGCCAGTGGCCAGCTGCCATCTCACTCTCTCTCTTCTAGCTTTAACCTACGTTGACTGCATATTAAAGCTTTTGCTGTCGCTGTCAAACCATCTTTATTGTTGTCTCAAAGCTTTGTTTGTTTTCTTATGCTTTACGTTTTCAGTCCTTCAGGCGACGCAGTCGCAGTCGTCGTCGTCGCCTTCGCAGCTGAATCCGTTTTATTTGCATCGTACCCAAACCGTTTCATTGCCACTGTAAGCCAGACGGGATCCAATCATTTTTATGTGCCATAGGCGCAGGCGCTTAATTACATACGATATTAGCTGCAATATCGTATTGTTTTCATGGCACTCAATCAATTTGATGTCATGGGCGTAGGGAGGATCGCTACGATATTTGAAAGCTTTTGGCACTTTGAATTTTTTAATACAATTTTTCATTAGTTTTTCGCTGTTTGCTGTGACTTCTGAAGCGTGTGACCGGAGGTGAAATTTTCATTTCAATTTGGAGTTTTTCTTTTTGTATTTTTGGATAGCCCATAGCAACTGAAAATAACAACGACAACAACGTCAAACTGTCTAAAACTGGCGATAAATGCGCGGAGATACTTTGGACGTAGTTTGGCCGCGTTTGTAATTCGCATTCGCCGCTTTAAATGGACAACTGGGAGTGGGTCACACAGCTGCAAGAGGCAGCAGCAGCTGTGGCGGGGGCATCAGCAGCAACAGAGAGCAGCTGATGGCAGAGACCAATGTAGCGATTATAGGGATGCGGATGGATACCCACAGACACAGATTCAGATATACGTACACACACAAACACACTGCTACAAATACTTTGAAAGACTGAGACTCCCAGACCGGTTGGCGCGATTGTTGAACATTCGTTGGATCCGTTCATTCGGTCGATTCTTTCTTCAAAGCGTAAATATTTCAATTTATTTATTGGTCATGCGTCTTCTCGATTCCACTTTCTACCCGCCGTCTGTCTGCCAGATGTAGATACATGTGTCGTGTCTTGACCACACTCATAACCCGAATCCCCAGCTCAACTCAACTCAAGATCCGAGCACCGAGTCCCGGATTCAACGCACGCAAACTAGAAAAATCTGTGTCAACGGCCTTTTTGGTGTTTGGTTTTTTTTTGAGCCCTTCTGCCCACCAGGGGCACAAGCAGACAGTGGGCGTGGCTCTGTCCCCGTCTTCATCATGTGCGCATTTTCCATGTGTACATGAAAATAAAATGAAATGAGTGAAAACGTTTTGCACTCCACAAACAAAAGCCCAAAGAGGTGTGTGTACGACAATTTCAACTGCAGACCATGCATGACCCGCGTGTAGTACGAGTATAATGCTCCCATGCTGGTTAGGGGCAATAGAAGAGGGAGTGCGGGGCAACCGATTCGTTGTTGTCTGATTGCCATGCTAAATGGCTAAGGAGAAAACTCTGAACGGACTAAAGCGTGCGCAATACCCAATATCCAATACTCCCATAATAAAGTCAAATTTAAATTGGTTTTGAACAGAAAAGTACCCTGCAATAAAATTCGGAGAAAAATGTAGTTTATTTTTGTGTTGAGTTGTGTACTGTTGTTTTCAGACTCACCGACTCAAAGGCATGAAATATATTCAATGCAATCTATGTAGACTGAAATATAGATCATTTTATTGCTTGTCTAGAGCCACTTTGTAAACTGTGAAATTCATTAAAATTTACTGAAAGATAAAATATTTCAATGCAATGACCACTAGTTCATATACCCATTTTAACATATGTACAGGGTGTACTGTCTAGTCTGTCGAACTGAAATTTACACGTTTTCTTGCACCTCCCGACACTCAAATAGTCGTATGTCAGAGACTAAGAAATAGTAAAATTCAACGTCGAGACAAAGATATCGCTAAGGAACGAAGTGCGTGAGCTTCTTTAATGGATTGATTGTCTGAAAACGTTTGCATGCTAATTGGATTGTGCGGTGTAAAAAACACACACACTTGAATACTTCTCTTTAGGGTATATAATGGGTTCATTTAAGTTCACTTTCGCCCAGAGCAACGATTGGACTTCAAAAGGTCATCATTTGATAGCTAAGAAAAATTTAAAGAGACATCGAAAAGAGGTTTGACCTAGGGCTATAACCTCATTTTAAATAATAGCTGATAGTTAAAAATGTGAAAAAAAAAGTACTTCCCATACCGGGAATCGAACCCGGGCCTTCTGGGTGAAAGCCAGATATCCTAGCCACTAGACCATATGGGACACTGTGCAAAACTGGAAACGAATCCACTAGATGAAAACACAAGCGCTAAAAATAGAATTTGGGCTGTACACAGATTTTAAATTTTTTTTAAAAACAGTCGGTAAATTTCAAGTGTGCAGCCAATAAAGTAGCTCAAAGTGAAATTTGTTGGTAATATCTTGATTGGAGGCATTGTTTGCTGTTTATATTCTCCTTACATTATTTTTGTGGAGAGTAAGATACTGCGGTTCATTGATGAGACTGAACCTCCTCCACTCTCCGCCATCTCGATTAATTACCAAAACGAGTATTCGAACATTGAGCCACGTTTGTGGTTTGGTTTCTTTTTTGCCGTCTTAGCCTTTTTTCTTTTTTTGGTATAAGCTGTCAGCTCGTGTAAGATAAATTGAATGAATCTTCGATGGCTGCACTTGAAGCGCACATAAAAATTGTTGCCTGTCAGCGTTATCATTTCCCCCACTCTACCCTGTACCCGATGCTCATTTCCTGGGACATTTAACTACCGTTGCAACTGTATTAATGCAGTGAAAATCTTTCTGACAAAAATGCATTTAATTTACTAACTTTGGAAGATGAATCAATCATTTGCGTCTGTTTAGCTTTGGCTATTTAAATTAACCGGTTCGTTACAGTCCCTCCACTTCCCTCACCATTCCTTCCTTAAGACTTATCTAATGAGCGGTGTTGGGGAAGGGGGCTTGGCACTTGTCTACCCGCAGAAAGATGTGCATGCATAAAAACCCAAGTCCAATGTGAAGACCACTTTCATGACTGGACAGTCAGCCTGCCACTCAAAGTGTCTGACTCTTTTATTTCACATCCATTGGATAGGGTTTATGTTTTCTCCTCGGGGCATTGTGAGAAAGTCTGTAAACTGTCAGATAGACAGATCTGTGGCGCTTACACGTGTCTCAGCTTATTACAAGTTTAATTAATTATTAATTAGGCTCCATGTGCATTGTAAATATTTTATTGGTCGTTTCATTAAGGAAAAAGGAAAGCAAATGATTATTTCCAGATAATGTAGGGTTTAATAAGACTGGGGCAGAAAACTTTATGACTTTTAAGTCCAGAACACGGGCATATGTTAAACTCAACTACATTCAACAAGTAAGATAAGTCGAGCATAAAATACTCACTGCATTTATTCCCCATTAAAGGAATTTAATTGGTATCCAGGTTTTACAATAGCTAGTACTTGTATTAAAAGACGTTGAATTAAATAAAAACGAAGTATAAAAGAAGAAACATCTCTTAGTCTGTATGCACATACAAATTCGTTTGACATTATAAGTGAGCACCTATACATGTATGTATGTGTAGCATCGGTCAACACAGCCTGCGAACGCTGCCAGCGCTGCTGCCACAAAAGCAGCGAAAACGTTCGAACATATGCTTGTATGTTTCTGTCTCGCTTGCACTCATTGCATTGTCATGCGCTCAAATGTAAACTTTGTTTGTTCATACGGACGGACAGACGGACATGGCTATATCGACTCGGCTTGTGATGCTGATCAAGAATAAATATACTTTATAGGGTCTGCAACGCCTCCTTCTGCCTGTTACATACATTTGCACAAACCCAATATACTCTTGCAAAGAGTATAAAAATTAAAAGTTCTCAAATAATGAACATCTTTTAAATTAAGGTCTTGTGTAAAGTAGTTTACCTTCCAAGGGAATTGTAGAATTAAGGTCCAAACATGAATGACCATTAAAGATTCTCATGATTCGTATATTGTATTTTCTAGAAATTGCGGCATTGCAATTTGAGTCGATCCATACCTGTATTCAAATTATATATATAGATATGTACTTATGATTAAATTTCAGTTTAGCTTCAATTACTAGCGTCTCCGGTTTTCAAACTGTTTAATAAGTTGCAGTAATAAAATAATGAAACCTTAAATAATTACAATGAATTTCATTCTCTGATTGGGAATTTGTTGGGATTTGTGAGTGAGTGTAAAACCAGAAGAATACGAAGGTCTCCTCAATGAGGCGTGGCCAGGGTTTCAGAACGAGTAGCTATTAATTAAAGTATCGGGATTCGCAATGCTGCTTTATCTTTAACTGGATATAACAATGACTAATCATAATAATAATAATAATTTGTTTTTTTTTTTAAATTTTGTTCTTGTTTGGTTATTTATTTAATTTGCTCAAAACTAAACTTTAACACTTCATGAGGTTTCATTTCAATTTGCAAAACATTTTTGGTGTTTTCCTTTGCTCCCCGCTTCGTATTTTTTATTTTGTTTGCATGTTTGCAAAATCTTTTATCATTGTGTCATGTCCAAAGTCGCGACTCGCGAGCGCAAACAAAAAAGTTATATTAGAAGGAAGAAGAAGAAGAAAAGAGAGGGAGACGGTAGATGAAGAGAGCAAAGAGTGAGAGTGCGAGAGAGCAAGATGAAGTTTCAGTTCAAGGTGAGGCGCTGAGGCGCGTGTGTGTGTGGTTTGAATCGAATGGGAATGAAACGCAGCCGTTTGCATTTTGCAATTAGCCAAAACACTTTCGATAGTTTCTTGTGTCTCGATTGTCGCGTTTTTGCCGCCAGTGTAGGTCAACACTAGCAACTCTATTGCTTGCAGCCACTTTGATCATTAGATTATAATTACCTTCGCGACATGCAATTACTTTTCAATTATAAATTTATTACCCATCATCATCAGCAGACTTTTTGTTTTTGCTCTATGACTAGTGCATTCAATTAAATTAATTGCTTTGGAAATTGAGTTGGTTGTCAGTTTTTTTTAACTGACAGACAAACTTGTTCAACACTAAAAATTGATGATAGTGAGCGCTTCACTCAAGCGCCAATTCAACTTTCATTTTGTTTATGGTCTTAATTTAGACTATTTATAAGAAATTACCCCAGCCAACATAAAACCTATAACAAAAACAAAAACAAAGAAACATAAAACCAACAAACCAGCAGCAAATGAAGCGCCAACAATAATAAACAAGTAAGACAGGCTTCAGTCGATCGAGCCGACTGTGAAAGACCCCGTACTCCCATAGTAGTGCGCATTTGTATTTAATTCATAATAAAATTAAAATTTTACATTTACATTTTAACTGAAATTTTAAAAATTAATTTAACAAATGTCATTGTCAAGCAACTCCACCAGTTGCACCACGCCCCACTTTTGAAATTCTTTCTATTATCTGCATTTACATGCTAAGCTCCCGGTCATATTTATAAACTCACTTTTAAATTGCAATAACTCGGAAAGTATTGGATGCAGCTCAATATAATGTATGAAGAAAATGAAGAGAATGATTAAACAAAGAGAATGCATGGAAAGTTTGTTCACTTCCATATAACGGTACTTGTCAAAGGACACTTTGTTCATTTCCCAGTGTTGCATATTTATAAAATCATTTGTAATATTTGTCTTTTCCTGCTGCGTTTGTGATTCGATTTGGTGATGCATAGTAGAAATATTTAAAAACGAGTTATCTTATCAAAAATACACGTGATTGAACACTTGGGACATTGAGAAGGACACAATTTTAGCAATGAGAGACTCTGGGATCCCCGAAACGGTAAATGCTCGACAAATTGGCCGTAATCAATCTGTTGTGGTAATTTAAAAAAAAAATCATGTATTTTATTTGTCAATGAAGAGATCAGAACTCATAAATTTAACAAGTTAGCGAAGTAGACCACAATTTGAAGCAATATTTTGATGTCCTTTAGACGTTTACGCTCGGTAGTTGGACAGAAAGTGCCGGTTTTGACCATTTCCAAGGGCTTTATACGATCGGAAATACTCCAAAACTAAAAAATATGATAGTCCTAACATGAATGGCATGTCACAAGACTGCATGATTGATTTTCGTATTAAATAATGAGAATACAATGTGAAAGGACATAACCTAAAAAAATGGATATTTAAAAGTCGTGAATTTTTAAGCAGCAAATTTACAGTTACGTTTTTTGGACAAAACTAATTGTAATTTGGACAGACCAAGACTTTTGGCATCTTTCCTGGTAGGAACTCTCTTCAATTTGACAAAAAAAATTTCGTGTTGAGAGCGTTATAGGGCAGGGTGCCTTTCCTGCAATTAATTGTCTATTATTGAAATTTGGAGCGTCACATATGTAAAGTGTTAGTAAAACTAGTACTCTTTAAAGTAGTCTAGTATGATTTTTGAATCAAAATATGTAAAAACGACATACATTTTTGCTGTAAATTGAAAAAATTCAAGCCCGCAAAGAAAGGAAAGCTCCAAAAGAATACAATTTTCGGATTTGCGGGTTGTTCTCCTGATTTGAGACCATTGAAAAATCAATGGAGGATACTCATTGACTGAGTACCTGCCGAAATTCGGCAGTTTACAACAGTAGCCGAGCTTAAAAATTAACCTATTGATAAGTGGACATGTTTTTTTTATGTTTTAATAGCCACGCACTTGGCAAGAATGCAATATCACTTCGAAAAGGTTATTCGCTCTCTGGACGATGTATTTTGATAATTAAAATTAATTTGAATCATTTATTTTAAGCTACTGTTCAAAAAACAACCAAAAACGACCAGTGATTTTATAAATATGCAACACTGGGAAATGAACAAAGTGTCCTTTGACAAGTACCGTTATATGGAAGTGAACAAACTTTCCATGCATTCTCTTTGTTTAATCATTCTCTTCATTTTCTTCATACATTATATTGAGCTGCATCCAATACTTTCCGAGTTATTGCAATTTAAAAGTGAGTTTATAAATATGACAGGGAGCTTACAAATTCGTTTGAAATTATGTGTATGTATGCACATATACATATATGTATGTGTGTATGTATAGCATTGGTCGGCGCGACCAACGTCTGCGGGCATCGCTGCCGCCACACAGGCAACGAAAACGTTCGAACTTCGAAAAAAAAAACTTCGCTTGCGCGCATACAGTGATTTTGCAGTTAAAAAACAAAAACTTTGAACTGTGATAACTCTCTTGTTTGACACATGATTTTGATGTAACTTTCAGGATAGTTAGATATGATAAATCTCCAAACAAATGTTAAATTACAACACTGTACTATTTGATTAAATGCCTTAGAAGTTGGAAAGTTTTTTAGTTTTTATGAGAAGCTGTCTCTAGAAACTTGCATACCAAAATTGGAGCTTCTATATGCCATAGTTACTGAGATATTCTATTGTTTCTAGCTGTTGTAGTTTAAAAGATCCGGACATTGCTAAATTCACTCGGCTGTTTATGCTGATCAAGAAAATATATACTTTATGGGGTCGGCCACGCGTCCTTCTGCCGGTTACGCACATTTCGCTTCTGACAAACTTAATATACTCTTTTTTAGAGTACGGGGTCTAAAAAGGCTTATTATTGTTACTACTGATATTGCTGTTTAAGTTTTACTGATCGCGCGTGAGCGGGCAGAAAGATCACTCGTAGTCAGGGGAGATGTCGGTCTCTCTAGAGCCTAACTTGAACTGACCAAGATAACAACAATAATAGCAACAAGAAAGATTTGACAATTCAGCCAGATAATAGCTAGATTTCACTGAGTTATATATTTAAACTTTAGCTAGATATCTAGTTGTTTTTTGGTAGAAGAAACAAATTGTTTATTCCACTAAACCCTCTTCAATGTACACAAGTTAAAAAAATTATATTTTTTATACATACTGAATCAACAAACTTACTTTAAAATTTAATGGTTATTAAAAATTATTTCAAATTGTAATATTAATTTTACGACTGCAGTTAAAAGTAAAATAAAGATATTTCTAGGCTTTCTGGCAACACTGAAAGACAACAAGCGACAGCGACGTCACGTCGTCTGCTGCCACAAAAAGCGATGAATGATCGTCATCTGAGCGAACCAGCGAAGCAAGAGAGCCACAGCCAGTGCCAGAGCCAGATTGTAGACAAGTAGAGAAGTCAACGCCTGCTAGTTGACCTCAAAAGTGGCTTGTACTTGAGATTTGAGATCGAGTGTAGTTAACTACTTGAAACAATTTTCTACAAAGCAACAACTAAAAGAGAAAAAAGTTAGTGAAAGGTTTTTGGACTACTAAAGTGAACAGAGGTTACCTCCCTAAATATATGCTGAGTATCTAGGACCCAATTAATCTAATGTTACAATTGAGCAATTAAATTATTTGCTTAAAATATATATTTTGCTAAATTTTAGTTTGTTTTTATTTATTTCAAAGTAATGAATATAAAAACTTTTTCAGTTCTTCAAAGAACACCTCTCTTCTGTTTCTCCAATTAAAAACCAACCGTTTAATATATCGTTCAACATTTCAATGAACTCTTCTAACTCTAAAATCTTTAAAGATTCTTAAGCTAAAACCACACAGAAAAGAGCGATGATGATTTATAGTCTTTTTGCTTGTCTTTTGCTATCTCACGGTTATTATGGAAGTTATGTTGAATGGAGAGGACCTTTTTTTGTGTTGTTTGCTGTGGTTATTTAGCACACCTGTATATTAAACTTTTTCTTGTTGCCAGCAGTTCAGTTTTCAAACCTCTAACCCTGTACCTCTTTTTTCCGAATTTGTCACTGTGGTTGCAGTTGACGCAGTTCTTTTTTACGGGCAAGTGGTTTGATTGTTTTTTCTAGTTTTTGGAAATTATGTTGTTGCCGTCATTTGGATAAAAATATGATGTTTAACCTACTGGCTACCACAGTACGTACCACAAGTTGTGCAACACGATTTGTGTTTGAACTTTTGGTCCAAGAGAGTAATTTTTTTTGCTAACTGGACTGTCAATGGTTGACGCTCAGTGGCAACTTTCGCCTGTAAAAGTCTTTTAACCGACTCTGATTTATGTAGTTACATATGCCTTATAGTACAGTCAGATAAGTTGGTTGTCGGACTAGCTATTTGTGGTCTATTTTTTGTCTGTTGTTTGCATTTTATTTCTACTTTAATCACATGTTTCCGTTCGGTTGCCCAAATGCTCCAGGTTTATGCAGTTTTGCGGTTTTCTGTTCAGTTTGCGCTTTAATAACTTCATTGTCAATGCAACCAACGGGTGCACAATACAACAGCCCAAATCATGTAAGCTGGGTGCAGACAGACTCGGCAATACCATGCAAATAGTTATAAAAATATAATTATCAGCAAAGAGAAATCTAGAAAAGTATTTGAAATCATGTTTTTAATTCTAAAGAAACCATGTTGAAGTAAAGAATATTTATTTCTAAAATTTGTCATAAAGTTATTTAATTTTTAATAAAAGTAACATTATAGATTGATACAAAGATAGTCCAGAAATAGCTAAACAAAACTAAAAAATTAAATTGTTACTTTTTACATGTTTATTTTCCAACTTTATTTGTCGCAATAAGCATAAAATTATGATTCAATGTCTAATAAAGTCATTAAACAATTAAAATATAAACTTTTTATTAAATTTTAGGTAGCTACACACTAAATAAGCAACTAATATACCCTCTAATGCGCAAGGCTCACCACTTGCAACATTTTCAGTAGTGAATGGCAGCTAGTGAGTAGTATTTTCTAGTGCAAAAACAAAGAGTGCAACAGCGCTTGACTTCTTTTTCTAAACGCTTATTGTCCATGCTCAGCCTGTGGCCGAGTTGGTTTGGATCGGATTGGACTTGATCTAGATGCGGATACGGCAGCTCGAAACTGCAACCGCAACTGGTAGGAGAGACTACAGACGAGTAAGCCGACTGTTTATGTTCCATTTTGATTGCTGGAGTGTTGAATTCAGAGGGTACAATATTAAAAGTAATACATATGATATAGTATGTTGATCCTAATGGAAAGTTTTTCTTCGAATTTAATCGCCTTAAGGTAATGTAAGTCAGAATAAATCAAAGAGATTTATATATTTATAGATAGACTTAGAGATATATAGCTAAGGATAGAGTCGGAGATGTATTAAGTGGGTTGAAACTGACACCCGTTTGGTGACGAACTTATTAGACCCAGTTACTCACTTTTAGTACAGGGCTTAGAAATGCAACCGTGTGGACTCGACTTCCCCCACTGTATGTCTCATCGTGTGTATATCGGGATCGCAAGCGTCATCGCCTGTCATCGTCAGATACGTGTAGCGGGGTGTTGGGTGTTGAGTGGTAAGTGCTGTATGTGTGTGGCAAGTTTGTGGCAACTTGCAATAAAGTGAAGTGAACCCGCAGACAACGTTGGGTGGACTGAATTGGATGACTTGAAAAGCTAAAAAAAAAAAAGGATGTTTTGTTTAGAGTTCGCTTGAAAGCGATTTCACAACTCAGAAGCGCAATAAAAGAAAAAAATGTCTTTATTGAGATCATCATTTAACTGACTGACTGAACGACTGTCGGTCTGTCTGACTGATCGGCTGCCTGGTTGGATTTGCTGATCTTAAAGCTACAGGTTTTATATGATCGCATTGCTGCGATTGATGGTGGGTAGTTTTTATGTGACCGCCGTCGTTGTCGTCGCCGTCAGTAAGCAACAAAGCTGATTTTGCCTTATTTAGTTGCATATATTTATGGACGCATGACTCTCCACCGTTTGAAGTCGTCATCATTACACCCGCGCAAGAATTTCCTACTTGACTCCACAACTCCCTCAGCTCCCTGGAGTTCTTTTTTTTTGCAAATCTTGATTAGATTAGATCAGATCAAGCATGAACCAAGAGGCCAAACGCAGATCAAGAGAAGATTGAAAGAGTACGCGTGAACTTCGCCCCTGTCGGCAGCCATTTATCAGGCAAATTTTTTATGCAGATCAAGATAAAGTCGAAATGAAATTTCTTGGAAGCTTTCGGATTTTTTTACCCGTTACTCGGAGAGTACAAGGGTATATTGTAATCGTTGGAATGTATTTGAAAGGCAGAAGGCGGCGTGGCAGACCCCATAATGTATATATATTCTTGATCAGCATCAATAGCCGAGTCGGTATAGCCATGTCCGTATGTATGAACAAAAAAATCTCAGCAACTATAAGAGCTAGAAAGACCCGAGAGGTCGCAAATGAAAAATAAAATGCCCAAGCAGTACAATTTTGTTTTTGTTTTTTGACACGCGCTCTTTAGGGCGTTCTATGTTCATATAAATGTAAATGCACGTAAAAATAGCATGTTTTAGTATAGAAACATTTTTTTTTCGTTACGTTATCCGAACCAAATTTACATAGGATGTACACATCTATGGCGTTCATATACTGACCAAGTTTCATCCAAATCGGACTACTATATCATATAGCTCACATAGGAAAAATTGGTCGAACATTGAGTAACGGGTATCCTAAAGTCGCGGGGCGACTATAGCATTCTTTCTCGTTTTAACATGAATTTTATATATGTAGATTCATTAAGCACACTCGTATATAATTAATTATTGAACAAGGAAGCGCTGCCATTATTAATTATTCCACAACTGAATCTGCGCTTTCACACAGACACGACTCACACACACACTCTAAAGCTTTAAAACTTTTCTCAGTTTATTTGTCCATTTTACGCAGAAAATCTGGTACAAATTAAATCAATGACAATAAATTAATATATAGAGCGTAAAATAAATCTGAAATTATTAGATTTCCATTTTGATTTCAAGAATGTATATTCTTATTTAAAATATTTGTTAAAATATAATCTATACAAAGGTTGTTTTCCATACTCGCTGCTGACCATTTTAACGATTTCTTCTACTCCGAAATCGTGATTTTTTACGCTCTGTACAGAGCAATCTATGAGCGCTATGGTTTAATCAATTTCATTTCTTTTTTTTTTATGTAACAAAGCTTTGGCCTTAGCGCCCTTAATCAGGGCGTGTCACATTTGATGCCATTAATGCCCATGTAATGCTGCTGACAATCCGAAAAACCTCATGACCACAGCCCAACCCAGAGAACATTCTAAAAAAAAAAAAAATACGAATAAAAGTAAAGAAAACCCACAAAAATTACACAGACCATTTTGAAATTTACATTGAATTGATATAATTTATGCGCTTGGAAGTGAACGCTCCAGCAAGTTGATTAGAAACCGCCCCCTACAGGCAGTTCTAGCGGGCTGGCAGCAATGCCCCCTCAAGCGATAGGAACGTTGCCCTGTAGTGTTGGCAGCAATTAAAAAAAATTCTTAAATTGTACCAAATTTGTTTGAAATAGCTAAACAGAACAAAAAATCGTCAAAAGGTGATCAGGCTTATAGCTTGTTTTTCGTGTAGCTAAAATAATTATGAAGTTACTTAGTATCTAACAAACAGAAATATTTAATAAAAATCTTAAAGTTTTCTGACGATTGGAAGTATTTGAATGCGGCATCTAGCTTTTAACAAGCTAATTTGCCACTTCTGACGCCCTGTGCGTATTACAAAAGCTCAAAACTATTTCAAATTCGGTTCCAAATCGAACGAATTGCCAGCTGTTTTCGTTCAACGCGATGATGAATCAGCTGTTGTTGCTGTTGTAATTGTTGTAACTTTTACAACAACAACATAACAAAGAAAATGAAAACCTGCATGGTCCGATTAGTTTGTTGTTGCTTTTGTTTTCGAGGCAAATCTTAAAAATAGACACAATCCCACGCCCACGTGTCTATTTCTAGGTCTTGATTGTTGTTAATCTTGTTGTTGTTGCTGTTGTTGTTGTTGTAGGTTGTTATTATATTATTGTGGTTTCATGGCATTGCATTGTGTTTTTTTCTTTTTGGTCTCTTTTTTCACAGATTGTGCAATTTTGGCGAGTTTCCACTTTTCGCTTTCATCTTCTTTTGTTCTCTTTTCGTCATGTACTTATTTGTGCCACGCCCTTGCTCTCTGCCCACTTTCCACTGCAATTTGCTTCTTGCAACGTGCCATTAATTTGTGGCATTTTGTACTGTGCTTTTTTTCTCCTTCTCTCGATTTTTTTTTTTTAAAAAGTTGCCACTTTCCGTTGTTCCAATTCCGCGCATTCCCCCTCTATAAATTGGCAATGCTGCCGGTGAGTGCCGTTATTTTCACATTTCTTCCGCAATATTAATCGGCGTTTGCTTTTGCTCACCCACTCGCCAATTTGTTAGCACTATAAATATATACAAAAACTAATTCTTATCGGTATTGGGTATATCGATGTAATAGAAAGCAATAATTATGATTATTCTTTATTAAAATTTATGTCTGAATTTAGTTGTAACTGTCCAATAATCAAAATAAAAAAATTCTAAAAACCAACACCTTTTCTTGCGTACAAACGTCTACATTTTTTTACTTAGAAATATTTTGAGTTGTATTTATCTTATTAAGTTTTATTGTTATAGATGTAAATAGTTTATTAAAACCCCATTGCTTGGTTCACGCAGTCAAATACTTTCCACCTACCTCTTTAGATTTACACAGGGTATCATCAAGCTCTGTCAAAGATCGCTGACTTTTCACATGGCTTGTACACATACTTAAATGTATTTTCTTTTTATAAATTTTCAATTTTCCGTAAGGTTAAAAATAACCAAACACATTCACAGGCATTAATATATTATTTTGTATACATAAAGCGTAAAATTTATAAACTCTGAGAATTTTGCACGAATTTCACACTGGGCAAAAAGTCATCACCACCTGCTGTGATGACCGCACAGTAGTACCAGAGTTGTGCAAAACCGTAGCATCAACCACTTGTGAATGAAATGAGGCAGGTCGCGATTCAACACAAAACATAAAAAGTTAATGTCCGGTAGTTTTATAAAGTTGTTTAAATAAATTGCGGAGTCGGTATAACCGGATTCTACTGTACATTAATTCGTTATATTAAGAAATACGCAATGCATAAAAGGATTGCGTTGAAAAATCTATTTCGAAGAATATATTTTATTTTCTTTGTTGACTTTACAGATTTATTTACTGTTTAGCAAATTAAATTAACTATTGATTCCCTTTCTATTATTTTATGCTATGCTATAATCATTTTGCTGTCATTATTTATTTGAAACACTTTGTCACTGGGTTTTGCTTCAGTGTGCCACGCCGTCAACGAATCAACCGCTGTTTCGTTCGCTCGCCTCTTTGCGTCTCAATTCCAAACGTCCCACCTAAAAGCTTAGTGTGAGTGCTAAAATTAAATATTCAAATTTGTAGTATTAACGAAAGAAACATAAACTTTGGCTATAAGATTCATATAAATATATTTATTCAAAACCAAAGCGAAATTATAATCAATATTTGTGTATTATAGATAATTTATTCGCTAGCTTTTATATTCGTATTTTGCTTGCCGAAATGCCAGTTAGTATTAAAAGTAATGCTAAATTTCCGTTGAAGCCTGTGAATCACTGTGATATCTTCTTAGAAAGGGGGTTTAACCACAAACAAATAATAACAACGACTTTTACATTAACTGATCTGCGCGTCATCAAACTTTTTTTGTGACAATCGACTCGCTGCTGCTGCTGATAAGCTTGTATAGATTTTGATTGATAGCATGGAAAAAATTAATGTGAGCTTTGCAAAAAGGCCGAATAATAACTTCCGGTTCAGCTGAACTACGCACAACAACAAGAACAACAACAATATCACCAGAGTGCAGAATTAACGAAAGCAACGCCGGCATCGCATCATTGCTCGTTCTTTGTTCTCTTTCTCTTACTCTCCCTATCTCAAACTGGCGTTCGTCGTTTATTACTCTCCCACATATGGCAACGCTGTGGCATCGTCAGCTGCTAGAGCAACGGTATCTGTGCTTTTAGTTCTAAACGATTCATTGTCGCGTACGTGCGCGTTTATAGCAGAGCTTTGATTTATTATTGTTGTTGCTGCTGCCTGCTTTATTTGTTTATAATGTTTGTGCAACCAGCAGTTAGAAAAATAACAACAATAACTACGAAAACGACAACTATAACGACGATTGCAGCAAAAGTTTTCCCTGGCTAATACAAAGTGTGAGTTGTTGTTTATCAATTCCCGCATTGCTGCTGATGCGACTGCGAGGGTAAATGTGAGTGTGACAGCGACAGCAAAACTCTTGTTGCTTTTGGTTGCGTGACTTTCCTTAGGCGCCCCATTCGCATATAGTATGAGTATAAATGCGCAACGTTTTCTTATCGCTCGTTTTGCTTTGAGACTATCAGCCTATCAGTTTTCATTTTGTCAGTGTATAGGTGTGCGTGTGAGTTTATATCTGTATATGCAGTGTATCTGTTGCATTTGCGCAAAAAGTAGGTTATGGCAATATGAGCAACAACAAAAACAGTTAGACGAAGAAAATCAATCAACAAAGTGGTTCAACACGCAGAGCATGTAATTAACACGCAACCAACTGTTGCCTGTTGCCCTCCTCCCACTCTTCTTTTGCTTACAACTAACTGCTTGCTACTGCTCATTCGCGTCATCAGCTGCTTCTTCGTTTTCTGCTCTTGTTCGCATTCAATTGTTACACACAGCTGATTGTGTCGTTTTATGTTTGTTTATCAATGCAACAGCGACACAATTACAATTTAATTGAGTGCGTACGAACAGCAAACAAAGTTCATAAACAAACATGTTGCAACAATAAACAACAACGAAGCCGCTAACTCACTAAAAGGAAAGTGTGAAAAATCTTCTGAGTTTCCAAACGTGAGTGCGTGCACTCGGTATTTGTGTCTATCGGACGATGTCGTTGGTGATGTAATTTGCATAAGCAACAACCACAACAGCAACTCTGCAAGCCACACAAGCAACCACATGAACGCCTGATACCTGGCAACAATATATATAATTTTTGGAGCGATTTCAGGTTTGAGTGTGATGCCCGCCATTGCGTAGGAAGCGCAAGCGCAGTCAATTTTGTTGTTAAAATACCCTGTAATATTTGCTAGGTACACAGAATCCAATACACTTGGTGAAAGACAACAAGAGTGCACATAAGCTGTCGATCAATTTGTTTTTTTTTTTTTTCTGTAAAGCCACGTTTTCCCAGCAAGCGAGTGTTCTAATCATCGATAGGGTATTATCTACTATGCTCTGCTCTTGCCGGTAAACGGATAAACAAGCAAATGCCGTAAATGCCAACCAGCACCACGCCCACTCACTTAACTCGGACAGTTCTGCTAACAGAATTAAAGCAAGTGTCAATCGAATGAGATAGTCAGTCAGTTCGTCGACGGATTTCAGATTTGCTGGGAATTAAGTCAGCAGCTGTGTTATCCAAGTCACTAGCATCTTCTCTGTCTTTTTTTCTCCCTCTCTCTCTCTCTCTCTCTCTCTCTCTCTGTTTCTATTCCATTCGTACGCTGACGTGCGATGAAACACCGGCGAGACGAGTGTGTCATACAGCGGCTAGTCCGGCAAGCAATGTTGCCATTTTAGCTATTTTTTAGCTAAATTAACACCTAAAGATAACTGTAGATTTAAATTACAGGCCCATCAATTTTAGCCATGTATTGATAGATGTAAATTTTCACTGTTTTATCGGTTTACAAATGTCAAATAAAAAAAAGTTTAAAATTGGCAACCTATTCTCGAAGTATTCCATATTTAGTTCAGGTGTTTCTAGCAATTAGCTGCTTTCTGGCAACACTGTCGGCCTGGCCAACAAATTAAAAAGCTAGTCGTCCGACAACGTTGTGATTGTCGTAGTCGAAGTCATCGTCGTCATTTGCTGCTTTTAGACAATGCTACAAGTTCCTACACCTACGACCTAGAATTTGCCGAATATGTCAACAGGTATATACATGTCTAGTATATAAAATAAATGTGTATATAATATAAATCAATGCCTATATACTTGTACTATTTTAATAAGACACATGTTAAGTTTGAAACTGAGGAATTCATTTCGATTACTCAACATGCTCGTGTTGCAGCTAAAGTTCAAGTTTTAACGGCACTTATGACCTTGACTAATTTGTATATTTAATTAAAATACAACAAAAAATATTACAAAGCATATAGGAGCTCTTGTTTCCTTATGTGATTTGACACCAGTTTGAACTCACGACCTTTCGTTGACGAGTCTTATTCCTGATGCCCTGAACCATTGACCCCAAATTGACGGTGGCTTACACAGTTGAAAGCATTCTATCTCTTCCTTTCACTTTCTTATTGCAGCATGCGCAGTGCAGTGCTCTCTGCCTGAAATGAGGCAAGTTATTCAAGCTGGCCAAGTTGGTTCCATGGTGTAATGGTTAGCACTCTGGACTCTGAATCCAGCGATCCGAGTTCAAATCTCGGTGGAACCTGGGCTTTGATTTTATATTCACATGCAACATTTTTTTTCATTATATAGGAGTGTAGCCAAAAAGGATATTACCTTTGATTCACATACAACATTTTTTTTTATTATATAGGAGTGTAGCTCAAAATCATATTACCTTTGGTAAAAGAATACACACTTAGACAGAGTATTGCAGAAACTAATAAAAACAAAATTATATAGCGCCCATTGCGGAGTTTCCATTTAAGGAATTCCCAAAAGTATGCTATAAAAGGAAAAATAGAGTCACTATCGACACATTTCAGATAATACTATCTGTTTTTTTACGATTAGTAATAGTGTATAATTTATTCCTGAAAAATTAAAACAAATATTGACTGAACAAAGTACAAAAAGAAAAAAGATATTTTGCGTTTAACGTGATAAAAACGTATCTATTAAATGAATTATAGTTTTCAATGAAATTCGTTAACACGTTTGTCTCCGACAATTTTTGTTGTTACTGTCTGTTAAAACTAAATTAATAATAATAATAACGAAAATGCGATAACAAACAACATCCGAATATAAGTAGAGAAATGTTTTTAATGATGTAGGATAATAATAAACAAAACCATATACAATTAAACTAAAAACCATTATACACTGCTAAAAGGCGTTTTATATATTTCGGTCAAAAAATTAAAGTATGAATTTTAAATATGAAATTTGATTAAGATCAGATTTTTGTAAACCATTGAATTGGTCTTTATATATATAAAATTGCACTGCACTAAGTGAACTCTTATTAATATTTATCAATTTTTTTTTTTTTTGCGTGAATGATTTGCCAGGTGTGTTAAGCTTACTCTCAGTAAGAGAGAAAGAATGACAGAGAGATAGAGAGGGGGATTCATAAATAAACTTTCGTTCTTCTTACGTATTTATATTTTCAAAAGGAATTTAACTTGCCAATTTGCTGTCGTTGATGCGAGGAATTTATTTCGTTTATGTTTTTTTGTATAACTTTTATCGCCAGCCGCACGCACACGCAACTGAAACTTTCACATAAATTAGATCAAAATTTACCAAAAATAAATAAATGTCCACTAAATTATTTAATCACACTCACACGCACACACTCACTGGTTAATTAAATTATGTGATTGAGCAAACGCCCATAAGAACTCCGAAAAGTAACCCACACACAAACATGCATAACAAGCTTTCAAAGCTTGGTCCACTCTAACATAAAAAATTAATAAAAACTTGACGAATCGGTCAGTCACACACGAACACACACACAGATAAACACAAGTGCCGCAATAATGTTTGTCATTTAGCTGCGGGACTAATTTGTGTTGCCGCACTTTCGTTTGCAACATGTGGCAACGACAACGGCAACAATTGACACAGATTAGCTGGCAATAACAACAACAGATATGATAAGTTTATTGATAAAAGTAAAAACAAAATTGTGTCAAGGGGTCTACATAACAGCCAGCAACCAACATGCAACAACAACCACAAAGTCAACAATATAAATTAAATAAAATTAGCGAGCATTTTGCACGAAAATGTTTGTGAGAAACAATGGGGCAAAAGATGGGCGCCAACAGCAATTGCGAGTAACGTTAAGCCAAAGCACTCAGCAACAACAACAAATACAATATTTACACACGAGTAAACGACAGCGCAGCCGCTGTCGCAGTCATAGTCTCAGTTGCTGTCGCTGCTTTTACACACGGTCGAGGCGGCTGAACGCCCTACACATGCGCGCTGCTGCTGTCACCGACTGTCCTCACCGAAAACTTGTGTGTGTGTTAGAGAGTGCTGTGTCTGTGTGTGTGGGCGACTCGCATAATGGGAATGAGGTTTTCGTACGACATTGAACTCGAAATGTGGGGCTGAAGAACAGCGAAGCAAAAACGAAACAAGAAAACGAAACTAAAGCAAACAAGTAAGAAAGGCTACAGTCGATCGAGCCGACTGTAAAAGACCCCGTACTCCCATAGTAGTGCCCATTTTATTAAAATAAAAATTTAAAAATGAAATTAAAAAAATTAAAATGAAATATTTACACATTGAATTAAAATTAAAAAGTAAATAAATTAACAATCGTCATTGTCAGCATTCGAACCCGCGATCCATGCGAAGGTTCCACATTGCGCCGCAACTCTACCAGTTGCACCACGACCCTCTTCTATCATTCTTCCGATTATTTGCAAATATGTATGTGTGCTCATACATACATATGTGTGTATGTATAGCATTGTTCGGCGCGGCCAGCGGCTGCCGCCAAAGCAGGTAGAGAAAACGTTCGAACATATGTTTGTATGTTTCTGTGTTTGTTTGTATGTGTTGCGCGCATGCAGTGATTTTGCAGTAAAATAACGTGAACTTTGAACCGAAATTTCTCTGTTGTTTGACATAGGATTTTGATGCCACTTTCAGGAAAGTTAGAAATAGTATGTCTCTAAGCGTATGTTAAATTACAACACTGTACTATTTGATTTAATGCCTGCAGAAAGGCATTGAAATTGGAGAGTGTTTTAGTTCCTATGAGCAAAGGGGGCGTGGCAGCTCAAAACTTTAAATGACATTGCATTTAGGCGGTCTCTGGGAACCTGCGTACCAAAATTGGTGCTCCTAAGTGCCATAACTATTGAGTTATTCGCTTAAAACAAAAATTTTTTCGAGGCGTGTCTGGTTTTTTGCTTATTGCGGGGGCGGTAGGGGGCGTGGCAACAATTTGAAATAAACTTGATCTGCGTACATCATAAACGGACTTTCATTCCAAATTTGGTGTCTCTAGCTTTTGTAGTTTAAAAGATCCAGGTGTTCATACAGACGGACGGACAGACGGACAGACGGACAGACGGACATTGCTATATCGACTCGGCTGTTGATGCTGATCAAGAATATATATACTTTATGGGGTCGGCCACGCCTCCTTCTGCCTGTTACGCACATCTCGCTTCTGACAAACTTAATAGACCCCCTTTACTCTTTTTTAAAGAGTACGGGGTCTAAAAATCGTGCTGCCTTTGCTTTACCACTATGAATTACCATACAGGCACACACTCACACACATGTACAAAAACGTGTACTTTGTAGATATTGTACTTTTTGGCATTTTCACATTGTTGTGATCGTTGTTGTTTTTGTTGTCGCTCTGTACGAGCCCTGAGGCGGTTAGTAGGCATTGCCTTGCTTTTCGACAATAACAGTTTAGAAAAAACTAAAAAGTAATACGTACAATATTTGTTTTGTTTTCTTTCTAAACGCTGCCTGCTTAACGGTTGTTGAAGTCTTATACTGGTTTTTCACAACTCTTGACTAATTTGCGAATTATTTTATTCTCTCTTTTACAGTTGCGTTTGAGAAGTTTGTGGAACAAGAAGTGATAGTATTACAAAATTTGGACTCTCCCGCAGTTGAATTGAAGGAAGCCAAACAACACACAGTTGAAAAGAAAAAAATCCACTCATAACTCTACAACAAACCACACACACGCAACAAAAATGGTGGACTACTACAAAGTATTGGATGTGGCTCGCACAGCAACGGACAGTGAAGTCAAAAAGGCGTAAGTAAAGCGAAGAGCAAAGAAAGGGAGAGTAAAAGAGAGCAAGCTCTTTAGCTCTTTCAAGTAAGCTCTCTTTATGATTGGCTTTTTATTAAACTGTTCTTACTTGCAGCTATCGAAAATTGGCACTTAAATGGCATCCTGACAAGAATCCCGACAATTTGGAGGAGGCCAACAAACGTTTTCGGGAACTATCCGAGGCCTATGAAGTGCTCTCTGATGGTAAGTGGGGAAATTCAGAATATAGTAGGGGAGGGATTTAATAAGACCAAGGTTTCAATTATGTTGAACACACACATATATATGAATGTATGTACGTAGCTCGTAAGCGAAGAATCTATGATGCCAGAGCCACGCTGCACAAATCTTCGGCGAGCAGCAACGCAAGCAGCAGCGGCTCCGCCTATTCCCGTTACCGCAGCGGAGGCTATTCATCCTCATCGGCTAGTCGTGACCATGACTACGATTATTATTATCCCAGCTATGGGACGGGGACGGGGTCGTCCGCAAGCAGACGGGGGAATCGCTATCAGGCGTTTACCTTCCGCAACTTGTTCGAGGGCACTCCGTTTCACAAACTTTTTGGTAAACAGAGTCTGACACCTTTTTTGTTTGTTTTTGAGGTTATGACATTGTTATTATAATTGATTGTGATTTTTTTATTTCGTTTGTTTACACTGTTTGCTGAAACTGACAATAACCTTGACGCGCACGACTTTGTTGTATTTTTGCATAAGCGCCGACTAAAGCTTACCACCCACAA
The DNA here is from genome assembly GCA_035046005.1 of Drosophila acutilabella. Taxonomy (NCBI): domain Eukaryota; kingdom Metazoa; phylum Arthropoda; class Insecta; order Diptera; family Drosophilidae; genus Drosophila; species Drosophila acutilabella. The sequence continues at coordinate 747,962 of JAWNOK010000008.1, read as the reverse complement.
GCAGCTGATCATCACTATCAGAAATGTTGACTAAAATGGCTACTTGGACGCAAGGACACAGAAATTGTCGATTAAAATTTCTTAGTTCTAATTTCAAGTGTCTACTTTCATTTAATTTTGGCCATAACAGTTCAGCTTAATGAGGCGCTCTCATCATCTTGTTACTACTAATACGCTGCCAGAAAGTTTTCTACTAAAATCGTAATATATATTCTTTTCAACATTTGAACTTATTGGATTTATTTTAAAACTTGCAGAGAAGAAACGCCGCATTTACGACGAGTACGGAAAGGATGGCCTTGGGGACCGGGCCCAAAGCCGCTCACATGCCCGTCATCACTACACGCACGACTTTGATGACTTTGACATCATGGGCGGCTTTCCGTTTGTCTTCCGACCACCCGAGGAAGTGTTCCGGGAATTTTTTGGCGTCAACTCGCCCTTTGCCGACTTCTTCAGAGGTGCGTTGAAAAGATTAACTCATTGTAAAACTCCTTTATAATGTATCATCCCTATTGTAGATGCCAATGGTTATCCACTGTCTAATGGCGCCACAAGCAGCAGTCGACGTCATGGCGGTCATAACAATGTTGGCGGTGGCAGTTCAGCTCGACATCATCATCACCACCATCAGCACAAATTGGCCAGCCCCTTTGGTGCGCCCATGCTCAACTATTCAATGATGGACTTCTTCATGCCAACCAGCGGATTCACATCCTTCACCTCCAGCAACAGTGTCGCAGGCGGTGGAAGCCACAGCAATGGTGCTGTCAAACGCACGTCCACCTCAACGGTGTTTGTCAATGGCAAGAAGCTGATGACAAAACGGTAAGCTTTTAATGGAACTGAAGATAAATATCCACCTAGTAATGGGATTGAAAAGTGAAGTAATTTATCAAACAATTTAACATGACATTGCAGTATCAAACAATGATTAAAAATTAGAAACAAATTCTTTGATCGATTACTTGTTCAATCGATAAAAATTATCCGTTACCGAACAGTGGATTGAAACATAACAGTTTGAACTTGAAAATTGACTTTCTAATGAAATTCACAAACATGCTCATAATTCAAGAATTACATGTTACCTTCTCAACATTATTTTTAATCGAGATATCTACCTATCATGATCCAAAAATTCAAGTTTTAGACAAACTCGTTTTTTTGAGTTCCAGATTAACGTTAAGTATAGTGTTTCGAATAAATTCTAATAATTTTGTATTTTGCAGTGTCGTCGAAAATGGCAAGGAAACTGTTTTTTCTTACGAAAATGATGTCCTTAAATCAAAGACTGTGAATGGAGTATCGCAAAAGCTCTCTTCAATAGCGAATTAATTAAAACAAATTTAATAAAGAAACATACACACAACATGGGGAAACAACACAAGGAGATAAGCATAACAAGAAAATTTATTTAACAAAGGAAATTGCAAAGGTTAAAGTAATAACCCGAATCGAGTTGCGGCATCGGCGGATATAACAACAAGAACAACAATAATAATAATAATTATAACAACAACAAAGAAAAGTCATAAATTTAAATCAAGATTAATGAGCAAGTTTACAAGAATTTGAAGAATTACAAGTATATCTAAGATTATGCTTTCTTAATGCTTCGATGATATGTTTAAACACATTGTTCTACATTAGAATTTAGTTAATTTTTTAATCAAATCGTTGAAAATAAGCAGCAAACGCAAATGTGACGGCAACAACATCATCAGCAGAAGGGCCAAGCTAGGACAACATAAAAAAAACAATAACATCATCAACACCAACAACCACATGAGCAGCAGCAGCAGCAACAAAAGCAAGAGGAACTCAAATGTCAACGACAAATGGCAGTCAATTAAATTACTTGTAAAATGGCCAATTATTTGAGTGCGATTTTATTCGAAATTCTTAACATTAACAATACGGTTTGTTGTTTTCAAAAGTTTCGAACAAAATGCCTGAAATTTATGGCGAGGAACAAAACGGGCAGGCAAATAAAACTTGAAAAGAAAAAGAATATCCAACTTGAAATGCTAAAAACGCATAAGCAATTTAGCTGATAAGTTTTGTGGGACTGGGGGCGTAAGTGTAACTGTATGTGTGGCCATGGGCGTGGCTGAGATCAGTTTGATTGCTGTTTATGCTTAAGTCTGTAACTGTTTTATGTAGTTATTTACCGTTAGTTAATTAAGTTGCCACAATACTTACTAGAAACACCATGAAAACATGAAACATGAAACATTGAAATCAAACACGAAAAGAAAATTATTTTCTTCGGCAGAGGAAAAAAACATAATATCTACCTACCAGCAAAATGTTTTGCGTTACTTTTTTGTACATTATAAAAATACACAAAACTAAAACTAATAGATACATACATACAAACATATTTATCTAGAGTTACAATATTAAAATAATGCAAAACATACACTTCTGACATTGAATGTTTATATTTAATATTAATTTAAACTTTTCTTTCATAGTCTGTAGTCGTTTTTTAAATGCTTAAGCTTAAGATTATTCTCACATAACCTAAAAGTAAAAACAATTATAAATGTATTGATCGGAATGAGAGACAGAAAAAAAACAAACTAATCATAATCGCCCACAATTTAATACTGTGTTTTAGTAGATCATTCTCACCTAAAAACAAGGAAATTGAAAAAAAACAAACAAAAATATTAAAGAAAACAAATTGCGATCAATTAAGCTGAAAATTGTGTTTTATTTCAATTCGTACCTTTTGAATATCGCGCTCAACGAAAGCGTTGCCACATGTCGCTAACAATCGATTGCTTGTGCTTGTTCAATAGACATGTAGCGATCACGATGACTGCCGATTACTTAAGGTGTGCAGAGCTGCACATTGTGTATAATCGCTGCTGATTGTTATTGACGATTGGTTTTATATTTTTAACTTGTTTATTTTAGTTGCTGGACAGTGGTATTATTATTGCGTTTGATTTAAATGGCAGCATAATGACACGTGATGATCACATTAAATGGTTTCACGGCCGCTTGACACGCGAAGATGCCGATGAGTTGCTTAAACAAGGTGAGTCTCACCCATAAGTAAAGATAGATGAGTTGCAAAAAGAGAGGCGGGGACGGCGGTTTGTTTGACCAATTGTCACTGTAAATTATTATTAATTTTCCCAGGTTACGAGGATGGTGCTTTTCTGGTGCGCGAAAGCAGTTCGGCAGCTGGAGATTTTGTATTAAGTGTGCTATATCAGGTAAGCAATAATCAGCATATGCACAGATGGTGGATGTGTGTAATAAACCAAATTTTATAGGGCGAGGTTTGTCATTATCAAATCAGACGTCATGGCGAAGATGCCTTTTTCTCCATCGATGATAAAGGGCAGACAAAGATATTACATGGCCTGGAAACGTTGGTAGACTACTATCAGCAAGAGGAGCCCAACGGTCTTATCACAAAGCTATCAGTGGCGCTTCCCGGTGATCCTCCGCCTCACAACACTCGCAGCCAGGGTGTGACTAATTTGCTGCACCGTGCAACCAGCAAGAATGAGAGTAAAGTGGTCTTTGAGCTGCTTAAATGCGGATATCGCAATTTTGATGCCAAGAATCAGGATGGTCAGACCGCTCTCCACTTGGCTGCTTTAAACTGCAACGAGGACATTCTTAAATCACTTTTGGACGCAGGCGTTCAAGTGAACAGTGCGGATTCTTTTGGTTGTCAGCCTTTGCATGTAATTAGCAGCAAATCCATATCATTCTTATAATACTAGTCTTTGTCCTTGTCTTATGTAGTACGCCTGCCGCCAAAAACCCGCCAGCTTTATACGCACACTGATTGCCGCCCAGGCGAATGTGGAGGGCAGAAATATTGAGAACGGATATGTGCCACTGCACGAGGCGGCCAAGCATGGTAATCTGGAGGCTGTCCAGGTGCTGCTTGCAGCACAAGCTCCATTATTGCCACGCACCAGCTCTGGCGAGTTTCCCTTCGATTTAGCCAAAGAAGCTGGCCAAACGGCTGTCGAACAGTTTCTGCTTAACTACAAGCTACCGCCAGCGAATACTAGTCGCGAGAGCTGGTACCACAGCACACTGAAACGCGATGAGGCCATCGATATACTCATGCAATACGCCAGTCAGCTCGAGCGAAAGCAGCTTGCCCTTGGTCAGACGGTGGACACTTCCGGCTGCTTTCTGGTGCGGTATTCCGAGTCTCCAGCGGGGTCTGGCTACGTATTGACCCTGCTCAGCGATCAGGTGGCCAAAAACTTTCGCATTTCGCAAGCGGATCTCTACCAAAATGGCATCAAACTGTCATCCAGCGGGGTAAGTTCAGATTTAATAGACTGTAGTCAGTTAAATATTCCAGACATTGTCGTTTCATTCTAGTCGAAATTTCTATACATTGACGATGGTCCCTACTGGCCCAGTCTGGAGCACTTGGTGGCACATTTCATGCATTTCTCCTACGGCCTGCCCGTTAGCCTCAAATATCCGGTGTCGCCACAGCCCAAGCCGGAGGTGCCCTCGTTTGCCACAATTCCGCGTGCCACACACAAGCAACGGGAGGCCCAAAGCGAGCCACCCAATTCAATGATGTCCCATCATCCGGGGACCAGCTCAATGCATCAACAGCATCCACATGTGCCTGCCTTGACGATAGTCAAGAAAAAGCAGAAAGAGAACACCAGCTCCATTTTCAATTCACTGCGTCTGACCAGTCCGAAGAAGAGCCTCTTCGACATGAACAGTTTGCGCAAGAGCAAGCCAAAAAACAAACGCAGTGATTCCGAGAGCAGCGTCGGTGTCGTCAACGTATCCAGAGCCAGCGAGGAGGCCCAAATGGCACCGTCACTGCTTAAGAATCTCTCGTTCTCCACAGACTTTAGCAATTTCAATGTGGACACCGGTGAGCTGTACAACGTGCCACAAAATAACACGCCCATCGAACTGCCACCCATTGCCCACAAGACTGAAGCCGAGGTGGAGTATTTCACGAAGAGCGATGTGGCAATTGAAAGGGAGCGTGCCGCTGCCCTCGATTCCACTGGATGTCAATATATACCCACCATGGATGTGCTTATGCTGTTGGAGCAACCACTAAAGCAACTGGATACGACTGCTGCCAAGCCAGTGTCTCGCCTTAACTCATTTCTATCCACTGGATCCACGGAGAGTGAAATGGCGGGTTATCTGCAGCGGAAGTGCTCTGAGGGATCTACCACTGGCCTCAACAGTGCCGATCTGGAGGCAGCCAAGCAGCGTTTCTTTATTCAACGTGAGCAACTGGAGCTGGGCACTGAGATTGGAACTGGCGAGTTTGGCTCCGTTTACAGGGGCTGGTTGAGGCGTCCGAGCATGCCGGAGACTCGTCTGGAGGTAGCCATTAAGACGCTGCGGGATGAGGAGCAGCAGGCTATTAACAAGCAGGAGTTTCTGCGTGAAGCATCCGTTATGATGCGACTGGAGCATAAGTGCATTGTCCGTTTAATTGGCATTTCCAAGGGCGATATGCTGATGATGGTCCAGGAACTGGCACCTCTGGGCTCCATGCTGCAGTTTATACTTGATCACAGTGACGAGTTAAAGGTCAACATGGAGCTGAAGCTTTGGGCATCCCAAATTGCATGCGGTAAGTTTTGTGTTCCACATTCTCCCACTTTAAATCAATGTCTCAAATAATCATTCCAGGCATGCATTATCTGGAAACTCAACATTTTGTGCATCGGGATTTGGCGGCTCGCAACATTCTGTTGACTTCCCGGCTGCAGGCCAAGATCAGTGACTTTGGAATGTCGCGATCGTTGAGCGCCGGCAGCGATGAGTATCACTTCACCCAGGGAGGACGCTGGCCCATACGCTGGTATGCGCCGGAGAGCTTCAATAATGGTATCTTCTCTCATGCCAGCGATGTTTGGTCATTTGGCGTGACGCTTTGGGAAATGTTTGCCCTCGGAGCACCTCCTTACGGTGATAAACTGAATGTAGATGCCATCGAGCTGGTGAACAATGGACATCGCTTGGCCCAACCCGATCTCTGTCCGGCCTACATTTATGCGGTGATGCACAGCTGCTGGAATCATCATCCTAAGGAACGGCCCACATTTGCCTATCTCATGGAATTTTTTACCCGTGATCCCGACTATCAAAATCTGCCAGAGCTTGTGCATTCTGTACACATCTAAAGCAAACACCCCACAACCAATATCCTGCTCTATCAAGTGCAATGTCCCATCCCAAACTTACTAAACGTATTCATTGTTGGCTTGGTTAATTCCAATTTAAAATGTATTATTATAATCTATCATTATTACCATAACATCAGTTGTTATTTTTATGTGCTACATATCCCTATGTGTCAAAAAGCGAACAAGTGTGCCTTACTTTTTATATGCGTATTCATATATTAATCATTATTCAATAAAATTTATATGCTAAAATAACTAGTATTTTTTTTCCAAGGTAATTGAATAAGAATCGTTGCTATAAATAGTCAAAAATGATCTTAAAATTAATACGTTTTTTTTTAATTTTGACAATTATCAAAAAAAAAAAAATTTTAAGGTAAACAAGTTGAGTTTCATCTCGCAACTTAAGGATATCCGTTACTCAGTTTTCTTATGCAATGAACGATAGAGTATGATAATAATATCAGAGCAATCGTTTAGGTAAACTCACTAGCAGAGAGCTTCATAAATACAGTGTTACACATGTAAAAGTAACGATCACACAAAATATTTTTCGCCAAAGGTTATTTCGTTTCTGTGTTTTTTTAAATGGATACTTTATTACACAGTCTCTTTTTGAATAGATCATTCTTATTATCATAGTCGGGTGAAGATCGCACAAAATGTTACCCTTGGGAAGCATTGGTAATTTTTATACCCGTTACTCCAAGAATAAATGGGTATACTGTGATCGTTGGATAGTAGTATATCAGTAGGGAACAAGGAAATATATTCAGCAACCTTGGATCTATTCATATTTTATTTTATATATTAATTATTTTCTTTGTCTTTTCAAAGTTATCTTTTAGCGGTCATCGATCTTTGTTCAATAACTATGTTAATTAAGTTTAAGAAAGAGTATAAAACATAAAATCTATATATTTAAATTTTTAACAATTTAAAACAATTTTAAAAATCAAAAATTCGGTACTATTAGTAGGTTACAAACAACAACACCAACGTATCCATAATATGGTATACATTTTTTAAAAGATCCAGATTAATAGTTCTAAATAATTGTAGAATTTGCATATAAAAAAGGGCAAAAATTGCTAGAAAACACAGCTGAAACCTGATTATCCTTAAAAACGAAGAGCAGTTTACATTTCATGTAACATATTTATTGCAATTCGCTTCATATAAAATATAGAAAATGTAAATATTCTTAAGTGCTATATATTAATTCAGGTATATAGAATAATGTGTGTATGTATATATAATGGATATATAAGGCTAAATCAGAGACACAGAAGATGTTTCTGCTGCTATCTCCCAATTTAGCAAAACAAAACTCAAATGGAGCCATTCATCGCCTGCTTAACATTCGAGCTGGACACCAACTTGAGGGCTTCAGTAATTCCCTTTAGGTTCTTCTCGTTGTAGGCCTGACCCTGGAGAGGAGTCACTACCGGCACCAGGTCATCGCTCTGCGGTAGCTGTATGCCAATCTTCGTCATCAGGCCCTGCAGTGGAGAAGGATTAAAGATATTTGCTGAATAGAATCCCTTGTTTATTCCGACTTACGGCTTCGACCTCTACACTCAATTTGAGCTTCATGCCACGGTCATCGTCCTTAAGTTCCAAATCCTTTTCGACCGTAAATTTGGGCGTCTTGCCAATGACCCAATCCCAAGAGCTGTAATTTTTGCGAAGCTCCTCAATACCCGGGAACCATTTCTCCGTAGGATTAACCAATTGAAAGCCACGTTGCTTCATTGTCTGGATACTGCCTCCATCCTCTAGTTCCGTTGCCGACGTGCGTAGATATTCGTAGCCAACGGCTGATAGCAACTGTGGAACGTTGACATTGCGGTTCACATCAACCAGATTACGGATTGGTGATGGCACCGAGGCGGTGGCTCGGCTTATATAATTGGCTGGCTCCTTGACCAAGGATTCACCCAGATGCAATTTATTGGCGCTGGCCAAAATGGTGCAGTGATGGTATGCATTCGGCCTTCCCAGCTTAGCAGCCGTTCCAGAAATCTAAAAATTCAAAGAACAGAAATCCACTTAATCAAATTGCAAATGAAATAAAACTATTTAAATAAATGGAACTCTCAGCTGAGAGATTATGGGTGACTTGAAGGTCAATCGTTGATTGATATACCTTTTTATTTTGAATAACAATATCATCGCGATCATTTATGTCCGATTTAATGGCCCACTCGCGAAACAGAGCCCTCGTCACAATGTTCAGATTGTATTTGCGATTATGACGCTCGCGGGGCGTAAAGAAAGTGCAATTGAGGTTGCCTAGATCATGATAGACAGCCCCGCCACCGCTATTCCGACGGGCCAATGTAATGCCGCGATCCATCAGCTTGGAGACGTTGGCTTCGGTAAAGGGATTCTGATGGCGGCCAATAACAACGCAGGGATCATTTGCCCACAATAGTAGAACATGATGGTTGCAAAAGTCAAAGTTCTTATAGAGCCAATCCTCAAGTGCGAGATTGGTGAAGATGTCGTGCGACTGCGATATAAATACCGATTTCTTGATATCGGCGTCGGCAACTGCAGTACGATTTACACGCTTTGAATCAACTTTATTATCAGCTGTTGTTGTTGTGGTTGCTGTCGTCGTTGTCTGTGCAGTTACATTGTTGCTATCGTTATCGGTGGAGACGAGGCGCGTGATGTCTGTAGCTGTTGCGCCCAGACGCTGCAGTAGGCGCAGTTGACATGAACTGCGACGTAGTAAGAGACTCATTTTTAATAATTCGCTAAGCAAGCAATTTAATTTTCAACAGTCGCTACGTTTTTTATTGCACAATTATGTAAAATGTACAGTGTTCAGTGATAGTTTCGCTTTATTTGTTGTTGCGTTTACAAGGAAGTCAGTTGTTGCTGTTGCTATGTCTCTTCTCTCACTCTTTCGCGCTGTTTCTCTCTCTCAAGGCAATGCACTTGTGCTTCTCTCGTGTTCTTAGTTACAAAAACAAGGTCAACGTCAGCGTCGGCGTCTGCGTCAGCTGCGATTCAATATGTTTTTGGGCAGGTTTTTAACGGTTCGCCGTTGCGTTTTGTTCTCTTTGTGGTTATGTTGAAGCAATGGGCTATCTACATATATTTTTATTTGTCTCCGTTTATGTCTACGCTAAGTGTGTTAGTCGTATTAATTATTATCTCTAGCGTTTCTGTTTTTTGATTTTATTATATTTTTTTGAATTCCTTTTGGTGTATTGCTTTTTGGTTGGGGCACTGTTGGTTTGTTTGGACTTTAGAACCTAGTAGACTAACAAACTGTTGTATCTGCTGCCACAGAGCTGGCCGATATGAGATATTCGTGAAGAGCGGGTGTTTGATGGAGCCACTTCCAGGTTTGATGTAATCCGCAGACACGCTTACGTAGACCCAAACAGTCCTTGTTCGTGCACCAGTTACCTTGCATACCACGCTTCACACCCATCCAAGAAAGAAGGTCTAAACGGTCAACAGGAATTTAGGCCAGCACACTGCTATGGCCAAAAATAAACATCCACTTTTACTACGCAATTGACAGAATTCACGCTTTCAACTTAACAGTAAAAATTCTTTTACTGTTTTCCAAATTGAAAATTTTCCACTCTTTGTCTGCACTGACGAGACGGCAACGCGGGGTGGGTGGTGTGCACACACAATGTAACACAAAATAAACACACTGTACAGAGACAGTGTCAACGGTAAAACGTTTGTGTGGGTATGAGAAATCACGTCCGATTTACTTAGGCGCAAGATAAGCACTGAAGCCAATCGGAATGGCAATTCCAATCACTATGAAGCTTCGCACTTAACATAGACGTTTTTCACTTAACAGTGAGCTTTTTTGCAAAAAGTTGTACATACACAAATAAAATGTTGCTGTTAATAGGAGTATCAGCACAAGTTGCTTGTTTGCTTGTTTAATAACTTAATCGAATTTTACATTGTAAACATATGTTGGGCAGCCTGCGGATACATGTGAATGCCAAATCATCTGTCGCATGGGTTACAAGCAAGGGCAATACATCACAATTTGTTTATTATTCCATAGGTTTGCAACAGTTTATTTGAGAACTTTTAATGCTATTTTAATTGGGTATGCCACCATTATTGATATACTCTGCTTCCAGTGGATCAATCGGTTTTCTTGCAAAACGAGAAGGCAGCTGCCAGTCCTCAATAGCCGGTTGTCCTGTCAACTGTAAATTGAACAGCAGGCACATGTTAAAAACATAAGAAATATTTCGATGAAAGTGCACAACTTCTACATTAGTAAATGGGCTTTAAAGTTAACCTTTTTGCCTTCAGAATCCCCTGAACTTGCCTGCTGACTAGGGCCTACATGCTTGTTTGCCGCTGCTAGACCACCCTTACGGAATTGTATGAGAGGTATACGCTTCGTTAACAATACTAAATTTGGACGCACCATATTATTAAAATTATTTTGTGATTTACTTTTGAACACAAGAAAGTACTGGGCGAATGTTACGTCAAGACAGCTGACTGTAATCATATAGTAGAGTTGCCAGATCAATTGGGACTTGTTGTCAGTCACACCGACAAGTGACAAAAGTGCCATTCTCAAGACTGCTCTGTAAAAAAAACAAAGCTGTTTGTATTTGATAGTTGTAAAATTCATCAAAATCCAAATTTTCTAAGCTGGCGAGCGTAATGAGCATTTTAGGCGGCGGTACTAGCAGTGGAGCAAGCAGCGCCGGCAACAACAATGCACTACCAATGGCGCAGTTGGCGGACGGCTGGTTAGAGCTGGAATCAGATCCAGGCTTATTTACGTTGTTGTTGGAAGATTTTGGGTGTAAGTGAACCCGGCTGATTGGTTTGCAACTTATTAACGCTACTTTGCTTCATTACAGGTCACGATGTACAGGTGGAAGAAGTTTACGATCTTCAGAAGCCCATTGAAAGTCCTTATGGATTTATTTTCCTATTTCGCTGGATCGAAGAACGCCGGGCGCGTAGAAAAATTGTCGAGACTACAGCGGAGATATTTGTCAAAGATGAGGAAGCGATTTCCAGTATATTCTTTGCCCAGCAGGTGGTACCCAACAGCTGTGCAACCCATGCTCTTCTTTCTGTTCTGTTGAACTGCAACGAGAACAACCTGCAACTGGGGGAAACTCTTAGCCGCCTCAAGGCCCACACGAAAGGTATGAGTCCTGAAAACAAAGGATTAGCCATTGGCAACACACCAGAACTGGCCTGTGCCCATAATTCACATGCTATGCCGCAAGCACGTCGTCGCCTGGAACGCACTGGGGCCGGCGTGGCGAGCTGCCGATTCACAGGCGAAGCGTTCCACTTTGTCAGTTTTGTGCCCATAAATGGGCAGCTATTTGAACTAGACGGATTAAAGCCATATCCAATGAATCACGGCTGCTGGGAGGATCATGAGGATTGGACTGACAAATTCAGACGAGTCATGGCCGATCGCCTGGGCATCGCCACAGGTGAGCAGGACATACGCTTCAATCTAATGGCGGTTGTGCCCGATCGACGAATTGCTATTACACACAAATTGAAAATGTTGCGCACCAATCAAGCCATCGTGTCCGGAACACTTCAGAAGCTGTTAAAGGCAGACGAGCAGGGCGAACGCGATGACCCTCAGCGTCCTGATACACCCACTACGTTGCTAGAGCCAAGCGCATTTACGGCACGAGATTTGCAATCGTTGCTCAAGAATCTGGACACGGAAATAGCCATCAATGAACAGCATCTTGCCGATGAAAACGATCGTCGTCAAATGTTTAAGGTGGACGCTAGTCGTCGAACTCACAACTATGATAAGTTCATCTGCACATTTCTCTCCATGCTGGCACATCAAGGTGTACTCGGTGAGCTCGTCAGTCAGCACTTGCTGCCCTCCAAGAAGATCAGTGGGCAAAGCGCAGCCAATCGCATTAGTAAGCAGAACACTACGTCTGCTAATACGTCGAATACCAACGCCACTACCACAACAACTGCCTCCAAATCGCAACAGCAGCAGCAACAACAACAACAACCCCCACAGGCGCCCAAGAACGGCAAATCTCCGGTCAAGACTCCCGGACGTAGACGCAAGGGGCGAAACAAGTGTAGGAAGCGCAAATAATCAGCTTCAGAGATAACTTAAGCTCAAATTTAAACTATTATTTTATAAAAAGTACAATTTACAATTATGTTAGCCCCTAAGTATAGTTATTTATCAAAGAACTTGCTTAATTTTTTGGTTTTATTTGATCATTTTTGAAATAAAAAACATTTTGTTCATGTGAATAAATATCTCGTCTCCTTTTGATGGCATTCTAATAGCAAGGAAACAAGACGTGTTTTTATATGTCTATATATGATTTTATAACAAAGAATAAGAGGATGCAACTTTCGTATATTCCAGATTTCTCAGCTGCTTTTTCTTTCACTACAGCGTGGCTTAGACTATGTAAATATTGTTGTAAAATAAATTAACAACAAAAACAAAAACAATACATAGCAACTATGTAATATATATATATATATATATATATATATATATATATATATATACATATATATAGTATACTTGGTAGTATGTCTCTTCATATGTAAAGTGTAAAGTTTATAAACAATAATAAAATAATTAAACATTTGCCTACCATTGCAGACAAATGTATATAACAATAATATGTAGTTTTAGTTAATTGTTCTTTTTTGTAGTTGGTGATGGTTAGTTGTGGTTTGTTTCTGATTCTGGACTCGACTAAAACTAAAGCCTTTTACCGTTATTGGATATGGCCATACATATTTAATAATTATGCATAATATTAAACGTTAAATGTGAGCAGTACAAGAGCAGCCTTTTAAAAAAGAAACATTTATTATGCTTATGTATAATGTTGTTTGTTATGTTACTTCTTTTTTTATTGGTAGGATGGTGTATTAACACTTTGTTGTTACGAATTTTGCTCAGTTCACGAAAGAAAATGAAACAACTTTGGACAACAGTTGACTATTTTGTGACATGCTTGCTTTTCCTTCATGCTCTCCCTTATCCTTCTCCTTTCTTCTTTTTCATAATTTTTTGTTTGTTTTTCTCCTCATTTGTTTAGTTATTGTTTTTTTTGTTTTTCTTGCTTAAGGATGCACTCTTAATGCCGTGCTTTAAATGATATAAGTGAGTGTGAATTTGTTTTGGATTTGTTCAACTGGAAACCGATTCTGCCGCTTGCTTCTCCTCATCACTGCCATTTGTTAGCGTGGAGGACTTGGCGGATGTGGCGGACTCTCCTGCTGCTGCACTTGCATCCTCCGTCTTTGGGTCAGTCTCGGACGCATTCTCATTGTTGTTGGCCGATGCCACAATTGTCTTGAGAGCATCCGTTATTTCGTTCTCTTCGGTATTCGTTTTCAAATGCTTTTCGATCTCACTGCGCACCTTCACAATATCTTTTTGGCTAAAATAGAAAACATAGACTATTAGCTACAATAGGAAGAGAAAGCAAAGTCTAAGGCCCACCTAATATGCACAAAAAGTATGCCATTGATGGTATTCAGCATTTCCAAGACAGACCCCATTGATGGCGGCGTTATGTGGATGGGAGGCAGATCCGTGGTCAGTTTTCCATTGGTGTAGATGTCGTTCATCTTGCGCTGCAACGCAACAGCCTCGTGAGTCAAGAGACGTAGACACTCGGCCGATTCGCGAGTCTTCTCATGCTTCTCGCCCAGCTGCAAAGGTTGTTCATGGTTTATAAGTTCTAAACCAAATTGAGATAATGTTTCGGCTTACCTGGGATTTGTAAATGGAGTAGGTTTCCTTCTCGTTGTTCAACGCCGAGCGGAAATCACCCACACAGGATTGAGTTCGTGCCATCAGATGATAACTCACCGCCACGTGCATGGCTTTGTTGCCAAAGTACTTCAAATTAAGCTTTAGGGCGTGCTCAATGAAGCGTAGCGAGAGCTCATACTCGCCCAGTGCATGCAGGATTAAACTGATGTTACTCTGTGGGCAAAAATACATATGTGAATCAACTAGGCATATAACCGTCTTCTTGCTACTTACATCGATGAGAGCCACCTCGGGGTGATCCTCGCCGCAGATTAGCACCAATAGGTACCGGGCACGATAGAGCAGCTTCAGGGACATACCCACATGACCATTGGCAAACGAATAGAGCGATAGATGTGCCTGTAAAGCAAAGGAGATTAATAATAGTTCAGAGTAAATAAGTTGTCCTCAGACACTTACGTATTCAAGAATAGTTGAGGGATTATCAATGCCATTGACCCGTTCACTCATTATGACAGCTCGCTGTTGAATGGCCAACGCATCCTGGGGATCTCCCAGCAGATAACTCAGACGAGCAAGCATGCGAAGACAGGAGCCATTCTCCTGGTGCATGGCACCAAACACATTGTTGAGCAAGTTAAGTGCTTCGCTGACCAGCTCGTAGCCCTCCTTGAGCATGCCTTGCTGGATCTTGGTCTGTCCCGTGGTGTAGAAGTTATAGGCATCAGTGGCCCGTGGACTGATGTGCTTAACCACGGGGAACACATTAACAATGTCATCGTCGCCAAATGTGGGCTTGTGCTTCGACTCAAAGTTATACTCGCGGAGGAGCACCTGGATGCCTACTTTGAGGCAGAAAGCACGCAACAAACTGATACGCAACAATCCATACTTGGCACCTGCCGTTTCAATCGAGTCACAGTCCAGTTCCCAGTTCCAATATGTCTTGGCCTCTTTGCGAATCTGTTGCCACAGTGAGCGTGGTGTCATCAGTGTCCAGTCGGAGGTGCTGTTGTTCGATCCATTGGAAGAGGCACCGCTGGATGTTGTATTGCCGGAGCCATTGCCGTTTCCGGATCCACTGCCATTGGAGTTTTGTGTAGCTGCTGCCTGTTGTGGCTTGGATGCCTTTGTCGATTTGTTGTGCTTGTGCTTGCCACCATTACTGCGTGTCTGCTTCTTATGGGCTTCCTCGCTGCTGACGGCGGGATTTACTGGGCCCGTGGTCACCAAGCAGTTGAGAAAGTGACTGATTGCAGCCGACAAATGCAGTGGCTCAGTGTTCTGCATATATGTGTAGTAAATGTGTTTGGTGGCTCGCACGATCAGCTCCATGATAGCAATGCGATGTAGATAATCCATGCGGGGTATCTGGCTCAACATCTTGATCACTTTGCCCAGATAGCGTACATTGATGCCATGGCTGTGCAGGGATTCTGTCAGACTCTGGCCATCGATGGGCGGCGATGAGTGAGACATGTGCTCTTTAATGAAGGCGGGGATTTGCTTAAGCACCAGAAACTCGGCAGCATCCTGCACAAGACGTTTCTGCTTTGCAAGCGACTGCATGCCTCCGTCAGGGCCATCAATGTGACGAATGCCGGGCGAGAACACGTCTGGATTAAACCGAAAGTCGAACTCTTTCTCCTTTAGTGAGCCCACAGCAGCACATGCACGCTTGACAACCTCCGCGGCTTGAACCTCATTAGAGACGGCCACATTGGATTGAGCTTCGCGTATTGCATTAACCATTGCTTCAGCGCTCTTTGTCTCACTGGTACTAGGCGCTGACTCTTGCTCCTCCTGCTGGGCTGGCTTCTTTTCCTCCTCCTTTTCTTTCACTGCCTCCTCTTCTGGTTGAGTGCCCTCTGTCGCCTCTAATTTTTCCTCCTGCTTCTCAGCGATGGCTGGAAGTTCTTTGTCGGCAGACGTGGTGGCTGCCTGTTTTTTGGCATTGAGTTGCTGGAGATGCACTGCAGCAATCCGTATGAAAGTCACATAGCGATCCTCAATGAAGGCCTCGAGCAGCTCTTGGCGCAGGCAGCAGAGCTTATGGCGATGCTCAATGGGGAAGCCCATGTCGGTGAGCTCCTTGCTCAGCTGCACATCCTGCAGCTTGAGGAAATTGACATCTGGTGGGAACGTGCGCAGCAAATCCAATATATAATGACGACCATCGTTACCAATGATGCCCTTGCACTCGACAGAGGAGCACAGCTCCACGGGTTCATTCCGCTCGTTGAGCACAGAGTGCGGCAAGATCTTCAAGTGCTTCCCTGCCAGACGCAGTAGTTCCAGATACTTGGGATGACTCAACACTGTCTTGCCAAAATCTATGGAACCATAAACCACAGACTGTTCTTGTTCCCGCTCCAGAATGCCGGGTATGATGGACTGGGCGGTGACGCGGAAGCCACGGTAGTCAATCACAACTGTGCCCAGTGTGTAGAGACCTTCCACGTCCACCGCATTATAAACACGCACGCCATGCAGATCATAGCGTGGTGCCACAAAGGCAGCATGATCGCCACCCAATTCCTTGTAGTGATCGCGGACATCGAAGCCCAGCGAGAAAAATATGTTGTTCCAGATGAACATCTGCATTTTGGCATCCTCACCAGGATTGATGGCAAGCACATTGCCATCGATGACGGCCATTGCACCACGAGTAGCTGCTGTCACAAAGTCTCCATGGACCTTAAAGATTGCGCGCTCGCGGAGAAGACGTTCTGGCAGTGTCTTACGTGGCAGTTCCCTAGTCGTTTGCAGTTCCTCGTTCCAGTCACGTGTCTGGCCGGGAATATGCTCCTCGTAGCTACAAAATAAGAAAAAAACAGAGCTAATGAGTCCTGTGTAGATGGATAATATTGAAAGGATGATCACTCACCCTAGCTTAGAGCTAAAGGCATCTTCGGCACGAATGGCATCCACTGTGTGTTCCAGCTGTGGCGCTGACCATTGGTACACCTGGTAAGGAGTGGCCACACGTTCAAAGGCATGACGCATGGTGCGTCGCTTCTGAATGGTCTGGAAAGCCCGACGGAAGGAGGGTGAAATGTGAGAAAGTAGATCAATGAGCGAGTGACTCAAATGACTTGGATTGTCTGGTTTTGGATTAAAGGAATCGTCTGTGGACTGATTGATGTAGAAGCCCTTCGAGCAGGCAGAAATGTGAAAGCGTTTGTCCTCCATAGTCACCACATACAGATACATGAGATCACCATGCAGCTTACGTGGACCGGGCGGGGGATTCCATGCCGATGTCGTGAGCACCTTGAGGGCCTGTGGTGCCTTAGCGTTCTTAATATTAGGATGCAGTGGTAACAGTGGGGGCTCACGAACTCCAGGTGTCACATATTCAGGCGGAGTGCAGTCCACTGAGTCGGGACGTGTACGCTTCTTGTCCAGCAGATCGCCCTGTGTTATTGTATTCAAGTAAGTTAGCGAGGTGCAGTCGATTCCATTGTAAGCATCGGCTGGGTCTAGATTCTTGAGCAGATCGCGCACATGGCGAACATGAATCCGAGCCTCACGCATTGTGTACGGCTCCTCCACTACACGTATGGTGGAGCCCTGATCTAAATTTTCAATGGTCTTGAGCTCAGCAAAATTGTCCAAAGTCACATTATCCACCTGCAAGGAAAAGCAGGTCCTGTGGCAAGTCTCCTCGCGATCCATCAGCAGCTGATGAATCTCCTGAACAAGCTCCATGCTGGACAGCTGCACAGAGAGTACATCTGAGCCAGGACTGCTGATGTTCACCGTGATTCCCACGTCATGAAGTGCATCTAGATCGGCATCATCATTCGATGTAGATGAAGCTCCAGCTGCTTCCCCGTCAGCGACTGTCTGCTTCACTTCCCCCTCCTTATCGTCCACCATGTTGGCATTGGCGTCTGCGCCAGCTTCACTGGCTTCACCGTTAACAGTTGCCTTCTCTAGGTGACCATTGCTGAGTTCTGCACCATCTTCAGCAGAAGAAGCAGCGTCTTGGGCCGGGCTTTTGTTACGATTCTTCTTGCCTTAAATAACAGAAATTAACATTATTTGTAAGTCTAATTTGGGTCGAGGGTATGTACGGTCATATTAGCATAAACAGTTACTTCAGTATATTTTTTGACAAAACATTTCATAATTTATCAAATCAATTAATTCATATAATAAAATAATTTATTTTTCTGCAATGACAAAAAAATACTGGACTCTAAAAAAGCAAAAATTACAGAAGACTGACCTTACCTAAATTCTACAGTCTTGTTACATAACACAAATGTGTGATTACTTTTGCCATTCACTGTAACCGGCTGCATCTATTTACAAACAGCAGTATGTATATATGTATGTGTGTGAGTTGTAAAACAAAACAAGGCGAAACCGAAGAAAAAAGAAGCTACAACTACGGGCTGATAAGAAGGCAGCTGCTTAAAGTCAAAGAGCATTTTGGAATGCAACAGACAGAATCTTAATTTCAAAATCAATGATTTGAATTACATCAACTTCAAAAACACAACATCAGCAGAGATTTGATAAACAAAACATAGGCGGAGATAGAGAGGGAGAGACAGCGACAGAGAGAGAGGAGAAGAGAAGAGCACTCGGAATAAAGAAGTGTATTGCTTGAGCAAGTTTTTTTTTTTTCTTTGAAAAGTATAACATGATTTACATAATTAACAAGTCGATTGTTTGTTTGTTGCATGCAATCGAGTACCTTAAGTGGCAAGCACGTGGTAATTGTAGGTTAAAGAAACATTTAAAATGCTAGGCGCCTTCGACGCTGGGGGTTAATGAACAGCAGCGGTCAACAACATTCGTGCATACATATCAATGTACGCGCATATGCACTTTACAAACTAACGCATGTGTGCGTTGTCATGTTAAAAAAACATACAAAAACTAAACTACTCTCGCACACAAACGCATACGCACTGCGTTCACTACACGCTACTTTCACGTACACAAATGCAATTGAAACGCACGCGGTGTTGACGCTGCCGCCCGCAAGCGTCGCTGGTGCCAGTTGTAGGCAACGACAATAGCGCCCAGCAATAGACAGCGAGCCACATTAAAGCATTATAGAAAAAATACATTACGTAACGTACAAATGTTATGTGATTGAAACTTTTTTTCTCGCAAATATCATACTTTAATACTAGCAAAGCCAGTAAGTTGCAACGAAGGACAGTAAGAAGAGAGTTGGAATAGGAGGGGCATGATTGAAAATGTCATAGTTAACGCACCTTTCTTCTTCATTGCGGTGCTGCCGCCATTGACCAAGTTCTTTTCGCCGGCTGCGAGTACATTGTTGTTGTTGCTCTTGTTCTCCTTGGCTTTGGCCTTGCCAGTGGCACCAATGGCAGTATCACCACTATCCTCCGTTGTTGCCGTATTTTTTGCATCAATCTCGAGCGCCATGCTGCTGTTTCTGCTTAAGCGCACAAAAACCAAATCCAAATTTTATTACACACGTTCACGTTGCCGTGTTACACAACTCTACGCTGCTCTGGCGACTGCTTCTGCTTGCTTGCTTACTCTCTGGTCTGCTCACTGCGCTCAAACCGATTGCGCGTTCGTGATTTTGATTTTTAACTAGAATATGTAATATAAACGGGGATTTATTGTCCGTGTAACTTTTCGTAAACATATGACAATTATATGTTTGGCTACTTTTGCACTAGAACATTACAAGTTAGGGTTTTGAGTCGTTAATTTAGAAATTAACGCAATGAACTGGAATTCGACAGTGTGACCGTGTTAAACAAAAACCAAAATACGCTCTAGTTAAAAAAATATACAATTTAGTATGATTTTATATTTAGTATATTTTAGGGATTTTAAGTAAATAATGCCGAAATTGGAAGTCAAATTCAACGATTAATACGTGATAACGTGAATGGTCAAGTTGTATTTAATTTGTCAACCAAAATGTCATTGATTAAGAATTTAGTTAAAGAAACCGAAAACAAGCCACGAAAGAAAAAAAAGGATGCAGATTCTGACGGAAGTGACACTGGGGAGAAAGACAAACCAGTTGGACCCTTTCTTAAGTCTGCCACAGATTTACAAAGGCTCAAACTGGAAAAATTGATGAAAAATCCTGTAAGTTTTGCTTGCTTCAACTTTAATACAACTACTTATCAAATAAATGACAGGAGAAGCCAGTTATTATACCTGAACAACGGCGCGAGAAGGACTACATGTCCTCCGTTCCCACATTTGTGCGTAATGTGATGGGTAGTAGTGCAGGCGCCGGTTCCGGAGAGTTTCATGTCTACCGCCATTTACGCCGCAAGGAATATGCACGTCAAAAGAACATACAAAACCAGAGTTTACGCGAAGCCGCCGACGATGCTTTCCAACAGAAATTGGATGATAATAAAAGAATTGCCGAGGAGCGCACGGCCAAAAAGCGTGCAAAGCGTCTTAAGAAAAAACAGCGTGCCAAGCGGCCTCGCGAACAAAGGACTAACGAAGACAAACATCTTAGCAAGTCCAGTGAGAGTTCATCCGAAGGAGAAGTGGAACCAGTGTCTAAGGAAGAGAACGTGCCCCAAGAGACAGGAGATGTACCCAAAGAGGCAGCAGATGTACTCAAAGAAACAGAAGATAAAACAACAACAGATGATCAGTTCAAAACAGAAGAAGAATCTTGACTTCAAATACAATATAAAATAATAGTTAAATATATGTTAATGGTATATTAGTGAAACAAGTTTGTGAGTTTATTAATTTGATGAATGCATATATGTATGTATATATATTAACCATTTCAAAGTTTTATCTAACCATACAATTGCCACTTTATTTGCTGTAATAATTGGCTTATATCGTTTGCACTTTGTGGCATTTCATCATTTCAGGACATCGTTATAAAGCAGCTTTGGTGATAAGAGAAGCATTTAGGAAATATATGTAGAGTAATGTTCATAATGCGAATTACGATTGCAACATCTTATGCTAAAATACAAGTGCACATCATATATCGTGTATATGACAAGTTAAACGCTATAATCGAGTGTGCTGGACTATGCAGTACACTTTACGCATATGGGTACTGAGCATCTAAAATTTCATTAATGTTTTGTTAATTTTTCGATTCGTTTTTTGTTTTGTTTCTTGAAGAAGCAAATTTTTATTTTTGTGTACAATAGTTTTTGTTTTAGTTTTGAAATCCACAATCCTGTAGTTGCTCTACTTCTTCTGTTATATACGAAATATTTTCAATGTTCCACAAAAATTAAATAATGTATGCATATATACTATTATTATATTTTCTGTTGCCTTTGCACTTAGAACAATTAATTATAATTAAATTTGCAGCATTTTTTCTAACGTAAATCATATTTAGAACTTAATTCAAACTTAAAGTTGTTTACATTTCATAGGCTTATCGTTTAGACTTGTTATTGGTATACCATTTGCCCTTTTTGAAAGTGATCATTAAAATGGACAATATCGGTAATAGTATCTTTTTGTTTTTGATAAGATCCTTTTTGCAAAAAAGAACACAAAACTAAGAGCTTTTATCGAAAAATTTTCAATATAAAAGCGTTGTCAATATCAAAATTTTGGATAAAAATTACGTCGATTTCATATTTCAATAAAATTCCATGCAATTTCTCAATAACAAAGAGCTTTTTCCTTATTTTCTTGTTTAGTAAATAGAGAAAATACTTTAGCTGTTTTTGTATTGCGCGTGGGCGTGGATCCATTTACTAATAATATGCGCTTATATCCAAAATATTCAAACACATTGTTTTTCGTGTGGTTTCGCTAAATACCATCGTCTCGTATATCGTATGTGAGTGACTTAAACATTTGGATTGGACAAAGAAAGTTGTAAAATTATTTTTGTGTTTCCTTTGCATTACATTTATATATTTTTTATATTTCATCAGATAACTTTTTGACTCACAAAAATATCTACGAGAATTGAACTACAGATCTTAATTTTTGTCGGCTAGCGAGCGGTGCACAATTTGTGGGCGTACTTTTTGTTGTTTTTAGTGTCGTGATTCTACACAGCATCTACGTTAACAGTAATCGTAAGTATATATATGTATATGTGTATATATAAATATGCATTTAGTTTGTATACAGTTTAGGTAGGATGGTAAGTTAATAAGGAGGCCGTAAATTAAATAAATATTTCGTTTCTCGGATTTACCTTTGAACATTTGCAAACACACTTATGTGAATATAAATATATAGATTTATATTGCATTGATGCTTCTGGTAAAGTTGGCGGAGACTATGTTATGTGTATGTGATTTGATTTGCCTTTTTAAATATATATGTTTGTTTTTATATATATATTTTAATATAAATATTGTAGTTTTATTAATTATGTTTAAATTGAGAGAAATAAGCAAATCCTCCATTGCTAAGTTCCTAACGACATTCCCAAACTTTAACTGTTTGATCCACACTGCCGGAAATGACATACGGATGCGCTTTGTGAAAATCTGGAAAGCCCAACAGAGAGAAAAATAAATGAAAGTGTCTTAAGCAATTACAACATTTTCAGAACTCACCAATGGATGTACAGAAATGCTGATGCGCATAGAGCGTCTTCATGCATCGCTTGTTGCGCAAGTCCCAGACCCTGATGGTTTTGTCATCACTGGCGGATACCAGATACTTGCCACCCGGATGGAATGCCAAGCCACGCACCCAATTGTCATGACCATTCAATGTGAGCAAACAAAGTCCGACACTCGCATCCCAAATGCGTATGGTTTTGTCACGCGAACCAGATGCCAGGAACGGTCCCTGATGATGACCCTTCTTGTTATCAGCACCGGCTGCTTCGTTTATCGCTGATGCGGCTGCCTCTGGTGCCCAGGCAATGCATTCCACTGTGTGCTCATGATCGCGTAATTCAACCTACAATTTTAATAAAGTCTTATATTAGTTACACTCGTATGCTAAAAGTTAAGTACTTCATTTCAGTGGTGCCAAAAATGACTGTTTCTTGTATCGAGATACAAAATAAGTGTATAAATACTCTCATTAGCTTGCTCTCGACTTAAAAAATAGTTCGGATCTTAGTTTGCTTTAAATAAGTGTGTACTTAAGAAATGGAAATTTTTTCAGCTAACCTTGCAGTCTTTTGAATTCGTCAACCAAACACGTATTGTGTGATCATTTGAGCAAGTGGCAAAGATGCTGCCTTCAATGTGCACTCGCACCATTCGCACCCACTCCCGATGTCCAGTGTAGGTTTTCACGCAGTATCTAATGGATTAGCAAGAGTTTTAAGCTGGAATACTTATATGACATGTCATGTTACTCACCCTGAGGCCACCTCCCACATTTTGATAGTGCGATCACGGGATGCGGACAGCACATAGTCACCGGCAGGGACAAAGGCCACCGAAGACACATTGTGATCGTGACCATGCATGGTTTTAACACACTCGTAGCTCTGTTGGAAGTCCCACAGTTTGATGGACAAGTCCGCACTGCAGGAGGCTGCAAAATTAATGTAGAAGAATTACAATCAAAATACAGCTTGAATGTATATTCGTCGTTGTTGAAAGTTACCTAATAGTTTTCCTTGCGCATCGAATGCCACATCCTGCACGGAGTCTGTGTGCCCCTTGAGACTGCGCTCATATTCGCCAGTTTCGAAATCCCATATCTTAATGGTAGCATCTTCCGAGGCCGAAACCATTAGTCCAAATATTGGATGAAATATAACCTGCATATGGGTTACGGTTTATGAGTTAAATTAGTTAATTTATAAATATGATAATAATTTACTCTTGTTATGCTCGCCCGATGTCCTGTCAATGAGTATTTCTCTGGTGGCCTGGGTATCCATTCGCCAGGCGTTCGTTTGTTCTTTGTGGGCGCACCCTCGATCACTTCCTTTTCAGCTTCGGTTAGTTTAGCCTCTAGTTCCATAACCTTCTTTTGCAGTCGTATAACAGATGTCCATTTCTTTTCTAAAAGGCCTCCAAATTTCTTTTCCGCTTCTGTGCTGAGATCAGCCTCCTTCCGGAAGGCTTCCAGTGAGTCGGCATAGCCATTTGAGCCCAAATAATCGGCAATCGCTTGGTTACTATATATACCGAAAAAAATATATATATTTTAGATACATGTAGCTTTAGGAATTTTTTAATACTTACAGCTCCTCGCGCTGCCGCTGCGACAACACCATTTTCATGCTGTTCTTCGGTTTGGCCGAGCTTCAATTCTTTTGCTGTTGGCTTTGGTTCTTCCTTCTCTTTATGCCTTCTTCTTGTGCAATGCTGCAAAACAAGACAAAACCAAAGAATGAACAAATCGCTTCACTGTAATAAATGGAATGACTGAACAGGAAATTAGTTTCACAAAATGAAAAGGCAAGTTTCGCAAAGGGGCAAGTCACCCACATAATGTTTTATATTTTTTTTATATCTCTTTTTTCATTTTATTTTGGCAATGTTTGCCACAAGACGCAACGCATCTGAATAGCATGCATACTCATCATTCTTCTTCTTTCGCCCCCAACTTCTTCTTCATTTGAAGACAGCTCATTGTTTTGCAGCGTGAAACATGATGAACACACAAATCATCATTATCATCTTCAGCCTCCGAATTGTTTCGTTATTTGTGTTTCTAGCACACAAACTTTTGTTTTAGTATTTATCTCTAAGCTAGCAGTCTGCAAAAAAAAAAAACTTAAAGCTCAGCGCGCTTTGTCCAAACTATTGCCCAAGTGCAACCCTGCTGCTGTGGAGTGATAAGATCATTGACACATCACAATTTACAAATTAATAAACAGCTTCCAAAAAAGTAAAAATAGCAACAGCTACTCTTGTATTAGTTGTCTTAAATTAAGCATGCCAGGCACTTGTTGGCAATTCAATTAACTCAAGGTGTCCACTTCGATTTTTCGATAAAGAAGCAAAAACACAAAACAAAATAAAAAGAATTAACAAATCACGGGTGGCACGCAATAAAGCGACTATCGGACTAAACGAATCAGTGAAAAGTAAACGAAAGCATAACGTGCTTGTTCTATTTTCTGTTGTTCTTGATAAGCATTTGGCAATGGACAACGGACAATGACATCTGCATGTGTGTGCAAACGGCGTTGCCAACTACTTAAAAGTTACAAGCAACGCTGACAAAGCCAATTAGCAAGATCTAACGGTAGTTCAAGCAACTTCTTATAAGAAAATAACGCAAACGAAAGAGCGAGACACAAACCAAAATCCAAGCTTAGGCACATAAACACACTCTCACGAACACTTAAATCGAAATACTCACACACACATTAATAGAAATACTCACACAAGCACACTTGAAACGAGGAAATGACGTTTTTAGATTATTTTTGGACGCTTAACCATCGCCAAATAATATTTTACGATTTTGAACTATCTACTTTGCTCAAGGCACATCCACATATACAGACATAACACACAAATATACAAACTATGTATGTACATTTAACAAAAACTGACCAAACGAGTTCAATCGTTGAAACTTTTTGCAACGAAGCCGACGTTGGCATTGAAACAAACCATGAGTCATACCTGGAACTGAACGCATTGTGAGAGCAAAGTCTGCCTTTATCAGCTGTTGGGATGGGAGCGGGACTAGGGCCGATTCCACTTTGGGAGTAGTTCAGACTAAAAAAATGATAGAATGGAGCGCTTCCTCCAACTGCGCATCTAAATATAAAACAAAAATCAATATGTAGCACGAAAAGTCAGCACCAACGTCACGCGTATTAACGGAACGCGCGTGGGTTGCTGGGTTGGATCAACTCCGACTGGTAGAGAGGGAAGTGAAGGAGGGGTCTAATACCGGACAACGACAACAACCGTTTTGTTGTGGCAACCAAGCAGGCGTGCGTTTTATTCCTATTGGGGACAGCATTCCAATACTCAGACATGCGCCTTTTAACGGCTATCAATGTATGTAACTGTGTGGGTAGCTTGTAACGGTGTAACATAGAAAAACAACAACTATGTACCGCTACGAAGGGGGCGTTTGGGTCACACGCTGAAAGATTTGAAAGGCGTCCACTGACAATACGACGCCAGCCACCAGCGCCATCATAACCAGCTGCGAAAAAAGGGTTACCAACCATCTAATGAAATCCCTCACTATACTAGCACCTTCTCTATAAACATTCTCATGAGAATGTTTTCCATGTTCTGATAAAGGTATATTCCAATTTGAATTGTAAATATAAATTATTAAATTATTAAAAATTAAATATTCGCGTGGGTGTCTAATTCCAGGGCTGCATGTATTCACTAGCATGGCAATAGCACAAGGATGCAGTTTAACCCTCTTTCTCTTTCTCTTTCTCACTCTCTCGTTTACATGTTTAGTCGGTGAGAGTCTCAGAGAGCGCGACTGTGCAAAGAGCACATTGAAGACCTTGCACTTGTGCACTTGCCAGTTTATTGCGTGTTTCTCATACTTTATATGTTTCATTAATACACAACCACACACAAACGCGCACTTACACGCCTACACACGAGATTGCAAGAATTTGGTAATCAAGCGAATCAAGTAAAAGTAACGAGTATCAGTTATCGCACTGGCCACTGCTGTGACACCTGCCAACAGATGTCTAGACTCTAGACGGTTACCTCGCATGGAGAATAACCTTTGCTGGGCAAGTCGGACGAAAAAACTACATACATATATTTGTTACACTAAATTTGTGAGCAATCATTTGGCAGATAAGACAACTGGTGAAATCAAAACAAAAAGTGAACAAAAAAATAGAGAGCGTAGGCGATACATACCGAGATATAGTCTCAGTTTTGAAGAAATTGGCAAAAAAAAAAAAACAGAATTTGAAAAACTAAACAGATAAGGCCAGCAGTAATTTGCACAATTCGCAGTCTCAGACTGGATGACTCCAGACTACTAAATAATAATATATGTTTATGTATATATAAAAAAAAACCAGCTTAGCTTGGCAAATTGCACACGTTCTGGGAATTACAGTGAGCACTGTTAACAATGCTATATACGGGCCCAGATACGAAAGACAACATATGTAAGTTTTGTTAGCGTTTATACATGTGTATATGTTTGAGTGTGCGATGGCCAATGCCAAAGCAGCCCAAAATGGAAAACTGTAAAAGAAATATAATAAAAAAAACAAGATTTCTTCCAACTCGCACTAGCTGCATTTAAAGAACTGGTTTCATTTTGTCTTTGGCCCATGGTATAACGCAGTTAAAGGTGTTGGGTGCACTCCAAGGAATGGGGGAACCGTAATCTGGTGGTGTTTGTTCTGTGTAAAAATCGATCAATTCTGTACCACCAAGGAGCATGGGGAAAAGGGAGGATACATGCGCAAATTACACACACAAACACACTGACGCACGGGCGATGTGTCATCGCGTTTGGTGGTTGTTAAGAAGAGTTTTATATTGTTTTTGTTTTGTGCACCTTTGAATATTACTTTAATATACATATTAGTTTACACTTAACAGCATAATTTCCATAACTTTTGCTTGTTGCTTTTGGTTTTCAATAACAAAAACACAACATACAAACACACTCACATCAAAAACAAAAGCAACAACAGCGCTGACACTGACGAAAAATAAAAACTGTTACGACGGCCATCTTGAATGAGCAGCGCAGTCAGCGTCGCTGCCGCAGCACTTAGAAAAGGCAATATGCAAAATTGGAAAAGGCCAAATACATTTGTAAAACACGCACATTTACAACAAAACAATAGCGTTAAAAATGGGGTTTAGTTTCTTTCTCGTATAATCGCGCACCAACACACTGTCAGTTTCCATACATATGACAAATTTTTCTTTTTCCTATTTGCCCATTACATACACTTCGTAGTTGCTTTGCCGTCGCGCAAAAGACACTTTGCAAAAAGGCTTTGATTATGCGTTTCATTTCGTGCACTTGTGTTAATTAAACGGATTTCAAGGCACACTACGCATACTTACTCGAATTGATATTTTATGTATTTTCAATTAGTATTATTTTCAGTTTATTGAAAAATAATTACGCAGAAGTGAAGCGCGGCGACAAATGCTTCCAATAACTTTCGATGCTTTAGATGTATCGATGCTAAACTGTTGTTTATCAGCACTATTTACATGGTGGCAGTGGGAATTGTTATCGATATCGAGACTTTGACTATCGATGGGTATGTATACACTTTTTTGTATCAGCTGCGTCAGCATGTTATGGCGCTTAGCTGTTTGATTTTAAATTTGTTCCTGTTCCCAAGTCATATACAATTGGAACTGTGTAACACTGTAAAGTGCATCAACTTACATGAAAACTGCAATGTATTGTTTTTATCTTACACACACACTATAGCAAAGTGCTATACTTATTCATTCTCTCGTATAAAGTCGAAGTAAACTTTTTGGTTATCAGTGGAAAGCAATTGATATTGCCTTGTGTTGATATTTTTCATACACTCAGTTGTCGACTAACACTCAGCGGGAACAGTTATTCATTATAAATCGTAACGTCTTATCGTTACGCATATTAAAGTGCAGTTTTAACAAATTCAATCGGCCCGCGCGTAAATCAAGCACCAACAACAAATATCAATAGCTCTTTTTGTGAGTGTCACAAATGAATAAAATATAAAATGTGTTTCTCAAATCAGTTAATCATCAATCAATTTAATGTGCAAATTGCCAAAATATGTAAATGATTTGCCAATTAATGACAGTGGCGCGTTATCAAGTCCACGCGATTCTAATCAGTATTACAAATACTAACACTGATAACGGTTAAAAGAAAAGAAAGAAACAGCAATAACACAAAAGTGCTGCCAATCAGTGCAATTTGTAATTTGATTTGTAACGGAAGCACATCCTTCTTAATGCCAGCAATAAACTTACTATAAAGAAATAATGAAAATTTACTGACACTACAAACACACATAAAAAAGTGTGTGTGTGTGTGTGAGTGTGTTTGTGAGTGTGTGTGTGGTGCTTGAATTTATCAACTTGGCATATGCAGTGCGTTATCAGAAGCCACGCTCTGATTATATATATTGCTGATATGATAAAAACACTAAATACCCAACAAATCACACACACACACACACTCACACATGGACACCCTCTTAGCGTTTACTTTCAATGAGCGTTTAATTGTTATTATTGGCTATTTGTTGTTTGTTCACGGCTTTCAAATTCGCGTTAAATTCCTTTGCGCCATTTGATTTGTTTAAGTAATCGAACAGTGGAAATTGTCTCACTACTGACTTCCCTCAAAATATCAATACAATTTGTCAGACTGCACAGATAACGAAATATGTACACAAAAATGTCACATTTTGCTATTGCTATTAATAATTCTTCAACTCTTCGCTTGGTATCTGTGAAAATGTAATTTTATTTGCTTTAAAGTGTATTTATCTGCTCAGAGTGATGATTTCGCAGGTAACAAATTAGTAATTACCAATTATCGCTGTTACCTTTGATTAAAACGTCAGCAGAAAACACACACACACACACACTCACATGGGTAGAAACTATTTAACGTTTATACGAGCTTACAACGTGATTAGATTTTAGCTGAATTCAGCATTTAACCAATAATTGTACACTTTAACCAAATACAAAACTAGAGTACGGGGTCTAAAAATTGTTTAAATTTAATTGGATTTGATTCGATTGGGTTCTATTTCTTGATCAGATAATGATCTATATATGGGGTTTTTACTTGTTTTTTTTTTTTTAAGTATAAAACAATTTTCGTTCTGCTGTTGAAGTACTAAAATCAGTGAAGTGCCTTGATAAGCTATTCCCAATCCCCTGGACTTGGCATTGTTCAAATGAGCCCTGTATAAATTTATACTATATATTTATATATTATACTTTATTTGTAATCACAATTTCGACGATTCTCAATTGCACAATTTCTTGTTAAAGTACTGAAGTCTTTAGCAATAACTTGAGTCATATATGGTACTTAAAAGTACTTACTAAATACATGCATTTCTTTGTACACACAAAAAACGTATATTGTAGTGTGTATAAGATAACATTGGATTTCTTAATTGGTTTCAAAACCTTAGCAATTATCATAAACTTGACAAGACTTGAAACTTTTGACAAGTTCAATTTTGTGCAGAATTTGTTCTAACGAGTAAAGAAGATAGAGTTCGAAATAGCTAAATAAATGCATAATACAGTAAAGTCTGCGTATAGTGAACTTGCTTCTAGTAACAAATGGTAAATAGAGACCCAATTACACTTCTGAATTGGTTATGAGTAATTTGCAAGCGATTTGATGATTAGCTTGTGCTTTTCTACAGAGAGCCGGTCAAATAATGTACGTAGTGAAATAATTGTTCCTTTGTTTATAATAAATAATGGTTAATACAACGTATAATTAACAGTTGAACTGCCAAATTCTTAAATATCACGTATTACTCAGTGGTTTTTGTTATTGTTTTTTGAATTCATTTTTGAGTTTGTTTTATTGATTTGTGTGTCTGATCAATACAAATGTGCTCATTGCACTTTAACGAGCTGCTTTCTTATATGGAGGGGTTAATACTACTTTCGATACAAAGTTAATTAAATCTTTGTGCTTTTTGAAGGAAGTGCTAAACCGGTTAACGTCTCGTATACGTAATTCGCGTGTGTTTTTCGCTTTTTTTATGTTGACTTTGAACTTGGTTTAACTTCCGAATACGCTTTAAATTTGAGCACAGCATCTGGAGCAATGTGGTCCTAAGATGAAGCCAAACAAACTCGGACAATCAAAGACACGGCTCAATGGACTTCTTATCCTCAGTTTAACATCATGGCTTCTGGCCTGGGCGCAGGTCCGTCTAATGGTTGTGGCCCAGTCAACGTTTCCATCAGTTACTGATCAGGATCTAAACGATTGTGAGTACCCCATGAACCCTTAGGAAAATAGAAGTTCTCCGTTGTAAGACTTTGAGAATAAAGGTTTTAGGTCAAGGATGATTTTAATGTGTTATTATTGCACTCATACAAATAAATCCGATTTTAAGCTGTAGTTTAAAGCTGCAATAATTAACGATTTTTAGACCAATAAAATTATTTGTTTAATTATATTAATTATTTAAAACTTTCGTTTGAGTAAATACACAAAGGATTCATAGTTTTATTTAGACACAATAACGTAGAAAACATATAATGCAATTTTTTAATTTATTATTATTTAATAAAATGTAATATTTATAAAATTTACGAAGTCTTCAATAAAATGTATGTTGATTAGAAATAGTAGGTCTTTATTAACTTAAAAATGCTTACTTTTAGAGTATTTGTGTTTAGAGTATCAAAAACTAATTTAATACGAAACTGGCCTTAAAATTCGATTGTTTTTGAGATTAAAAACTGAGTAAAAATTAATTTCGTCCTCAGTGGTGCAACTACAGGTGGTGAGTTCACATTACACGCTCAGCTTCAGCATCGGGGATGAGGACAAGGATAAATACACGATCGAGAACATCACATGTCGCACTGGAAGTGGACCCTTAATTGTGGCCAATAAGGAGCATGTTTGGTGGGATTAATGAAATGTTTATTGAAGTCCGATTTATTAGAGATTCTGTTACAGTGAGCAGCTCGATCCTTGCTCGGGCTATACGAGCATAATAACGCTCAAGGCAGTGGAATCTGAAGGGGCCACCCCCATTGATCAGACCATGTTTGTTTACACGGATTACAAGGGTAAGAGATGGATTCAGTGGGTCTTAACTATGGATGGCTTATAAGATGGCTTTTGTCTTTACAGAGCCTCAAACCACATTGACCTCAGTGAGTTCGACGGAGACAACAATTGAGGTCACTTGGGAGACGAGCGATCGTGCCTGTGTCAAGACCTTTGAGCTCTCAGCCGTAACCAGCGATAACAGCCAGTCAACGGCGCGATTGAAGGATGAGAGTTCACATACTTTTGATAAAATGCTTCCCTGTCGGCTGTACAACATCACTTTAGAAACAAAGAATAACGAGACTGTCTCCGTGGACAACGACACCCAATCGGTGCAGACAAAATATCTGGAACCGGGAAATCTTACCCTTACCTTCAACAATCGATCCAACGGAGATGTGCGCATCGCTTGGGGTGACCCGGACAACAAGAGCTGCATTGAAAACTTCTTTTTCATCTGGCGACGCATAGACTGCAAGTCTGATGATCAGGACACCACAACAACCACGGAGGTGGAAGACACGACTTTGGAGACGGATACAACGGAGTCGGATATGGAGACCACAATGGTAATGGATGAAGCGCAAATGAATACGGATAATGATAGGAGATTCCAGACAAGGGGTGAGTTCCAACCATAATCGTTGTGGTAACACACCGGAGGACGCTAGAAGATTGGGTTTGAAAGCATAAAAGAAAGAAATCGAAAGGGTAGGAACAAAAATCCCAAGAAGGTAATATGTTTTATAATTTTGGAGGGTTCAAATTGGTTTTGGAGCTCGGATGAAACGAAGCAATTATATTTTATTTATCAAACTCATGAAAAGTCAGACCAATGGAAAGGTGCTTAAAGCTGAACTTTAAGGGAGGCTAGCAAAAGAAAGTTAGGGACAAGAAGCGTAGCATAAAACTGATTGTATTACGGAAAAGATCAAGTTAAAAAACAAATATTCTTGGATTAAGGTGTCTCAATGTCGAGTGCTGTTTTGTTTGCGTTGTTTAGGTGTGTGTGAGTCGACCGATTTCTCGAATGATACCGCATTGAAGGAGTTCACAATCAGTGACTTCCAGGGCTGCGACCTCTACTCCATTGAAGTCTTTATCAACATGGAGCGGCATCCTAAGCCCAAGGCCTCGGAGACCTTCATATCCGCCGAGAGAAGTAAGTGCTAAATTCAGTAAGTTGTTCAAGAACTAATCACAAACTAATTTAGCTCCCAATGCCGTTTCGGAGCCCTATCAGATTGTTAATGCCACGGAGCTGCGGTGGCTTTGGTCCCCACCCACCAATCATCCCAAATGTGTGGCCAATTACAGGCTAAATCTGACAGGACCGATCCAGCGAACGGAATATGAAAGCATTGAGGAGTTCACCAAGGACCCATTTGTGGAATTCACAAAGCTGCAACCCTGTGGCACTTATATCGTCGAGATTGTGCCCATTTCGCTGAGTGGAAGCGAGGGTGGCATGTTCAAAAGTCAGAGCTCACTTGGCGAGGATCGTAAGTGCAATAAAAGGACGTACCCCTTCGGATGAAACTAATATGAAACTCTACTAATAGAACCCTCTCAGATCCGGGATCCTGTTAGCGTCCTCGATAGTTACTCCATTCAACTGAATTGGACCATTCCGGAGTATGCCGATCTGTGCATCAAAGGATACCGTATTTCTGGCTGGATGGACGATGACAAAGTGGTGGAGGCCCTTAGTGTCAGCGTTAACAATAATTCTGTGGTGTTCGACGAGGAGCTGATGGCCTGTCAGGCCTACACCATTCAGATAATTCCCTTTACCGAAGAAAATCAAGATGGACGGTTGCAACATATCGAAGTCGAGACTAAGGCGGCGGTTGTCGATTCCAAAAAGGTGCGAATTTTAATTTTACCCTCAATCATTTAAAATAATTGTGTCTGTGCTCGTTTTAGATTACACTGCAGGTGGCGGGCAACGGGGCCACGTCCCACGGATTGGAATTAAATGCCAACAACCAGGACTATAGCAACAACTGTCAGACGTTCTTCGCGCACTTCAGCTGTTCCGCGAAGGCGGAGGTCCCCCATACCTATGCCGAGAAGTACGTGGAGAGCCATCGAGAGGGCAGGGGGTTCCAGACGATCATTGAACCTCTCTCCCCGTACACCTCATATATATGCAGTGTGCAGCTCTACAATGTGGCTGGGGCCTCGGAGAAGCAGAGCTTAACCGGTGATTCAGTTATAACCAAGGGCTACTGTATGTATATTGATTCCTTTCGAATTGGGAGCTTGGGCTAATAAATCTGTCTATCTATTCTGGATTATAGTTCCCGATCAACCGCAGAACGTTAAAATCGGCAAGACATCCAATACAAGTCTAGAGTTTTTGTGGGAGCCACCAAAATATCTAAATGGACCCATCAAATACTATCAGACTTTCCTTATGCGTTACGAGGCCGCATACTTTGTGCCTAACTCTTGCGCTGCGGTAGTTGAGCTCAATAAATCTGAATCAAAAGGTAATATCCAAATTATCCAAATTGAGTATCGTGCTAATTTATGGCGGATCCTTCTAGACGGTGAGAGCTACATGTTTACCCATCTTCTGCCCGCGGTGAGTTACATTATGCAGGTTGCTGCCCAGAATGACTTTGGTCTGGGTCAATACACAGCTCCTGTTATTGGAACCACAAAACCAGATGGTAAGCGTCACATTTAAGCACAACTTTGTGTAGCTAGATATTTTTCTCTTTAGTGTCGGATCCAGTCACGGACTTGAACGTGGATTTAGAGGGGCCATTGCCGGACCCAGCCCTGTACAGCGCCAAGGCGACCATCCGTTGGACTATTCCCTGTAAATCGAATGGTGAGATCGAGCACTTCGTCCTCAATTTCACTGGTAAGCGGGAGGATAAGAAGATTGATTTCCAGCGTAGCGTGAGTCCCGATTTCAGTAATAAGACCGGACGTATGTCCTATGTCGAAACGAATCTTGAGCCGGAATACAATTACAATGTTACTATATTGGTGAAAAACGTTGGCGTGGAAACGATGAGTCTAGGATTTGAGAAGAATTGGACATCACCACCAGGCTGTAAGTACTTTTTGACCACTTTAAACCAATTTCGCGTCATATATCATTTAATTCTCGCTGTAGTGCCATCCAATCTGGGCGAGGATGTCGTTAGCCGAATGCGGGTTAGCGCCTACGACACAAATCATCCGACGAGTTCCGCCATTGTCCGATTACCCGGCAATATTCTTGCTTCAGAGTCGGGCAAAATTGTCTATATAGCGCTGCTGCTGTCCCAGAAAAACTGTGCCGGTGACCCCGAGCTGAAGCACGACGTCATGGGAAAAGAATGGCCCCCAGTGCCGTCCTGGGATGAGGTGGGCGGTGACTGCATTTACCAGTACCAAACTACGCCGGTGTTTTGGGACCCCAGGAGTAAGCGTGACGTCTCAGACGATGAAATCGTCTTCACAATTGGCACCGAAAAATGTCCCGATCAGACCAAGCGCTACTGTAATGGGCCACTCAGTGCCAACACAGAGTACAACATGGTCGTTCGCCTATTCACAAGCTCTGGATATAACGATGCGGCTCTGCTGGAGTTCAAGACGGATGCGGCCATCAAGGTTACTCTGATCCTGGTCAGCGTCTGCAGTTGCCTCTTGCTAGCCTTTGTTGTGGGATTGATTCTGCTTTGGGTGCGCAGACGGATGGCCTGGTAAGGATCTAACTGTATTCCCTTTTTGGACTCTATTGATTTTTCATTATTGCTTGCACAGGCATCGAGACTCTGGGCAGGGAATTGAGGATCCCTTTGGTAATGTTATAGCCAAAAACTTTGCCATATTCTACACAGAAGTAGCCAAGCCGGAAAAGCTGACCCGCGAGTTTAAAGAGATTACCGTTGTGGCTCTGGAATTGAGCTATACAGCCTCTGAGCTGGGCAGCACCAAGAACCGCTACACGGACATTTATCCGTGTGAGTTGGAGCAGGAGTACATAAGATTGAAATCCTTTCAAATAAACCGTTCTGCATTTCAGATGACAAGAATCGCGTTATTCTGGACATAGACAGTGAAGGATCCGATTACATCAATGCCTCTTTTATCGACGTATATACCCCCAATGATCACTAGAGGATTAGACTAAAGAATTTCTGTTTTTCAGGGTCACACACGCAAAAAGGAATACATAGCTACCCAGGGTCCCAAGCTGGAGAGCATCATGGACTTCTGGAGAATGGTTCTTCAGCACAACGTACGCGTGATTGTTCAAGTCACACAGTTCCGAGAGGGTAACACGGTAGGATTGGTCTAAGTCCTTTGGTACATGGAGTTTTAAATCGTGAATTGTTTGCAGATCAAGTGCCACGAGTATTACCCTTATAGTAATCGTGGTCTGACCGTCACTATCAAGTCGAGGGAATTCTTTGAGATCTACGATCGCACCGAGCTGTGTGTGGTCCATGAGAAGTACGGCTTCAAAGAGAAGGTCGTGCACTTGTTCTTTAAGAAGTGGCCCGATCACGGATGTCCTGACGACCCCAACCATTTAATCAACTTCGTGAAGAAGGTCAAGGCCGAGAAGCGTCCCAACTACTCGCCCATTGTAGTACACTGTAGTGCCGGAGTCGGACGCACTGGCACATTTATTGCCCTGGATTTGATAATGCAGCGCCTAAAAAGCGAATCCAAGATTAATATATTTGAAACAGTAAAGAAATTGCGATTTCAGCGCATGAAAATGGTGCAGACCCAACAACAATACACGTTCCTTTACGCCTGCACCTACGAGCTGGTCAAGCACAAGATTCCACGTGCCGCCCTTAAAAATGAGGGACGTTCCAAGTCAGCTCACACTCCTCCGGTCCTAACCGGTACTAAGAAAGTGAGTTTTCCCGCAGCCGAGGTACAAGGGGCACCAAATCCAAATCCCGATCCAGAATTGGGTCACGGCGAATTGTCCGCGGCAATGCAATTACCTCTGCGACACGGCGGATTGCGCAAAACCAATGATTTGGACTCGTTGTGTGAACAGCCAGAACGCAATAGTTATGGTCGGCAAAGTAATGGTAACGGAGAGTGCGCGATCTGATTTGGATCTTTAAGAGCAGTTTGTGACATCATCATAGGTGTACATAAGTATGTGTGTGTATTTATTGTATTATACTGCATATGTATATATTAGTAACAATAGTAGCCAAAGAGCATTTTACTGTAAAAATAAACAAATATATTATACAATTTTTAATTGGTGCTGGGAATGCAATTCCTTCTGGTTGTGTCTGTTTTATTTGATATGTGTATGGTGTATATTTTCAAATCGTAATTTAGCTTATCGAGCTAAACACACCACACTGTTATCGGCTATATATCGATATTTGCTGAGAGCTATAGCCCTGTCTGCGTTTCTGACGAATGGCAAAATAGGAGAAGAAGAAGTAAAGTAAAGAAGAAGTAAACATTTTTTTACATGGTCAGTTTGTAGTGCAAAACCAACGAAATGTCTGAGCGCAAAGTCTTAAATGTAAGTGAATCAAACATTATTCCAATTACTGAACTAACTATGACATCTTCATAGAAATACTATCCGCCGGACTTCGATCCGTCGAAGATACCGCGCATGAAATTGGCCAAGAATCGTCAATACACTGTACGTTTAATGGCTCCGTTTAACATGAGGTGCAAAACCTGTGGAGAATACATTTACAAAGGCAAAAAGTTTAATGCCCGCAAGGAGGACGTGGAGAACGAAACGTACTTGGGTATACGCATTTAT
This sequence comes from Drosophila acutilabella, assembly GCA_035046005.1. Taxonomy (NCBI): domain Eukaryota; kingdom Metazoa; phylum Arthropoda; class Insecta; order Diptera; family Drosophilidae; genus Drosophila; species Drosophila acutilabella. The sequence goes on along the minus strand of JAWNOK010000008.1, from coordinate 710,608 downwards.
AGATTCTACATAAAGTGCACGCGCTGTCTACAGGAGATTTCGTTTAAAACGGACCCACAGAACACGGATTACGAGATCGAAGCAGGCGCCACACGTAACTTTATGGCTCTAAAGCTGGCCGAAGAACAGGCCCGTCGCGAGGAACGGGAGGCACGCGAGGAAGAGGCCAATAATCCCATGAAACTGCTTGAGAATCGAACTCAACAGTCGCGCAATGAAATCGAAATGCTTGAAAGCCTTGAGGAGTTGCGAGACCTGAACCGACGACAACAAACAGTTGACTATTCGACCATGTTGGAGCAGTATAATACAGTCGAAACAGAACGCGAGCGACTAGAGCGCGAGGAACGTGAGGATGAGGCATTTGTCAAGTAAAGTACATTAAATTATAATATCTACGTTATTTTAATTTGTTCACTATTGTAGATCTGTAAACTTCAAGAACAAATCGGAAGGCATCACACGTATTGTAAGCGAGGAAATTATAGAGGAACTGAAGGAAGAGGTACCACCAGCTAAAGTGGCAAAACTAAACACTGCACCGACAACCAGCAAAGCTCCTTCCACGGCACAACCCTTAGTGAAGCGCAAAACACCGTTAGTGCTGGTTAAGCCCAAATCAATTGCTACTACATCAAGCGCTCCAGCTTCCGCGCCTGCCAAAGTAACTAGTGCTACAACCAACCCTTCGGTACCTGCGGGCTTATCGCTGCTAGCTGCTTACAGCGATAGCTCCGAGGATTCCAATTGACCTTTATGCATTTACGTAAACCCTACTTTAATAATTAATTAAATTTATTCTTTAAAAACCGGGTGGCCAAGTTGTAATAACCCATAAATAGACCATTTGATTAATTTTTGACTTACATATTTATTTTTGTATAAACTTTAATTAGCATTTGTTGACTCCATTTCAATTTACTTTCAAGTTTTCTATAACTTACGTTACTAGTTTGAAATATTTTAATCAAGGCAATAAGCGTAAGGCAAATTATCATTTTACATTCATATCAAATTTGGAATTATTAAAAAATTTAAGAAAAAAATCAACGAATAGGTGGCTAAAATAGGAAATATATGCAATCAGCTTTACACATTTAAATACATTAATTGTTTTCAATTCATAGCCGATATCAGGCAAAATTCAACTTATAAGCTACAACTAAAATTAAAATTACATTCTGTAAATACTTTACATGTAGTTCATATACTTATAAATAGCTGTAAATTGCTTCAAACTGCAGAAGCACTCAAAAATAATAAATAATATCACAAGCTAAATAAACAATTAGAAAAAATTCAATAAGTATGAATTTATATATGTATATAGATGTACTATATGTAAATACTTAAATATTATATGTGTAATAAATCCATTCAATTTCATAAATTACGAAGACACTGGTATGTTCTAGCTGCCATATCGGTTAGCTATTATATACATATCTCTATTCTCTACATATATCTGAATTAAATTATATATTGTGTATAATATATCTCATTTAAGGCCGCCTTCTGGGCTTTCATTCTCTCAAGGCAAGCGTCGTCACATTTTCCATTCACTTATTACGAGTAACAGTCTTTGATCGTTTGTTTTCCCATTTTAGTTTTTTTGGAGGTGTCGGGTGGTTTCCATTTTGGGAAGGGGCGTGGCTGGATAAGCTTCCATAGTTTTTGGTGTGTGCATTTCGATTTGGTTGATTTCGCAGTTTGTTTGCTTTGGTTTCATCTTTAAATGACCTAAATGTCCACCGTGGTGGACTGTTTGTAATCAACGCCGCTGGTCTTGTTCACCTGAGCGCTGCATTTGCGCGGCATCACAGGAGGCGGAGTACAAGAAGTTTCACCAGCATTCACACCCATAGCCATGCCCTCACCAACGCCCCCGCCATCGTAGTTGTGGTTGTTGTTGCGCAGGAATCGCTGTTGCTCAGCTGCGCTGTGATTTAAATCGTACAGCTCCATGTCATCGTACTCGGACACGCCCAGAGCACGTGTGGGCGCAAATTGTAAATCGTTGTCGTCGTCTTGTTCCTCATCGTCTTCATCATCATGATGAAGGCGACGTCGTTGCTGACGTGGCGACAAGACAACGCCGAAATCCTCGAGACTCCGCTTAACGGCGGCATCCGATCCGGTACCCGAATCTTTGCTAGACAAATGATCTTGCTGTGTTTCCAGATCTGCCTGCTGCAGATAGCTTAGTGTTAGTCCCTGCTCCAGGCAGCGTTGTTCATACGATGGCGTTGTTGTCACTATTAGTCGACTCTGTGTTTGTCCATCTCCACAAGCCAAATCTGCCAAGCTACGTGGACGCAGCTGGGATCCTTGCTGTTGTTGCTGGTGCTTCTGTATGGTGGACAAGCCGTCTAGTACGAGCTGGGATTGATGTGGACGGAGCTGTGTACGATTCAGTGTTGTGAGTTGGGTTTGATCCATTTGCAATGTGTGCTGACTGCTCCGTGCATCGTGGCTGTGCTGCATCTTGCGGCGCTGATAGCGCAAAGTGCACCAGATGATGCAGGTTCCAATTAATACACAGCTCAAGGTCAGCATAACCACGCCCAGTAGCAGCACATCAATATTAAGACTCTCCTTCACCACAAGCAGCTCCGACTGCAGCACCAAAGTCCGGGAATTATCGGTGATTTCACAGCGATAGTGTCCTGCATCATTGGATTGGGCATTCACAATCACCAGTAGCTCCTTACTGCTCGTAAAGAAGTATCTCTCTGCATCCTGTGCCGTCGGTGAATTGTGCAGCGGTTTGTTCTCCTTGTACCACTCTCGATGCGGCTGCTCCAGCTCCAAGTTGGCCGACTCGCTGAGGCATTCCAGTACACAGGTTCTACCCAGGATCACCTCCTTGTGAACCAAGGGTATGCTGGGCAGTGGTTTATCTGCAAGCAAACAATGGAACGTTATTAGTTTTATATTAGATTGGAAATTTAACTTCAGTAATAATTAGACTTTTAAGATCATTTTACAAATCACGAGTGTTTATGGGTTTCAAATAATCAAAAATTACTTAAATTTCTATAATTAAAGTCATGTTTTTAGGATTAACTAATTCAAGAGGTTTGTGTGCTAATTTTAATGTCGTATTAAAATATATAAATTGAAAAATGTATGTTGACTAATTCTTTTTGTTAACTTTAAATCCCAGTTCGATTAGATTTGCACAATAAAACAGATTTAATAAAAAATAATAACAATATTACTTATTGGTTCATTAAAAAATAGTCTGACAATATAAAGCAATACAAAATAATTCCTTTGACGAGTAATAAAATTAATAATAATGTTAGCCATTAACAACATCAATAACTCCTATGACTAATAACTTGGTCGCTTTAGCGTTGTATCTGAATACTAATTTAAGTTTAGTAATGAGTAATGACTTTTTGACATGTTCAAATTCGATTTGTTAATTTCATAGCTCCTTACTGAGACCCCTTTTGATCAACTCACCATTGACAAGCAGCGTAGCATTCACTTTGATTTCTCCAGCTGGACTCTTGGCCGTACATGTGTAGATGCCGGAATCACTGGGCTTCGCATTCGTGATGATGAAGGCATTTTCCTCACGAATCACCTGAAGACGACGTTCGGTAGCCGCGGGAAAATCACTCGCCCCAAACTTTTGGAGAGCTATTTCCGGAGTAGGATCTCCGCTGGCGGAGCACACCAAGCGAGCTGTTTCACCAGCATCCAGGGTAAGATTCGAGGGAACGTGTAAGAAGCTTGGATGAACTTAACAAGGAAAAACCATAGTTAATATAGGGATATTCATAGAGATTACGATGATCAGGGACTTACTGCCAATGGATATTTGTAGCTTTGAGGAATAAGTTGTGCCAAATGCATTGGAGACGACACACTGGTAGCGTCCAGCACTTTCGTAGCTGACATTGGAGAGACGCAGATAGCCATAAATTTGTGTCTGATTCGTGCTCTGATCGTGATGTATTTGGGTTTCTGTGCTGGCGCCATCGTGCACAGTTTGTCGCTCCACAACGTGCTGATTGTCGTGTCGCCATATGATCTTCAGCTCGTCGGCAGCGGCCATGACGGCGGCAGCTGGAGAACTGGCAACGCACTCCAGCGTTATGTTGGCGCCCTTTACAGCCAGCATGTTGCTGGGCTCCTTTTGCAGCACAGGTTTGGGCGAATCAGCTGTTAATAAATCAATGAGTGTTTAAATTGAATTAAAGACAGTCGGGGGATTAACTTACAGCACACCAGCTCCGAATTGGTGAGTGTAAACATCTGGCGATCGAGCAAATGCTCCGGATAGCCACAAATCACATTAGGCTGCAGTTGCTGGGCCTGGGAGCCGAAGCGGGTGATTAGCCACTGACGGAACCAAATCAGATCACAATCGCATATAAAGTTGTCGGACTTGAAGGTTAGTTTTTGTAGCTTCACCATGTGATCCAAAGCCATCGGTTGTATGCTGGCCAAGGCGTTGAAACCCAGATTCAAATGTTCTAGATTGTTCAGACCAGTGAGTGCCTTGCTGCTGATCTGCTTCAAATTGTTGCCATGGAGATCGAGACGACGCAGTTTGCGTAACGCCTTGAAAGGAGCCGCAGCAGACTGATCCTCAATGATCCAGGCAAGATTATTGCGACGCAGATTCAATTCCTCAAGATTCTTGACACAATCGAAAGTATTCTCCGGCAGATATTGCAATTTGTTGTGGGACAAATTCAGTTGCTTCAATCGCTTTAGGCAAAACAAATGCTGTGGCTTAAACTCGGAAATATAGTTATGAGAGAGATCTAAAGATTCCAAGGATTGAGTAAACTCCCACGTGTCGAGTTCAATACGCGTTATCGAGTTATTCGACAGGCTCAAATGATGCAACTTTGTCAAGTTAAACAGACCTTGTCGGGATAGAGAACTGATTCCATTGTCGTCCAGTTCGATACTCTCAATGTTACGCATCACATGAAACACTCCATCCTGTAGGGTTTTTATGTTGTTGGCCTTCAGCTGGAGCTTCTGCAGCGACAGCAGGCCCCTGAAGGTGGACCAGTTGATCTCCAGTTGATTGTTGTTGAGAGTGCTGCGAAACCAGAGGAATAGAACTTATTAGAAAAAACCATCCACATTTAAGTGAACTTTTACCAGCCCTTATGGACTTTGAGATCTAGTTGTTCACAAAGACGAAGCTGGGAACTTACAGTTTTTTAAGCCGACTCAAATTCTTAAACACGCCCATCGGCAAGCTGCTCAGTCGATTGTTGTTCAGCTCCAGATCAGTGAGGTTGTTCAACATGGCGAAGGCATGCTCATCGACGCTTCCGATCTCATTAGAGTTGAGAATTCTGCAAACAATTAGTTGAACAGCTTATATTATATTTATTTATTAAAGAACTTACAAATGGGCCAATCGATTGGGTCTCAGAAACATATTTGCCTCGATGCTGTGCAGCTGATTCTTGCTCAGATCTAGGGACTTCAGTCTCGGGAGCATGGCCAAAGCCTCACTCGAGATGCGCTGTATTCGATTGTTGGCCAAGTTAAGCTGCCTTAGAGACACCAGGCCCGTTAGCTTGGGCATAACATCCAACTGATTGCGTTTTAAAGTCCTGCAGAGAAGAGCGAACAAATTGGCATGAATAAAGGACCTAATTAGCTATTTAGTTATACATTAGATCTCAGATGTTCTAAAGTTTCGGTGAGCTAAGCATTCCATAACTTAAAGCTTTCAAAGCTTAATTGGATACGTTAAAACAAGGACTCTTTTATAAGAACCATTGATCATACAACTTTCTGGAAATATTTACGTGCTTTTAATTTTGTAACAAAAAAGATTAAACTTGCTAAAAATAAATGTACATTATAAGACAAAAGTAATAAATTAAAATTATAGCTAAGCTTAATAATTTAAAACAAAAAAAATATATTAAATGAAACAAATGTTTATAAGAAAATTAAATATTTAAAGTTTTCTAATTAAAAAACAAACGCAATTATGCAATAAATATACAAACTATTGGTTATGTAACTGTTTTTCAATAAAACTAATATATGTTTTAAAATTCAAATTTAAAACAAAATATTTTGCAAAACACATAGAAGTTACTACTTATTCTTTTAAACCATTTTTTATTTTTAAGGCTATTAAATGGCATCTGATTTATAATACTTTATGGCATTTTCGGTCGCTTCTTTACAAATATTTGACAGATGGCATACTTAATACCCTATAATACGAGCAGCCATTAAATAATCCCCCAAAAGCTTTGCATTTTTTTTACATTATCTATTTTAGATAATAATTAAATATTTGTCGTTTTTTTTGGCATACTCACAGTTTGTGTAATTCGGGTAGATTCCGTATCGCGAGCACAGTGCTGTCGTTAAGTTTGTTGCCTGCCAGATGCCTGAGGAGGAAAACAAAGCGAATAATAATGTTAGTTGATTGGATTTGCGTGGTGTGTAATTAATGCAGTAAGTGACTGCAATTATGCTGCAATTACTGATAACTGATACTGATAAGCAATTATTGATGCATTGACGTCAATAACTGATGGCAGCCGACGGTGTGCATAAATTTGCAATGCATTAAATTGATTAAATCGCAACCCTCAAAAAAACAAAGTAACTCAATTGTTAAGCACCATGACTGACTGGCAGATACCCTGTTGAAAGTATTATTGGTAGTTGTAAAACCCCAGAGTTATTTAAATTTTATGATTACAATCGGTTAGTTTAAAATTCTGCGGGATTAAAATTCGTAAATTATTTATGTAATAGCATTAAAAGCCCCGTTTGTAGTGACACAGTATGTAGGGTATTGTTAAATAACTGTAATTTCAAATGCGAGGGTTGTTGCAAATGTTTGTGGGGGTTGTGCGAAGGGTTGCTTGATTTCGCGTCGTTCACTTACAGCGTTTGCACATAGTTGGGCAGGGCTGGCACACTCTCCAAATGCAGCTTATCACAATCAAAGAACACATTGAGGCACTTGCACTCCTTTGGGCAATTGATGTTGTTGTTGCTGTTCTTGGAATTTGCATTCGCTGATTCGGCAGCTGCCAGAGCCTTCTCTGCCTGCTCGTACTGGCGGCCATCGTCGGATACAAAGCCGTTCGTTTCCAGTGAAGCAGAGGGAATGGAAGGCGCTGCTGCTGCTGTTGCTGCATCAGCACCAGCAGATATTTCCATTGGAATATGAAATGCTGCAAAATCGTCCATTGTCACATCTTCAGATTCGTCTTCGTGCAGTGGCAGAAAACGTTGACGCTGGCGATGCTGATGCGCTGCTGCTGCCGCCAGCGCTGCCGTATTTCCGTTGACGTTGCCACTGCCACTGCCACCTCCGTTATTCTTCGCTAACATCGCAAATAGTTGTTTTTGCGGCAGCTGTTGATTGTAGGAGGCGCCGCCCGATTTAAGCAGAGCGCTCAGCGGTGATGTTAATGATTCGCCAGACGTTGACGTAGAAGCTGACGGCGCTGCGGCAGCACCGGGTACGAAGCTTTGACAAATTGTTGTCGTTGTTATCAGCAGCAGCATGCACGTAATTATTAGTAATTTATTGATTTTGAAGTCATTGGTTGTTGTTGTAATATAATTGCAATTATCATTATGGGCGCCTTTAATGGTTGCTGTTGTTGCTTTTGTTACTGCGTCGTGGCTGTTTTGTTGCTGTTTGCGTCGCCGCCGGCGCCGTCGCCACTTGGTACACATGCTCAGTGTTGCGAGGCGTTGCAGCAGAATTGACGTCGTCATTAGAATTTTGCTAATGTAGTTGTAGTTGTAACTGATTTTATTATAGTTTTCACTGTTGTCGTTTTTGCTGCTGCTGCTGTTGTTGTTGTTGTGGTTGCATATTCGTCGCTTTCGATAATTATTAAACTTTGTCGTTGCTACAGCACATTCGCAATCCTTATCCCTTTGCCTTTCCTGTTGTTTGCCGTTTATTGCTGAAACGTGCATTTTGCACACTTTTGCTTTTCTCTTGTTGTTTTTGCTATTTATTTGTTTTTTTTTTATGCTTGATAAATTCGTTCGATTTCAACTTTGCATGCGGTTTTCATTCGCATTTCGGTTCCGTTATTCCTGCGCTGCCGCCATACTGGCAGAGGCCTCGCCAATGGCCAGTGTTGTAAAACTCGATGTCATTTTTGTCAATTTTTAGTTCGTCTTCATGATCAGCACCTGCAAGCAAAGAGAAAGAGTTTCGTTAAGATTAGAAACGTTGTCGTATCAAGATTTATAATCATTAGGCAAATGATTATTAATCCATAGATTATAGATTAACATCCATTTGGGTGTGTGAGCCAAAAAACGAAATCACACACTCACAAATAATTAAATAATAACTAATTAAAGCAGAGTTGCCAAATGGCTGGCAGTGTGCAAAATAAATGCTCGTTAAATTAAAATACGACCGGATGTTTTTTTGTGCAAAAAAAAAAAAATAATAACACGAACAATAATAAACACAAACAACAAAAACATAAGCAGTAGCAAAATCAGCACAGCATCAGATTTAAAATGCCGAGTGCATAAAAAAGAAAGACATAATAAAAAATATCTTCAACTTGTTGGAAATTGTGCAGTGTTTTGCATTTTGTACTTTGGGTCCAAAGCACTCACACATATACAGAACACACCTACAGACACATGCACACACAAAGCACAGCCACATGCAGTGTAAAGAAATTCGTTGACATTCAGATTCAGATAAAGAATGCTGCGCACATTTTGCTATCAGTTTAATTGGTGCATGCTCGACGTCAAAATTCTCAGTAATCATTTGATGATTTAGAAAGAAAAAAAAAATCAAATAAAAGTTAACGTTTTATGGTCTGGAAACCCAAAATAAAAACCAAACCCAGTGTACTAAAAAACAATACAATGCGTAACAAGCAGAAAGAGGCCTTCCTGACGCCATATATTATATATATTTTTGATTAGAATTTCACATACTATAGGAGTCCGGATTATGCAAACATATCCTATAGCTCCCATAGGACAAATCGGTCATAATTGCGCAGTACAACTAATACGGGTTATTTACATTTGGTTCGCTTGAATTTAGACTTTCATACAATTTTGTTTTGTCACTTGTCTCCAACAGCTTTGTTTATAAAGCTGAGTAAATGTACTATGTTGGTAATAAAGACGGACAGACAGAGTGCCGTTTAATAACGATATTATAGTTGGTAAGATTAGAAAATATCTTTATATTGACTTGAAATAAGCATATAATAATTTATAACCATTTCAAAATGATTTGAAAACCAGAAGAGTTTCTTTACTTGTTTTTAATAAGCATATTTGCACTATTTACTTACTAATAGAAGGATTAATATTATATCTGAAATCTAAAAATTAAACGAATTATTTTACAATTAACTTTGCAACTAACATTTATATAAACATTTAAATGTTTCCTCGTTTTTATGGTTAACATACACTTCAAAAAGCTGTTTGGTATTTATTGCTGTTAAAATTTAATTATTTTTAAATTAATAATATTTTTTAAAGCGCTGACTTCAAACATCATTACAATTCACGGGAAATTCTACTCGTAGTATTGAAGGCTTTTCAAGATCATTTTTCGAATTCACAGTTATATTCTTCAAATGCAATTCAATTAACCAAACCCCAGGTGCATTTTCCATTTGGTTGTGCTGCAAATTTAGCGTTAATAGAAAACTTCTAACTTGGCTAATACAGGTTTACAGACATGTTTAGCTCAGAAACAATTTTCCCAGGCAAAAACACACCCACCAAAAAGGGCATCAAATGTAAAGCGGGCGGGTAAAATGGGGTGGTGAGGTATGCTGTCTCGGCGGCTGCAAAAACTCAGAAACGGCCGCAATTACCGCACCAGACATGCCCATATACATATATATAAATATATAAACTTACTTAGCGGGTATGTATCGTATCGAATAAGCTATATAGAGAGTAGAGAGGCCGCTTTTTCTGGCCCGGCTACTAAAAATGGTCTGGCACACACACATACAGATACATACACCCGTTAAAATGCCCAGACAACCAAATTTAGTAACAACAACAACAAGATCGGCTAAAGAGCAAAGCGTAATGAAATCAAATAAAAAAGTGCCCGACAGTTGGGAAAAGCGAGGAAAACTAGAAAGAAGAACCGCTATAGCTGTAGCATTTTTCTTCAAAGAGTTTTTCATTTCCACACATACACACAAATTTCTTACCACAACTTCTAAATTTTAAATTTTTCTGTACAGACTCCTCCTGGGTCTATATATAGTCGAGTTCATACCGAGTTCTTCTTGCTCAAGTGTCCAAAGTGAAGTGTTTTTGATTAGTTTCAGTTTACATCAAAATATAGCATGAGTATACAATAGTATAAACAACAGTTCTAACAAATTGGCCTCAATATTTTGTTGTAGTTGCTTGTACCACTTCCCCAACTATCCCAACAAGTTTGTCTCACAGTTGGATAGATAAGTTATTTTATGGTATATATAGATAGATACTCTCATGTAGGGTCTGGTCTCTCCAAATACATATATCCATCTCGCTCTAGCTATCGGCTTGTACGCAGCACTCCTGCAATTATCTAATCAATAGGTTCGCACTGTCCACGATCGAGTTATTGAGGCGGTATCTACAGAGGAAATCAATTTGTAGTGCCAGTTCTATGGGTGGAAATATCAACAACATTTATTGGAGCAGATATGTTGAGCAGTTATAACTTCTCAGGGTAAATATTTAGTTATAGTTGGTCACTTTGCTGTCTTAAAGTAAAGTGTATTTTGATACTCTTAAGGTTACAAATGAGAAGAACTTTGAATTTTATCTGAAAAGATCTTTTTAATAAAGTTCATGTGTATCTGTTGTTGAATCTCCCAAGTTTGAATTTAAGCAAATATCAATCAATTTATGATCCAACACCTCTGTATATTTTAATGACACCTTTTGCAGATTTGTCCCGATGTCGATTAATTAATCTATCGATCAATGTCTCATGCTGTGTGGTTGCCAATCACAATCGATGACAGTTTCGTGTCTATCGATCAATGTGTTGGAATTCCAAATATATTGTCGTTTTCTCATATTTATTGAATTAATTCTATTTTTTGCTTTTCTCATATAAATTAGGTAAAGTAACGATACAATTTTCACACACCAATCAGCGACGTTCATTCTCCACTAATTTCCGTAAAACTTCAAATTGGACCGCCATTTTGAATAGATTTGCATGTATAAACAAGTTAAGTTAATCTAACTGATTAGCATAAGTTCTGCAAGACAAAAAATTATAGAAAAAAAAACCCAAAAAACAAGAGCCTCAAAATCTAAGGGCAAAACCCACGCCTATTAATATTTGTATTTGTATCTTTCGGGTTTAAGCTTTCACTTTGAACTCATTTTTGGACAGGTAACAGCTTAGAGACAACAACAAGCAACAAAATGAACGACTGGCAAATTTAAATGCAAATTACTGCTTTTATTTTTAATATTAATTTTTTAACTTTGTCAACTCCCTCACAAATTTATTAGATAACGGTACAAGGCGGGTATTGTTATTGTTTTCTTACGAAAACCGACAAAATGTCGACGTTGTTAGCTGTCGCTGTCGTTGTCGATGTCGATGATATGATAATGCCACAGATAAATATACAATGAATGGGTTGGGGAAACACAGCTACAGATACAAGATACATTAGACCTACATCCACACATACATGCATATCCATATATATATCTATGTGGGTATGTATGTATTATGCTTAATGATCGTTAGACACAAAACAATAACATCATTTTTCATTAGATTTTTAGAGCAGATTGGAACATTTAGAAAGAGACAAAAGACAGCACTTAAATATTGATGCTCCCTGCAAAGGTCATAAAAAAAGTCAAAGAAATGTTAGTAATGGCATTTCAAAATTTCATGTTTTGTTTTAAATTAAATTTATATAACATTTGTTTTGTAGTTGTAACATTTGTTGTTAAAACATTTCAGTTGGACTTAAATTAAGACAAACACAAAATAAAATTCGCCTGAGGCTGCATTTTTATTTGTCTTAATTTTGTACCTGTTGCCTGTTGATTTTCGTTTTTAACATTTAAATTGGTAATTTTGTACATTATGTTGATGTTGTTGATTTTTTTGATGCCCGTTTTTCAGCTTTTCAGTTTTTCTGCTGGCTCTGTTCGTTTTTGTTTTAGTCGCTGTTGTTTTTGTCGCCCACTGTCTTTTCTCTCTCTCTCTCGCTCTCTGTCCTCTTGTTGTTTCTATTTGTGTCTTTCTTGTTGTTGTTTATTGCCTTTGCCAAATGAATAAAAATATTTACAATATTTTTTGTGAATAAACTGAGAGTGCGTATGTATGTGTGGTCGTTGGCGTAAAAAAAACACTGCTATAGCCAAAGCGCAAGCAGTGGGCGGCCAGTAATTTGAGTGGGGAAACGTTTAAGTGTGGGGAAGTGCGGTGCGGTGTGGTTATAGGGGGATGAGGTAAAGTTGAGTTAAAAGCAGCTGCAGCTGCAGTTGCAAAACTGCAACCACCACACATACACAAACAATAACAACAGTGGAGCAAAATGATGTAAATATATAATGGATTGAAAACATCTAATGTACTAGTATTTTGTACTTAATTTCATAGCACATTTACAGCTTATTTGTGTTATTCATTGCATATCTAATGTCTTTAGTTGATTTCGGCTACATCCGCCTTCTGAAATTAATTGAATTTAATTGCTCATAAGCTGCTTTCCAAGAATTGAAAAGAACTGATCAACGAACACTTGTCAAATAGATCAAACATTATATTGTATATATGTACATACATGTAAACATGTGTAAGTAAACGGGCATGTGTGTCACTTGTCTAATTTGTATGTTTCTTTTCAACAGTAATCGATTCGATTCGCCGTGATCAAGCAGCAATTGAAAGCACATGAAATTTTTTCGCTACCCAGTCTAATGTCTCCCCTTCCACCCAACTCCTCACAATTAGTTTCTTGTTTGCAGTGTCAGCAAAAACAACGAAGCAGCAGCAGCCACCAACAACAACAATAACAGCTAAAGCAACATGTTGAAGCAGCCGTTTTGTCGCGTGGTGTCTCCGGTTCTCTTCTCTCGATCTTCACGTCTGCGTGGGCACGAGAACGGAAACAGTGTGCAGGCAACGTTGCTGCTCTGCGCAGTCGACGTTACGTCAATGCGTTGTCTATGTATTTGCTTGCTTCGCGTATGTATGAGTGTGTTTGTGTTCTATATGGCTTATAATAATAACATAAAAGGTAAAAACGTTGCCTATTGCCGCGCTGTCTGTGGCGACTAATTAGGTAACGTGCCAGCAAAAGCAACAGCGACACAAACAGAAACAAATAGAACCCATGATAAGAGCAGCGCAGTTGCTGCGCAGCAACATCGACGCAAATAGCAACATAAATTTTGCACAGCCACGCACATATACATACACAATCACACACACTTGTGCACTGGCAGACAGAGTAAAATAAAAATCCAATAAGAAAGCAACTGCCAGGCTGTCTGCCAGCGGCTGCCGCTCTGGTGCTGAGCTCGTTGTTGTTGGTTTTGTTTTTGCAAAAATAAATTTTATTTTGTAGTCATTAATTTTCCACTCTAGATACGAGCGCGAGACGCAGCCTTACCACCATCCCTCCACCTCGCCCTTCCCACACCACAGTTGGGTCTCGCTAATTAAATAACTAAAAAAGAGTATTTTTTATAATTGCTGACTTATTTCATTGCCTTCTGCTTGGATGCTTTGCAACGGTATTTAAAAATGCTAATGTGTTAGATGAAGGGCGGTAGAGGGAGGCGACAAACACAGTTAGCGAGAGAAGTTTGATCAGTTAGCAGCACTTTTGTGGCTTTCTTTCATTTGACATTTTCAAGTTCAACTTGACGCAATTAGTTTATGCATAATTTGTTTGTGTGCGTGCGTATGTGTGTGCATGTGTGTATGTAAATAAGTACTTGTTTGTATGTATAATAAATTAACGTCTTTTTTTATCGCGTTAATGATAAACCGTTTTGCTTGATTGCTCTAAGGCACATAAATAACAAATAAACAAAGCATTTTGTTATTGTTCTTATTGTTATTGTTGTTGTTGCTGTTGGGTGTGACTTGATAAGAGAGTGTGACTTGTGATAGTAGTTATCATATGCCAAATTGTGTTCCACTTCACACTGCCCAGGGTAGAATGGCAATCAGGTCTACTCGGCTTAGCGAAACAACCTTGAGAAGCGATAAAAACAATATTGTACTGAATGTTGGGTCAACAATCGAACTTACTTAACAAAGATCTATTTAAAGGTATCAGGAATCGTTTGTACCAAGTTTAAACTTAATTTTAAGGAGGGAGTAAACTATTAGAATAAAATAAGAGGACGTAAAGATTATATTCTTCAAGTTTGATTCGAAAGAAAAAATCCCTAATAATAATGACTGAATATAACACGGGATCATATATTTGTTTCTTGGTCTACTTGCGTTACTAGCATAATTCAAGACAACAATTTTGAAATTTAGGAAACTCACAAAATAAATAACTATACGATAACAAATTTAATAAAACTTCCCAACTAAATTTTTAATTCTAGAAATTAAAGAAAATAAATACATTTTTGGAATAACAAACAGTTTTAACTATCATCTAAAGTTTAAGTATTACTTTTCATTCACACTGAACTCTAAGCCATAGGTGTGAATAATATGAAGATTTAATTTTAATTAAAACTGTAACGTTTTGCCAATTCTATAGGTAACTGATATGAATAGAAGGTTTAATTTATTTAGTTGTACTTATGTATGTCACGCTATTTTATATAAATTGTGGCGCAATTTTCCCACTAATCTTTTCATATCTTGTCTGATTTTATACAAATCGTTGTTGTTTGATAGCCAAAATATCGTACGTGATGTCATATACCCTGCTCACAACTGTGGAAAGGGTGTTTGCTTTTGGGAAAATTGTTAGAGCAATATTGCTAGAGCAATATTCTAAGCGTGTTATCATTCGAGACGATAAGCCTTACCAGACTTACGACCGCGTTCAGATAGTGGACTAAAGTGAACTTTTTGCCGGATTTTTAATACTCAATTCAATTTCTTTTGATACGCTTTCTCACCTTGAACTAAAACGGTGACTTTTAAGTCCCAAGTTCATAAATAAAGGTTTCAGATAGAGTCTTAAGACATAGAAGCAGATGGAGACGGAGCAGAAGAAGACGAAGGCGGTTCAGAGGTGGGTGAAATGCCCAGCAGCGCATTCAAATTAATCCGAAGTGCAATGATTTTCGATTTAATTTTATTTTGTTCAATTTTGTTGGCTGGCAATGCGGCTCAAGAAAATCTTCAGGCATGTCAAGTTGGGTTCCATTCAAAAAATAAAAAAGAAACGACGACAACAACAAAAGCTACAAAATGCGGGCAGTAAAGAAACGAAGCGCGGCTGTCAAAAGATCTTAACGATGGACAAAAAAAAAATAAAATAAAAGAGAAAAACAGTGAAACGATCCTGCCAAGAGAAGACTTAAAAAAAAGCAGCAGTTCTGTCAGAGTTCCCAAGCGAGTGGGAGATAGACAGAGGAAGAGAGACAGGGACAGAGCGAGCCAAGTGAGAAAACCAAGCGCGACACCAACACCAAAAACCGGCTTATGGGCCAAGCGTTTTATGTACGAGTACGTTCTCCTGCCAAGGGAATTGAATTGAATTTCCAGTCCGACGTTCAAATTCTGCCTTTGCCTTTTTCGAAGGTGTGAAGAAAAAATAAAATACAAAGCCCAACGTCAAACGGCAACAACAACAATGGCACAAAAGCAACACAGCACGAAATTCTGAAAAACTTTAAAAAGAAAACGAAGTAGAAGAAGAAGATGGAAAGGAATAAACGAACAAAATAACAACAACAATGTCCGAAACGAAATGAAACGAAATCAACTGCCGATCTGCGGAACAGAACCAAAAGAAACTGAAAACTGGATTGAGCCTTGTTTTCCAGTGCGAGACAGAAAGAGGGACACGGTGAGAGACAGAGAGAGTGAGAGGACAGAGGCATGGGGCAGACTCTTTGGGATTTTAGAGTTATTCTTGCTATGATCTCTGCATGTGTTTTGTGTGCGTGCTAGAAGCATCTGTTTCTCTGGATTCTGTTGTTTTTTGCCACTTTGGTCATTTCTGACAGATATCAAGAGCTCTGAAGGCAGCCGCTGTCCGCTCTCGAGGTGAAAACTACTTATAATAATAAGGAAGCCTTATACTCTCGTAAATAGGTTCATTTCGATATTGGATCATTCAACATTAACGACTGGCTTCAATACACTACACCTTTTTGTCTACATAAACTGCATTTTGTTCAAACAATAAAAAATATTCTACAAGGAATTGAATTCGATTTCTTTAGAAAGTAATTGAACATTTTTGAATAAGCAAACCTTTTAAATAATATCAAGGGTTTTTTAAGTCCTTCCTAAAAGATTTTTCTGACAAATGATTTAAATCCTGAAATTTTAGACTTAACAGTTTGCGTACATTTTTTTAAATCATATTTGGAACAAAAAAAAAGTTTTATTTTCCATTAATTTTAAGTTACCGATTAATAAAAAAAAATAAATAATTAAAAAATTTTATTACATTTTTTTTAATGAATAATTAAAAAATGAGACAAAAAATAGTAATTTTATTCAAAAATATATAAAATTAAAATATGCAAAAAATATAAATTGTATTTGTGTAATTTTTATTATTTTACTTCTCAACTATTTTACAATTTTGAAGTATTCTTCAAATAATTCACAGAACTTTTGGATCATACATAAAACCTATCGTCTATTAGGCCAATATAAGTATTTTTGAATATAATTTCACCAATGTACTCCACAGGTGTGTACGTAGCTCAAGTATCTGAACGCACACACACAAACACACGTCAGCATAGATACCCACATAAGAACAACAACAAAAAAACAGACAACTATTCAACTTCGAACCGAATCTGATTTCTGAAACTGATTGTATATGCGTTGCTTTTGTTGTTGTTGACGTTTCTTCCCAACGTCAGTTCGAGTTAAACCTACGAGGAATCCTCAAGATACATACACTCACACACATACAGATACAGATACAGATAGAAAGCCACATGGAGGCGACGCGTCGGTTGGCTTAAATTGGTTTTTATTGTTGCTGCACATGTCCATGTCCATTGTTGGTGTTGCCGCTTCGTTTTGACCATATTTCTTCTTGTTGTATTTTTCCCCATTTGTTGTTTCTGTTGTTGTTGTATTTTTTACCTTTCTTTGAAGTCGCATTTAATTCTTGGCGTGTTTTTTCTTCCTCCTTCTTTGGCTTCCAAGTCGACGTCCACGTCCAACTCCACTGCCAAAGGTGTGAAGAAAAGAATTTTTCTGAGCAATAATCTTGATGCCTTTTTAAGATTTGTTGCTGCTGCTGCTGCTGTCGCTCTTCTTTTTGTTCGTCTTCTACTTGTTTTTGTTGTTGTTGCTCCTTAGTTGGAGCTGCATTTTTGTTGTTGTTGTTGTTGTTGTAGTTCGTTTCGTTCCGTTTCGGTTAAAAAATGGTTTTGGGGCCTCAAGAAAATTTACGCCATAAAATGTGAAAATAATTGGATAAACTCGTACTCGCACATCTCCTTTTTGAATGCATTTCAAATTGCTAATGATGGGAGCCTGCTGCAAGCTGCCCCCAGTTACCAGAGTTGCCACAGTTGCCAGAGTTACTACCGTACCGATTCCTTCCGTGAGACAAGCTAAGAAATTTCATGGACAGTTTCGAAGGCAAACCCTCAAACTCAAGTCTTAGCAAAGTTAACCAGTAAAGCGGCCATTAAATGCATTTATTTATGAGACCCAACAGATTAAAATCTTGGTCAAAATTGCAGCTCATATGCATACGAATATGTTTGAGTTAACGAACGAATACAAGTATTCACACTTATATTCTGATTTGATGATATTGAATTTAACTGGAATTCACACCTTGAGGCGGCTTAAACCCCTACCTGCTCCTCTGCGCCTTTCCAGATTTCCAGCTAAATATATTTTAATGAAAAAAAAGCGAGTCATGAAAAATATATGGGAAATTTCCAAGGGAAAAATCGTGGCAGATTCTCACTATCTTTTTAATTAAATCTCGCTAAGAAATTAATGATTAATTCTTTGCAATTACTTCAATCGATACTTAGTTTCCAGCTAAATCATTAAAATTTTATAACAATAATGAAAATAATACTTAAGGTTATCAGTATCAGCCCAGACAGAATGCTTTAGCACCTTCCGTGTGATAATGGCAACAATTGAAAACACCTCTCGTTTCACCTCATTAGCATCTACCACATACCCTTGTAACAAAAAATAATAAGTTTGACTTGAGCTTAAACAACAATCGACTGAAATCGTGCAAAAAACCCCCGGGGAGAAAGCTACATGCGCAAAAGGAGCGGGGAGAAAAACCATCACGAACAGTGAGCAACGGAAAAGAGCACAGAACCTCATTACTAAATTGCATTAAGTGTAATTATAACTAATTAGAAAAAAGAATAATAAATAAATAGCATGCTTAACTGGAAAAAAAAACTGGAAAAATGAAAACTTAAAAATAAACGGTGTCAAACAACTAATACCCTCTCTGGTTGTAAAGATATTGAAATGTTGTAGTTTAAAGGAATTGATTTGGAAATGTATAAATTAAAATACATGACGAAAGTCTCTTTTCGAAACATTATTCTCAGACTTTTAATCGCATAATTTTATAATTTGTTTATGATTTAGTAAAAAATAAAATATTGATATTTCCCTAATAAGCAAAGCTCCCTCTACAAAAGTGTATAACTCATAAATGGAATGAAAAAAAAGTAGAATAAGGCAAAGCAAAACTATAACAACTATACAAAAACTACATTTTCGCAATTGTTTTCATATGCTTTTCTCTGCCAAGACCATGAAAAGTTATTAAATCCATTGAAATTGCTGGGGAAATGAGGTTGCAATTCGCAAATTGTATTGCAACTAAAAATGAGTAATAAATGAGTAAATTGAGTAAATATTTAACCGTATGGAAATTTTTAGAGGGAGAAATGACATAGTAATTAATGAGGAGATTTCTAAAGAGATTTGTTTTAATATGATCTATACTTTTTTACACTGAAACTAATTTATTAAGCAACAAGCTAATGACTTTAAAATTTTAATCTAATTGGTATGTAACATATAACTATTTTATAAATATTTAGGATGCCTATTATATTTCATAAATCAACAATTTATTTTTCGATTTTTTTTTTTAATAGCAACATTTAAATTTGCAAAACATTCCGGACTTAAATATATTTTTGAATAGATAGTTCACATTAGTTTATGATTTTTATCATGCAAATTTGGTCTCTAAGTCTGGGTTTTATTCTTATCCATCGGGAGTTATTAGGAGCTTTAATTTACTATTAATATACATTTTAGATGAAAATCAAAATATAGTTATATTGTGAATGTCTAAAAGATTTTTTTAAATATTAAGTAAATGACAATGCTTTAGCAGTGATTAGTATAAAAGTAATTTTGTAGAGCCAATCTAGTCAGCTTAACTACTGATAAAAGTCTCCAGATTAAGGTTAAGTGTGGAATAATGGCGCATACCGAGACTGTACCAGAGATTTGTACAATTGGTTGTTCAATTACCACACTCAAAACAACAACAACAAAGCAGATATGGAAACTGAGCATTTTGAGAGGCGGTACAGACATTAGCATTAGTCCATGGCTTAGCTGCGGTCAAAAGATGCAAAGTGAGAGAAACGGGCACAATGAACCTGTGGCCTTAGGGGGCAGAGCACAGGGGCAGGGGGCAGGGGTTAAGTAAGGGTAAAGGGGCAGGCAAAATAAATCATTTAATATAGCGCGCCATTTATCATCAAACATTGCTGCATATCATTCTTCATCTTGGCACACACACACACGCACACACACTCTCACACGTACACATACATGCTCGAAAACAGTTGGGTGCCTGAAGCTGAGGAGTCGACAAAATAAAAGTGGAAGTAGAAATAGAAGAAGTGTTGGTAATTTTAGTTCAATTGGCTGAGAACATTCAATTCGTGAACAAAATCTGCTGTTTAAATCAGTTTATTCTTCTTTATATTTATGAGAATAATAAATATATTAAGCTAATGTGTTTTTTAAAACCAGAAGATTTATATGTTAATCTAATCTCAGCACAGCACAGCACAGTACAATAAACGATAAAGTTCAATGAATGCATTCATTTTAATAACTTGTTCATTGTACTTTTTATGAACGGAACGACACAACTCTAAATAGAAGCCAAATTTGGCGTGTGCTCAGCAAAATGAATGAAGACTGATGGATGGCGGGCGGATGGTGGTGTCGGGGCTGGGGACGAAATTACTCACCTATCAAGCGGTCGAGGTGGGGGTGCGGGTGAAGCAAACTGCGGCTGCAGTCATATAAACAAATTGCGCTTGAAAGGCGAACGAAGTAGCCAAAATGTCTGCCTCGACTGTGGGATGTGGGTGTGTGTGTTAGTGTTAGTTATATACATACACATATCTACTTATGAATGTGTGAAAGAAATGTACAAATATGTTTGGCAGGCCGTCTAACTCTGTCTGTTTGTCGTATCTTTTCTAGTGAACGATTCTGTGTTGTTTATTCGTCACTTTAACACGTTCGATGCTGACGCTTGTGTTGCCAGTGGGCAGAGACTGCGACGCAACGTCACTGACACCGACATAAACTCACTCACACACATGTTCATGCATACACACGTACTGAGACAGAATTTATTTTTATTTAATGCGCGCTTCACATACATATATGGCGTGTGTGCTTATGTGTGAGATGCATGCAATGCCTATCAAGATTGAAAATGGATTTTCGTTGATTGTTTTCAATTTTGTACACAAAACGTGCCGCAGTCGCTGTGGCATTTAACAAAACTGAACTAAAAAAAAGAAGTGCGTAACTAACAAAACGATGTAAAGTTAAACAGAAATAAAAATCATGTACGTACGTATGTGTATGTATTTATTTTGTTATTGCTGCTGCGGTTGTGATTTTATGCTCGCTCACGAGCGCTTATTTTCCTCTCTCTCTCACACATTCACTCACTCTTTGGTTTACACTCTGTCACAAGCACTCGCTATTAGAATTTTAGCTGCCTTATAAAAGGCAGCACGTTATGGTTATTTTGTGTTATTTAACTAAAAAATATCACTTGCATTTAATAATATTATATTTTTACTTTGTTTTTGTATTGATTCGCAACACGCAAGCTTTTGTTTCCGATTAATTAAGCGTGGAAATTAAGTCTACTAAACGCGACGCGACGACCTCCCTCTTCGGGAACTGAACGAGAACTAATAATTGAAGAGTATTTTTCTTTCAAGTGCTAAACGTCACAGCTGCCTTCAAGCAGCAACGCCATCTTTTGTCTGTTCGTAAAAGCAATTTAAATAAATAAATTCGCGCACAAAGCATATCTACCGAAGCTCAACAAAATCTTATTTTAAAGTTAAGAGAAAAAACACGGTTATAAACTTGTATACTTTTTAAAGTTTCGATTTAAGCAACATATATTCGTTTTACATGTATATTTTAAATACCAAATAGCGCCACCTTTTGTGGGTTAGCGAAACATAAACTACTATTTTGTGGGATGCGATTTATACTTAGTCTTCAGATTTAATTAAATCTTTCTAAGAATTGTTAGTTAAAATTAAGGTTAATTAAATTAATATTATACATCGAGAAATCGACTACTTTCCCTTTGTTTCACGGTCGCAAGCATTTTTGATCCCATTATTATCACAGCCCTTAGTATTTTTGTGAACATAAGTATTTAGGTATTTTTTTTTTATCTATTTATCGATAGTTCTGTCGCCGTAAACCAATCCATCAATTCTACATCTACAAATTTAAAATGGACCATATTTCGTTAAACTTATTACGCAAATAGAAAAATAATTTCGCACTATCTGATTAAAAATAAAAGTACTGCTTAGTGCTTAAATTAAATAATAAAATGTCGGTTTTATATACAGTAACAAAAACAGTATCGAAACGTCTTTTCCAAGACACAGCCAGCAATGTGATAACAAGGACTCAGCATCCCACAAGAGCAGCTCCAGTATATGGTGCTCCTTTGATCCGCCAGATCTGGGGCTATGTGGCGATCGCCTTCAATCAAGTAGATGCCGATCGCTTGGCCAAAGTAGGACCAAATCGCCTCTGTGCCGAGTGGATGATCAAGAACGGTGGAGGTGTACGGTTTACGGATAATCCGTCCAGACTCTGGAAAGACTACAATCAGCTGCCATCGGAGACAACCAAATTTCAAATTAAAGTTGTAGATGCTTCCAATTCGTCGGTCATGAAAATTGGCCTGGAACACTTTAAAGGCTGTAAACAAATTGACACCGTCATTTTTCACAACTGTAAGCATCTGGAGAGCGACAGTCTCAGCGGTCTTAGCCATATAAAAGACTCCTTGACGTGTCTTCAGGTATCAGGATGCTATAATATGCGAGATGCAGATCTGCATGTAATTGGCGAACTACCGAATCTGAAGCAACTCCTCATTTTCGATATGAAATATGTCAAAAATATGGATGAAGTGGCTGCCAAACTTAAGTCTCGTCTGCCCAACTGTGAGATGCAGTTTAAGAAACAATAACTAATACTACAGAGAATCCTTGTATAGGAATAAATTATATGTACCCAAATAATCTTCCCAGTTTTTGACGCACTCATCGTAAATTCTCTTTTGTTATCAGGTGTAATTGGTGCCTTTGTTGTTAAACTTATAAATACTATTTGGTGTTGTTGAGTGCAGTCTATTCGCTTGCTTAAGGTTCTAGGATGCAGCTAGAATATAGGGTCGTATATCCTCCACATCGAGCAGTTGTTCCGGCGGCACATGCTCGCCACACATGGGACAATCGCCGTACTCCGATAAAATGCTGAAAGAAACCAAGAAAATGTATTATTTATTAAAACTAATCTCAATTTATTCCATTTGACGCACTTTTCCATCTCGGCGCGAAAACAGAGGAAATCGCATTGTGGACACGATGTCATCTGCTGTTTGATGATGTGCTGACCAGTGGCAATGCAGATGGGCAGCGTGGTCTTGCAGCTGTAGCAGGTGACCTCCATGTTGGCCAAGTTGGCATCACAAATGGGACACTCCATAGTCTCGTCATCGATCTCGTCGCGTAGTTGCTTTATTCCTTTAGGTGCTTTGCGCACAATCGACTCAATCTTCTTGATGTATCGCACGTCCAGTTGATTCCGGTAATCTGGACGCATTAGCATAGAGGCATACGTAAAAGCGGATTTCTTAAGACCAGCACGATGGCATTCAATAACCGTGGAGGTTAGTATAGGCACAATATCTGTCGAGGAACATGAGGAGTTACAATAAAGAACGTTTCTATGATGACCAGAACTTACGCTCAGGGAACTGGGATATACAGGCGGCTACTTGAACAAGCAGCTTTGCAGCCAATAAATGGTTACCTAGCTTAACGTGGATGCGCACTAGAGTATATCGATGGAGCAAGATCAGGTTGTGCCGCATCTCAGCCGTGACAGAAAGATTATTTCGACGCAATTCTTGGTACATGGAATAGAGCAAATCCCGCGCCGATTTATAATTGCCTGCCAATTGCTCCTGGTTGGCTATAATTACAGCTGTTTTAGCCGCATCCTTGTAGTGCTTGCGTGCCATGTACAAGCGGAATAGATAGCGCGGATCCTTGGGCACGCCATCGGACTCTCCGAGCAGGAACTCAATTAATTGCGTGGCTAACTGCTCGTTGTTAGACGTGGCCACGCAATCGATGGCCAGGGATAAAGCCTGTGACTCCTCGTTGCTGAAGGCAGATGCTTTGAGCAAAAAACGCAGAGCCTTGGTGAACTCTCTGGCCAGAAAGTAATACTTGCCAGCCAGCAGAGTATACTTCTCGCTCTCGAAGTAATGTGCTAGTGCCAGATAGTCCGCGGATTTGGCGTTCTCGTATCGTTCCAACAGCTCGCCATGGCGTCGGAGTTTGTTGTGCCGTTGGGCGAGGGCAAAGGCTTCCTCCACGCAGCCGCAGATGACGAGAAACTGCAGCGCCTGCTCAATGTCGCCAATCTTCTGATAAAACTTGGCCAGCAGCTTGGCCGCATCCATTGAGCGGGATTCAAGCACAATCTCTGAGGCAGCATGCGGATCACACAAATGATCTAGATAAATTCGAACACAGGCATCCAGATCACCAGCAACACGATAGCTTCGTATGGCTTCCTCAAACTGGCCATCCGATTCCTTGGCCTTGGCATAGGCTCCATGCAGCTTACTGCTTTTCACTTGGGGCAGTATATGGTTGGCCTTGTGCCACATCTTCAGGGCAATGTAATGGCCACACGCCTCGTCGTAGTAACCACCGCGCTCATATAGTCCGGCCGCCTCGGTCAGATGACCCACAGTGGCCAGCAGCTCGGCGCAGTCGAATAGCAACTGCTTGTCCTGCAGCTCCACGGCGTATTGAATCTGTTTGGGGTTTAAAAAACTTTAGGATTTGTTGTCCAAAAGAACGAGCCATTGCATTCTTACGCCACGTCGAAAGTCTCCAGCGCGTATGGACGTGCGAGCAATGCCCATCTTACAAAGACGCACATGCTCCTCGTACTCGGGCATGGTGTGCGTCAAGGTGGGCGGCTCCGAGTCCTCATTGTTAATCAAGTCCTCCTTGTACCCCTTCTCGTAATGGTACAAAGCGTCTGCATAGTTGCCACTTAAGATACAACAATGATATTACAATAGATTAGATTGGATTTGCGTAACTCACGTGAACTCCAGTTGTTGGGCATATTCGCGTGCTATGTAGGGCACCTCCAGGGGCTCATACTTATGGGCCAAGAGTAGCGCCTGGTCCCACTGCAAGAGATCGCGGCTCAAGTCGAGGGCTGCCCGGGTATAAGCACCTTTGAGTAGGTACTCCTTGGCTTGGTCATATTGGGCCAACAGCATGCAACAGCAACCGTTGAGCATGTGCAGATCCTCAATATAGCAAAGTTCGTCCAAGGCATTTACCAATCCTGCATCCCCCAACTGGCGATATGCACGCAGTGCTGCAGACACAAGAGATACGAGTTAGATTTAGGGATATCCATTTGGCATCCGAGACATACCAATTTCAGGCTCCAAATCGGCGATGGCATGTTCTCCAAACAATCGATAGGCGCTGTCCTGTTTCATCTGCTCACAAAGCTTGAAAGCCTCGTCATATTTCTTAAGCCGCAGCAGCAATTGTAGATTTTCCGACTGACTGTTGCTGGGATTGACTACATGGGTGCTCAGCGATTGTGTAGCGTACTGCCCGCCATCAATGTGCAGTGCCATTTCCCCAGCGCAAACAAGCAGCGGCACCTGTCCGGGATTAAGCTTGGATTCGCCTACCTTCAGGGTATGTCGGCCGCGGACTGAGTTTCGGGCAAATACATGAGTATTAACCTGACGTGAATCGTAGCTAATGAAGATGTTGGTCTGCGTCAAGTCCCAGAGGCAGCCCACACATTGCTTTGGCAGATCGGCAATCAACAGCGCCTCCTGATCCAAGGCGGGAAGATAAACAAATCCCTGACCATGTTCGTCAATGAATATGGTTTTGGTTCCTTCCACGTCTGTAAAGAGCTGACGAATTCCATTGCTGTGGCGATAGATGGTGCAGGTATCCCACTTCTCCAGCGAGTAAAAGACCAAATGTCCAATCTGTAAATATCAATATACAAAAGCTGATTGGGGAATCTAGTAAAACATGTCCTACTCACATCGGTGGCAAAGATTAGTAGCTCCTGACTGAGAGCAAAGCATGTGATGACCGCATCGCTGGGCATTGTGGGCAAAGCGCTGGGAAAGCACGCCTGCAGCTTGTCCTTGCAGTTGGGATTGTCTGCGGCAATGGCTTGGAGTATTAGCTGTGGAGGACATAAGGCAGCACAGTAATCCGCATTTAGTTTCATTGCTGCTATGTCCTGTGGTAAATCGCGTTCGCTTAGTGGTCTTGGCTCATCGCCCAAACTTTTGCCCAGGTCATAAAACCAGACATGCTTGTCCAGACCCGCAGCCAAATTGTATGGTCCAATGGCCAGAAATGTGGGTTCCGTTTCTAGAGGCAGGCGAAACGGCAGAACCTTTGACTTGTCCGGCGCATATACATAGATGGAGACTTCGGCCAGGCTGCTCAACATGACCAGCCGTGGGGCAGAGACGGCAAACATATGCGGCAGTTTGGTAACATAGGTATAGACGGTTCCACCGCTCGTGGTTACTGCCAATAACTGTCCATCTGGTGACCAATCAATCATTTGAACACTCGCATGATCCGGCACCGTTATGATGCGCTCCGTCTCCTGCAAATTGGTGATCGAGTGAATCTTTATGCTGAAATGATATGAGTTAGTTTGCAAAATTTTCGAGATTAATAAGTATACAGACTTGTCGTCACCGCATGAAGCCACAATGTCCAGCGTTGGACAGTAAGCTAAGCCGCTAAGCGTATCCTTGTGATTCTTCACTTGCCACAGCTCCTGGCCTACATCTTTTGGATGTGTTGAAATGGCCACCACGTGGCCATTAGAGAACCCCAGTAAGATGTAACCATCGCCAAACCATTTATGCTGCAACAATGATCCATAACGACTCTGAAAGCCCAGCTCAGTTGGATTCTCCGGCTCTGGCAGGTAGTACAGAAATAGTGTTCGTTTACCAATAATCATGCTGATGGCGTTATCGCCCGCAATGCGCTCATCATTAGCCATCTCGGCAAAATACATGTCTGTGGGCGCATCCCGCAGCTGAACAATTCGCACGGTGTCTCCATCCTCGCTGCTCAGCGAGAAACTCTTGTCGTCGGAGCCCAAAGCCAGCAGATTCTGTGCCGACCACGCTCCACACGTAATCCGCTTACTATGTTTGCCCAGGACCGGAGTGCGCTTTCCATTCTTATGATTGTAGATGGCGAGATTACCACGGCCAGTGCCGACGGCGAGCAGTTGTTGCTGCTTGGACCACAGAATGCAAGTAAGTGGGTCTCGCAGTCCCGACTCTACCGTAATTTTCTGCTGTGTGCCATAATCCCAAAGTGTAATGTTCGGTGAGCTGCTGGTAATGATGCCCAACAGCTCTCCTTCGCAATCCCAAGCAAATCCCGAGCAAAGTCTATAATATCAAATGCTTGTTAAGTCATGCGAATTGAGGCATCAAAAATGACCAGTACCCGGCTAATATGATGCGTTGCACCAGCTGTCCTTGACGATTGTACAATGCCACAGAGCCATCGGTTCCAGTCGTGGCCAGCAAGGCTCCCGCGCTCTTCTGCCAAATGAAATAAACATCGCCGATGCCGTGTGGTTCATCGTATTTGTACAATATCTTCTCAAATGACATTTTAAGGCACTTTATTATAATCTAATGTTTGGTTTACGCTAAGTTATAGCACACATTCTGCATTCGGCAGACTACAAAGTTTTTTCACCATTTGTTTACGCTTTTTTCAGTTGCCGTTACTATGGTAGAGCTGGAACTTGAATCGATGTTTTCTTATACAATACATCGATACAAATATTAATAATCGATCAAAATCAAAAGCTTAGTCGTAATCTCATGGAATTAAAATTATTTGAGTACTGTGCTTGATAACAATAATTTAAAGTGGGATTTTAAAAGCAAAAAGTTACAATGTCCAGTCCAATTGGAATTTGATTCAATTCCAACGGTTTTGGTTTTTCTTTCCTATTGTGGGTTTACACATATTTAGTCTATTTACTAGAAATGCAACTTAAATTAGATATTTTTTTTATTTCTAATTCTTTTCTGAAATGATATGAAGTTCGATTTATTTCCACTTCTAGCCACAAGAATTTTGAATTTTTATCGAAGTAACCTACTGGTCACTAAAACTCCTGTTTGGGTAAACTTAATTGATTTAAGTTGTGAACTCTGTTGTAATTCATATATCGAGTTTCCAATTTACGAGCTTACAATTTAAAATAAAATTCAAATACCAAATTAGAAAATAGTTCCTTGTGTTTAAATTAAAGCATTAAATAAATTTCACATCAATCGTCTCATATGTGAAGCCCAGAACTAAATATAAAGTGTATCATAAGTTTTCCTTCCTGTTGTGTTGTGCACATTAATAATAGTGGCTGTTGTGATAATTAATAATTTTTTAAAATCTGTCCCGCTTTCGATTCAATTTGAGTTAGCGTAAACAGTTTCAGACAACTACAAAGAAGAGTGACCGTAAGTCTTTATTGATATAATACCAAAAAATTTAAAACAGAGTGTGGCGGCAAACTACTAAAGTTTTTGAATTTTGACGCAATTTAGCTAGACTGTTTTAAAGAACTCTATAAATAAAATTAAAAAAATGCAATCGTTAACATTGAGCATTTTTAGTTATTCCATTTATTGACAATTTGTATACTTATCAATTGATATGTTGAAATTAAAATTACATAAATTCAGGCGTTGTTACATTTAGTAAAGTTTATTATATATTAATATCTCAATAGGAAACATACATATATATTATAGTTAGGATCATACATTCACTGAAAATTGCTAGTAGATTAATGCCATTCTCCAAAAAAGAGCTATAGGATTAGCAAAATACATGGTATGTTTATACATATATGTATGTATGTTTAGACGGTTTATGGATTTTGTTTTCATGTTTTTTTTTCACACATTTATAAATATTTGTCTACAACATGAATGTATGTATATGTTCAGTTTATAGACATAATTGAGGTCAGCATACGATTTACAAGAAACATCAAAGGTTATACACACATGCATGAAATAATATTAGATTATTTGTTCTAGTCTATTTGAGTTCTCCGAGAAAACGTAAACAATAATTATGTCTACATATTTTGTATGATGAATACTGATAGGAACTTGTGTACCTATTCAAAATTGAGCTTATAAAATGCTGCAGGAATTCTTCTCGCGAAATGGATTTACTTTTTGACTAGTAAATCCACTTAGCAGGCAATCGTCTGATTCGTTATCGATCATGTACTTCATCATTGCATTTGAAGCCTCTGAGACTTGTATGCGCTGTATCCCCACCTCGCGGCGCAGTTGCTCATTAATTGTGCGCTGCTGTTGTAAATTAGCAGCCATGATGTCCAAAACGGCAGTCTCGGCAAGACCTATGGTGAATGTCAACAAAGTTTGCAGCTGGCGAATAACGTGAAGCTGCAGTGTAATTGATTTAACTGAATAAACTTAGAATTCACTTGGTTAATATTAAATTTTACCTTTTAAAGCTTATTTTAGGCACAAGCTCTCGAGCTCTCGAGTCGGAGAAAAATCAATATCGTTTAATTCTAAATATGTTATCGGACATAATATCGATAAGCTATAATCAGCTGTGAAGGTGCTGCCAACTTACGTGAAAGAGAAATACCTTTAAATTTGTAGTAGTTTTATTTTATTTCAGTTACGTTTAACATAATAATTTAATTGTTTAAAAAATATATGTATGTATATATTTATTTGTGTAGGTACGTGTAAATAGACCATTACGTGAGCATACTGAAAAAATGTTAAAATTAGCAAAAAAATTAGATTTATTTACGTACCAGGTTCCTACTCTGTCATCAAAACAGGATCAGTATTATTATTGATTGTTTGCTGTTGGTCCT
This sequence comes from Drosophila acutilabella, assembly GCA_035046005.1. NCBI lineage: Eukaryota > Metazoa > Arthropoda > Insecta > Diptera > Drosophilidae > Drosophila > Drosophila acutilabella. Next base: position 680,877 of record JAWNOK010000008.1, on the reverse strand, counting down.
TATTAAGTTCCGGATCCTGTTGCTGCTGGCCATTGGGTTTCCTGAACGCATTAGCCATAAGCAAAATGTTCTTGGCAATCCGTTGTTGGTCAATTCGCTTCTGAGCCGTATGTGTACGCTTATCCGCGTTCTCAGACATCCGCTGGTCCAAGGGGAGCACTGCTGCTGGCTCGGGATTCGTCCAGATCTCGGTTCCGGGTGTTTCCTTGCCTGTCGTTGGTGAGAAGGCTGGGCGTGCGGGTATCAAGGGTGAACGCACACAGACACTAGTAATAATTATGCAACAGAAACAAACTTGTTTATTTACTTAAATCACTAGTCACACTCTAAATTCGTTTTATAAACATGATTTGTATTGAGCAAGGCTGCAAACCGCACCCAAACTGACCCGGCTCGGACTATTGTGTCACCCGTCTTGAAAATAAGCGATACCCTGAAGTAAAACAGGAAATTTATCATTGTGAAGAGCAAACGGACGCACTTATCTGTATACCTCTATATAAGTCTGAAATTTTAAATACAATTTCGTTTAGTTCACCTTTAAACGAATCTTTAACCCATCTAAAAGATTTGTATGAAGTTTGCAGCCTGAGTATTACTTATATATGTAATATATTAGTTGCCCTTTTCCGCCCCAATCCCCGTCAGTGCCATTGATTCGAGACCGGGATCAACACTAGGCTCATTGTAATTGTCCTCGCTCGGTTTCAATCTAGAACAAGTCAGAAATGAGACAACAATGAGCCTAAGTGTTGTATCCTTGATCGAAGGTCCTGCTACTTACTTGTTAACTTCCTCCAATTTTTTGAGCAATCGTTCATTTTCCCTGCACACAATCTCCTGATCTCTAAGAATCGTTTCGCGGACCGTAAACAAATGATTGTTCTCCTGTCGCAGCGATTCGTTCTCAGCCATATAGAGTTTTACCAGTTCGGCCAGTTCGGTACCATCAAGCTCGGGCAGACGCTCTAAGTCCACTTTGGGCACGAGTACCCCCGGATCACCGCTATTGACACGCTCCAACTGAAGTTCTAATAGATTTCCGACCGGTTCTCCAGCCGTCGCTGCTTGATGGTGTAAATTGAGTGCCGCCTTCAAGTGCTCATTTTCCATTTGAAGGGCATGAATATCCCGCTTTAAGCTGAGTATAAGCGCCTCCCTGGGATCCATCATGATCACCGGCTTGGTTCGAATGCGTTTTGCCCTCGAGGCATATCGCAGAGTATTCAGCGTCTCGGCGTGATTGTAATGCGCCGGCGAAACGCAGGCAATCATTAAGGTGACGCCATTCCCGGCCAGACTGTCGGCCAGCAGCTTGGTCAGCTGACTGTCCCTGTAGGGAATATGACCAGAGCGTTTCTTATTATCACTCAGTGAGGATATGCAGTATCCCAAGACCATAAGACTCTTGTTGATATTGTTAGCCTCCTCGAGAGTCTTGCCCTCGCTCATTGTCTTCTTGGTTAGTTCACTACCGGCAAGGTCCACAAAATTAATCTTTCCGTGCTTGGAAAGGAATACCCCGCCGTCTGTTTGCTGATCGGAGAGTATGTGTACCGTAAGAATTGTATGGGAACGCGAGGAGTGATCATTCATCGCATGGGAGCCCACGGCGCGATTTCTCATGCCTGCGTCGAGAGGATAGTAAGGGAAGGGATTAATTTAAGTAATTGGTTAAACGAATAATTGAATGTCCTACCCTCTTCGAGGACTGCCAACAAATCGTCCAATTCCTCACAATCCACAGTAAACAGGTTTTCCACAAAGAAACCTCCCGATTTCTTGGACCATCGGACAGCTAACGGCTTACGGGCGCTTCCCGGATTGAGCAAATCGATTACCTGCTCATATAAAATGCAATTCAATTTCCAAAACCAATAGTGAAATTAACTTACGGGTGGCAATAAAAGGCAAACAAATCATTTAAAATGCCACGCAAAATGCATGAAAATTTTACGCATTGCGACAATTTATCAAATCAGGGAAACGGGGAGGAGTAACCTGGAGTGCAGGTTGACTGATTGGCGTGCTGACCTTCATTAGAAAGAGGTCAATGCAATGCATGCACAACTAATCCGATGAACGTAGCTATTTGTAAAGGTCGCAATGGTAAACCAATCACTATTATTGCAATATACATTTAAATCGAACATTTAATTTAATGGAACTGCATTACGTTGATCAAAAGTGTGTCCCATACACACTTAATCCATTTAGGTCAATTGAATTGAAATATTGGGACAGGCGTCTTGTTTCAGTGAGCGATGATGCCACATCAAATTAATACATTTATACTGCAGATGCAGTTTGAATAGTTGTTCGTATTATAACAACATAAACAAGATACCAGAGAAGGAACACTTATTTAAGTCAACTTATTTTGACCTAAAACTGATAACGAAACCAATTTCATTTAGAACAAATTCTTTATAAAATAATTGCATACTTTTAGCTGCTTCATATAAGTCAAGTTTTCACTCTTATATCCTACCCTGGCCGTGTCAATAGCTCAGAGAACTGAGCGGCCGACCTGTCATAAGGAGAACTTCATGCTTATATGAGTTCAAATCTGGATGTGGATCCTAAAAACCGCAATCTACAGTATCACTTATAACTTTAAGTTGTAACTCTAATTTGTAAATATTCTAAACACTTTAATTCAGGTTGTCAAGAAACAACAGTAAAATTAAAAGAATAAATAAAACAGAAATTAAAAAAAAAAAAAAAAAAAAACTTACCCCTAAAAGCATGCTATAAAATATAAGAGTTTTAGTTGAAAGTATTTTTGAAAATAATTGCATACTTTTAGCTGCTGCGTATAAGTTAAGCAAGCTCTAAAATGTAGGAGTTTTGGGTGAAAGTACCAAGTTGGTTACTGTAACTCTTAAAACTCACTCGTTCATTGTAAATCTCCATAAACGACGCCTTGAGCACATAGTTAACATCTTTGCGATTCTTAATCAACTGGAAGAGGTACAAAAACGAGCGGAAGATCAAACCATGACGCGGATCCTTCGGATTCGGTTTGCCCAAAAACTGTAAAATATATCATTGAAAAATCTATTTTACTCTTTGCATTTTACTATTGTCCTACCAAATCTGGTGGTCCAGTCAGCGTATGTGTCTTGCCTGACCCCGTTTGTCCATAACAAAACGCCGTACAGCTGAAACCCTCAATTCCCATCTCAATGATGCGCTTTATTCCCGAATAGTCCAGTATATCCTCCTGTGTGGCTCCCGGTTCGAAGACTACATTGTACGTAAAGACTCGCACACTGTCACGATTGTGGGATCGCTTTGCGCCAACATCGTTGCCCTCGATCTAGTTCAGAATGCGAATCATTGTGTAATCAATCAAATCTTTTAGTGTTTAAGACTTACAATGACTTGTCCATTACCGGGAAACTGTAACGTTGATCCGTGTCTGTCCCGTTTCTCTTTATCATTCAAAGGACGAACTCTCACCACCACATTGATGTTGTCCTCGGGTGTCGATGGCTCCTCGCTGCCCGTTCCCGTGCCAGTTGACTTGGAGGCCACCACTTCCAGTGTATCAGCACTTCCAATTCTGCATAATCACAAAGTTAACTCAATTATGTACATATAAATAGCTAATTAAACACGAATAAATGAGTTAACTGTAAACAGAAATCGATTCTTGGCAGAAAAAATATAGTCACAACTTTTCCAACAAACCCAATATTGGAGTCTTAATACAAATTATGCAAATGATGTCTTACTATGTTCAATTGGTTAAGCAGAATATTATATTGTTCACTTAAAATAGTATTTTATTCATCTTAGCATTTCGTATGAAAAATCATTAAAACTTGGTGAAGAAGTTTTTTGGTGAATCATGTGTATATCATGATTATACCAATCTTCACCAAGTTTGGTACAGTTCAAAAAAACTTCCATAGGAAAAATCTGTCAAAATTGTTTTAAAGTGTGGTAAAATGCGTAATTGAATGAGTACGGAGCCCACGGCAGTCGCTTCAATAAGTTGTAGGCTTTCATACTTCTTATTCCGGTAATGGTCATAACATGTATAGGTCATAAAAAAGTGGAGCTTTAAGGGAGGTTTCTGCTTGTTGGATCCAAAAATCGAATTTTTTTTTGCATTTTCGGATAGATACGTGTTTTGAGAGTACGTGTACAAAGTTTTATGGCCATATCTTTCGAATTGCGGAAGATATACCCTATAGAAAATCGGGCGCTCGAACGATTTCCTGCTCAATTTAAACTTTGAACGCGTTTTTCTCGTAACAGTTTTTCTCGACCTAATGGAAGTGATAACCTGCGCAAAAATTAAGCAATCGCCACGAAACTTTTTACACATGTTCCCAGATAGTATGTGCATAATTTAGACCTTGATCATGAAAAAATATTAAAAATTGTGGTCTACAAAAAATAATTACTAAGCCGAAAAATTAAAAAAATTCAACGTCAATGTTCAAGTGTTAATAACTTTTGCATTTTTCAAGTTTTTTTTTTAAAGTAGAGGTCTAAATTATGCGCTTAAGTGTGAAGATTGATAAATGTATAATTTGTCTGTTTGAGATTATCCAACGGGACGGGAGGACTTCCATCAGCGAGACATGTCATGATCTACGCACCGCCATTTTGGAACGCCCCCTTCCGCCCCTCTTTTGTTTTGTGATTTAAAAATATTTTTAAAATAAAGAATAAGCAATGATTAACTAGATACAAAAAGTTTCAACTCAATATCTATTATAGTTTCGACAAAAAAAAATTTAAAATAAAGGGTCGTTTTTCAGGTCTACAAAGCAGAAACCCACCTTTATAGACTATCTGTTTTCCTTTATTTCGTTGAAAACAAAAACGAAAATACGATCGTAATGAAAAATCTAATAAAAATGACCAATACTAACTAAATAAATAATCAAGTAAAGTCAAGAAGCGAGATTTGTAAATACTCCTAAATTTCTTGCTTTCTTAAAAGGTAGTTTATGGCAATTGTGTTTATTAAATGGATTCTCCAAGTCCATGTCGCACACAACTAAGAGAACGAGAATTTGTTGATTTCACATGGAACTTTTGGTTTGTTGTGGCAATGCAAAATGGCTTGTTCCATTTCCCTTGAACTTGATGACGCTCCTCTGATTGGATGGTATATAAATAGCCAAGGTTAAGGGTGAAAGCTTTCGATTTGGGAATTTCTGCTTTGTTTTATTTGTTTCTGCGTCGCTGTGTTTAATCTAATTCGTTTTGGGAAACTTTCCGTGACGTGGCCAAATTAGATTAACCACATTTTATTCGAGGAATTTCAGAAACCAGTACGAGATTATTAAAATATGTAATTATAATTAAGCTTTCAATTGAATTCCATGCTGCTTAGAAAAGACCAACAATTGTGGTGTGAGCACTGGTGCTAACTGTTTTCATCGACTTTTGACATTTAGACCAAAATGGCATTTTAAAAATTTATGGGTAACGACCAAAGTTTCTACACTTACCATTAAAAGTTTATGTATATGCATGCTGGTAAATATATTAATCGACGAAAGTATATTCGAATGTGAACATTTGGTAAATATTGAACTTTGTATGAAGGATAAGTTGAGGTGGCATCCATTAGACCCACAGACTGTGGAAAAGTTCAATCAACTCGAGTCTAGTGGTAATTGATGCTAAATAGTTAATATGCCTTCTTTGTATAAAGATAGCGGTTAAGCCTTCTTAGACCTAGTGTAGCGATGGCGTTTATAAATAACTTGTTTGTTAGACTTAGGACATACTTAGTTCGATTTAACCTCACAATTCCTGTCCCTAACCTACAATTGTCGATTAAAATGATAGGAAAGTCGAAAAAAATAATTCACTAAGTGCCTGAAACAGCTAATAATAAACATTTGATGCTTCAATTTATTAGTAGCAGTATCTGCATATGATAGTAATTAATGTAAGCACTTTTGATCCAGATTTTATTATACGATATTTTCTAGACCCTTCGACAAATTACTGTTGTTAGGGTACTTCATAAACTTTTACTAAATACTAGTTAACTTTCAACAGAACACAGCTTAATGAATGTTGTCCTAGTGAGAAGTAGAATGGAAAACTTGAAATGAGTACACAGAACAAAAACTTTGGAACTTTGGTGAAGCATCAAGTAATGTTATACTGGGCATCCTTAAACCAATACTTCAATGGAATACTTCATTTTATGAACAATTGATTTTTTTTATTAATTGTTTAAATATTAATATTATACAAGAATAAAACTTGCTTTTTAATTTCAATGTTTCATGTTTTGTTTCAGAAACATATTTAGAATTCCTAAAGTTGTTGAGTCAGAACAATAATCCAGGAGTATCAAAATTAGTGTTTGTATGAATTTTTCTTCTGTGTAGTTAGTGCTCATTAGGAGCTCCGAAATATGTGTTTATTTAAAAACATCAGCACGTGGCTTTACTTACAAATACGAAAGCAAATTGACACCAATTCCGTTGGTTAATTTAATGGATCAGGTATACAAGTATATAGAGATAAATTATATGTCCGCCACACGAATCGGTCGTAATTATAGGCGTCATAATTATTAGGATACACGCATGTTAATCTATTTTGATTGATGTATGCGTTGATAGCTGAATGATAGATATTCTGTATGAATTCCACATTTTCACCGTCTTCACATTTTTGGAATTAGTATCAGGAGTGTCCTAGTCCATTTTAGTTCCTTCGTCTTCATCAGTGAGATAAGACTACATCGACTATATCGATCAAGGATCTTTATAATTTGCGGTGTCGGAGATGTCATCTTCTGTTCTTTATGCACTTTTTACGTACATTATTTTTTAAGTACAGGGTCTACAAATCTGTATACTAGGTATATTAGCTGGAACAGTCTATAGTGTATATGCATTTATGGATTTTTGAGCAAGCACAACACGAGATTAGGTCATAATTACATATAAAACAACCCGTCATGGACTTTTTTAAAGATAATCAAAATTGACATTTCGTTGCCTAAACTTTTGCATTGCACGAGATGGTTAATACCAGGCATTCTACCAACGGATATAGCATATATAATACACTGCCATTATAACATCTAATAAATTGTTTGCGTTTATTAAAACTCATTATAAAAAAAAAGTATTTTAGGAAAGAAAAAAATAGAATAATAATTGATATGAATGCGGCAGCGCTGCCGCCACACAGGCAGCGAAAACATTCGAACATGTGCTTGTATGTTTCTATCTCGCTTGCACTAATGCATGATATTGCTTTCAGTTATCAATATTGTAACGCTTCTAGTTTTCTTGTTTATAGTGCGATTTCAATGCATCTTTCAGGATAGTTTGATATAGTTAGTCTCCACACGAATTATACAAATTATACAAATGCCTAAAAACGGAATAAAAGTTGAGAAATATTTTTATTAATTGTGAGAAAAGGGGCGTGGCAGTCCAAAATTTTAAATGTCAATACATTAACGCTGTCACCAGGAACCTCCATACCAAAATTGGTGATTCTAGGTGCCATAGTTACTGAGATATTCGACAAAAACACCAATTTTTCCGAGGTGTGTCTAGCTTTTTGCTCTGAAATCAGTTTGTTCATACGAACAAACAGACGGACGGACAGACAGACGAACATGGCTATATCGACTCGGCTTGTGATACTGATCAAGAATATATACACTTTATGCGGTCTGCCACGGCTCCTTCTGCCTTTTACATACATTTGCAGAGAGTATAAAAATTTATCTTCCCGAAACTAAACTTAAAGTCTAGGATATCATACAGATGTTTATGGAGTTTATGTTCTTAGTTTGGACCATATTTCTATGAAGTGAATGTTCGGGGTTTAGAGCAGCGTATTTTATTTTTTGTCAGTGTATGGTATGGTAAGAGTTGTGGCTGTTGTTGTTTCTCTGATTTGTTGACTCAAATGGCTGTCGTTATATTTTATTTGTTGCGCAAACAGAATAAACACATATTTGTTTACCTTGAAATCCAAATCTCAATTGGGCAAATACTTTCACAACACATACATTACATCAATTCTACTATAAGTTGTATGTCAATGTCCTTTGACGAACATTCGAAATAAATTATTAATTAACCACATGTGACAGACCAAAAATTGCTGACAAGTCATTTACATAGACAATGGTAAAAGTAGTGGAATATAAATCAAAACTAACTTTGCTAAAAGTTACAAAAGAAATTCCAACAGGTAATAAGGTGAGTTTGGTATTTAAAGTAGACCCTGTAAAATGTTTGCTGAGAACACAGCAAATAGCAAATAGAATGAATTAAATCATAAATAAATAATGAAATAAAATAACTGAAATACATAAAAAGGGAAAAATAATGGCAACAACTGTCATAAAGGCTTTTATGGCTACTTAAATCTTTAAGTCGTCAATTTGTGTGAATTGCCTTTTTAAGACATTTTATTCCAGAATCAGTAATAAGTTTTTACAATACTTTTGCTAACTTTATATAATCAATTCATATCTCAAAATAGGTTAAGGCTTTTTAAAAAACTGTTTGTCTTAAAAAATTATAAACTTACAAATTATCGAATTATATAGCTGTTAATTAGCTAAAATTGCAGCACTGTTCATGTATCAAAGAAGTTCTGAATAGCTAAGAAAGTCAGCTATCATCTAATCAGAAAACATAAGCTGACAAAAAATAGAAACAGAAAATTATAAAATTAAAGATGACCCTATTTGCCATATCCCATTTGGTATAAATCGATGCAAGTCGAAACGAAATGGGATGGGACAGGTTCTTAACCTTAGATTGTCAGTCACTAGCACTATCCCAACAATAAAAAAAAATTAGATTACGGTGTCTAAAAAAATAAGAAAAACACCAACTGAATATACAAATAAACCAAACATAAATATGTCACTTTCGCTCTCGATGCGGGTCAGGTCGAACCACTGGAGTACCACGAGTATATAGGCTTCTATAAGCTTTAATTGCAAAATCGATTTATGTCGTGCTCACTGAAGCCCAAACCTCAAACGTCAAACCCTAGAGAACTCCACTAATTGTTTAAATATAAAACATGACCGATTGAAAGAAATTCAAATACCCGACTATCTGTCCGTCTGTCCGTCGGTCTACCTGTCTGTCTGTCTATTTGTCCATTTGATTGCCCGTCTTTCGGTCATATTGTGCGCGGTCATTACGCTCCGGCGTGTGCCTTTGCCTTCAGGATCTATCTATTTTTTTAATGGCACGCAGTCGGGGGTGACTAAGACCTCTACCCACACCCACCCCCATCCTATTGTCATTATCTAGTTTTATTACTCTGCATAGCAGGGCAAATGGATTGATGCAAATTAATAACCCAGCTACTTACATTCTATAATAGAAATACTCCTAAATTGCTTGTGAATTATATGAATATTTCATATGGAATAATTCTTTTATTCTTTCTAAGTTGTATTATTGAAAGTGCATAGTCTATTAATGTGGTACAGTCAGGCTGTTGAAATATGGAAATTCATTTAAATAAATCTTATGAAATATATATATTTTAAACAGTTTTTTTTATTTAAATACATATGCTCTCGCATGAAAATAAATATAAAAAAAAATATAGTTAGGGATCAAATAAGTTGAGTAACTAAGTAAAGAGGATAATTATATATTAAATAAAAGTGTCCCTACTAAAATGCATTAAAATAGTCTAAAGATTCTTCATTGAAATAAATGAATTTCAGGCTTAGTTCCTATACTCGAATTATTTATTAAATAATTTAATTATTGAATGAATACAATTTAAAAGTCCTTTGCTTTTCTCATAATTTACATTTATTTTCAGTTGTGGTAAAGTTGTCTTAATTTTTGTGAAAAATAATCATTATTAAGCTGGTTGTTTCACTCTTTTATTATATTTATTTCTTTGTTTTAGTAAATAAACTTCTCACGAAAAGAAATAATCAACGGGTCCTAGAAGAATATAAGCCGGTCAAAGCCAGTATATGACGCCGTACTCATTCTAGAATATATTTAGTTGCCCGATCTAAATCAAACTTGTTAAGGATAGTTAAAATCATCATACACATTGTAAATTAGTTTGGTTGCGATCGCTCAACTAAGAATACATGTCTGCGCTCAAATGTCCTACTTTTCCACCGATTTGTCCCATGGTAGCTATAGGCCAAGTTGTAAGATTCGGTTATAAGGGTAATATACACATACTGTGTGCATTTTTTACAATTTGCGGTGGCAACAATTTGAAATAAACTTGATCTGCCCGACTTAAGGACGGACTTTCATTCCTAATTTGTTGCCTCTAGCTCTTGTAGTGTAAAAGATACAGATGTTCATACGGCTGGACAGACGGACCAATATTAGTTGTAATTATTTTTTAAGTACCTAATTTAATTTTTTATTTGGCAAAAAATTAAAATTATAAATTAAATTATGTATTATGGCTATCAATGATTATTTATTTATTTTTGAAGCTTTGAGAAGCTTTTATATCTGTGTGGAAATGCATCTTTATTAAAACTTATTAAAACATGATACAAGTTTTTGTAGTTTTACAGATTTTTACTGTAGTTAGACGTTCTGAGTGAGTAGGTGAGAAAAGTTATCGAACTTATTGATTACGGTGGGAAGCATCACAGACTAGAGTATGTTTGCATGTACTCGTATGTGTATATTTGGACATGTGTATCCTTATGGCCCTAGCTGTTGGACTTACTCATTTTCACGCGAACGTAGAAAGTAGGGAGTATTGCGTGAACTGCCGCCCGTTCCACCAGATCCACTATTCCCGCTGTTGTTGCCCTTTTGGGGACTTAGACGCCGCATGCCGTTGGTCAGGCTCCGGGAGCGTGGAACGCGGCTGTTGCTGTTGCCGTTGCTGCTGCTGCCGGAGCTTTGACGTTGTTGCGTCGGTGTTGTGACCACTTTGCCGGCGTGAGTAGTGCGCCTGCCACGCCCACCTGCCGCAGCCCCACCGCGAGCTGTGTTGCTGTCGGCGCTGCTGGCACCGCTATTATTCAGATGCGGCACGCTCGAGGCGCGTCGCACCATTGTTGTTAATCGGAACTAAACTATCAACTTGGCTAACGTTAAGGGCTAACAACGCTTGAAAAATGTGTTGTTCACAATTTAAATTAAACTGCCAGTATTGCGGCCACATGACCTGCACAGTGGTACACACAATCCCGAAACACGCACACACACAAAACGACACACGCAATCCAATGGGATTCAAAAATTCAAAAATATCCGTTGGGATCGACCATTAAACATTGGCCATCAACTGTTGACCATCGACCGTGCTCCTTGTCAACTCAACACGAACTGAGCTCTTCAAGTTCACCAGGGCGACTTTTTTATACAATTACATACACCCATAACCGAATAGTCCAGTCAGATTTATGGTAATTTTAACACTCACGCACACTACGTCGAGGTGACTGCCCACTGCCCACTGCCCATTATCCACTTTACCGTTACCTGTAATTGGACTCTGTACTGACAAATGTTCAGAAGGTGTATCCAAATTACAATATCTAACAACAGTTGTAAAATCATACTGAAGTCGAATAAAGGGTATATCATGTGAGTGTTTCAAGCGAATCGAGTGTCAAATTTTGAAAATACCAATTTTGAACTATATGGCAGTGGGTTAAATAAAAATGTCAAGTAAACTTTATAAATATAAATTAGTAATAAATTTGTTAATCAAAAAACTTGAGCCCTTTGAAGTTTTTTTTTTTTTTTAAACCTCTTATGTATTGATCCGAATTGTTACAAGAATTGTTATAAGTTAAAATTTATTTTTTACTTCTCCGTACACATTCAAATTATGTACAGGTCCTGCTAAAGTTATGCTCACTCGACTGTAGCCCTGTTGCTTGTTTCGTTACTTTTGTCGTGGTTGTTGCTTCGCTACTCGTTATCGCTACTCGTTACTTTTTCGCTCTCTCGCATGCTCTCAACTAGCAATTAAATCAACGCGCTGTTTGGTAAACAAACCCAATCCTCCTCTCTTACCTGCCGGTATTCTCACCTTTGATGGTTGGTGGTGGTGTTGGTTGATGATGGTTGGTGGTGGTAGTACTGGTGCTCGGACTTCGCCTGCTTTTCCCCTATTCCTGATGACCCCACACTGACCCTGGCGGTCATAAAATGTTCGTGTTCATCAACTACAACAACATTAATAATATTGTCGTGCTTTATTTGCATTCACTTTAGCATAATCACAATACATGTGAAATATGAAATATGAAATTACCTACGAGAATATGAAATTTTTGAATTCTTTTCTGGGATATTAGACTACAAACTAGAGGGAGCACTTTATCTAAAAATGTTACTACAAAATACCCAATACCAAACTTTAACTGTTTTCGATTTTTAACTGCTATCAAATGGAAATCATGTATCTCTTAACATATATAATATTTCGTTATGTTTTTAGACCCCGTACAATAAAAAGGGTAATGGGGTCTATTACGTTAGTCACGACCGCATAAAGTACGTATTCTTGCTTAGCATCGACAGTCAAGACGATATAGCAATGCCAGTCTGTACGTCTATCCGTATAAACACCTACATAGATCTCAAAGACTTTAAAAACTAAAGTCGCCTTTCACTTTGCGAACAGATCAAGTTTATTTCAGATCGGTCTTGGAGCTACCTCATCCAAACTTACACATTATGAGTAAATCATCGTTATTACTATCCTTACCAAGTTTGGTCTAGATGGGACAACTGAAGCATATAATTCCCATTGAACAAATCGATCGAAAATGGTATTTTCTATGGAAAAATGCGCACTATGAGTACGGGGATTTTAACAGTCTGCTCGCTCGACTGTAGCCTTTCTTACTTATTTTTCAGTGTCAAATAAATACTTCTCCTATAAAAGCCATTTGATCAAAGTGAAGCTAATTTTTAAAATTGTGGGCCTACTTACTAACGTTCAACAAATGTTGGGCTATAAGAGCTAGGATAGGGCTAGTTTGTTTCCTTTTATTAGGGTAATTCTAGGATAAGATATTGTATTAATAATATACATGTTTTATAAATATTTACCCAATCGATTGACGAACCAATTAGTAGCCATTTGTGATTGTATAAATTTAAAGTATCTGAAAAAAACAGATAGAAAACTAGAAAAAACTTTTACAAGTTGATTCTAAATAATAACATTTTAATATAAATAAAAAATAATATTGTAATTGGTTCACTTATTGAATGTTTATTTATCGCAACTCATTTGCATTAGATTTTGCGGCTTTTTTTTTTTAGCTTTTTGATGTTGCTTGTGTTTTTATTATAATAGAGCTAAGGATAGTCATATTACAGTTAATTAATTATCAAATTAATAACTACTGATGCTGGGTTAGAGTTAAGTCTAATCGTTTATATAGATCTTGCCATAAACTAATTATTTTACATGTGGATATATATAAATATATATGTATATGCAACTCTCACATATTTACAAAAAAATATATAAATATATATTTTGCTTTTTTTCTTTCTTTCGATTTATGGTGTTATGATATAGATGTTCAGTTAAGAGTAGAGCTTATTTGATACCGCAGCCAAATCGCAGAATTTTACCATTGAGCCTGGTTCTAGATTTACATCAATATCTCCATATTATCGATATTCTTAGCAGTTAGTTAATATAATTAATATTTTTTTTGTTTTTAGATTTTGTTGTTGATTCGAAGGTCATCGAACATTTAACATTTAATAAGCGTAATCCATTCTGTAGTGGGTGTTTTTTTTGTTTTTGTTTGTTAAAGACAATTATCTTTTATGGATATATCTAATTATGTTGTTTTTTTTTTTTTTTTTGTTGTTTTTAAGTTTAAACTACTATTCTAGATGCTAGAAGTATATGCACAGTTCAAGGTTTCACTTGGCCTTAACCCCCAGATAGAGACCTTCGGAGTATTTGGGTCGACACTCGGCACAAAACCATTTTCCCTGAGGAGCGACCATAATGCCAACGCACTCAAAGTGAAACCATTCGATGAGACAGTTGTCACCGTCGCAGGCAATCATCTCTGAGACCTCGTCGTAGGGACAACGGCAATAGCAGTACACAGACTCTCCTTCCCGAGCCAATCGAGCACCAGCAGGCGGTCTTATGGGATAGCGTATGTTGTTCGCTTTAAAGTATTGCAATGTCGCGAAATCGGGATTGGGCAACAGAGCCGGCGGTATGGGCTGATTAAAGGCTCGAGTTGCTGGCGGCGGCGGCGGCGGTGGTAGTGGTAATTGTGCTGCAGACAAAAGTGTTGGAGCAGCTGCTGCTGCCACCCCTGCTGTGGGTGGATGAGTTAGCGATGGCGCATCAGAAGTGCTAATCAGTGGCAATAAACTGGTCACGTTAATCTCAGCATTCTCATCATCATCATCATCGTCATCCGTGCTGCTATCACTACTATCACTGGCCCCTGCACTGGCAGCCGGCAACAAAGCGGGTCGAATCTTGAGAGTGGGAATAGGAGGTAACAGGTGCTGCTGCTGTTGTTGCTCCACTGAAGGTTGGGATTGTAGTTGTTGATGCTTTTTTTGCTGATGTGGTGGATGCTGCAGCTTGACACGTTTCGCCGAACGCTTGGCACTACCTCCGCTCAACGGAGTCCGTTTGGTGCGCTTACGCGTGCTCCCATTAGTATTGCTATGGATATTGTGGTGCTGATGATTCCCATGGTGTTCACTGTGATTGTTACGACTACGTGGCTGTTTGGCTGGTGTCGGTAAATCTTCTTTAGCCCAGGTAAGCTGTGGCGGAGGTTGAGGCTTAATTAACTGCATTCCCACCTGCAAGGGTGGGGCAAGAACACTGCTCATATTCTCATCATCGCTGGTATAGCCATAAAATTTATTTGGACGCCTTGTGCGCTTCGAGCGCTTCAACTGACCATCGGCATCCGAGCAGCTGCTGCCCTCACTCATCCTGGGCTGCCAACCGCCAGGCCGATGTGTGAGTGGCGTCTGAGTGTGTCCTCCAGCATCCGGCAATAGCTGCTGGAATGTTGCAGGTGAAGTATTCGTTGCATCGTTATACGCATTAAGCAGATGGCTCGAGAGATGGGTTGGCATCAATTGCTGTGATGGCTCCACATTTTGGACCATTTGAGGCATTGCTGCTTGTTGCATTGCCGGTGTTACCTGTAGCGATTTGCCTTGACTCGCAGATTTGCAGGTTGATTTGCGCTCACGTTTTCTCTTTTTGGGTTTACTAACACGCTCACGTTTATCAGCATAGGCAGCTGCCTCCTCTGGGAGCGAAGGGGTCGATGGACGACTGTTCTCAACAATGTCATAGTTGCTGTTTTCGCCGGGCGCCTGTGCGTGCGAGGAGAGCAATGTCATACGTTTCTGGGCCAACAATTCGGTGG
Organism: Drosophila acutilabella; assembly: GCA_035046005.1. Classification (NCBI taxonomy): domain Eukaryota; kingdom Metazoa; phylum Arthropoda; class Insecta; order Diptera; family Drosophilidae; genus Drosophila; species Drosophila acutilabella. The sequence continues at coordinate 665,495 of JAWNOK010000008.1, read as the reverse complement.
CCAGTTTTTGTGGATGCGCATCATAGAATTCCTCATCTGTGTCCGAGATGGCGGTGTCAAAATCTGACTCATTGTAGAGCGGTGCTTTGGGTGTTGGTGTTTCTGGACGTTGCTCCTCCTCGTTCACACTGGTCACATTCACGTCCTCCTCGGCTATGTGATTGGATTCGGATAATTCAGTGGATTTCTTGAGCGCTTTTTTAGCATTCCCGGAGCAGCTTGATTCATTGTCAGAGTCGTCATCGCTGGAGCTGCTGCCACTGGTGCTGCAGCTACAATTGGAGCCACAAGAGCAACTCGAGCTGTCTGAATCCGAGTTGGAACTGGAACTGCTCGAGCTATCGCTATCACTAGAGACATTGTCACGCTTCGACTTGTTAGGCGTGGAGCGCGCTAGCTTCTTGGGTGATGGAGCAGGCGTTGGCGGCGGTGTTCTTTGCATTTTACAATAGTCATGATCGGAGTAAATCACATGAAGTTTACTGGGACGCATTTGTTCCTCACTGGGCACCGTTTCCTCAATTTCTGTCAGCTCTGTTTTACCCACTGCCGTCGGCTGATTTTGCAACAGACTCTTCCATAAGGCTGCCACTTCACTGGTTGTTTCTGACGTAACATCCACTTTGGGTTGTTTTTGTTCATCATCTTCATCAGCGTCAGCTTCGGATTTTGCCTGTTTCATTAGTTCGTCCTGCTCTAGTTTTGATTCCGACTCGGCATCCGATTTCGGCTTTAGCAATTCCTTATCCTTGTCCACTTGCTCATCGATGTCGCTCTCGGATGCTGGCGATAGCATTACTCTGGGCATATCCAAATCATCCACAGAGGAACGCATTGGCAATGTTCCCTGTACTCCTGCCTCCAGTGGATGAGCAACTGCTGCATCAGAGTCACTGTCGTCGCTGCTATCCGATTCTGACAAATTGGGAGCTATCAGATTTAGATCCTCCAACGATGCCTTGTTGCGCTTGGCTTTTTTGCGCCGCCTGCGCGTAGTCTGTTGTTGTGCCTGCTCCTCCGCTGGCTGTGGCGACTTATCCTTAACTGTCTGCTGTTTTTCCATTTCTACATCTTCCTGATCTTCTGGCTCCGGCTTGATGGATTCTTCCTGTTCCCCCTCCAGCTTAACTTGCTCTGTATTTTCTGGTTGCGCTGATGCAGATCTTGAACGGCGCGTCTCCTCATCCAGCAACGTTTGAGTGCCATCCATGGCGTCCAGGCTATTTGCAGGTGATTCCTTGATCTCATGCTGAGTGGCATGCTTTAGCAGTAGCTTGCGAGATACGAACTTCTCTTCGCATTGATCGTCGTTGCAGGCATAACGGAAATCACCGATATGCTGACGCTTATGGACTTCCAGATAGATGGCTTTACTGAACGTAAACTGGCAATGCTCGCATGAAAATTGTGTGGCTGGAACACAAAAGTGATAGACATGACGCCAGCGCTTTTGTAGACAACGTTTACAGCTGGCGCTCTCCGTGCCGTGTTTCCAAAACAAATGCTTGGAAATGTCCTGTTTGTTGCGATAGGCGATGCCACAGCGATAGCATAGATGCAACAACTTGTGCTTCCACACATGCGAAGAGAGTTTGGCCTGAGTGTGACAATCCTCAAGGCAGATATCACAGGTCTGATGTTGCTTTCGGAGATGCACCATCAGTCGGAATGCCGATGGCAATATTGGTACCATTGTCGTCTCACTCGGCACGCACAAACAGCAACGGAATTGTATATCATAAATATTGTATGTGGTTACACCCGGACAGATGTGGCACAACAGCTCACTATAACTGTAAAAGTTTATGCAACACATGGAACAACTGATGGCCGCTTTGGTGTGCAAGCGACGATTGTGCGTGTACAGTTCCTTGTGGGTTGCCGTCACATAGCGACACTGGAAGCACTCATAGATCCGCTCATTAAACGGCAACGCAAAGCGTCCATTCTCCAAGCTACAGCAGCTAGCGGAATTAAGATAATGTCCAACCTCCATGACAGGCAAATAGCTCTTTAATCTGCCCACAATTGTCTCTGCATGCAGCTCCTCGGCTGTGATGCTGTCCACTGTCGCAGTAAAGCGATGCTGTCGTATCAAATGCAACACCAACTGCTTTCCACTCACGGCAATGCGACGGGCATGATTGCAATACAGACAGAATGGATAGACAGCCATTAGGCAGAGACGCACAAAATCAACCATTTCGAATTTGTCCAAAGGTCGATCCAGTTGCAAGTCTACTGTATGTGTTTCCTCATCGGCCACTTCGATGCCATCCGCAGGCGGTTGAGGTACCACTGGTAACAAGGATTCCACTGACAATGGCTCTGGCTCTGTTTGTGGATCCTCCTTCTGTTGTTCCACCATTAGACTATCATCGATGTCCATGCACTCACTGCCCAATGAATCACGACGCTTTACGATCTCTGATTCTGGCAATGCTTCAGTTTCTGGTTCACTCTGATCCTTTGGCACTTGCTTCTCCTCTGCGTTGAAGTGATTGTTATGCGGTGATGCGGGTGGTGTTGGTGACCAACGACGTTGTTGCTGCTCCTGTTGCAGCTGTAGCTCATCCTGCTGCTGCAGATGTTGCTGGTCTTGTTGCAACTGATGCAATTGCTGTTCCTGTTTTGCCATTATGTGCGCCTTAGTGCGCTCTATGTGTCTCTTTGTGCGCTCAAGCTCAGCTACCATTAGTGTTAACTTATCTGTTGAGGAATCGTCGTCATCCAGATCGCCTGATACATTCGCGGGCGTAATGGTTGCTTCGAGGAACGTCGATGCCGTTTCAGTTGCAGTTTCCGTGTCCTCTGATTGATTTGAGGCAGGTAGCATCAGTTGTTGTTGTTGTTGATGCACTGCATCTACTGTCAGCAGTGGCGCTGGACTGCTGCATTCAGCTGCTGTCGATGGCGTTTCATCGATTTCGTCCTCCTCGGTGTCAGTGCTGCTGAGCGCCGCATCCACAGATTTTTGAAACTCTTTAGGCACACGCAACATTATTTTTGGCACCACCAGTTTGGGTAATGTATCCTCTTCGCTAGGCGCTGGAACTACAAGGAAAAAATTATTTATTAGTAATGATAACACGTAAAGGTATTCAGTAAACATACTGTTGCTGTCATGCAATTCTGTCGTTGACTGTGCCAGCTCCTGTCCTGGCACCACATCCGCTCCCAACCAATTTGGCAGCTCCTGCAATTCTTTATCCTTCGCCTGTTCCTCATGCTGCGCCAGCAGCTGCTTGCTCTTGGCAACTCTACGTTTGCGTCGCACCGTAAGCTTTTTGCGATTGCTGGGACTGCTGCCATTGCGACAGCCATTGGTATGACCAACCTTTAGACCACACAAAGCACACGGCTGCATCAACTCCGCACAGTCGTGATCCTCGAATTGTGTGCCACGCTGAAAACTTGCCTGACAATTGCAGCACACCAGATAACGAGCCCGATCCTCTTGGGTTTGCAGCGCTTGCCAAGCCTCAACTGTATTGAAATGACGCTGGTCCATATCATGCTTGTTCTCCAAATGCAGCGACAGCTTCTCAACGCTGGCAAACACATGCGAACAATATAAACAAATGTAACGTTGATGCACCTCACGCATATGCAGGAAAAAGTTCCAGCACTGATGCACTGTGCTGCAGCGAGCGCAACGAAAGAATCGCTCCTTTTTCAGGCTTGGTACAGCAACCACACTGGGAGGTGGTACTGGAATTGGAGTGGAAGTTGGTGTGGCTTCGCCTGGCGAGTTGTTGGTTGTATCAACGGCAAGAGCTTTGGCTTCAACTGATGTCGTGGGTGCAACATCTTCCCTGGGTTGTCCGCAGTGCGCATAGTGAGCATTTAGCTGTTGAAAATTATCAAAACTATTCGCATTGCACTTGTAGCAACTAAGAAGTTTTCCCAATTCATGGCAATTTGTTGCTGGTGCCTGCAAACGTTGCATTAGGAGTGACGATGATGATGATGGCTCCTCAGCACGTTGCTGCTTGTTGCACTTAGTTTCATTGTTGCTGCTTCCGCTGCGCCTGCGCTTTGTTGCATGAAAAGGCTGCACCACATTTTCTTGCTCCGGTTCCGGTTCCAGCTGCAGTTTTTGCTGTTCCGACAGTTGTTGCTGCTGTGGTTGTTGCCTGGCTCCTTGTTCGCTCTCCGGATGATCTATGACCAGTTGCTGTGAGGTTGAACTAACCGAACTACAACGACTGCTAATTCTACAGTTGTTCTGCTCCTGTTTTACATCCTGGCCAGCGTTGTTTTCTATCACAGACAGTTGCAATGCTTCATCTTCCTCATCTTCCACTTCCATGTGCACCTCACCCTGCGTTTGCAGCACAGCCGCTGTATGTGCTCCATTTATTTTCATTTTAACTGAGGTCTCCGTAGGCAAATTATCTTTAATGTCCACTAAATCTGCATCCTTTGCCACATGAACTTCTTCCACATCTGAATCAGACTCAATCTTGATGACATCCATACTGATTTGGTCTTCGACCTTTTCGATTTTCGTATACATATTAAAGTCCTTAATGGATTCCTCGTCATCTGGTATACTCGCAGGTGAAAGATCATTGATCTTGTATACTGGAGAATCAGCTGGACTCACACATTCTGTTGCGGCCCCAGCGGTAGGCGTTGTTTCCAGATATTCTCTTGTTGCGGTTGTTGGTGAAAAAAATTCAGTTTCATTAATTTGATGTACAGACGATGGTTCTCCAGCGTTGCCCGTTTCATCATCATCTGTAATACTCTTTACATCAATTTTAGTTTCTTCAGCAATCTTTAACTCAGTCAGCGAGCTTGAGTCCCCTTCTTGTGTATTCGCGGGTGAAATAGATTTTGTATTAACCATACTAACGAAAGGCGAGGAAATCTCCTCATCCTGTGAATCGTGTACTAACACAGTAGAAGAAATTACATCAGCAATCATGTTCTCCTGAGTGTACGTCTCATTGTTTGTGAACACAGATGATTGGGTTGACTCCTTGTCACTCTTGCAATTAATTGATGGGTCTGTGGCTTCGCGTTTAATGTCTTTCTCGGTCATTTCCTCATCCTGCGAGCAAGTTTCCTCACTGATTTTAATTGCCGTATCATCGTTTGTTTCTTCATCGCCTGATTCATAATCTTCAACAATTTTTATGTCAAGCGAGGGCGATTCATCACTATTACAATTGTTTGCATGTAAAGAACTCTCCTCCAACTCTTCGGATTTGATGTCAGTTGAATGCTTGACTTCCTCATCGGCAAAGACTGGCACAAGTGAAGGGGACGGTTTCTCATCAGGGTCTGCAGCTTCCTCTGCAAGATGTTCATCATCTTTGAACTCATTCTTTAAACAGTTAAGTGTCTCATCTACATTGTTGGCCGAGTATATTTCTAATAATTCTTGTGGTTCTGAAGTTTCTTCTTTAGAACGTCCATTCTCCATTGACAGGTTCCCGTCGTTTTTAACTTCAGCATCTTCAGTTGATTTAATTATTTTCATCTCGTCCGGCTGTAGGGAAGTTTTGCTTTTCTCCTTCTTTTCCAGCTGGAACGCATCGTTATTATCCTCGAAGTCATCGTCTTCGCTAGCTGCCGGCGTCGTTTCCGTGTCGCCCGCATCGGGCTCAATGTTAGGCGTACTCTTCGTTTGTTTCTGTTCCAATGTTTCCATCATCTTTTTGCATTTATGCGCTGCCATGACAGTAACAAACAAAAACGATAATCATTAACGTCAATCGATAACAAAATGAATCGATTAATTTATTTACCTTTGCATGCCGTACAACGACGTTATGTTTACCGTTTATTGGTTTGCGCTTCTTCTTTGCGTACCCACTACTGCAATGAAATATAATGACGCGAATGCATTTAATACCACTATAAATTTAGGTCTGGCTCGTTGATAAGCGATAAAAACAGAAAACGGAAAACAGGAAACAACAACAAAGCAAAAGAAAAATAAAACAAAATATCATTTGTCGTAAAATACGTTTGGTACACTATTTGTCAGCCCTGGAGCCGAACGAACAGCGCACATGAAGTAGACAGCGATAATTGAAAATACCAAAATAAATTACGAAAAATGTGGTGCGGAGGTAAAAGAGAAGCAGAAATAAATAAGCAAAACTTTTAGCTAAAAATAAATAACCAATTTACTAGATCATATAATAAGCAAAACTAAGATTCTTGGAAATTGTAAACTTTTCTGCACAATGCAACGGATGGAATGTATTTTTTTTTTTTTGTGTAATTGTGCACGCGTCTCTCTTACCTGCTCGCCTAAGCAGCTGCCGGGGCGGACACGCAGCAATATTTACGCGCGAAAGACGATGAAAACAGAGAGAGAGGAGTCACCACAACCGACGGCACGGACGCTCGCTGCACAACTGAGCGAGACACGGCAATGGAGCGCCCAGCGGAGCGGCGGCCGCGCGTTTTTTCTGAACAAGAACAACACCCCTTGCCCAGCGCTCTTCTCGTCTACCTTCTGTGTGTGGATACGCCAGACGTCGTTGACGGACAGTCGTCGCAACGCTTATACAATTTTTGTTTTAATTTATATTTTTGCGCATTCGGCTGCGTAATAGGTCAAAAAACACGCGATTGAATTTCACAACGATGCGTATTTATTAAGTGTACACCAATTTATTTGCTCTGTTTGAATTGTGAATATAGGAAAAAAATTTGGCAAGTCTCGCATTGCGTTTTGCATTTTTTTCCTTAATTCACTTTATTTGTATGCTTATGTTTTGAGCTCACTTTTTATCTGAATTGAAGGCATGCGCCATTTGCAATTTGCAGCACACAGTTTTAATATTGCCTATGGCTTTTATGTCTACTGTTTTGGTTGCTTTTATAGGAAAATCTAATTTTTAACAATTTTATCGACGTTCGCAGCCACTGAACACGCGCAGAAGCCTAGTGATGGGCAATGCGTCGATAACATGACAGCAGCATGCAGCGGTGACTGTCCAAAAGCAACACTTCAAAGCAGCGTCCATAAGCAACGCTGCGTTCGATTTTCGAGTTCAGTGGAAATCGCAAGTTGACAGCTCTTTCCGTTTCCTTTTTCGCGTGAGCCGTCATCATGAGAGCCAAGGGATTGGTTAGTATTTACAAAAAATAATAAAAAAATTGTGTAAATTGTGTCTAATGCGCGAAAAACAAGCACTTAAACATGGCATGCAGCTGGCGCATACAAAAAACCTTGTGAAATTTTACTAATTCTGTGCGAAAAAGGGAAAAGTGCAGCTTGTCAGCTGTAGAGCAAGCAACGCGGCCGTCAAATTGCCTTCAGCAGGAAGGCCTTACAGTTCTAAGTTCCAGTAGTCAATGGACATAATTCAAATATAAATAACCGTTACAGATATTACTTAGCTTTTACAAAATAAATAAACTTTTTAATTAAACTTGTATACATAACCTATAAAAACAACAACAACCGCGTTTGTGCATGCTCTCATGTGTGTGTTAGTGCTCTGTTCTCTGCCTGCTTCAACGAGTTTGTTGACAAAAACATGAATGAAGTCACACGTATTAATTGAAATTTTTGTTAAATTGCAGTTGAAGGAATACGAAGTCGTTGGCCGCAAGCTGCCAAGCGACAAGGAGCCACAGACGCCTCTGTACAAGATGCGCATCTTTGCTCCCGACAACATTGTCGCCAAATCCCGTTTCTGGTACTTTTTGCGCCAGCTGAAGAAGTTCAAGAAGACAACTGGTGAGATTGTCTCCCTGAAGCAGGTGTACGAGACGTCGCCAATCAAAATCAAGAACTTTGGCATCTGGCTGCGTTACGATTCTCGTTCGGGCACACACAACATGTACCGCGAGTACCGCGATCTGACTGTTGGTGGTGCCGTCACACAGTGCTACCGCGACATGGGTGCTCGTCATCGTGCCCGTGCCCACTCCATCCAAATCATCAAGGTGGAGTCGATCGCCGCTGCCAAGACGCGCCGTGTCCATGTCAAGCAGTTCCACGATTCCAAGATCAAGTTCCCATTGGTGCAACGCGTTCACCACAAGGGCAACAGGAAACTGTTCTCGTACAGAAAGCCAAGGACCTACTTCCAGTAAAAAGGAGCGACACCAACAAAATCAGCTGGCATTAAACGCACTGCGTGCGTTGTGCTCTAATTGGTTTTCAAGTTTTTAAGGAGTAAATCTTTCTAAGTGATTCTTTCAATAAAATGAGTACGTTGAAGAGTAAAGCCCAATTGTATTTATTATGCTCTCAGCAAGAGTATATTGCCAGATAATTTATAAGTGGATGGGGGATTAGTGTATTAAAATGCTTGTTTACAGAAGTTATATGTTTTGATAGTTATTATTTAAAGCGCTTACAACACTGCTTTTGTGCCGACAGTATTGCCATACATTTCATTATAATGCTGCCAGACAGTTTGTTGAAAAGAAAATGCCATAAGCCGCGCAATAGATTTCTTAAAGTGGCGAACCAATTTTAATATGTGGCTTGGTTTAATTAAATTATTTATCCATGCTTTGAAATGCACTATAATTTATTCATATTTAAGGACATCCACGTGCTGTTGTAAACACCCCATTAACCTGAACTGTTAATAAAATAACGTAATGTTAAGAGGGATGTAAACTTAGCATGGGCTGGTCACACAGTTGATCAATCAATAAGTTTATTTTTTACAGCTGTAGTTGGTTTTTTGGTTCTTTTGTTAAACTGCAAGCGAGCAAAATTACATCATTGCATACATAAAAAGCAGATAACAATAGAACCAGAAGAACGCCCTATTAATAAAACATGAGCGATCGGCGCCTGGAATTGGAGAGCGAAAGATATACGACATTTGTGGGTTGGCCCACCAATGCCCCCGTCCAAATTGAAGACTTAGTAAAGAATGGATTTTTCGCAACTGGCAACTGGTTGGAGGTCGAATGCAACTGGTGTCATTTACGCATCGATCATTGGGAATATGGCGATCAAGTAGCAGAAAGGCATCGACGCGGCTCACCTATTTGTTCTATGGTCCTCGCTCCCAATCACTGTGGAAATATCCCACTTGAAGAAACGGCCATGGCGGTCTCCCGTGACAGTGAGGGCAACAGCGTGCTTGATGGTGGTGGCACAACGGACCAGCAGCAGCAAGGACAGTGCAATCATCCAGATATGTTAATTGAATCGAATCGACTCGAAACATTCAAGAATTGGCCTGTTTGTATTATGCGTTATTCATCAAGTAAAACAGCATTTATGTTAATTCAAACTTTTGCAGAATCCAAATATAACGCCACAAGTGCTGGCCAAGGCGGGTTTCTACTATCTTAATCAATCGGATCATGTGAAGTGTGTGTGGTGCAAGGGCGTTATTGCCCAGTGGGAGAAGAATGACGATGCATTCGATGAGCATCGTCGCTTCTTTCCTAACTGCCCGCGCGTCCAGATGGGTCCACTAATTGAGATTACGGGCAAAACCATGGAGGAGCTGGGCATACAGCAAAACACGTTGCCGCAACGTCCCAAATATTCTTGCCTTGAAACACGTTTACGCACATTTAGTGATTGGCCAATCCCAAATATACAGCCAGCAGAGCCCTTGGCTCAAGCCGGACTGTATTACCAAAAGATAGATGATCAGGTGCGTTGCTTTCACTGTAATATTGGACTACGTTCCTGGCAAAAGGAAGATGAGCCTTGGCACGAGCATGCCAAGTGGTCACCCAAATGCCAATACGTGCTGCTAGCAAAGGGACCCAACTATGTGCGACAGGTGCGTGAGGCGACTACATCAGTGTCCGGGGAAGCCACAGCTCCCGAGCTGCCAACCAGCATTGACAGCGCCATGTCAGCGTCGCCAGCATGCGAAGCTCTCGCTCTTGGCATTGATGTGGGCGCTGTACGAAATACGATTGCACGGAAGTTGTCCAGCTCAGGCTGTGCCTTCGATACTTTGGATGATCTGCTGCATGCCATATTCGATGATGCTGGCTCTGGGGCCGCACTGGAAGTAACCGAGCCACAGACATGCTCACCCACGCCCTCAGCTCCAACTGCCTCCATGGTTCAATGCTCGGCAACTACAAGTAAAGCGGCAGCGATTACAGAAACACATGACACAAGAGCAGCAGCAGGAGTAGGAGAAACATCAAAAACAAAACCATCACTGTCTTTAGTGCCTCCTGCACTGGTCAGCAACACCAATCCCAATGGCAATCTGTCGCTGGAAGAGGAGAATCGACTGCTAAAGGATGCGCGTCTTTGCAAAGTCTGTCTCGACGAGGAGGTCGGTGTTGTGTTCCTGCCCTGCGGACACCTGGGTAGCTATTTTTACTACATTACTTTTTTAGCTATAACTTTACAATGCTAACTACTCATTCTTTGCAGCCACTTGCAATCAGTGCGCTCCCAGCGTGGCCAATTGTCCGATGTGTCGAGCTGATATCAAGGGATATGTGCGGACGTTTCTCTCTTGAATTGAAAGGGAATACATATTAATAATATTTAATAACCAATTAAAGATTAATGTCTACTATGTACTTGTACCGCCTAAGCATATATGGTGGCGGTGGACGTGTCCTTATCAGCTGTTTATCGTTTACTAAACTGAAGGCAATCGCGTTTTTAAACATTGTTACTAAACTAACCTTCGCTGTATCGAATGTGTAAACGTATTATGTGAGTTTTTATTAATATATATATATATATACCACTGTTTACTATATCTGATTATTAGGCCAAATATCCTGGCGCGCACAAAGTAGTAGCTATTCAAACCAAATCGTTCATTTTAAGTCCTTTAAATTGGAATTTGTTACAAGATCTGACATGCCTTATTTACAGCACCGGGCCAGGGTATATTTGTAGACTTCGGCTATGCCGGATTCCCACACGCACACACATACACACGCGCATACATAGCTGTTTACTTCTTGTTATTGATTGATTGTATTATTGAGGCCGCCGATGTAATTGCAGTACACGGAAAAATTAAATACGCAAATAAATAAATATAGAAAATACTTCAAGTGCACGTGAATCATGAAAATGGTGTAAATTCCCTGCATTATCAATGTTCAAACACAAATATCAGATAATCCCTTGACCAGTCAAGCTGATTGACTTCTGCTTTAATTTTGTTTTCGACCAGGGACTGTAACTTATTACTTTTTTATACACAAATTAAATAAGTTTGTTGATTTATTTATTTTCATAATTTTACACATTTTGAATATTTAAAATTAAAATTTTGTAAATATGTAAATTTTTAAATGTGTATGCGGATGAATTCAAAAGGATTCCGAATATTAATTTTAAAAAAATGTATTTCTTGATTTTAAAAATAATTACAAAATTTATTTTTTCTAATAAATGTATATTTTAGCCAACAAAACTGTTTTATTAATAAATTTCGGAATTGAACATTTTTCAAACATAAATATGGAGTATTTAAAATTCGACATAATTGCCCAAACAAAATCCCTTAAAGCTTAAATCCTTTAAACCATCCTACAATAATTGAAATAGTTTTTAAAAACTTTGTAAATAGTTGTAGGTGATAAAAAATATCTATCCCATTTTCAAATTTTTAGGTAATGTAAAGAATTTATTTAACTCCAGAATACAAAAATGTATTTATATGTAAAAATGTTATTAGTAGCTCAAACGTTTCTTGAACACTACGGAGGTAACCACGTTGCCTTCTTTCCCCCCAAACTTGAATGTGGGCGTGGGTATAGAGCAATGTTTCACAAACAAATCCTCGAAACTGGACAGCAGCTCCTCCTCCGTCCAGTTGCAGGAAGTTATTATAAAAAGACTGTTCTCGTCGTGTAGGAGCTGAGACACAGTGGACAGATAATTTGTACGCTTTTCCTTGGGATTGTCGGGACACAAGCTCACCGCATCGTAGGTTCCTTTGTCATGGACAATGTCGAAGGTTCCCAGTTTTGGGGATTCACTTTGAGTCAGGTCTGCGACGTCATAGTTGATATTGAGAGATTGGTCCTTGGCTATACCCTTGGCTAGTTCAATTGCCTTTGGAGAGTAGTCAACACCAGTTAGCTGCTTGAATCCTTCGTTGCCCAGAGCTATGAGAAACATTCCATTGCCGCAACCCAGGTCAAGCACACGTGCCAATTGTTTGTCCACGGAATGTTCCTGTTTTAACAGCCAATCAACGATGCGCTGTTGAGAGTCTTCGTCGAACCAAATTTCGCCAACGTCGCCGTGACTTTTATAATTCTTGATTTCCCGTGTGTAGCTGTTTTCCCAGTATTCTTTGGTTCCCAATTCAGATCCCTCCAGTTCCATTATTTATATTTTTAAAATATATTAACCCAGTTCGTCTACGAATAGCGCGGTGAGAAACAGCTGATTTCTTAACATTTTCGGATCTAACGTTCATTAACATAACAATGTTAACATATCGATATCATTCGATACAAAGTTCACCGCTAAAATATATACATTTTTATATTCAAGAATAGCATGTCTAAAATATATATTTACTTATATTGTGTTTTGTAAATTAGTCGAAATAAATGAAATGTTTTGTATAAAATCACATACGAACCAATTATCGATAAGTAATATGAACAGATGTTACTCACAAGTACTGTTTAGGTATAATTACTCTGTTTGCTTACATTTACAGTTTTAGATCTACTGCAGACAGTTTACATTTGTGTTATATTGTTGTTATATTTGTTTGCTGAAACTGTCAGTCGATTGTCTCTTGACGAAGCGAACGTGTCTCGCGCGTGTCGATCTTGAAATGAATTTCAAAAAAGTGCCTCAGATTTATTATTTTGTTCAACAAAGTTGAGGTTTACATGAGTACCGCGCAGACTGTAGCGTTTTTAAGAATTAACGTAAGCTACAACACAAAGAATTGTGGCACAAATAGCTGATAAATTTAGAAGAAAACAAGATACCAAATACGCGCGTTCGTGAGTGCTTTCTGTTTGAGTGTGAGTATTATATGCTTATGTATGCGTGTGTGCATTATGCTAACTGCTGCTACTAAGAGTGCTAGCGAGCGAGCGAGATAGTGAGTGAGAGTTAGAGTGCAACATTGTGATTGTGTGGCAAGTAGAAGGCAAAGAAGAAGAAGCAGAAGCAACGCCAACGCGCTCCCCTTTCCATTGCATTAATAATACGTATCTGTATGTGTGATTTAGTGGTGCCTGTTACTCTTGATACGTTTCGTAAGTTGACGACGCTACGAAAAAATCTTCTTTAAATTTTATACTGGTCGCGTTTTCGTTTCGAAATAAGCACAAAATCGCTGCGCGCGACATACAGACAAATGTACAGTGTGCGTGTGTGTGCGTGTACACACAGACACGTATCTCTTATACATACATATACAACTCTTGCTTAATTGAAGATCCAATGTTCGTCGTCTGATTTCATTTAATTAAACTGGGTTTTTGGTGTCAAAAATCAGCAGAGCTAACACCAGGTGGCGCTAACCCCTAGAATGACCAATCCCCAAGGTATTCCCCAAAATACCGCAAACCTTGTGTTCAAATATACAAAAATACGAAAAGAAAAAAATCATCAGCTCAGCAGTTTTCTTTTTTTTGTTGTTGTGCCTGTCGGTTACCATAAGAACTGTTATTTCGTACAACTGGGACGCGCTCAATGTGTTTGTGTATGTGTGTGTTTGTATTGTATAAAGTATTTCTACAACGCAGTAGCAGGGGAGCAGTTCCCGTTATGCCGCTCATATGTAAATAAATAATAAATTCCGCGTTCTGCTTGTATTTGTTGTTTGTGCGGTCTTCTCTTTTTGGTTTGTTTAGCAATTGGCGCTGCATTACTTAAATATTGATCTTAATTGCAATTGCAATACGAAAAATGTAATTGTTGCCAGCGGCGCTGGCATTACTCATGCATGCAGTTGACGTTAGAGTTCCCCTCCAACCCACTTCGTGATTTGCTTTGCTTCGCCCCTATATTTTCGTTTGTTTGCTGGTGGTTTCTCGTTTCTGCTGCAGTGGTTGCAAAAACAAAAAGAAAATTGCATACAAAAAACATGTGGCGCATTTTTGTTTTTCTTTTCGTATTTTGTAACATAATAATAATAATAGGCGTTTATTTTATAGTTAGTACCAGTTTTACTCCACACATACACGCACACGCGCATGCACACAAACGCGCCATACACGTATGTATGTATACGCTTAAATAGTTGGACAAAACTCACGTTGTTGTTGCAGCATCACGATCAAACTGATACTTGCTCTCTCTTTCGCTCTCTTATGGTCTAGCTGTGTGCTGCGTGCGTACGTGTGTGAATGCCTGTCTGTGTGCGCATGTGTATGTGTTTTGGTTTGTGTATTAATCGCTGCGTCTCCGTCTCAACTCGTCGATTAACTAGTTTTATTTCATTTTGCTGAATGTCAATTTCATTGTAAATTGCAAGTTGCTGCGGCATTTTTGCAACAAAATCAAAACAAGTTGCAGCTGACTTCTCTTGGGGTGTTTATAATTTTTCGTATTTGAAGGTCAGGTACCCCCTTCCCCCACCCTTTCGCGTAAAGTTTTTATTTTCATGTGGCAGCACTAATTACTGATTGTTTTGTTTACTTTTACTCGACATTTCGGTATTCGCTCGAATATTTCGCATTCGCATTTGTGCTCGAAATGGGAGCGAAATTTAACGTTTAGGGCGACTATTTATCTTGCAAAGAAATGGCGGGGAATGGTCAGCGCTTCTGTTGATTGCAACTCTGTGTGAATTTGCGATCAATGGCATTCGTTCGCTAAAAAATTTGACCTCTCGAGTCAACAATTAATGCGAATATATACAGAGAGTACAGCCTGATTCTATTAGCTTAAATAGGGTAGTTCACACTAAGTGGCGACCGTTTCTGCCCTCTCTGTGTATGTGTGTGCGTGAGTGATAAAAGCTGAGATCTATTTACATTGTCGGTTTAATTTTATGACCAACACTGGCAGCAGCGACAAAAAAGCACAGAAGGTCACGGTTATATACTATGCAAAATCAACCAAAACGACATGAAAACCAGACTTGAATCTTTTGTTGCTTGTGCTGCTGCGACTGCCCTGGGAAAAGATATTTTTTTTAATCGAGGTAACGTGCCAACGATCGCGATCTTGCTGCTTTTGAGACAGACACATTTAAAATACTCTTAACCCATGTATCATATAAATTCGGTGGCTTGGACACTCCCTTTTGGCAACAATCAGCTATAGATTTACGTATGTACATAGATGCAAACATGTGTCTGTAAAAAGTTATTAACGGAAGTACATTCACCTGATCAGTTGAATGAACACGCGCTGCGCTGCTTTATTTTTACTTCTACTTTTTATTTATTATTCATTTTTTCGTCTCGCTCTTTCTCTCTTCGCTATTTATGGCTGTCACAAAATACAAAAAACACTGGACAGCTGTTGTGTTTGTTGGGTGGGAAGCCACTCACGTGCAAACGTATCATGAAATGGGAAGCACGCGCTTGTTTGCATTTGGTTGCATTTGACTATCATGTTAAATATACATACATAAGAGTGTAAAAACCGCCAATCAGACGTTCAGGTGTTAAGATTTTGCTGAGCTTGAAATGAGCTCAACCTGTTTCTTGTCACCAAACACCGAGAGAGACGAAAATATATCCAAACTGTTCAAGGCTTTAAGATTTGCATATTAAATGGTTTGTATTTGTAAGTCGATCAATTTCAATATTTTTTTTTAAATTTGTGTGTCTGTTAACAGACTATGTTACAACATTCGACGTCACCGTTGTCGCTTTGGCGCTCATCTTCAGCAGAATGTATACGACCTGCCTCAATTTATTTTATTGACCAACACCGTCGCTGTTTATGTTATTACAGGATTTGAAATTGTCGATTTGCAACACTGGGCTGCAATGCAAACAAAATGAACGGTAAAGAACAAACAGCGGGCCGGGAATTCAAGCGCAATTCAAATGCCTACGCAAGTTTGCCAGCAACAACAACACCAAAAGCAAAAACATCAATAGTAACGAAAGAGAAACGCAAACAGCGCCGAGAAGAGTCGTTAAGAGAACCAGAACGTTATGGACTCTCGCACAGTTTGTCCAGCGAATCAATAAAACAGGCCTGCGACTATTATGACGACGAACCAAGCGATGAGGACCTGATTGAGATACAGCAAACGCCGCTAGGATTCCATATCCAGAAACAGCAGCACAATTTGCATCCCCTTAGTTTTAAAATGCCAGCGACTATGGACGAGGAGCGAAACGCGTTTTGTGACGTTACCCAAGAAGCGCCCTTGAGTACGCCGATTAAGCAGCCGGCGGCTGACACTGCAGCTGTTGTGCCGGACGAAGCGCTCAGTGTGTTGAATGAGTTGGATGCTATACTGGATGTGCATGGCGCATCACAGCTCAACGGCACCTGCATCTCTTCCTGCACTGAAACAACCTCCAACTGCTCATCATCCTCCTCCGCCTCTTCCTCCATTGGTGATGATAAAGTTGAGGATTATCTAATGGATTTGGACAACTATCTCGATGAAATGGATAAAGAGGATCCACTGGCCATCGCTGACTCTGTTCTCGGTCATTCTAGTTTAAGTCAAGAGCCACGTACACGCACCTTACCTTTGAGCCGCAAACGGAAGCAGCAGCACAAACAGTCAGACAGGGATCATCCAGTTTTGGACAGTGAGTTCCAACGTGGTCATCAGATGCGCAAAACCTTCAGCTGTGGTCTGACACCAACGACAAGCTCACAAGGTAAGTAAATAGACATATGTACACATATAACTGCAAATGATCTCAGACGTGATGTTAGTCCTCAAAAATGTGTAGAGTTTACGTTAATCAATCAGTTAAAACATAAAACAAATGAATCATATAATAAATAAATGGGTATTCACAACAGACATTTAAGCAAAGTTAGTTAATTCTTACGATACCTATTCATTTATGTAGATTATGCATATACTACTACTACTTTTATTAAGATTACTATATTATTTACGCAATATTCCTTAACAACTCGACATTTTGTATTAAGTGTATTAAGAACTCTATTTTCAAAGTTCCTATTAAGGAGTTCACATCATAGTTGAATTGTATTTTTGAACTTGTTCTTTGAAGATGTCTTTTCATTCTTTTATTTTATATTATTTTATTTTAAAAAGAATATTTTTAATTGTATTGTAATTTTTTTTGTAACTTCTTAGATATTTAAATTTGCACTAAAAATTGTTGTGTTTATTAAGCTATGTGCTATATTGTGAATTAATCCTAGAGCCCAAATAGGCGTAATCGTTTTAAAACCGGGATTAGGGCGATAAGCTTGATTTATCTCAACCATTAACACATTGTGTTTTTGTGAACCATATCTGCAGTTGATAAGAATCGGATAACTATGTCATATAGCTTCAATGGGAAATTGTTGGAGTCTAATCGCTTGACTGTAGTTTTTAGACCCCGTATTCAAAAAGAGTACAACGGTCTATGAGGTTTGTCAGAAGCGATATGTGCGTAATAGGTTGAAGGTTGATTTTCCGACCCCATAAAGTATATATATTCTTAATAAGCATCAACAGCCTACTCGATATAGCGATGTCTGTCTGTCCGTCTGTGTGAACCCTTAGATCTCAGAGACTATAACAGCAACAGCGCGAACAAATTTGAATTGAAAGATAGACTATGAAGTTTATTTTAAATTGTTGCCATGCCTCCTACCGCCCCCTAAAATTGTAATACCCCATAAGTTGGATATAAATTCCAAATTTGTTGTCTCCAGCTTTTATAGTCTCTGAGATCCAGATGTCCATACGGACTGACAGACATTGCCATATCGTCTCGGCTGTTAATGCTGATCAAGAATATACCTAAATTTTTTTCGGCGAAATGTTTTTTGAAAAAAAAGTGACACAGCCGCCTACAACTTCTTTTACTATTGGAACTAATACTTTTAGTTAGACTATTTACAAAATTTGACAACTTGTGCTATTGTTTATATTTTACCTTCCGCATTTACTTACACAACAATCTCCATAACTGCTCCTCCCTAAATCTGTCCCACTTATCTTAAGTCGGTTCTTGGCAAGTATGTTAACTAAGTATTACTTTGTGGAGTGAAGCCATAAATCAAGCCAAGCTATAAATAGTTGTTCAGCAAAACTACTTTAAAAACAATTTAGTCTGAGAATTTGAGTGAAAGTTTTGTAGAAATTTAAGCAATTAACAGTTAATGTGTGCGTGCGTGTGTGTGTGTGTGGAATTCTTACTCATTTCGCAAGTTAAATAACTTATGCTATTTTTATTTTTTAACAGCTACGTCGAATACATCTCTAGAAACTGGTGGCCATGGAGCTGCCCAGGTTGATCTGTGGCGTCGTCAGTCAATGCGACGGGCCATGGAAAATACTGACGAAACCAAAGGCGCAACTGATTCGGAAAAGCAGTTGCAGAAGAGAAAGGAGCTGGAGGACCACGAGATGGAGGAAGAGGAGCAGCGGGAGTCGCCGCATATATCTACTCTCTTTGTTAATCTACCAACGACGACGACGATGGAAATGCGACGTAGTTTCTCACAGCCAGAATCTTTGCCGGATCGCCAGGGCATAGGAAGTGCCCTGGAGATGCTGACGGAAGCGCACATCTTTGACAATTTGCTTCAAAACGAGCAGCGTACGGCACGTGCCGTCAGTGAACAGTTGGAGCAACGACCACGTCAGTATGGACGTCGCAGTGAGGGTCATCCATCGATGAGTCCGGGTCGGAGTATTGGCACATTTATATCACCATTGAGCCGACCACAAAGTGCACCAGCGCAGACGCAACGGGGCGTGGCAGTGGCAGCAGAGACGCCAACGCATGCCATGATGTCCACACTGTGCTCCGAAGGGAGTTCGGTGCGTTCCTCGCGTATTCCCAGCCCAGTGTCTCTCGTGAGCAATAGCAGCAACAGCAGTGGTAGCAGCAGTGACAGCTCTACGGTCAGCACAGGCCCTGAGCAGGATCAGTTAGAGCTGGGTCAGACCCAGTCGACAATGTGCAATGGCAGCAGTGGAAGTGGAAGTGGAAGCAGCAGCACAACGCCATTAGAGCCACAATTGTTATTGCCGGAAAAGTGTGGCTTTAATAGCCAGTGGCCACATGCCGCCAGTCGTATCCTGGCATTGATTGGCTGCACCATTGGCGTTTTTAATCTGTGCCGCTTTGCGGTGCTGACCATCAACTATGGTGGCAACTTTCTACTGCAGTTCTTGCTGCTCTCCATTATCTTTGGCATACCCATGTTTTGGCTACAGATGTGTTTGGGGGCAAAGATTAAAGCGGGTCCAGTTTCAATGTGGAAGATTAGTCCCATCTGCAGTGGCGTTGGCATTTCACTTGTCTTAATCCAATGTATGTTGGCCATCTATTCCACAGTTGCCGTTGCCTGGATACTGGTCTATCATCGTGAGTTGTTCCCAACGGCAACACATCGTATTTATCCCTGGCAGGAGCAAGCCTTTCCCTATCGCTATGAAGCTGCCAATGAAACTGGAAATCTAACTCAACTCGTTGCTAACTATTTTAATATTGTGGTGCTGCGACGTCTCCATCTGACCAAGCATCCGGATGTGACTGGTGTGCGTTTCCATGTCAATGATCGGGTAAGTCAATCAGGTATTTCTGGCGTACACTTCAAAAGAGCTAATATCGATTCTATTCAGCAGTTGGCGTCCTACTTGGCCTGGATCTGGGCGGCCGTCTTCTTGATACTCTGCAAAGGTCTCAAATCGTTGGGTAAATGGACCTATCTGATTAATACCTTACCGCTGATCGCACTTGTCGTAGTAACTGGCAAATTCGTTAGTATTATGGATCAGGTCAGCCTACAGGTAGGTTATCACCAGATTAATTCTACAAAAACTTTTACTGCAGTCATTTATTTAAATAGAACGATGACAAGTCGATTGAATATTAATAGAAATAATTAATTAGTGATTCAGCTATATAACAAACAGTCTCATAAAATAGTGTAATTTTTAACGACTTTAATAGTTCTGGGATTTATTTAAAATGGGATTAAATTTAAATTATTTTCTATATTTTCCTATCGTCCAATAATTAACATTGCGTTCAGGGTCAGTCGTTAAATGGTGCGAATTATTTTTTACCCTGAGATCTTCAAAATAGTTCAGTGGATTTGTTTTACCTTGACTTAAGCTAAATTAACACTTTTATAAATTTGAATATATTTAAAATGGTTAGTAGATAGACCTGAAAGTTAGATAGAGAAGATAACTATAAATTTTATTTTATTATTATTTTTATTTATTACAAATTTATTAAATCCTTTATTTTCTTTTGCAGAACATATTTGCCTTAAGCGACTTTGATGACTTTCTGGTGAACTCCAACAGCTGGACAGCAGCCACACAGGAGACCTTTCTTACCTGGGGACTATTGGGTGCCTCGGTGATAGCCATAACAAGTCGAACACACGCCAAGGCCAGCAAGGCAACGCTAAGACGCGACGCAATATTGTTGGTATTCCTAACGCTCTTCGGTCTTGGACTGATAGCATTGCTCGCTCTCTGCTGTGCACAGATCCTACGCAAAAATGAATATATCTATGTCCCTGGATCATTTGGTGAGTCAAAAAATCCGTTATTTTAGTTTAAATTGTTAAAATTTTATGTTAAACTCGCTCATGTCTTCATGATGATTCAATATGTCCAGCCAAGATGCTCTTCTTGGTTTAAATATGCCTAATCCGTCGAAAATTCCTTTTTATTTTTTTTTTGCCTTAATAGTTTTTATAAGACGAATTGGTCCAAAATCTATATCCTACAGTTCCATTACATCCTGGCTGATGGATTTAATGGAACTGTAGGGTATAGGTTCACATATTATGCGTATATCATGAATCTATAAATCCTCACTAGATTTGATGGGTTATAAACTATAGCTTTAATGGGCCAAACCGAACAAAAATTGCTTAATTCTATGGAAACTGTACACTAGAGTTCCGGACTCTCTTACAGTCGGGTCGCTCGACTGTACTTTACTATACATAAATATAGAATTTCATAACCTTTAATCTTTAATTAACTATATCCGAAAATTAATTACAATTTCTTTCTTTCAGAAACTCCTGATAGCTATACTTCCGTGTACTCCGTGCCGGGGATTACGAATCCTCAACTGCTTTCGTATCCACGGTCGTTGGTGCCGCACTATTCGTCGTTTTTAGGTGAGACCTATCGGAGGAATATGACCATATTGCATATTGAGAGCGGATTTCAAGCATTGCGGTTTATAACGGAACTGTTCCCGGCGGTGCTTTCACTGGCCAGCGATGCTATCTCATGGGTATGGGCTGCTGTAGCCTTTACCATGTTTGCCGGTTTTGGACTGGCCCAGTTGTGTGTGATGTGGAAACCCATTTCGAGTGCATTGGGAAATTCTACTAGCTCCGTGCTGTTGAGCTGTGTCACTGGATTCCTGTTGAGCATACCCTTTGCCACCGAGATGGGCATCGAAATATTGTATTATGTGGATTTCCTGCTGGGCGGTTCTTGGTTTTTGCCAATCATTTGGGCAGCCCAAATTTTTGGCGTGTTCCTAATACGTGGACGGCCTTACAACGGTGACGATCTGGTCAATGATCTGCGGATGTGCGGCTCCATGTCGGCATTCCTGGCTCTTTCCTGGAACGTATTGCTGCCGATTGGATTAATAACGCTTTCGGTGATCGACTACAAGGCATCGCTATCAAATCAATTTTATTATTGGCGGGGTAAAGCCTACTTTAGCTATGCGTCCCGCAAAATGGGCAGTCTCGTACAAATTGGCATTGTGCTCATCATACCCGTCACGGCCATCATACAAATATATCGCTATTTAACCCACGGTCCACCTGACATTTTAGAGGTTTGTAATGAATGCATTTTTAAAGCGTTTAAGTTTATATGTAACTTATGCCTTTTCAGCGCATCCAAATGTTGTATCGTCCACCCGAAGACGGAGATGCGCCGCGTCGTCCTTCCGCACGTCTGCGATCAGCTCAGGAACGCCGCAACGCAACAAGCCAACAGCAAGAGAGTGCTCAACACGAGGCACAAAACGATGCTCCGCCCAAGTACACGCCCCCTCCATCATATACAACTGCCACTGGTGCCAGACTAGCCAAATTACTCCGTCAGAGTATACGACGCAGCGTACGCAGGTGAGACTTTTCGGGAAACTGATAGATTAACAGAATTTATATTTATTCAAAATAAAGAGTATTTATTGGACCACATACAAGATATATTCCTGTAGCAACTGAGCCAGTTAAATAATAATACATTGATCAAAAAGTTTCCGGAACTTATATAGAACAGAAACAATACCATATTATTGGTAAAAATCGTTATTGTTCCATTTAAGTTAGTCCCTCCAAACACTTTCGAAACTCGATGTTAGGTATGTCCATTAAGGACATTTTTCATTATTCTCGGGTGTTAAAACGCGATTTTTAACTCAACTAAACAGTAGAAAAGAAAGATTTTGAATCTTTTCTGTACAAAGCAATCGGTTGGAGCTGCATTTTGAGTATTTATTAAAGTAGTCGCTTTCAGAGCAAGGAATTGTGCTTAAGCATTAGAAGAATTACTTCCTAAGAGAAAGCAGAAATATTTCTAAACTACTAAAGAATGATTTTGTACAAAAGAAAAGTACACAAATTTTATAGAATGTGCGTAAACAATCGTTCTTGTAGAAAGTTTTATTCTGGTTCATTTTATGCCCAACTGTTTACATCGTAGTGCTCATTGAGTGAACACAAATTGCTAAATTCTCCGTTAGTACCAGTGGTGCATCCCGAGCCTGCCTGGCTGCAGCTGGAGTAGATGCGCTTTTCAATCATGTTGGTGGTGGCATAATTACATGCGATCAGCACCGAGTTCCAGCCATCACTGCGAGTGTATCTAGATGCAGCACAGCCCACATGGGTGTTCTTCTCGAACATCATTACAGTGAAGTGGCCAATTGTACTGCAAGGAAAGTGGAATCGAATTAATTATTTCGTTTATGCTTCGAGATTTATAACAAACCTATGTTCGTTCATGATTGCTCAAAAGAATTAATGAAAACAAGTAAGAAAGGCTACAGTCGATCGAGCCGACTGTAAAAGACCCCGTACTCCCATAGTATTGAATTTTATTTAAATTAAAATTTTCAAATGAAATTTAAAAAATTAAAATTAAATATTTACATTTTGAATTAAAATTAAAAAATAAATAAATTAATAACTGTCATCGTCAGCACTCGAACCCGCGATCCATCAGAAGGTTCCACATTGCGCCGCAACTCTACCAGTTGCACCACGACCCTCTTCTATCATTCTTCCGATTATTTGCATATATGTATATGCACACATACATATGTGTGTATGTATAGCATTGGTCAGCGCGGCCAGCGGCTGCCAAAGCAGGTAGAGAAAACGTTCGAACATATGTTTGTATGTTTCTGTGTTTGTTTGTATGTGTTGCGCGCATGCAGTGATTTTGCTTTAAAATAACTTCGACTTTGAACCGTAATTTCTCTGTTGTTTGACATAGGATTTTGATGCCACTTTCAGGAAAGTTAGAAATAGTAATTCTCTAAGCGTATGTTAAATTACAACACTGTACTATTTGATTTAATGCCTGAAACAAGGCATTGAAGCTGGAGAGTCTTTTATTTCTGATGAGCAAAGGGGGCGTGGCAGCTCAAAATTTTGAATGTCATTATACTAAGGCTGTCTCTAGAAACCTGTATACCAAAATTGGTGCTCCTAAGCGCTATAGTTACTGAGATATTCGCCTAAAACAAAAATTTTCTCGAGGTTTGTCTGGTTTTTTGCTCATAGCGGGGGCGGTAGGGGGCGTGGCAACAATTTGAAATAAACTTGATCTGCGTACATCATAAACGGACTTTCATTCCAAATTTGGTGTCTCTAGCTTTTGTAGTTTAAAAGATCCAGGTGTTCATACAGACGGACGGACAGACAGACAGACAGACAGACGGACAGACGGACATTGCTATATCGACTCGGCTGTTGATGCTGATCAAGAATATATATACTTTATGGGGTCGGCCACGCCTCCTTCTGCCTGTTACGCACATCTCGCTTCTGACAAACTTAATAGACCCCTATACTCTTTTTTAAAGAGTACGGGGTCTAAAAAATATGAATCTATTTTGTACTTATTCGACCGGAAAATTAACTTTACCTTCTCGGTTTTTAGACCCCGTACTCTTTAAAAAAGAGTAAAGGGGGTCTATTAAGTTTGTCAGAAGCGAGATGTGCGTAACAGGCAGAAGGAGGCGTGGCCGACCCCATAAAGTATATATATTCTTGATCAGCATCAACAGCCGAGTCGATATAGCCATGTCCGTCTGTCCGTCTGTCCGTCTGTCCGTATGAACACCTGGATCTTTTAAACTACAAAAGCTAGAACCATGAAATTCACAATGAAAGTCCGTTATTATGTCAAGCAGATCAAGTTTATTTCAAATTGTTGCCACGCCCCCTACCGCCCCCGCAATGAGCAAAAAACCAGACAAACCTCGAGAAAATTTTTGTTTTAGGCGAATATCTCAGTAACTATAGCACTTAGGAGCACCAATTTTGGTATACAGGTTCCTAGAGACAGCCTTAATATAACGCCATTCAAAATTTTGAGCTGCCACGCCCCCTTTGCTCATCAGAAATAAAAGACTCTCCAGCTTCAATGCCTTGTTTCAGGCATTAAATCAAATAGTACAGTGTTGTAATTTAACATACGCTTAGAGAATTACTATTCCTAACTTTCCTGAAAGTGGCATCAAAATCCTATGTCAAACAACAGAGAAATTACGGTTCAAAGTTGAAGTTATTTTAAAGCAAAATCACTGCATGCGCGCAACACATACAAACAAACACTGAAACATACAAACATATGTTCGAACGTTTTCTCTACCTGCTGGCGGCAGCGCTGCCCGGAGCCGCTGGCCGCGCCGACCAATGCTATACATACACACATATGTATGTGTGCACATACATATATGCAAATAATCGGAAGAATGATAGAAGAGGGGTGTGGTGCAACTGATAGAGTTGCGGCGCTATGTGGAACCTTCGCATGGATCGCGGGTTCGAGTGCTGACGATGACAGTTGTTAATTTATTTATTTTTTAATTTTAATTCAAAATGTAAATATTTAATTTTATTTTTTTAAATTTCATTTGAAAATTTTAATTTAAATAAAATGCAATACTATCGGAGTACGGGGTCTTTTACAGTCGGCTCGATCGACTGTAGCCTTTCTTACTTGTTTATTTTGAAATTATAGAAGTCACAAAGAAGTCAGATATAAACTCAGATGTTTCCAATTGCACATCACAGCTATTTCACAGATACTTTCCATTCCATATCGGCAAATTATAATCAATGAAACAAGAAGTAATTAAGTGATTTTTCTGTTTATCAGAATTGCGAATATTTCAGTTTGCACTAAGCAAACATTTGCTTGCACTTAATAGCAGAAAGTATAGTGACGTAAAAGTAAATCTGAACAATTTCCAAGGAATTCAGTATCAGAATCATCAGTAAATATTGATTAAGACTTAATTAATTCATAAGAAATCGTTTAATATCTGATACTGTGTGCTGATTTCAAGAGTTATGAAGACCGCAGCTAATTTATATAGCAATACAAATAATAATGATAAAGATGATGATTTATCATATATGACAACTACGAAGCAATCACTGATAAAAAATACATGCAAAATGTCTTTGCCTTTTATAAGAAGTGTTAACAAATCAACTCGGGCAAGTCGACTTATTAAATATCCTGTATTTGTAACAGAGTAATTTAATTAGGGCTATTAGGTTTGTTAGAAAAAGACTATCGTGTTAAAAGAACCTACACTTGATTGACCCTTCTAAGCACAGTGAAAGCTCTTGAGGGCGGAAAGCCTCGGCTCCAAAATTTTGGTTCTTCTGCCGGATTTTGTTTGAAAATCATAGTCTTGGGACTGTAATTATATATTATATATATAATTTCAAACTCTATATATATAATATTACAAACTCTTAGCATTTCTTAATGCAAATTGTAATAAACCCGATGAACCTCAATGGAAAATCATGGTTTTATATGGATGTCTCCTCCATGTGGAAAATGTTAAGCTAAGAAAATTACTTACTACAATTTTGTGTATGTGAATATTTGATCAGGATTGGCCAACTGCTTATGTAAATTAACTTGACTGATATCCAAAATACTCTTTATAGCTACAGACAGTTGTGGGGATGTGTGTATGTAGACTCGGGCGGATTTCGAATCTCGTGTATAGGTTTTGTGGGGGTTTTAATGAAAGTAAATAACTCACGGTCCATTGTAGTTGTTTGGATAGCCGTTTTCAATTATGTCGCTGTTGGAATTGGACACCTCACTGAACCACGAATTAACGCTCTTCTGGACAATGGTGGGCATGTCGGAAATGTTGTTGGAGTAGCCCTGCCAGGCCAGATTCTGTCCAGAGTACTTGAAGGCATCAGTGTTGTGGCAACTGTCGTGCTTCATTTCACATTGTCGAACATTCAGTTCAGCCAAATAGGCCAATTCGTCGTCCCACTGCATGGTCCCCATGCGACAAGCGGTTTTGTGATTGGGATCACTGCCGCCGGCAATACTGTTCCGCTTCTCGTTGTGCAGCTTGACAAAGAGCTGCTTGGTCTCATCCGTAACGTTAAGCAACTCTGCATCTGGCGGACAATTGCTCTGCCAGTCGTTGTTGTGGCCGCAGGCAATGTGCTTGTCACCACTGCAAATGGTCGAGGAGCAGTAATCCGTGGCATGCACCGCACTCAGCGCCAGCACGAACAACGACAAACAAAGTGGCTTCATATTAGTTTTAATTTTTTGATCAGCTCTACAACTGCGAGTGCCTTATATACTCGTAGCTTATCAGTACGAAAGCACAGGGGTGGATCGCTCAAATTGGGCGCTCCAGTGGAGCGATTTATATGGGTGTTAATTGCGAAGTCTTTAATATTAATTATTGCTTTGATCTTACCAAATCCACTTGAGAATCACAATTTATGACAAACCAATCTTGTAATCAGATATGATTAACAATCACTAATAAAAGTTATTCAATATCAAATCAAACATATTGAGTAATCTTCCAGAATATTTTGATGTGTCAAAATTCGAGCTATGATTAATTTTTGTTTTGCTTTCTGTGCTGTGAAATAACAATTTTCAGCTCTCTGGGAAACTTATAAATCCTTTCGTTCACTTTAATCTTTAAAGCTGTCACTCAAATTATCATCTGCACACGAATCTAATCGTTTAAACTATAATTAACAAGAAAGAAAAGAGCACTCGAGCACGCCCGACCGTTAAATACTCTCTGGATTTTTTCCCGATTAAATTTTTAAAATCGGTATCGAGATATAACAATGTGTAGTACTTGCATTAAAACACGTTGAAACAAAAACAATCTAAGCATAATCACACATACGTCTGTTTGTCTGTATGGGAATACACATACGAAAGACAATATATGATGCATATATGTATGTATGTGTGTATTCAGCGCGGCCAGCGACTGCGGACAGCGCTGCCGCCACGCAGGCAGAGAAAACATGTGCTTGTATGTTTCTGTCTCGCTTGCACTCATACATGATATTGCATTCAGTTATTAATATTTTAACGCTTCTAGTTTTCTTGTTTTTAGTACGATTTCAATTGGCCT
Organism: Drosophila acutilabella; assembly: GCA_035046005.1. Taxonomy (NCBI): domain Eukaryota; kingdom Metazoa; phylum Arthropoda; class Insecta; order Diptera; family Drosophilidae; genus Drosophila; species Drosophila acutilabella. Next base: position 637,787 of record JAWNOK010000008.1, on the reverse strand, counting down.
TTCAGATTAGCTTGATATAGTTAGTCTTCACACGAATTATAAATTACAACACTGTACTATATTAACAAACGTCTAAAAATGGAACGAAAGTTGAGAATTATTTTTATTAATTGTGGGAAAAAGGGGCGTGGCAGTGCAAAATTTTGAATGTCAATGTCTAGTTTTGTTGCTCATTGTGGGCGAATGGGGCGTGGCATCGAAAAAAAAAGATTCTTGTATTGAATGACTAAATTTGTGATCGATTGAGACCAAGCTCAAACTTGTAGCTCTTACCATCTGTGAAATTTGTTTGTTCATACGGACAGACAGACAGACGGACATGGCTATATTGACTCGGCTTGTGATGCAGATCAAGAATATACATACATTTGCATAAACCCAATATACTCTTGCAGAGAGTATACAAACTAACACATGTTTTTTGCGTCTAAGTTTGATTTCTCATCCTCACTAGTAAACTTTAATTCTCATCAAATTTCTTTAAAGTGGCAAAGACAGTATTATTTACTAATCTAAATTTTTATTTATTCGTTTTGTTAACCACTCTTATGAATGAAATTTTATAATGTTAATGGAAAGTTAGTTTTATTACTACAAATTAATAATAGATATCTGCCATCATATAAGATTCTGATAATATTTCAGCAGGATTTCAGCAGGAAATATTTATTTTTTTGTAAATTAAAGCTTAAAAAAAAAATAATTTCTTTTTCCAGTACAAGTGCTGTGAAATAACATCGTTTGAAAGATAGCATTTTTGATATTGTTCGTCAATCAATGCATAAATTAATAAAATTTAAATCGATAAATCGATTTTTAATGTATATTATTTTAATTGGAATCTTTTGTTTATTCAACTTTTAAATAATTGATTTAACTTAGTAATTCTTTTATATATATTTTATATTTTATTTTTTCAATCGCATCAGTCTATTTTTGTGTGTAAAGTTCGATTATTTTTACATCTCTTAAGTTAACTGTTGAATATAGTAGTCGAATATAAATCGGCCTTCCGAATATTTTTTAAATGTCATTGTTTACAAGGTCTACATAGAAATCCCGTCCTGAAAAAAAGAAAACCCATTAGAGGGGTATTAACAGACGGACATGACTGTACATGTTCAGTTTGTAGTCATGATTGGGAATATATTTGCTTAATGGGCTCATTAAACACTTGAATACACAATTGGAATACTTTTTACTTTTTTAAATAATTACATTTCAGATAATGAAAAAGATTTTACTAATTAAATCAATTTTTCTGTTGTTATCTTACCTGTGTTTAGAGTTCTCGGCGATTCATCCAGTCGCACACGTCCCATACTCTCCCTGGATGCGGAATCACCTTCGCCCGTGGCTCCTCCAGACTATCTGACCATATTGACCAATCCTTCCGGATCGGGATTGGGATCGGGTGCAGCTCCGTCCGCTGGCAGTAGCAGCAGTCCCGAGTCCATTGAGATTGGTCAAAGACCCGTTAATTATGCTCAACGCTCTCAGTCTCTGGGTAGCAAATTGCAGAGAGCAGCCTCGGCCACGCCCAAGCCTACGGCTACGAATACCGCGATGGCGACCTTGGAGCGTGGAGCAAGTGCACAGCAGCAGCGTCAGTATACGGCTGAGGATGTGGTGACCATACTGCGCTCTTCGGTGCGCCATCGCCCGCCGCCGCGACAAACCGTGGTTGGCACTGCGACAACACTACCACGCCCTCCTCCTCACACTCCTGCCATGTCCACGCATCTGGAGGACGCCTCGTTCCGTTCGATTGAAAATCTGGTGCTCAATGCCGAGCCGCCGGATCAGACGCCTGGCGTCAGGAATATCGAGGATGAAGCTGAGGTGGAGTTGGAGGTGGAGTGTGGTCGAAATAATAATAATACATCTGTGATTTAATGACTAAAATATCAATATCGTACACATAATGTAATTCTATTGAAGATCACATATCTGCTTGCTTTCTTAGACTTGATTACCGCTAGTTATACTATATTTAGTATATATACGAATATTATTTGTAGCTATCGAATACGTAATAATAAATAACTAATTAGTATTTGACAATATGCCACAATCAGCTTCTTATTGGGGAAAAAAAAACAACCCCTAACAATATTTTATACTTTGCTTGATCCGCTGTGATAGTTGAAATCCCCAGATCTTAACCTGGGTTCTGGGCATAGTAGAGAAGGGTACGTGTCTGGCAATTGAGTGCGTCGCATTTGTGCAGCCTGTCCAAAAAATTTTAAGCCGATTAATAAACGTGACCAGTCAACTTTTCAAATGGAAACGGAAGCAAAAACAACAACAGGAACCAGAACATCACATCCTAGCCAAATGACGCAGTAAAGTCGAGTCTGCACATTTAAGTTTCAAGAGATGATTTTTTGCAGGCGTTACCTACATTTTGTTGTCTAGTTTTGTTACTGACGTGAACATTGCATTTTACTATGTGGTGCAGATTTAATCCGCGACACTTTCAAATTTGCACGCACGCGCCAACTGACAAAGAAAAGGAGTTGCCGGCCTGCGCAAAAATTTAATCTTCTATTCTTTTTAATATTTAATATTAATTAGAATTATTAGCAGAAATTAATAATGTGTATTTTATTTGCTTACGTCTATATACATGCTTTAGTTTGATTTATTTAATGATTTACTAACCTTAGTTTTAATCATCTGGCAACGTCTGGGATTATTTTAACTTAACACTTTATTTGAGTTGTAACAGTTTCAATCGAGTCTTACAGCATGTTTCACTGCACGACTTCTGTAACTAACATGTTGCCAGACTGCTAACAGATTAGTAACATGTTCCTATGTTAAAACACTTCGGCACGGTGCGTTTGTTGCGCGACTTTCATATAAAGTGCGCGTTTTGGTTGCGACTTTATGCTCCCCACTCCAAATCATCACTCCCTTTTTAACAGACTCTGTAAACCATAAGCTGTATTGAGATAGCAGATGTTAACTTCTTGTTATTGTGAAATTTGTCTTTGAGGCGTACGGTCGGTACGACGGTTGCGCGCCTGTGGAAACTACGAAATTAAAGTGCAGAAAATCGAAAAATAAATTATTGAAACGGATAAAATTTGTCGCTGCTTGGACGCACCAAGCAAAGATTATTGTTTAAAGTGCATTAAACTTTTCGTACTGTGAAATTAATAGACTTGTGACTGTGTTTTGCAGCTAATTAAGAGTCGCGCGCGTTTTCAAAGCAATTTAGCTAAGCATTCTAACTAAGTTTTGTGGTAATGCAAAAGTTTTTTTTCCGACTTTGCCGCTAACAACAACTTTAACTCCAACGCCGCCGTCGCAGTCGCAAGTTGCCGTCGACGCCGCCATCAAAAAAGTGCTCAAACAAGATTTCCACTTGAAATTCCTGAATTTCGTTCGCAACGCGCAGCATAAAAAGAAAAAAAGAAGAGAAATAAATCGAAATATAAAAGCGCAATACAAATAATACAAAAGTTTCTGCAAGTGCAGAGGAGGCATCATTTTTAAGTGTTTATATGTATGTGTTTATTATTGTATGTTTGTGTGTTATAATTTTGTGCAATTCGGCTAAAGTTTTGGATTAGCGGCGCTTTTATTTACATTGCTGTGCCTGACTAAACGGTAAGTGTGGCCATTTTTGTTGCCAGACTCAATTTGTAGGTGTTAAGCAAAGGAAAGTAGAAAAGAAGAACAACAATACTATATGTATGCATGTTCGTATTCAACTCACTCACACGCACAATTTGTTGTAGTTTTTGTATTAGCATTTTTATGTCGCTGTTTGGCTAGTTGACAAACAAACGCACACTCCTCTCTGACACATACGCATACACAGACGCAATACACAAAGGATTCCATGACGTTTGGGTGGGACGCTAAACTTACCCTCTGCCGCTGTCACCGTAGCGCTGCTGCTGCTGCGCTCTGCCTATGCTCTGCTGTCCTCTCTATTTCTCATGCTCATTCGCTCACTCTTGTGCTGAACGCCGAATGCTGTGCTACTGAATTCGTAGCTTTTGCGTCGTGTTGTCGTTGTATGTGTTTATGTGTGTGTGTTGTTTTTATTTATTTTGATGGCGTATTTCGGCATTTCGCTTTGTCAGAGAGCCAGCCAGTACATCCGTGCGTATGTGTGTAGTGTGTCTGTGTGTGAATATGTGAGAGTATGTATAAGCTTGTCTGCGTTTAGTTTCTTCTACATTAAAATGAATTCGCAATAAATATTGCCTATGTCAAATAAAAGGGCGATGAGCCAGCCTTTTTCTCTCAGCCTCTCCACCTCCTGTTCTCCTTCATCAACTCTGCTTTTCTCTCTATCCCTCGTCGCGCCTTATTGCCGACGGTTGCCGCTCTAATCTCGGGGGACACTAATGTTTTACGACAATTTGTATGCCTACCAATACAAAACTTAATGCACACATCAATGGCAAATTAGATGGTACATACTCCAAAGCAAATGCACTAATAACAATCATTGAGTGTCTCTCTTGTTTGTGTTCGTACTACGTACTAGGTGTTTGTGTGTGTGCGATATCGTTGATTTGGCTGTTACTTCCAATACATTGACAATTGGAAATACGTATGTGTGTGCGTGGGACAGCCCACTTATGTATGCCTCATGTCTCATTTGTCGTCGTCGGCCAAATGGAAATCGTTTTGTTTTGTTTAGTTTTGTCAACTGACAAATTTTCATTGTCTTTATATCTCTGGTCCTCATTCCACACATTGACGCCAGCACTAATCGCTTACTTAAAAAATACATATGTACACTGAAAAGCAAAGAAAAAGATGGGCACAAAGTGTAAATAAACAAAACTACTTACGCACACACACACAAGTGAACCAAGACACTTGCTAGAGATGCGACGAATGACGATAGTAATTGCTTGCAGTGACTTTATTCAAATTTTCAAAAGCAATTGTTCCGCTTGAAATCGGTTTGGTTTTATGTTTTAAACACCAGATTCTTACTTATATTGACTTCTTAATTAACAATTCAATTTAAATTGATTTCAACGCAATCTTAAACTGTTGTTATCATAAATATAAACACGTTTAAATCTGAAGAACACAGAATAATGAGTTTATGCATAAATTTATTCTTTACTCAGCATTTTATATTAAGCACTAGTATTGTTAGTCAATATAAGTCAATATTTGAATAAAGTACAAATGAACTGATATAAAATATTTGATCAAATGTTCGCACTTCCCAATTGAGTTTAAAATTGATTTTCCTGTCGAATCTCGATGGCTCATCTCTAATGCTTTAATGTCGTTTGCATTGCTTCGGTGCATTGCCCGGCGGCTCGACACTTTTTATTTAACACGTTGGGCAGAAAAACCCTTTGGTATTCCAATGCTTAAGCACATCGTGGTGAAAATGTTGAGTAGACGATTCTAATCTTAAATTGTTCACGGATTTACGTCTCAATTGGGAATGTAGTGCAATCGATTTGTATTTGTTGGAACTCGAACAAAACGGCAAAAGGCCTGTAATAAAGTTAACGTATAATAAACCAATCGATTGAAGAATTTGTACACCAAAGCAATCTTCAGTGTTCAGTAGTCTTCTCTAATCACCCTACCCCTCGATAATCCCAAGGCACAACAAGTAACAAAATAAACAATCGAAATCGCATCGCAATCGGCTCATTTGCTTTTTCAACGCGCCTTTTAATGCCATCGTTAATTGTTCGACGGTTCGCCGAGGCAACCAGCGAGGCTTGTAATTAGTTGTGAATTGGATTTGGATCACATAAAAGTGTTGATTACACATGGCGATGGTTTTCTGGCCGCCCATTGATGGACTTGACTGGGTGCGAAGTGTTTTTATTTTGGGGTATTAAGGTTAGTTCCCCTTCTAAGTAGTACTGCTTTACTGTAGTTGTGGCTACAGTGAAAGTCAGGTGCCACAACTTGGTCAGTCGCCGAAAGCAGATTATAGCCATTCTAGTGCTGCTAGTTTAGATGAATTTCAGCTAGAATTAGATTGGAATGTACTTAAAATGTTATATTGCATAAAAAATATATAAGTATTAGTTAAATTTAATTAAAATAGCTATATACTTTTATTATTAATTATTTTATAATTAACACCATTTATTTGAAATTAGATTTAGCTATATCTAGCTATTTTAGCCCTGAGACTCGACAACACTGACCCCTCGGGTTAAACCAAAGAAAAAGTGAGAGAAAATCCTCTTATCTACTTGATGCTCAGCAGGTTGTGCTATGAAATATATAAACTTACAATCGATTCTTAAAGTTTGTATTTCTCTCTGGCAATCGATCAAGACCCAAATTCTTCTATAGGCCAAACGGTATTTTTAATTTCGTATTTCCTAATTTTCATAGCTGTTGCTTAATTGCTGCCTAATGAACCACTGAAAACCGACATTAATTCAAGAAAAACAACTTTTAAGCCAGCTGTTTGCTGTTCGAATAATGTAAAACCAGAAATCGAGTTGATAAATAAATGTTTAAAAAAAAACATGATTTTATTTGAATGGCACAAATTCTTAAATTGAACTGATGCAAATCTTGCAAGCGACTCGGAGAATTATTTGCATGATAATTGCTAAGAATCCTTAAATGGAATGACTTTTCTTATTTCTGAAGAGATTCGTATCGACTGTAAGATCTGCGACTGCGACTGCGACTACGTCAGCGTCATCGGTGAAATATTCTACCTGTGCTTTTGGTAAAAGCAAGAGACAATTATAAAGTTATCTAAAATTCAATCATTTCCGTGTCGTTTCACATTCTGTTTACCTTTTACCAAAGATGCGCAGTTTTGTCAATTACAAATTGCTGAATTCTTCTTTTGGTTTCTTTTATATTTTTGTAAATTTGAAGCTGAAGTTGAACTTAACTTTTCTTTTGCAAGTCATGAAGTGGCTCCAAGTCTAAGAGGGAGTAGGGGAGAAATAGAGAGGAAGAGAGAGCCTCTTTATAGGGTAAGTACGACTAGTGCAGCAGCTAAACATCAAAGTCATTTCATGTCTTCATAAATTGTTGCGCTACTTAAACCTCCGACGCGACAGAGGCTGCGATTGGGGCATGCCTCATGGCTTTAAACCACCACCACCATCACCAACACCACAAGCACCACTGGCCTTTCTTTCTGGCCAGGCCCTCACTTTTTATATTTTTTGACTAAGTGAAATGACCTGCCATTTTGCTTAGGAAGAAACTGCCAAACGAGGCAGCAACAGCAACAGTAACAGCTAAAAAGAGGCAAGAAACAAAGTCATGAGCCAACAAGATTGAGCCGAGGGGAAGGTTAATGCCTTATCGACATGCCGCAATCTATGTATTTAATTGACTCAACTGCAATTATAGTGTACACTATATACATATACAAGACACATACATATACATACAGTATATATATTGTATATTTGTTGTCTGTAGAGTGTCTTCTTCCTGCAGATAAAAGTCGCGTCGTAAATACTAAAAACTCGCCTATAATGATTTCGCATAAATCGTGACTACTCGCCAAAATGAAAGGCGAGAATTTATACTAACAGCGGACCAAGTCAAGACTTTTCCTCTTCTTCTGCTTCTTGTTGTGGTTGTTGTTGCTTTTGTTGTTGTTACAACAAGTTACATTGTTGTAGTTGTTGGTGTATCTTTCACTTCATTCGCATCGTCGGGGTGTCGGTGTCAGAGGCTAGTCCCACCGACTCCCGTCGAATCCATCGCTTTGGTCAGTCGAAGCTTAAGTTAAAGCTAAAGCTAAAGCCAAAAATAAAGAAAACACATAGCAGAAACAGAAGACCAAGAGTAAAGATATAAAGAAAAAACCTGTAGCCACAATTCGCAATTGCCAACTAGAGATGGTCACGTGACACACTAATCCTTCCAGTTACAATTTTCCCATATTCCATTCCAGACACAAAAATCTTGTTCATAATAATTGTTATTTATTGTTAACATATTTGTGTGTGTGCGTGTGTTTGTGTCTTAACTAAATTGTTATTTATAATGCATACTTTTGGCCATAAATAATGGAAGATAACAGATCTTTTAAGGAGCAAAGGTAATGCTAGTCATATGGTATTAATTATATTGTGCAGAGTAATAAATAAGTAGATAAACAATTTTATTTTACTTGTATTATGTTGTTATTAGTTAACATAGGTCATGTGCGATTCATAATAAGTAATAAATATGATGATGTTAATCGACTTTAACAAAAACAATACACTTTCATGTGACGAAAGAGTGATTGAAAGTTTAGTCACCCATCATATCGGTCAGTTTACTCACACTTCGGCTCACGATCACGTTGATCACGAATATTTCGCGCCCATCCCCAATTTGTGCAACTGAAGCAACATTTAGCGCTACTTCGACGTTTCGATGCTAGGGATTTTTTTGTTAAGTTTTTAGTTGCGTTTTTTTTTGTGTTTTTTACGTGTCCATTGCCAAATCGTTAGCACTTGGCACTTGGCACAGCCACAAGACTCGAGACGAAGCTTTACTCGGAGTCGCAGTTGGATTCGCATTCACATCATTCTCATAATCGTCGTCATCATCATCATCATCATCATGATTATTATCATTGCCTGTTGAAAATCTCTTAACAATGAAGCAGAGCTCTCGTCTACAAAGTCTCGAGCCTTTAGCTCAAGTGTGTAATGAAATAAAAATATGTATTTAAACTTTATTTGATTGTCGTTGATTTGCGCGACGACAACGACGACGTCAACAGTGACGCCGACTGTGGCTGCGGCAGTGGCTGAGGCGTTGAAGACATCGTCACACTCTTCCGCACCCGCACCCACTCTTTTTAAACCTACCCAAGGTTTAGTTTCTCAAGCTTTGAGCTGCCTAATGAAAAAATGTAATAAACCAATTTACTTTATTTATTAGACCCCGTACTCTTTAAAAAAGAGTAAAGGGGGTCTATTAAGTTTGTCAGAAGCGAGATGTGCGTAACAGGCAGAAGGAGGCGTGGCCGACCCCATAAAGTATATATATTCTTGATCAGCATCAACAGCCGAGTCGATATAGCAATGTCCGTCTGTCCGTCTGTCCGTCTGTCCGTCCGTCCGTATGAACACCTGGATCTTTTAAACTACAAGAGCTAGAGACACCAAATTTGGAATGTAAGTCCGTTATTTTCGCGAGCAGATCAAGTTTATTTCAAATTGTTGCCACGCCCCTTACCGCCCCCGCAATGAGCAAAAAACCAGACACACCTCGAAAAAATTTGTGTTTTAGGCGAATATCTCAGTAACTGTAGCACTTAGGAGCACAAATTTTGGTATACAAGTTCTTAGAGACAGCCTTAGTATAATGTCATTCAAAATTTTGAGCTGTCACGCCCCCTTTTCTCATAGGAACTAAAAGACTCTCCAGATTCAATGCCTTTTTGCAGGCATTAAATCAAATAGTACAGTGTTGTAATTTAACATACGCTTAGAGAATTACTATTTCTAACTTTCCTGAAAGTGGCATCAAAATCCTATGTCAAACAACAGAGAAATTACGGTTCAAAGTCGAAGTTATTTTAAAGCAAAATCACTGCATGCGCGCAACACATACAAACAAACACAGAAACACACAAACATATATTCGAACGTTTTCTCTACCTGCTTTGGCGGCAGCGCTGCCCGGAGCCGCTGGCCGCGCCGAACAATGCTATACATACACACATATGTATGAGCACACATACATATTTGCAAATAATCGGAAGAATGATAGAAAAGGGTCGTGGTGCAACTGGTAGAGTTGCGGCGCAATATGGAACCTTCGTATAGATCGCGGGTTCGAATGCTGACAATGACGATTGTTAATTTATTTACTTTTTAATTTTAATTCAAAATGTAAATATTTCATTTTAATTTTTTTAATTTTTAATTTCATTTTAAAATTTTAATTTTAAGAAAATGGGCACTACTATGGGAGTACGGGGTCTTTTACAGTCGGCTCGATCGACTGTAGCCTTTCTTACTTGTTTTTACTAGTCTTTGTTGTTGTCTACCATTTGCATTCTTCCGCTCGATTCCATTCCATTCCGTACTCCCCTCGAAAAAGATGCTCTATAAATTTGGTAGCTAACCAAGCATTGAGACCCATTGAGGCGCTGCCCATCATTAGCCTGACAAAAGTTCCTCAACTCATTTGTACGTTGAAAATCTTCCCATAATTAACGTCGACGTTGGACATTGAACGAATGCTGTGAATGAACAAATGAATGAATGAATGCGAGATGGATGGCTGGAATGATGGTTTGTTTGTATAAATTGGTGGATAGTTAGTTGTGGCGAGGGGCGATGTACGGGGAGTAGGTAAATTTCTATGCCTCGCTGCACACAAATGACAGATACTCTGTCCAGACGACGAAAGTGTCCAGAAGATTGCAATTGCCTGAGGAGGGAACAAGAACTGAAGTCCGAGTGGAAGTTAAAGCTTAAGCTAAAGTCCTATTGTTATTGGTGTCATTTGTTACGATTGTGTATGTGAATGTGTGTGTGTGTAGGTGACTGTCTCTGGGCATTTGGCGGAATTATTAAAAGTAACACGAACTGACAGACCCAATTCCCAATCCACAGTTCTGTAGTTCTATAGTTCTACAGCTCCATAGTTCCAGTTCCAGTTACTGTTTCTGTTTGAGACTCAATCTCAGTCCAGTCCCGGGTTGAGTCTCTACTCTCTCGTTTGATATATTGCAGGCATCCGGTAGACGTGATGCTGCAATAAAATCCCTGACTATTTTCTCAGCTTATTGTTGTTGTTGCTGTTGTTGCTTCTGTCATTGTCATTGTTGTTGTTGTCACATTGTCGCCGTCTGTGCTCTTATTGTTGTTGTTATTGGTGTTGTCTCCGGCTGCTCCATCATTTGGTGCCTACACAAAAAACTCCAATAAGAATCAAAACAAATGCTTAAAGAACGAATTTAAAATACCCTAACACAAATTGTAGAAATAGAGAAAGAAACTAAGGAAAAGTTTGTTATAAATAACAATTTTGTTCAAATAAAAATAAATAAATTTCATGGGTTTTACAATAATAAACAGTTATTAGATTATATTTCTTTTATTATTTTGTTAGTTTAATTATAATTATTCAGGGGCAAACGCGAAGATAATTTTATTAAAATTAGACACATGTTTGTTACTTGTTGATTGTTGAAGAAACGAATTAGTTATAATTAGCAATATAATTAAAACAAATCAATTTTAAATTAGACGACTAATGAATTAAATAAAACACTTTTTTAAAGAAATTAAATTATTAAAATAAACTTGTTCTATATTCAAAATTTACAATAAATAATTGCCTTACCGACAAAATCAACATAAATTGTTCAGATTGTAGGGTATCGAAAGACGCAGTCAGTTGTATTTACTTTAATGGGGAAGGGGTTGCTTGGGGAAATGTCTTATAGCTAAATATTTTGGCTGTAAGCAGTTAGCTACACAAACCACAACAACAAGAAACGACAATGACAATGACAAGAAAAATCAACGGCCCACGGACAGTTTTTCTGTCGTTCCGTCTTTTAGTTGGTCTGGGCCGTGAAAGCGTGGAAAGTCCGTCGGGGTCCAAACATTGAGAACTTGCGACTCATTTACAAATATGTCGCAGCGTTTTAATTAAATATTTTCAATTTTACGGGCTTGTTTGATTTGCATTTTAATTCGTTGGCCCACAAATGTTTCTATTTATTTGTTGATTTTGATGGTGTTCGGAAGACATCACTACGATGGAGATTGGTGATGGAGATGGAAGAGGTGAAGGTGAGGGTGAAGGTGAATTTACAGGGGGAGTAGAAAAACTTGAAGCTTTAGCTGTGGAGCTGAAGGAGAACCGTGAGATTCAAACACCTGGTGGTCTGTCCGCCTTTTGAGCTGCTTTGCATTTGCATTTCCATTTTCTTGGTATTTTGTATACTTTGTATTTGTATTTTCTTCATTTTGTAGCATAACGAATATTTCTTTTTTGTATTTTGTATTTTGTGTCGGTTCATTAGTTAGGATTACAGCACAATTATGTCGCATTTTGGAGCCGCTAATAGTTGTTTATTTATACAATTAGAAATTGAAAGCTCACATAAATTGTGCATTCAAATGGATTCCCAAATTTCAAATATATTTCAATACAAAGTCTTTTTTTTTCGTTAAGCCAAAGCTGCGAGTGAAAGTTCTGTTGCTTAAATCTGCTTAAACAGCTGAAAGCTGGAAGAACGTTATGAATGCCATAACTTAATGAGCGTTAAGCTCTGATCTTAACTTGGCATCTAAAACCTTAAAATGTCGTAAATACTTTAGAATTGGAATTTGATTTTGTTATATCGTATATTTTTGTGGTCATTTTTATGGAATTTTTATCAGCTCAAAAATTAACACCCACTCAGGAGATTATAATCAGACAGAACCAGAATCAAAAACAGTTAATTTTTATAATTGCTTTTAAACACACATATAATTCATTTAATACAACCAAAAACCAAGGGTGATTTTATTAGTTGCAGTTTCTGCATAATATTTCCATTAATTGTTATTTAATTATATTATATTATATTTTTTTTGGCACTAATCCAAGTGGCTGCATATTGCTATTGTTATGACAATAGTGTTTGGCCGAGCTTTTCCCATCCAAGTTATAAATACACAATTCTATTTACTTGATGGGCATGTCTAATCATAGCTGTGAGCTTATCACGGCAACTTTTCCCAGGCAAATGACGATAGAACTTTAATAGAAACTCCCCCAAATGAAAGGCAAAGAGAGAAAAACATACACCGGAAACGTGGGCAATAGTTCCATGGGGTCTCGTTGCATTGCACTTTATCGAAAACCCCAAAACTGAAATCAATAATAATAATTTATGTGCATGTGTGTGAGTAAGTGTTAGTAGAACAAACAAGAAAAGCTTGCAGCTTATCTTTAACACGGTCTCTCTGTCCCCCTCTCTCTCTCTCTTACTCTGCCTCTCTCTTTCGCTCTGATAAGGCCGTAAAACTCGAAAAACAGAAATAACCTAAAACTGGTAACTTGTACAAATCGACCTTAAAACAATTTCGGAGGGACACATCAACAGTTGAGGCCAAAGCTAAAGGGCGCAATGCCCTCAACATCGGATCTTCGAGTCACACGGTGGTTGTTTATATATGTATATATATTTTTATTTAGTTTTTTTTTTTTTTTTTTGGGTCTAGGGTTCTACGTTTCACTCCGTTGCCCGCTGTCCCTTGTTCACGGTGCAATAAAAGCCAAAGGCATATAGGTCGAGTCACATACTTAGATATTTATGTGTGTGTCTACATGCGTGTGTGTGCGTCTGTGTCTGTACTTGCCCCTGGTGAATGAATGACCCTGCCTCTGATATTTCCGGTTCACTTTGCAATAGTTATTAAAAACGTCGGATGCGCTTTGCAAAGCAATAGTATCCGCAAATGCATCGTTAAATGTGTCTCATTAGTTCCTCGGCAAAACAATTGTCACTCAATCAGTTGCTTCGTGGACACCCTCTTCGACTACGGTAGTTGGCGGGTAACAGGGTTGCCTGAATAAGTTTTGAGCATTAAAAATGCTAAATTTGAAATGAAAAGTTTCTAGCTAAATGTACTTTGTGTAAATCAGTCTTTTGATTTAAAGTTAATAAATATTTAAATAAAGTCTAATACATAAATAGTTTTTATTAAATATAAAACATTTAAAATAATATAACATTTTATACCCTTATAACAATATCATTCCACAACTTTTAATTCGATTTTGGACAATTTTAAGCATTTCTTTTTCTTAGAACTAATTTTAATTAAGCTGGGCTCACTAAATTCAAAGAGAGTAAGATTAAGTTTTTACAATGCTTGCTTAATATAAACGTAGTAATAAAATATATAAAGATAGCTAAGATTTGTTACTGGCTTTTTAACTATTATAAGTTTTAAACATAGCTATAAACAAGCTCAAGCGACAGCACTGTCGCGTAGGGGCTTGCCTTATTGCGGGGTTGTTGTTGTTGCAAGCGATTCGGGTTTTGAATTCTTGGCAGAAAATTGCAAGTGAAGTGTCGTTTAAATTAAATTACAGCCGCTTCGCTACACCCTAACGAAATTCTCAGTACAATTATTGCGGCCGCACGCAATGCATCCACAGCTTCAGTTTGAATCCAGCACCACCATCAGCAACCTCCACCTCCACCTCCAAAACCATCACCATCACCACCACGACCACCATCATCATCAGGCGTAACCTGGACTTGGGTACACATACTATATGGTACTAAATACAATATACAATACACAATATACGGTGATCAGATGCAGCAACCCTAACTGATTCACGTTGCAAAACACAATCTGTTTGCTGCCTGTCAGAAGACAAACATTGCCACGGCCAAAAGGGATGGGGACGGAGTTGGGCACGAGTACGGAGTCGGGGTCGGGGTCGGTGTAACGGTAAAGGATAACGCCTAAAGGAGCGGGAAGGCAAGGGGTCGGAGTCGAAGGCGGAGGCTGAGGAAACTCATAAAAGTCCACAACGATTTGTTGTTGCTGCGTTTGCGAGTGAGAAGCGTTATGTGGTGCGATAACTGGGATAGTCTTTTGGCTTTCATTCATACCCTAAGCTATGGCGATTTGATTGGGTATATATGCGGGTATTTCTCTGCAGCAAAAAGCACGTCTTGTTTCAAGTACATATTTAATTGAAAAAGTTTCAGAGGAGCTATAAATTTAATTTAAATCAAATTATTTTAAGACCGGAGTATTCCTTTTCTTTGTTTAAATACATATGAACAAGTTTCGAGATATTTAAATAAATTAATTAATTAATAAAAACTTAAATAATAAATTAAAATTCTTAATTCTGTAATGTTGGGGTCGTGTTTATAAAAACATTTAAATAATGGCTTCGTTTTTGTTTTGTTATATCTTCAGTTGATAAATCAAGCAAAGGTAGTAACACTACTATTATCTAACTATTATTCACATATTTTCTTCTACAAAGGCTCTAACTTATGGTTAATTAATTCACAGTTTTTGTCAGGAATTTTTAAAAATACATGGCACTAAATTATTTGCTAATGAAATAAAGATATAAACTGTTGCTTAATGAACTAAGTATTAAATTAAACTCTCTATACGTGCAGTCTCTTATTTTCCTATTTTATCTTCAATATTTAAACCTCCTTTCCAACTAATTTGATAACAGGTTCTGGTTGATTACACACATGCTTTGGTATCTCGTAGATAATCAACTTTGTCTGCAGCATTTGCTATATTTTCCTTCATTCTTTTTCCCTCATTTTTTTTGGGCAAGTCTATTGCAGCGGCAACACCTCAGCAATCGAATTCCATACCTCTCGCTTTACCCCCCTTTCAGTTCCACACATATACACACATACATACACACACTCATTTATTCTCTTACCTTTTGTGCTTTGGGCATTTTTAATGCTTTTAATTTTCGCTGCGCCGTCGAAGAGAGAACGACGAATTTAAGGAGGGGTTGAGCCAAGATGCTTGCGTTAGGGGTTGAAATTTTTATGTGTGTGCGGTGTACGTGTGTGTGTGTGATTTTGGTTGTGAGGGTGTTGTGCATTGAAGAGGCTTTGAATACTACATCAAGGCAAACCAAAAATGTGCAAAAAATGGGCGTTGTTCGACGCGATATATCTAATGGCATTGTTTCCGACGACTCTGCTGCTGTTTAATGCATGTTGGCAAATGTCGAAATGATGTACATGAGTCGACACCCCCTCTTTAACCTTATACCCAGCCTTTCTTCACCCTTCGGCCCCTTCTACCACCCGTTGTCGTGGCATATGTCAGCCCAGACTAAATATGCAGCTGTTAATGGCTCAAAATTAAAACATTAAGAATGTCGCGACTGAGTTCCCATCAACAAGGACTGTGATTGGAAATGTGATGCTTTCTTCTCCTCCTGTTGACTCCTGCTTTCAGCTCTGCACCACACCACTTTGCCGGAAAAGCGCTGAGTAATATGAAAAGTGCTTGGGCCACGATACACCTTGCACTTAGTTGAAAATGATTTTGCGTGGAAATGTTTCAGCCCCGAAAATGCATGCATAATTACTCGGTTTTACCTTTTTGCGGGTTAAAGGGCGTTTCGCTGCCCTTTTTAAGCTTTTGGAATGGTTCATGGAGTTCAGCTCAGCGCCAATTACAGTTATGAATGTCAAAGGTCATTAACTTATTGGTGAAAGTATAGTTACGTTCGCTCAATCAGATAAGTTCAACCTCTGAAACAACAGGCAATTATCAAAGTGCTACTCCACTTCAATATTCATGTTGATTGATGGATGGAGATTAAATCCGACACTGAATTCTGTAGATAGTTTCTTTAGTAGAACACTGTTGGTACTTTTGCTATTCTGATTGTGTATCACATTTAACCTGATGAATATTCTGAAATCTATGTTGAATTCTTTAGATATTTCTTAAAACTTGTATGCTCCATAAATATTTTTATTTTTTTAAGGCTTAGAAGTCATGTTGCTGAAATTCTTCGACAATTTTCACGCTTCCTCTTTCCAAATTGTCTTACGAAATTTTGAATACATGCAATTTTATTGAACTCTCTGACTTCTCTAACTTGTTTCAAGTTTCTTTCTGTTGCTAACTTTTTGTACGTTTATTGTTAGCACTCTTAAAGTTTCCTTTCTCCCACTTTTGCTTAGAAATTCCATCCTGTGCCTTTTTATTTCTTTAGTATGCCTTTGTATTTACCCTTTGCCACCCTTGAAAGGCTATAACTCTTCTCATTTCTAGACTGAATTCCATAATTCGTTGCTTCTTTACAATTCCCTTGGCTAA
Source organism: Drosophila acutilabella (assembly GCA_035046005.1). Classification (NCBI taxonomy): domain Eukaryota; kingdom Metazoa; phylum Arthropoda; class Insecta; order Diptera; family Drosophilidae; genus Drosophila; species Drosophila acutilabella. Next base: position 620,991 of record JAWNOK010000008.1, on the reverse strand, counting down.
CATTTTCCAAGAAGTAGCAACCTTTTCTATTCTCCCGGCCCCCTCTCTATGCTCCATCATTCTTCTGTGCAATTACCTCAGTGGACACAATAACAACATTAACATTAACAACAGTAACAACAAAGGCAAGCTACTTACAAGCCGCATGCGGCATGTGGCATGCCACCGCAGATTGGAGACACCCGAAAGCCAAAAGCCAAAAGCAAATGCCGCTGACAACAGCAAACGTTGATGTTGATGATGATAATGATGATGACGCTGCCCCGCCCCCTTGTGGCACATCTTATCTTATCGCGCAGGTGCATGCAGCATGGATAAAAACAGTCGACAGTTGAACAGTTGAGCGGAGTCCAATGAAGCCGACGTCTCAAAGTGAAACACTGACTGCGGCTGCGACGCTGACTGCGACTGCGACTGCGCGACATGGCTAGCAAGTTGATTGGGAAGCACGTTAAGAATTTATGACAACGAGGCCAACAGCTGGGCAACATGGCCATTACTCGCACTGTCTTGGCCTGAGAGTCAGTATGTGTTTGCAACACCTTTTGCGGTGCCGGAGGCGGAGAGCAGGCGGCTGTATGTAAATCACTTTTGAATTCAAAATGAAAATGAAAACGAACACTCGAATTTCTAATATTTATCGAGGGACTCCACAAAAAAAAAAAAAAGAAACATCAAAGCGCTTTTTGACTAATAAGCAAAATGCATTTTGACCCCTGGGTTCTCGCACTGGACTGTTTTAAATTAGTTCAACATATGTTAGAGGCCAAACTCGAACTCTCGGTCGACCCCAGTGGGAAATGGCTTTCAGCAAGTCGAAGAAAATAAAAAAAAAGAAATGTGAATATATCAGCATATTTCAGCATCAGTTCAAAAATCAGTTTCTGGCAAAGGCAGCTAATTAAATGGCTTATAATTTCATGATTTACACTTGCTAGCTGTTTTTTCCCTTGTATTTTTGCTTTTCCCTTCATTTTTATTTGGTGCCTAAACATGCTCATAAAAAATGTGGCCCCAAACACATTGCGCATACGACGCGTGGGCCAAAAGCAAGCGATGATTTTCTTTTAATTTCTAAAGATGGGCGCGTGAGGAGATTGATGACAGCAACGAAAGACGTTCAACAGAAATTTAACAAAATAAATTATGGAAAAGGGCTAAAGAATGAGAATAAAATTATACTATGAGTTTTTGAAATGTACATTAGACTTATAATGGAAAAGAACGGGAGCCAATGACGAAATTTTTTCTTGTCCAGACTCTGAAAAAACTTGGGGCAGTAGAATATTCCCATTTTCCAAAATTTTGATATAAATGAAACTCCTGTAATAAACTTATAGGATGGACATGCTTAACTTATGAGTCTCTAACTATTGTAGTTGCTGAAACATAACGCCTTTTGTCCATTTAAATCCACAGTGTACTCGGCGTAAAATAAAACAAATAAAAACCCAAATGCTAATTAATATTAATGCTAATGTAATCTTAATTAATTGTAACTTTTTATTGGATTATTTATTACACTTTAATTGCAATTTATGGCTCGACAAATTTCGCTTTTTGCTTTATCTTATCTTTGCTGATTTTTCAAGAAGAAACTCAGCGCAACTTAACTTTGCTTAACTTTGAAATCTTTTATCCAATTTGTGAGAGATGCACGCAAATTTATATAATTAAATTTAACTTGTAGAAAAGAAACAAAACTTGTTGATGTTTTTTTTAGTGTTTTCTATCATGCTGGAAAACTTTGTTGCCTTCATCTTCGTGATTAACGTGGCATGATTAATTTGTCACGTGCACATCACTGAAAGAACTATGAGCTTTCTGATTGTGCAAAGGCTAACCAGGAAGAAGTCCGAGCAGAAGCAGGAAGGAGGGGCACATTTGATTTTTATGCTATCCGCTGCACAAAATATAATTCAATCAACGCCAAGTGCCACACCCCCAGCACCGCCAGCCCATAACACCTAGAGTAGCAGGCAAAAAAGAAAAATTCCTTTAGTTTTCTTATACCCTGCATCGCTGGTATAATATGCTTTTAATGTGGAACTAGCAGTAAAAGGAACCCCTTAATATTTAATAACCAATCAGGAACATACTTAAACCGAAAATGGAATGCTTGATCGAGATAAGGAAATAAATTTTGTTAATTACTTCTACTTTAGTCCACGAATAGGGACTGTACTTAGGTGCACCATAGTTGAAAGTTCATTACTTAAAATGAGATTCGAAGAACGCCTCACATTGCCACAGAGTATATTACGGGCGGGTGGATTCGGCTGTAGGTTCTATTCTCGCTTTTTTCTCATTTCTTTCCGTAGTTTTTAGTTATTTTTGACTTTGCATGCCGCACGTCAGTGTTCAGCGCATCGTTGCTCAAGTGCTAGTTGTGAGTTGTGAGTAGTATATATTGTATATATACTTTTACTGATATATATGCATGTGTATATATGAGAAATATGGCATATGAGCGGACTCACAAGTACTAGTACCATAGCCAGATGGATGTGAGCGTTCATCTTCTTCTTTCTTCTGGAGGCCCTGGGCCCTAATACTTTGCTTTTCTGTTCTTTTGCTGGTTGCCTGCTGTCAGCTCACGGCGCGCGCAGCAGCATAAATCAACTTATTTCATTGGAATTTATGTTTTGTTGTGGCGTCGCCCTGCGCTGACGCCACATCCATGCCCCCAACTCATGCCTCACACATTCACCAGGGCAATGAAGTAGTTTTTTGTATACCCGTTACCTACAAAGTAAGGGTATACTGTGTATATGCAAAACTTGCAACACACTTCCTTCAGGGCGGCAATTTTTTATTGCACACTACTAAAAGATATACTATTGAGTTTTACTCGCATGCAAAGGCAGACTCTATTAAATAGATACATTCTTTTTCCGTTGGATACATGTATTTATTTTTGTGAGTTTTTGCCCATATAAAAAGATGAAAAATTTTGATAAGATTTGACTAAAATACTTGACTTGTTGTATTTAAGAATTAATCAACTAAGCATATTTTAAAATGTTTCGTGGTAAAATCAAAATTATACGTTATTAGTCTACTTCTGACTTAAAGATCATTCGTCCTAAAGTGTGCAACGGTTTTTGTACCATGGCAGTTTTAAGCCGTAAGTACGGGTACCGAAAAGTCGAGGGTTGTCAAAAACTTACTCACTTGTGCTGCTATGTTCCTTTCATTTTTTTGCCGCGCGTATTACTTCATTTTTATAGTTGTTCCTCTTGTTGTTGTTGTCGTTGTAGGTATTGTTGCTGCCGCGCCTGGTTGCTGCGGTGCAATTGCTTCATTTGAGGCAATGTCTTGGACCCATCGGTAGTTGGTGGCAGGGCGTGGGTAGGGGGAGGGAGAGGGAGGGGTGTCAGCCTTGTCATTGGCAGCCAGCCGCGTGTTAAAATGTACACTTTGCATTTAAATCATTCCGGGAAGTTGGTTCGTTGCTTCGTTATATTTATCTGCTGCCATTTACCTTGCAACGCGTTGCAGAAGCCATTTCAGTTTTTCATTTACTACTTTTTTTTTTGGCCAGCCTCAATCAGCGGGCGGATGTACTAAGCAAATTGAAAAGCTAAGCACCTTCTATTTTTTCTTCCTTTTTTTTGCTTTTCTCCTTTTTGCTGCACTTGCAGCTTGTACCCACATGGGGCCATACTAAAAGTGCCACATTATGTGGCACCAAACGAAGTGAGCGGCTTGCCACTAACTGCATTTTGGTTTAATTTAGTTTCAGCCAAAGTGCATGGCGGTAGTTCCCCTTACCTCCCCCCTCTTCCTCCCGTGAATTCCACTCTTTGCTGACTAGACAACTTTATGACACATTTGCAGTTATTTTACTTTTTTTGAATCGGGTAATTTGGTAAACGGCTAAATGGTCTCTTAAAAAATTTGTAAAGCTTAGCGGCGAGGAAAACAAGTAATTGTTTGAGTAAGCATTAAAAAAATGCTTGCAGAAATCTATTTAGAAAGTGTGCAACGTACAAAGAAGGTTTTACAACTCTTTTACTTCTTCTTATTCTTTTTTAGTGCATTCACATAGATTCAAGTCAATAAAGTCATGTCTGGCCTCTAGATCGGATCAGTAAAAGCGTTACGATCACTAAGGTTGTAAAAAAACCAAACTACGCTAAAAAATTTAGTTTAAAAGTTAATTTTTATAAAAAGAGTTTCTGTTTTTTCAGACCACACTTTTGGCTTAATGATGATGCTTGTTAAATTATAATGATAATGTCATGTTTTTTTGGGGTCTGTGGTAAATGCTGATTTCACATAGGTAATTTAACAACGTGAACAACGCCCACAGGGACAACAACAACAAAAACAGCAACGACAACGACAATCCCATAGTTCGCAATTAGATGTAATTTTCATTGGTGTCGGACAGTTAATACAAATTTTCTCTGTGTTCAAGTTTTCCATGTCATCTCACACCTGCCCGCAGTTTTGTACCAAAAGCAAAATAAATAAAAAAAAAAGAAATCCTGGCACTTGTTGCCAATTAAGAGACTACAGAAAAAATGCAACAACGACAACCAACCCTAACCAGTCGCTTAAAATAGTAGAATTAGTATTGTACGCGTGACACGATCGTAAATCTACAGATTTGTGTTAAATACTCAAAACGAAATGTATTTTAGTTTTGTTTTCTGCAGATTGTAAATTATAAAATGCGCATAAATTTAGAAAATTCACATCATTTAATCGTGAATTTTATAACATCTTCGGCAGAGTATCGAAAGCCCATTAAAATGCTCTAAAACGATTTTCGAGAGTGGTTAATTGGCAATAAAATCAATGAGAACTCCGAATACGAATATACAAACACATATAGGTAGTAGCTGTTGATATCGGCTGCTGGTAATTGATTTGTTTAGATAGTTTAATTTAGTCCGAAAAACTACGAGAGTATTTTATTGATACTTGGTTAGACGTGATATATGTTATTTCAGCAAGCTTTCTGCTCTTTTTATGTAAGTAGGTTAGAAAAATGAAGATTAAGTGCAACAACCATAAAATGTACAAACTGCTAAGCAATTTTTAATATTTAATATATGAACCTTTATGCAGATTATAGTATTGTGAATTTATTTGCAATTGTCGGATATTATTTTATTAAAGTCAATCAATTGTAATTTAGAGGAATAAATTTAATCTTTATGTCCAAAGTTTCACGGTTTTTAAAATATATAATTAATGCGTGCGTGTAAATTTTGATTTATTTAAAAGAAATGTAGTTAAGATTTATGGATAGTTCGATTTTTAAGATAAGATCTTGTGATCGTCTAAAGACTGTGTGTTAGAAAAAGACAAGGATAATCGTTATACTAAATACCTTAAACTAATATAAGAACATAAATTTCAATTGAAAATCTTTCATGCCACACAATTCGTTTCGGAATGCGTTGGGGAAATGCGTGACATGCAATCTTGTCACGCGCTCCTCTCTACACACAAACACACACATGCATGCATGCATAAGCAAAATGAGCGATGAGAGAGTGAGACATACACACATATATTTAGACACATAGCAAGCAGTCTCTGTCAGTCACTCTGGGCAGAGCATAAGCAGAGGCGCTGCCAACGAACGGTCAACAGCCGCAGCTCCAGTTGTTATTGCTTTCCCGTACTCTCACCCTTCTACTTCTCCTCGTCCTTTCCCTTGTCCCTGCCATACTCAACATATCTTGTCGCTGTCTCTGACTCTGTTGGCGTCGCTGTCGGCGTCATTATTTTGCAGTCGCGTCAATTAGCGCCGCGTTTACTGAGGTCTGTTTATTTGCATGCAGCACAATTGCAGATTTTTCCTTAGTTTTTTGCACGCTTTTGCGCCTCTGCAGCATGTGGCAAATACAGACATACGTACAAACATACAAACACATATGAATGTATAAGCACATGCATATATAGAGATGTGATATAAAGCAGAGATGGAACCGATTCGGTAAGCCAACAAAAATCATTTGCTGAACTCTTTAATTGCATTTCGAAAACGCCTTGTTGTTTCATTTTATTGTTGTCGCTCTTGTTGTTGTTCTTTTTGTTGTTGTTGTTATTGTTGACTGCTTGGCTTTTGCATTTAATTACTTTGTTTATGGCCAGCAGTAGCAGCAGCAACAATAAAACTTCAATTTATGTGCTGCATGTAGCGTAGCGAGTACTGAAAGTTGTTAAATTCCAATGCACAAATTGACAGGCCACCCACCCAAAAAGCAAACACCCTACTCCTTACACCCCCTGGCGCCCATCCACAACCGCCCACTGCCCACCGCCCACCGCCCATCTTGGATCTTTGCCCCAAAACCCTCGCAGATGAAGCTGCTTTTGTTATGTAAACAACGCGCAAAACTTTTTATTTTGTCGACGCTGCAACGCCTTTGCAGCCCGTTCCCCTTTCCCGTGTCGTTACAATACGAAATCTGTATGCGAAACTCTCGGGGTAGAAAACTTTTCCTTTTTTTTGTGTGTGCCCCTAACACGCCCCCTCCAGCTCCTGTGTCCCTGAGCCCCTGATCGCCCGCCGTCGGAGTCGTACAAATAACTCAACTCAACTCGCTGAATGCTTTGCAATTTCCGCTCTTCTAAATTTGTTGAAAATTTGCGAGGCGAACGCACAAAAAAATATGAAGGAAAACGGAAAGAAGGCAACGACGAAAGTGGAAAAGTGTTCGCTGTGGGATACTTGGGTGGAGGAGGAAAAGGTGAGGGACTGCAAGGCGGTGGTTTGACAGAGGAAAAGCTAAGTTTTGTTTGAAAAAGTTTTATGCAAACACAACAAAACGAATCCTTGTTCTGCCTCCATTGCCACCTTGCCACCTGTCAATCCCCTCTCCCTTCCTCTCTCTTTGGATGTGGCATGCCTCGTCAACTGGTTGCCCAACCTTGCGTAATATTTTAATAAATTTTTGTCGCCAGTCGTCCGACCAACAACAATGTCCTTTTGTCCAATTTGCAAAACTCTTCCGCGCCTGCGTCGCAATTAGAAAATCGCCGGAATAACTGTAGGAAAAAGTGCGTCGAACCTGCGTGACGCAATTGAAATCTGTTAGGATCTAAAATTGAGAACGCACACACACGAACAGTTTCAATAATAATTCTTGTTTTCAGTTTTTCAGCTTTTTTTATTTTGTTTCCACTTGATGTTTGGCGTTGCTGGCAAAGCGCAATTTCCATGTCAAAGCAGATTTTCTAAATGATTTCATGTCCACAGTACACAGCGGTGCACAGAAAGTGAAGGGAGCAGCAATGAGAGCAAGTTCCTTTACAAAAATTTCTAGTTTCTCCATCGTACCGTCATACCATCGTACTATCGTTCCATTGGCCACCTTCAAATGGCGTGTGTCCTGGTGACGGCGGCGGCGCCACTGATGTGGTAATAAACACCCCTTGTGCAGTCTAATGGACCGTAATTAACTTGTGCGCCAACTTCAGCTGCGCTGCCGCAGTCAGCGCCAGCGTCTGCGTCGCCTTCGCCGTCACAATCGCCGTCAACGTTGTTGTTGTCGTCATCGTGTGGCTGTCGTTGTACAAGCGATGAATAATAATTTCGCCAGGACCAGGCACAGTGGACAATAATAGCAGTTAAATGGCCAAAACAATTCGTTAGCCGATTCAATTTGCATATTACACATATAATATACATATATGCATATACATATATATATATTTTTATATGACCATATGGTTAATACTGGTCTCTTATTATGTGGTTTATGTGGTTCGCTATCGTGTTCAGATTGCGTCAAAGTAATTGCCACAAGTTGTCCCAAAAGATAATCATCAAAACTAAGTACAACATAAAAGAGACATTTGCGACCCATTTAATAGCATAGTTATCGCTAATCAATGCGTATCGTAAAAGTCTCTGTAGAATACATCAAGGAAATGGGTTTTAGTGCTAATGTTTTAAAGAACAGGCTCGATTACTTATATATTAAACAAAACTATTTTTGCTGTAAACTGTCTGTACTTATGACCTTACTAAACGATTGTTGAAACTTTTTAAAAAGCATAAAAGAGATATTTAATTACGTATATATCTTAAACTATCCAAGTAAACAAATTATTTCATTCAATTTTTACATTTATCCAGTGGGATAAATTGCATTTGAAACTAAAAAAATTATATTTTATTGTATTTTTTTTAAAAATGCAGCACTGAATGATGTAAAATAGATTTTTGTCGACAAGCATAAAGTAGCTATCAAAATTATATCGAATTTAATAAAAAGTTATTCAATTTTTCGAAATATAATAATTCGATTTTCGAATGTATTTTCAAAGGCAATTTTAGCGCTTTTAGCCAATTTATGTATTGATTTCTGGCCCATTGTGCTGGACTGTTGGTTTTGTTGTTTTTGTTGTTGTAGCTTTAGCTATGTTGCTGGGATGGCGTTGCTGCTGCTGCTGCTGATGTTGGTGCTGTTGTTGTTTGCGTGACGGATATTGCCTTGTCACTTGCATGTACGAGAAATGTTAAAACGAAGAGAGCGGGTTGAGTTACCAACGGGTTGACTTCTTTTTTTTCACTTAATGCCAGCCAAAACCGCTGGCCAAGCCTGGGCAGACCACGAGGCCAGCAGCAACCAGCAACCAACAACCACTAACCACAGCGTGCCAATCAACGCAGAGAGTTATCCAACAAAAGCAGCAGCAGCAACAACAAGGAATCAGTTTGCTGTACCGTTCGAAAGTTGTGCTAAAATTTAATTAATTTTGCAATTTGCCTAGTCAAGCAGCAGCAGCTACAGCAGCAGCAGCAGCAACAATGGCAACAGCAACAGCCAACGACAATTTCTATCTGCTATCGAAAAATTATGATGATTACCATTATTGCCGCTAAGCACGGGCGTAACCAAATGTTAGGCGATTTAGCTGGCGACTATTATAAATACAAATTTAATGAGCGCAACATATGCAACAGCAGCAACAGCAGCAACAGCAACAACAACAACAGCAGCTGCAGCAGCAACAACAACTTTGACTGGACTTTAATGCGATTACATGGCAGCGGCACATTAGTCATTTAGTAGGGGTCCATTTGGTTGTGCGACTGTGTGTCTGTATATCTGTGTGTGTGTGGACTGTTTGTCTGTATGTGTGGCAGCTTAAACAAATCAAGTCAAATTACTGCAATGCTATAGAAGAATCTGTAGCAAGCAGCGACTGTTGTACCAGCCACAATAAAGGTTTGTGCGCATCCGTAAGATACATGCTGCTGCAGGCAGACAGTGGAACAGTGGGACGAAGAGACACACAGACGGGGAGACGCTCAGACAGACTGTCAGACAGTCGGCAATTGCATGGCTATCGTGCATAACTTCAACTTTATTGTTGGCCTCTCTTTTGCACGCTGTGGCATGCGGGACACTGCAGCAGTAGCTGCCACAGCAGCCGTTGCTCATTAAGTGCCACTCTACGACAGTTGTCGCTAATGCCGCTGGCATGCCGCTTGTCCCCTACTCCTGTTCCCTGTCCCCTGTGCTTGCCCCTAACAGCGCTACGGTTGCAGTTGCAGTTACTGGCGGGGTCGTCGTCACGGGCCAAGCTCGGGTTACACACAGTCAACGTAAATTTGCAAATATTTGCTGAAATCAGACGACGACAAATGCAGCAGCAGCAGTAGCAGCAACTGTGGCAGCAGGGTTAGGGGTTAGAAGTAAGGGAGGTATACTAGAGGTGAAAGGGGGCACAGCACATAGAGGCATGCCCGGAATGGCAGTTTAGTTTGTTTTTCGGACTATGCTGTTTTAGGCGCAATGCAAGTCTGCTCCTGACTCCTCCTTCTTCACTTTCTGCCTTCTAGCCATGCCCTTAAACGGGTGTTACTTGAAGCCAGTGCACTGAACGGGGAACAGAGTAAGAGAGAAGCAGGGAAAGCTGGGAATGAGGCACTCAAAGCAGCCACTGCAAATAGATTTAACACTTGAGAGGCAAAGGAGCCAAGGCAGCATAGAACAAGCCAAAAGGTGAATTAAAGTATATCCTAAGTCCTTAGTCTCTAGTCTCTAGTCCCTGGTGCTAGGTGTGCGTTTAACTTAACTAACTTAAACATAAGAAGACTAACAAATACAAACACAAATACTCAGCTACGAAATGCGTTAAGTAGTAAAGGGTTTTCAACTCAACTAAGCATGAACATTAAAAGATTCAAGATTCTGAAAAGGTGAACTAAATAGCTCAGCGATTACAAGCTAATCCATAGAATTCTAGTAGCATTAATAAGAGAAAAGTATGTTAGTATTTAAAGATAGTTGGCACACTAACAAAATAAGTTATCATGAAATTAAGAGTTGTAAAAAATTACTACATTTTGTAAGCTATGTCTATAATCTCTTTAAACTTGGTCGTAGTGCATTGGGCAAAAGGATGCCTACAAATACCTCTTACATTATAATTACGAAGAAAGTTTCTTAAAAGTTTATTAATAAAGGTTTCTGAATAATTAAATAGATAATTGACGTACAACTGGCAAGTATAGCTTATATAAATAGTTAAAGGTCGGAATACCGTGACATTTAAAAAGGTTAAGGTAGACGAAAATAATTAAAGAAAGGAACAATAATTTTCGATGAACTTGGAAAACATTTTTAGTTAAATAGTTAATATTAAATAAATGCATGTTGAAACATTCACATACCGAAATTAAAATTTTTGAAACAGCTCTTAAGATTCTTATTATAATTAAGCAGGAAATACATGTCAAATCTCAGTTCTTTCTTTCTCAGTTCTGAGCTCCCCCTTTGGCTTCACCGCATTATATATGTATATAAGCCGTAATTAACTGTCTGTGAAACCCCGACTCCAAAGTAAAGAGAGTCTTCTCTAGGTCTGCGTGTGAGTTGTTTGTTGCTTATTTCTTTAGAAGTAAGAAAAGTAAAGTAAAAAGTACAAGTAATCATACAATAAGCAAAGGAAACCGTTTATTAAGCACTCATTGTGTCTTACCTGTGTGACCCACTTGTTATATGAGTGTGGGTATGAGTGTGAGTCACAGTTGTGTATTGAATATACTCATAAGTATCGTGTAACTTGTATTTTAAACGCAACAAACCATAATTTAAAAAATGCGACGTCAACTCAACATTCTGGATCAGAGAACTCTGCGTGCAGTTTATCAAAGGAGCTGGGAGCACACCGAATCCACTGAACCCAACGAATCTACCGAACCACACTGAAGTCTGGAGACGTAAAAAAACTGTGGTTGCACAGGGGAAAGCATACACTGAAAAAAAAATCGGAAATTCGGTCTTCTTTTAATTCTAAACGCTTTGCGTTAAGTTCATATCAATTTGGGGTAAACACCTAAAAATATTGGGAAAAATTTTTAACTTTCTAAGGATATGTAGGTACAAAATTATCCATAACATTTTGGGACTAATTTTCAATATAAATGCAGAGTAATATTTATTTAATAGTTTTGTTTAATTTTAAAGTATACTCTAAAAATATAGAAAGATATAAAATTGGTTCTCTTATATTTGTGAATTATTTTGCTATTTTAATGATCGAAATATGTATTTTAACGGTCTTTTTTCAAAGTATTTCCAAAACTTCTTACCAACTTCAAGAATGTTAGGTTTAATTTTTACCAGTGTAGTGGGGAGTTAAAAATGAATTACATGGCAATGTTGGCGGTGGCAGCAACCTGCAGAGTTGCGGCAGTTGTTAAAAATTATTATTAAGTATTTGCCGTGGCTTTCGTCTGAAACAAAGGCCAAGCTCTTAAATATTTAATAAGTACATAAAAAGAGCCCAAAGGAGAAGCGGGACCCGAAGAGTGGAAAAGAGAGGGTGTGAGGAATACTGGTGAGTGTGTAAGGGAGACAGAGAGTATGACTGCTGTTGAGTCATGTCAATTGGGCTTTGGGACTGACTGACAAACTGGCAAGACTGACTGACTTGGACGTCCCGCTGTGGAGCTGGAAGTGGAATCAATACTCAGGCTCAGGCTGCCCGTTGTGTCACACACACAGACACACAGACACACACACACGCACACTCATAGTGTTGTACTTGTAAGGATACACACACTCCGCACACTTGTGCGCCCACTAACGGTGACAATAAATGAGTAAAAATGACTTTCAACGGAATGAAAATGAAACGACAACGAAACGACTACGAAATCGACGCCAGAGTAGCACACAGAAAATCTGTCATCAACACGCACTCGACTGTGGGACCATTGTGAAAGCCCATGAAATTTGATATCGATGCGTGGAGTACCATCAACATCAACATCAACAACAATAACAGACGACACCGATAGGACAATCCTGCTCGGTCTGTCAGAGACCAAGTAATTTGAAATTTCAATGCCTTAAGAACTCATCATTGCCTCTTTTTAGTGTCCATTATTATTCTGCAGTAGAGTATAAAAATCATTTATAACATTTATCAATATTCAACAACGTTTGAGCTTTAAAAATATGCTTGAAATATTTAAGTTTATGTTGCTAATGTTGATCGATTCTTCAGTGCTGTGTGCTGCACTTGTATCGAGGGTGGTTTGATGGGTTTATGGTTAGCTGTCATAAAATTATTAGTGAGAGGGCAACGATTTTTATTTGCTCTCTGAGTGTGAGTGTGAGTGTGAGTGTGTGTTTACCAAAATGGCTAAATGTGCTTTTATTGGCCAACCACAGTGTTTAATAGTCTAGATATTATTTGGCACATTAACTTTTGGCACTTGCCAAAACATGTTTTCCTCCTCGACAGAGTATCATAAACTGGATTAGGTCAAGAGGTTGGAGAGCATTAGCTTTAGGTTGGGAGTTGACAATTTACATGTTTGTCATGCTTTAATTTCTATAAATAAATGTTTGGTTTAAAGAAGAGTTTATAGAATTTAATGAAATATTTATCTTGACTGTAAGTCGAATATCAAGAAGCTAACGCAGATCTAAAATTTATTTGCGAACTGTAAAATAAAATAAATTAAATATTTACGAATTCTTTGAGCATTAAAATGTAACGCATTGAGTTTTGTGCGCAATACAACAATTATAATTTAGACTTTGAGTATAACCATTTCTTTCTTTATCTATTTCCGACTATTCTGGCAACTCTCGCGATTTGAAAATTTACTACCTGCCACTAATCCCTGTGACGCATGCAGCAGAACCGAGAGAAAAGACTCTTTGGCCAACCATGTATAGTTTGTATCTTTTCAGACTTGTACATAGCTCAATTCCCTCTGCCGGGGAATTGAAAACAATGCTCGGGCATTCAGGCAAAACTACCTGACCCCGACAAAAAACCGTCAAGCCAACAGCAACAAGAACAACAACAACAATGCTGCCGGTTCTCAACTGCAATACATTGCACCTGGTGCTATGCTGTGCCATGGATGGGATTGAGTTCTGGATTTGGGTCTGGGTTTTGGGTTTGGGTTTGCGACTGGGACGGGGCTGGTGGAAGGAGGTTCGAGAGGCCTAGACTTAGTTGAGCGTTGTGCATTTGGTTATTTTTCTCTTTTTGTTTTTGTTTTTTATGCATTTGTGAAATAGCACGAAACATTTTATAACCTTACATGGAAATTTGGGTTTATGCTGCTTTATTTTTTCAACCTCGAAACAAGTTGGACACAGATGCTAAACCCCATAGCAGTAATAATAACAATAACTACAACAACAAACAACAGAAGAAGAAAACTTAAATAATGTTAAGCTTTTTGATGAACCCACACAAAAAAAAAATCAACAAAATATGAGATAAGCAGCAGCTCAGCAGTCAACATTTTGACTGTGCGGCACTTGAGGCGCCATTGTAATAATAAAGCCAAATCAAGTCTAAATCAAATAGAGCAACATAATCTACCATAATACTCAGCAGCATCCACTCCCCCTCTGTCATTTCTCCCTAGATTCCCCCACGCCTCCTATCCCCAACTAACACTAATTTTGAGGTGCGAGCGGCACTTGATCGCCCATCGTCAGCGTCACTTGTGTTGATCAAGAAACGAAAACTGAATATGAAAATGAATATACTCGTTTGAAAATCAAAATCCAAATCAAAATGAAAATGAAAATGAATGTGTGGCTGTTGGCATAAATTGAATTTGATTGTTCAAGTAGTCGGACAGACAGACAGTCCGTCAGTTCAGTCAGTCAGGCGACTGTCTCCGCTCAATGTTTGTCTCTTTATCTAATGTAAGTCGTAATGTTGCACAGTGTGGCGATACAAAATATATATGTAGGCTCATTTTATTAAAAATGCATAACTTATCTTCAATTTGCATTAAATTAACTTTAAAAAACACACTTACACAATTTAAATATATAATGTAGTTTTTCATGTTACACACTGGGACATCACGAAATGGGAAATTATGCAAAAAATACGTTTGTTATATTTTATGCAAATATTTTTTTAAATATTGAATATTAAATGTAGTGTTGCAAAGCTTTAAAATAAAGCATTAGAATAGTTATTAGATCGAAAAAAACATGCCTAGCTTTATTTAATATTTTAAATATTTTGTTTGACACAATTACATTGGAAGCATAGACTTTGACAATTTTTAATTTCAAATCAAATTAACTTTTTTAATTTTTAATTAAAATATTATTACAAATTAAATTAATTTAGTTTCGCGTTAAATAACAAAAGGTTAAATAACGACAATATTTTTAGTCGCTTTAAATTTCCAATATTCGCAGAAAGAAAGAAAAAGAGTTATCCCAGCATAGAAGTTAAATTTGGTGTCATATTTATAAACACTCGTTGCACTGTGCGATGCCTTTTATTTAAATTCAGATCTCAAAAACAGCTGCTTCACTTCATTACCATAAGGTTTGCATCCGAAGGGCAGACCTTGAGGCAAATACATGTAGCTCTTGATATCCTCAGTTCAAGCACTCTCCCCACTCCCTCCCTGTCTGCTGTGTTGGGTCTCCAATTTACAGTCTCACCCTCATCCTACTCTCATGCAATTTGATGTGTTATTATGCTTTTTGTTGCTTATCAAACTGAAAATTCAAATTCAACTAGCGGCAGCACATTGTTTACAACGCCCCCACCTAAGGCAACAACAACAACAACAACAACAAAACAGTACAGCACACAAACACTTGAAGAGCTGCAAAAGTGACACTTCTAAGAGATTAAAGTGACATGTAGTGCTGGACCCAGAGATTCCGACTCGGAGTAGACGAGTGTAGAAAGTCGAGCGGCATGAAATGGAATTATTTGTTGTGCGAGTGTGTGAGTGTATCTAAGTGTGTGTGCTATGCATAGATTAATAAATTATAAGCCTGGTTGCCTTGTCGAGACCTTTGCGCTTTCTTTCTTTTCACTCCATCTCTCCTTTGGGACACTCACAATTCTCCAGCTACCAAGTTCCAGTCCCAGCTCCAGTTCCAGCTCCGACTCTGTGTGAATGTGGAGCAATTAATGTTCGTGTTTTGTCATTTCATGCCCCGGACACTGTCAGGGGATTGTTCAACAAACAAACATTCATACATTCATTCTACATACACAAATGTGACTTGTTTTTGTTGTTTTTGTATTTTATGCACATAATTAAGCCGGTGTATCCGTAAAAGTATGCGACACTTCCGGCTCTACTCGACTAAAGAAGCCCCTCCCTACCCCCAACCACCTACCTCCTACCACTCTTCAAGTCTCCCGCACCGTCTTCTCTACAACTCTCAGTCAGTCACTCAGTCTACAATTCCATCTTCCTTCCATTCTTAATACAATTCATTGAGCGTTGACCACGCTTCATACTACTTACGTACTCCCTCTTTCTCTTACTTTATCCCCCTCTTGCTTTTCATACTAAAAGGGGTTATTTTTCCTTTTATGTGGCATACGTAATATGGTCCAGAGGAGGCTGACGGGGTACAAGCAGGGAGCATTGTCACTGGCATTGTGAAGTTAAAAGAGACTGCGGAAATGCCAGAGCACGAGTGAAAAAATGCAGCTGGACAAGACGTGGGTCGAGATGAAATGATATAACGTAACAGCAAATGAAAAGGCCTTTAATTAGTTCAGCAATCGACCATACTTAGATGTTGGCTTAGTTAAATACCAAACAAATTCAGAGAATACTAGAAATTACCTTAAAGGGCATAGGAATTTAGTTTACACATGTTAAATTAAAACCTATTTAGTTATTATAATTTATAAAGAATACTCAACAGTTTCTAGAATAATAAAATATTTGTCTTTTTTTAATATTTAACAGATAATAGTTAAGACTTAGTATGAAACTGATAAGCTTTAAATAAAATTTTGGCAAAAGAATACTCTTCCAAATATGATTAAGTTTAAAGTACGGGAAAGAATTTAGAGACTGAAGGATTAAATTATTTCAAATTATTTTAAATTAAATCAAATTATTTCAAATTACGATGACAGTTTGTGTTAAATTTGTTCAACTTCGCAAGCCATTTTCCCAGTAAACAAATAAATAAATTGGGCTTTAGTTGTGGAATATAAATTTTGAGTACAATTTTAATTAGTTACTCCGGCTACTCCATATTATAGTCTTATAGTCTATCACTTTTAACTGAAGTTTATTTTCCATTCTTATTTTTTTTGTACTTTACCTAAATGAGGCTACTATTTCTGCTCTCTTCTTCCCACGATTGACGGCCCATTGATAGTTTCTGATTCATCTCAACGATTTTAGTTCTGAATGATCTTATAATGAATTGGCTATGCACTTGAAATCTGTTTTCCGTCATGAAGTTAAAAGGAACTCAAGTTTATCATTACTGAAACAATATACTATATATGTATTTATATGTATACTGTATTAATATATTTGATGAGGGGTCTTTAGCTGCGTAGAGCCTGCTTGGGGCTTTTTTAAGATCAAGCCATAAGTTGGCCACTTTTGCCGACTTCAGCTTAATCCCTTTGGTTGATGTTTATAAAAAATCAACACGCTGCTAGTAGATTATCTGGACAGCTGAGCAGACAAGTTGTGAGGAAACAGAAGATACAAAATTTGACATATGTCATAAGCAAACACACACACACACACATATTTGTACATAAATATATGAATGTACAGACAGAATGAGAGATATAACATAAAGTGTCAGACAATACTTCAAACAATGGGACACAACATCTACTCATTTATAAGCCACAAAAAAACAAATCACTTGGGGCCAGCACGGGGCACAAAACTCCCTTTCTCTCCTATCCTTCCCGTCTCATCGCCTTCCTTCCCTTGAAGCGCCTCCGCCCACCTCTAGCCCATAGGGGACAAGGCGCACAAGTTGGCATTATTTAAATTAAGTGCATACTTAAGCGTAATTTATTGGAAAATCCACAAGAAAACCAGCAGAAGCAGCTAGCAAAAACAGCAGCCTGAGGGAAAGGCCACAACAGATTGTGGGTACACTTAGTAAGCGCCAGTGGGTTTTCCATACTCATAAATCTATTGGTGGTGCTGGTGTTTGGGCTTTCCTCATTAATCTGCAGAGACATGAGACAAGAGTCTCAACTCTTCTTCTGTTTCTATTTGTCTATCTAGCGTCACTATTTAAATAGTGCGCTTTTTGTTTGTCCAAATGTCAGACGCGTTATCTTAATAAACCCAGGCGACAACTGTCCCTCTAAGGCACCCCTCCTTCTACCCATCCCTCCTGCCACACCCAGTGGGTGTGGATTATGTGATATCGAGGGTCTCTCTATTCATTAGTTTGTTATATATCCGATGACGAGCTCTTTCCATACTTCTTGGTACAAGTTATTGGCATGCATTGAATTTTGCTTTGGAATTTTTGTGTGTGTTTTTGCTCTGTGAGCAGAAAACCAAAGAGTAGACACAATCATTGGCATGTATAGAATTTCACTGATTTATGTTTCATATGAGACGAAAGCGCATGACATCGAGCGCAAAAGGAGAGAATCGGATAGATAAAGAGGGAACGGGGTGAAACGAAAAAGCGGAATGGGGAAAGGGGGTGGTAAGTAGCTCTACCCCAAAAACTTCCCCAAAGGCTCTGGTTCAATCTGAGACTTGAGCCTTGTCTCCGGTTGGTGACAATGCAGTGATTACATCTTTTGAGCATTTCACTCCCGCACTTCCGCTCTTGTCTTCATCGTCATAGCCAACAGCATCATTATGATGATGATGATAATAATGATGATGTGAGGAAAGGCATGCCTTTGCAGCTAAAATATTTTTGTGCGCCTTTTGCTAGCAGAAATGATAAATTTTTGATTGAAGGCCCGTTTGGGTGGCAGACCAGTTGTCTGTGTTTGGCATGCCTTTGATAGGGAATACACATACACACACACACACACACACACACATACATACATATGGTTTGACAAAACATACAAAGGTCGAAAAGTATTGCAGCTACGTGTTGCTTAGCTTTCACATACCCTCTAATTAAATAATGTATGCAGTTTAATAATAATATGATTAAAATAATTAAAAGACTTAATGAAAATATGAAGAGTAGATTTTCAGAGTGTGTTACGATTAGTTCAGAATCAAATAAAATCAAACCATATTTTTCAAACGATGAAGGATGACATACATCCTGTATTTGCAGCTTACTAAACACAGTAAATTGAAAGAAATGTAAAACATTATTTATGTTTTAATAAAAACTTAATTGAATAAAACATTTGCATCACTAATTGATACCACAGTTAAAAAAAAGTTAGTAAAAATTGTTAAAAAAAAAAAAAAACAATAAATAAAAATTTAATTTTGCTATTAATCCTTAATCAGATTTGGTACTGTAATCTTACAGGATATAGTAAAGTGTTTGGTCAAAAACTGTTAGCAATTCATCATTAACTCATCAGTTAATCTAATAAAATTATAATTTTATTAAGAACCGAACCATAACTCACTTTATAGGGTACACAAATGCTTTCCCAGGCTTGTTGAAATACATTTAGCAAACAATATTTATTGAGTTTTCGTTGATTGCCAGTTAAGAATATTTGACATGCCATTTTCCCCCCCATTTCCCATTTCTCATTTCACTCTCAGAGTTCGATAACTCGAGTTAGTCGTTATCATTCATATACTCAATCAAATTCCAAGTCAATCGCTGCTGTCAGCTATCCAAATGTTAATTTAAACAATTAATTTCAATCTATGGCATAATAATGTCTGTGAGTGTGAGTATGGGTTTGTATCTGTGTATGAATGTGAAAATATATATATGTTTAACATGTCAATTTGCAAATTAAATACCCAAATGACAGACGAAAGGGAGATTGGAAGAAGTGTGCCACAAATACATTGAAAGACAAAAATAAAGAGCTGAACTACACATGGAAATTGAGAGACAAAGTACAAGGGACAACAAACAAGTGACAAGGGAAAGAGAAAAGGAAAATGACAGACCACACAGTGTACAAGTGCACTAAATATAGATCTGATCTGAAGAGTGTGACAAAAAGAGAGAACTACTAGACTCTAGAGTTTGTGACTGATTTTTGAGGGTAAGAAATTGAAAGAGGGTCCAGTACTTAGAAGACAATTTGTAGAGACAATTTAATTGAATCAAAGTGCTCACTTAAGCTCTTTAATCTAGTTTTTAGCTTTATAGAAAAACAACTCGATTTTAACCAGAAAAGTTCGTAACATTACATTCATTAGGCAAATTAATAGGTAAAACTGGAAGCAAATAAATTTCTAAATCGTCGTTCATTAAAATTCCAAAGAACTTTGCATGAGAAAAGTTGAAGAAACACATGTTCTTTGAGAGAGTACACTTGTAGCTAATAAGTTGAGTCATTAGGTCTTGAGAATTGCTTTCGTTATCTTTTTCAAACTATTCGTATAGAAACATATGGTCACAGTTTAATAGTAGTTCTTAGACTGAGGTGATTAGTCTTCCGCTATTGGAGCTGTCAGCTACTGCTACTGACAGGTGGTTTTCCGAAACAACCCCAAAGGAAAACAGTGGACAGGATCCTTAAGGTTCCCTGGGAATGTAAAGCTGCCACTGAAACTGTTGTTAAAGAGTAATAAAATGGTTCGAATTCTTTGATAAAGAGTAGTATCAGTAGTGTATTTTTTATACCATAATTCAAAGTTTAAATCTGTTATTTATTTTCTATAAAGTCAATAATAATTACATTTTTCTACATCTGCGCAATGTTAAAATTGAAAACAAAATTTCAACTGTCACATTATTTAAAATTGTTTTATTCAAAGTGATATTAAAGTGACATATTATTTATTTGTATATTTAAGCTATATGTGTGTGTGAGTTTTTGTGAGTGGATCTATATATTTATATAACAGTCAGTAACAATTTCCTGTCATTGCACTGACATAGACACGCTTGCCGAATTTATAGATAATTTTTCATGATTTTTCTTGACATTCCTTTTCTCACTGTCTCTTTCTCTCTATTCTCTCTCTCTCAGCAGGTCACTGGCAAACACTGATGATGTTCATGCTCACGACGATGATGATGAAGTTGCTGGTGAGGCGAGTCTAAACTGCTGACAGCAAAGTGCCAGCGCCAGTGCGCGTATCTCAAAGATACAAATAGTAGAAGTGCATTTCCGCCTGGACGCCTACCTAACAGAGTGGACGGGACGATAGCTAGTAGCTACCTACGCAGTGCAGCTCTCTCGTTGCTCTTTTGTTCCCATCACTCGTCACTTTCGAGCTCGTCACTTGTTACTCGCTGCTCTCTCTATCTTCCTTTCTCTCTGTCACTCTCAATCTCTTTCTCTGCCGCGTCGCTGCAACTGTCCAGCTGCTATCAGTTCTGTCGTAGCGCGCGGTCGCGACGGGCTGCAAAAAAATAATAAAATAAATAGAGAAGAAGGAACGGACGGAAAAGTGTGCGTCGAATGAGAAGAACGACAACAACGAAACTCGAACAACAATAACGAAAACAACAACAAAATCGACGACGAAAAATATACTCACATATAAATAAATACAAAGTGCGGGAAAAGTGTGCGTTAACGGTATTGCAAGCAGGAAAACAGGAAAACGAAGGAAACTGGAAACCGGGCGCCATCAATCCTTTTTCCTTGTGCAAATATTTGTGGAATCGTGATTGCTGTTGACAAAGTGGCGTCCGCACACGTACTCGATACTTTCAATTAGGCACGTTGCTTATAAATGTGCCACAATGGCGTCGACGTCGAGGACGACGCAACCGCCAACGCTGCAACCACCGACGCGTTGTAAAGCTACGGCTAAGTCTCTAATCCTGTACCGTCTGCGGTCTCGGCCATTGACTGTCCCCCACCCGCTCTCACTCCCGCTCCTCCAGCTGATATCACTGTTGCTATCGTTGCTGAGCATTGCGGTCCATGGCGAACCGTATGCCGGCAGCTTTGGCAGCTCAGCCATCGCCAGTGGCGGCCTTGGGTCCGTTGGCATTCACATTCCCGGCGGCGGAGTGGGCGTAATCACGGAGGCACGTTGCCCTCGGGTTTGCTCCTGCAGCGGTTTAACCGTGGACTGCTCGCATCGTGGATTAACGCAGGTGCCACGCAAAATATCAGCTGATGTGGAAAGACTGTAAGTAGAAAATAACTTTATTTGACATTTATTTGTCCTACAACTGGCGGGTAGTTGACAATTTCCAGAATTTAAATTTATTTGAAAGGTCAGCGGCTAGTTTTATATATACTATTTATAAAACTATTAGTTAAATATTTGTATGTATTTAGTGTGATTGTTAATGGCGAAAGATTATTACGACATTTTAGTTATAAAGATAATAAACAAAGGAAAAATCAGTTAGCTAACTCCTATATCGTGAAAATACGGTTAAACTACGTTAGAAGGTACAAAACAGAGAGTATAAATAGGTAAAACTAACTAACTATTAACTACTAACTATTCTTGAATAACAAATATAAAGTGCATAACCAAAATATGGCTTAAATCTAGAAATCAGATAAGGTTTACATCATTTCTAGCAAAACACCCAACAACAATGATGAAGAAAGCTGTTGTTTTAGGATTTAGCAAAGAATTCTATGCAGACAGATTGGACTGATATGAAAAACAGGCATACTCTATGAAAAACACACACAAATGTATTGCTTGCATGGGAAAATCTCTTATCTGCAGTTGTTTGAATTGCAAACTACCCGATCAAAATTGAAGCCTTGACAATGAATGATCAAGTAAAACGCTTGTTAGGGATCATGTGTTGTTACATAATCATAAGAACTTACTTACGAATATATGTACATGTATGTACACAACAACAGTCGTGAGCAGATGCTCATTCTGATATTTACATAAAAATCAGCATAGACAAACAACAACAACAGCAACACTGACATGGAATGAGAGCTAGAGGCAAATAAAGCCGTGACCATGACATGCACTGAGAGAAAATGCAAGTGTTTAATAGACAAATCCAAAAAGAACAAAATTGGTTAAGTCAAGAATTTCGGTCTTCGTTCAACTGTGGTTCGACTCATAAAAAATAACTCCGAGATTATAAACAAAAAATATATCTTTCTTAATACATATTTCAGCCGTACGACATTCTGGATATATTTTATAGTCAAATATTTATTGATAAATATTTTTAGTTTTCTCAAAGCTTTAAGGTTTCATCGTCGTCGTAAAACTTATTTTTGCCGATTTTAAAATTATAGAAATAACTTTTAAAATCGTTTCAAAAATCCATTCCATCATTGAGAACATTACGTTTTAGCAAGATTTTTGTATATATGCACAGTTTGAGATCTCCCACGAGTTTCTCTAAGTGTTTGCCTGGTAAAAGCGAACCTAACAAATCGATGGAAACTGCCGTCTTGTGCTGTCCTCGGACTCGTACATTAAATCGCCATTAAGTTTATTAATTGTCGTCGAAGGAGGCAACATAAAGCGCATCAAGCTTGCCACTTGCCACTTGGAACTGGCTGCGTCCACTTTGGCAATTGTTGCATGCAACAGCAAATGCATTAAGCCAAACGTCTGCGTTCGTCGGACGCCACATAAATTAACGCGCCGGCAATTAGCAAGTGTATGCAAAATGCCACAGAGCCACACCTACACCCCACCATCGTCTTCCCTGGGTAGTCGCCACATACAATCCCCGGTAGACCCATAGACCTATAGACCGCTGTACAGCGCCACTCGGCGACCTCAAAAGCTGCAGTTTTATTCTTTTTTCTCTACATAAATTAATAACAGATATCAACGTTGACTGCTGCTGCAACAACAACAGCAGAAACAACAACATAGCCCAGTTATAAGCAGTCGGCCGCTCTGAGCCAGTCAAATAGCGCTCAGGGACACATTTGTTTTATGCAAAAAAGAAACAAAAAAAATAATAAAAAAAAACTGAAAAGCTATAGCAGAAAACATATCAACATGCACGGAATATTTGCATTTTAAAATACCAAAACAGCACAGGGTGTTTCATGCCAGTGCGGAAAAACTATTGAATGACATTTTCAGATTTGAACAGACCAAAACTCAGTTGAACAGGCAAAGAAAATCAAACTAATTTTTGGTATTCCCCATCCCGTCCTCCAATAAGCTTATGGAATGAAAAAGGTAACAACTCTTAAGAAAAGTGGTTGAAATACGAGTACTAAGCAAAGAAATTAATTGAAAGTTGAAACATG
Organism: Drosophila acutilabella; assembly: GCA_035046005.1. Taxonomy (NCBI): domain Eukaryota; kingdom Metazoa; phylum Arthropoda; class Insecta; order Diptera; family Drosophilidae; genus Drosophila; species Drosophila acutilabella. The sequence continues at coordinate 597,420 of JAWNOK010000008.1, read as the reverse complement.
AGCTACACTCGCACACAATTCTGGGGGATACTTGTAAAATGATTGACAGTTTGATTTAAAAACCATAAAAGCATATTTATAGCCCTTTTGGGATTTAAACATTTTGATGCCGTAATTGAAAACCGATTTGAAAACAGACAAACTTAAGAACTAGTATTTCTTGTTTATGTTTCAAAATTATTTTAATTGGCAACTCTAAGGCTCTCAAAATTTATAATAATTTATTGATTTGGTAGAAACAAAACAAAGTAAACTTAAAATGGTTTTATACCTGAAAAGAATTAAATTTTATGACACAATTTAAATTGATGCCATGGAAAAGTTGTTCATTGTTTATTATTGAATAGTCTCAATCTAAATTTTCTGAATGAATTTATTATAATTTTGATTTTTAATTAGAGCTGCAAAACATTAATTAAAGTACGTTGTCAAGCATTTAAATTGTTGTTATGTTAATTACAACATGCATTACAAAAATAATATAAAAGTCTGCTTTTAATAGCAAAGATAATCAGCCGTTTAGAAGGAAAGAGAGTTGAGTCACCCTAATGCAACCTAGGGACCAGACCAGAACTAGCATTGCACACACTCGTGTGTGTGTGTGTGTGTGTGTGTTGTATTTGTCGTGTGTGCACATCAAATATTGAACATGCCCACAACTATCGGCTGGTAAAACAGCAAATGGCAAAAACAATGCCATTGCACTATGGAGAAATCGAAATTATTTTTGAATTGAAAACTTGTTTTTTGTTTTAGCCAACCGACTTAACAAACAGTAATATTAATATAGAAAATATGTATATTAAATATGAATCTCTTAAATTATACTGAGCTCAAAAAAGTTTTAGAACCATTGCTGTTCGATTAATTTAAAATGTAGTAAATTTTTTAACAAAATTGATGCAAAATCATGGTAACTTTACCCATAGTGCATTGCAAAACTAACACTGTGCTGCGATACAGAAAAAAACCCAGATCCCAACCCAGAACCAAAGCTATAACGAGTGTCAGAGTCAGAGCCAGATCCAGAGCCGACTTGGCATTTAATTACACAGCAGAGTCATGGTATGAAAATGGAAATGGCCTGCAGTGACAGGGCGGGAGGATTAGAATGGTCACATGGCATAGACAGCGCCAGTCTGTCAGTCTCTACCTGTCAGCCACCCACATCGTTTATACGATTGACACGAGAACTGTTTTGCATGTATCTTCTATTTCTATATCTCTTTTTTATTGGGTGGCGGTGGGGCAAACCCAAACCCAACCTAGTCGAACTTAACCCCAATTTGTGCCCGAAAAGCCCTTTCACACCTCGTACAATTCGCACCTTTAGCCGCCCTCCCTAAACCAACAATCAACATCCAACAGCAAAAAGGTGAGCCTAATTTATAGCTCGGTCTCGGGCAGAATCTTCAAAGGCAAAAAACAGCAGAAAAAGTTGAAAAAGCGAAAGAAAAAGATCAACTCAAGCTGAAATCTAATTGGGCCCTAAAAACTAACAAAAGCTTTTGACCAATTTGTGAATGCCTCAAAGATTTAATGAAGTTAAATGTTTAATTATAACAAAACGGCAACAAACACACATTTACACACACACACACTTGGACATTCGAGAGTATTATAATTATTTTTGTAAAATCTTTTGAAAAATGTCTGTCAATTAGAAGCGACTTTTGTTTCAGGTCTTGTCTCCCCGGTATCTCTCTGTATAGTCTATGTAATCAGTTGAATCTAACCAAAAGATGCCCACATCTCTGCCAAGATATTAAGCTCATTAAAAATCTCCATAGATATGGTTGTGTGTGCTGTGTTTGTATGTGCTTGTGTGTGTTGGGCCTTTGCACGATTGAAGCAGCTCATCGGCAACTTGATGCGAGTTTCATTAAGACTTGAGCAAAAAAAACATAAAAAATAAAAGTAGACGTTGGATTGCTGAATATTAAATACCCTAGAAATACCCTTTAGAGTTTAGAGTGGAGTAAATAGAAAAAACTCCATTAATTCAAACAGTAATAAAGTTCTATCAAGTTAAAATACTCTTGTATTTTCTCAACCAAAACTTACTTATTAATGTTAAAAATACAATATTATTCTCATTTGTAGAATAAACATTGATTTAGGAAGTTCGAAACTGTTCTCAGTGTAAAGAAAGAAAGTATTTCAGACAAGTTGCCTTTAAATGGCCAACAGACAGACAGACGGTTAGCCGCCTTGATCACAAAACACGCCTTCGAATCGTTACAAATTTTATAATATAACTATGATACCCTGTGCAAGTGTACAGAAAAATATTTCTTGTTTCTGGCCCAGACCGAAGGTCTTACTACCTGTTGTGACTCTGTCGCTTTGAAGCCAACCTTACTCAAAAGCAGCTGAGAGTCTCTCTGACCAGGGCACCAATGAATTGCTGCTCTTTGTTGTTGTTGTTGTTGTTGTTGTTATTGTTGTCTGTTGGCTGCGCATGCGCAGTAAGTCTGCGGATCTGTAGCTCTTTTAGGTATTTTGTATCTCTTAGGTTGCATTTCATTGTTATGACATCTGCAGGTAACAAATTTTCTGTATCTCTCATTCTGTCTGAAAGAAAGAAACAAGTTTTCTTCCTGTGCATGTTAAATGATTAAATATCATATTTTTGTTATCAGACAAAAGGCTGAGTTTTCAACAGGCTATAACCGCACATTGGTTGCATGCATCGGTTGGTTCTACACATCTGCTGCGATGCCATAACCAGACACGTATCTCAGATTGTTGATGTTGTTGCCTTGTCTTACAAGCAATTAAAAATTATTATCGCTGGAAAACAGAGTTTTGTCTCAGCTGATTTCGATTAGCGAACTACTTGGGTTGCAACATAATTACCAGCGAAATCCTTATCAATTTTTATAATCTCTTAACGTCGTTTTCTCTCTCTCTCTCTTTTCTGTTTACAGCGATTTGCAGGGGAACAATTTGACCGTAATATATGAGACGGATTTTCAGCGTTTAACCAAGCTGCGAATGCTGTAAGTATATAACTTGATTTCCAATTACTTAGTTTGGTTTTATTAGCTTAATCAAAGAAGTGTTGCATGCCAATTGATACCAAAATGTCATGATAACATTAACTTACATTTTGGACCAAAATCGCAATTGAATGTTTCTGGTTTAACGGGTTTAACTCAGAACAACTATTTGTTTTGAAATACGTTTGCTTTGATTTGTAAAGAATTTTTGTAGTTCTATCTGTCTGACCTAAAATCTTTATCTATCTCCTCTTCTTTCTGCAGTCAATTGACGGATAATCAAATTCATTCGATTGAGAAGAATGCTTTGCAAGATTTGGTCTCTTTGGAGCGACTGTAAGTAGAGATCTTCTTCTGTTTGGAAAATGATTTTGCTAGTGCATGTACATTTTGACTACTTATTAACTTTGAACTAACCAAATTTGCTACTCTTTATAGAAATAGATTCACATAGCTCGTAGCTACTACTTTACTATATTTAAATAAAACAATTCGATTTGAGTTCTGTTTTAAGTTTAACTTTTTTTGTATCTTTTTCTTGTTTCATTTTATGCATATCTCTCTACTTTCGTTGCGTTTCGTTTTGCGTATCTAAAATGCTCGTTCACCAAAAATAATAAAATAAACAAAATAAATGCCAAAAACAAAACACCAAAATCAAAACACTCTACTCTATCAATCAGACGCCTAAACAACAATCGACTTAAGGCAATACCTGAAAACTTTGTGACAAGTTCAGCGAGTCTTTTGCGATTGTAAGTAATCAATGTAGACATATAATGATTTTTATCTACCTAGCTACATACATGCGTAGTAGTCTGTAGAACCTTAGATTCCAATCACATACTGACTCTCAATATCTTCCTCTTCCTGCTTGTCTGCCTGCCTGTCTCTCTTTTTTCCCCTCTCTCTCTTCTTTCTCTTGCTCTGTGCACTTCGCCCACTTACAGGGACATCTCGCACAATGTCATCACAACAATCGGAAGAAGGGTCTTTAAGGGCGCTCAGTCGCTGAGGAGCCTGCAGCTGGACAATAATCAGATCACTTGTATGGATGAGCATGCCTTCAAGGGATTGCTGGAGCTGGAGATACTGTAAGTACCAGGGATGGACAGTTAAGGATGGGCAAGCTTTGAAACACTGATTAAACCAAATCAAGTGGTTATAAAAATGTCAGAAAATCATAAAATAGTTCACAGTGTTAATAATGCTTATTATGAATGGAAATAATTTAAATTAATTACTTAATTAGTTGAAAGTTAACAATTGTTTCCAAATTATTAAAAATATTTGTTTAGTTTACAAAGCAATTACAAATTTATTAAAATGCATTAGTAATAAAGAGTGTGTCTTCGAATTGATTAGAAATGGTAAATAATATTATATAACTACTTTTTGTATAAAGAAAAACGTAATACGGAAAAATATATTTTTTTAAACTTTTAAAATTAATAATCGACCTCTTTACAAAGTTAAAAATATGAGTAAATATTTATATTTATGAGTTGAAAGGAAGTGACAGTAACTAAGCAATTCAGTCAGCAGTTAAAGAAATAAAAAAAATCATTATGTTTATCAAGTGTCCAAGTGCCCATCCCTGGCTTAAACCAAGGAACAAGTTCCCAAAAGATGCATTCACTTGATAATGCAGCTTATTTTTGCCAATTTTCTTACCTCACTTATCCTCCTCTCTTTTTCTTTATTTTTTGCTCGCTCTTGGCATAGCACACTGAATAACAATAACTTGACCGCTTTGCCGCACAATGTCTTCGGGGGATTGGGAAAATTGCGGGCGCTGCGCCTATCGGATAACCCATTCGCCTGCGATTGCCATTTGTCCTGGCTGTCGCGGTACCTACGCAGTGCACCGCGCCTCGCTCCCTACACGCGCTGCCAGTCGCCATCGCAGCTGAAGGGCCAAAACGTGGCGGACCTGCACGATCAGGAGTTCAAATGCTCAGGTATGGACACATAGATATATGACAGTTTTCCTATACCCCTCCTCCTCCTCACCCCCCCTTTTAAGTCCCGCTTACTGCGAAGCTATGCCAAATTAATTAGTTTTATATGCCAGGCAAGCACATCCGAGTCTTTTTCTCTGCCTCTGTCTCTCTTGGAGACTTGAACAAAACGTTGTAAATCATAAGCAGTCATATGGGCACGCCCCCGCTGTGCCGCCCACTCCAAACCAATAACATCAGCGGCAACAATAGTTTGTTTCTTGACAATCGGTGGGATCTGTGGCATCGGAGACGGAAATACAAAGAGTGGAGTGAAGGAGGTAAAGTGAGGGGGTAAGGGGAGCATCATCGTGTGTTTGCCAAAACGTTTAACGCCGTCATCGCTTGCTTGATTGGGATGCAGATGCTCAACTGCTGCGGGCCTCAAGCAACATTTGGAGAGCCTCTGTCCCCGTCCTCCATTTCCTCCTCTATCTCCACTTCCATCTCCATTTCCATATCCATCTGCAAGTCGAACGGCTCCAAAACTCTGTTGTGCTCAATGAAGCGGAAAATGTGCGCAAACGATGCCATGAAACGAGTTTTCTTTTTTTTTTTTTTATATTCCATCGTTATTATACTTGTTATGCTCTCGGATACTGTGAGTTTATCACTTTTATCATTTAGTTGGCTTAAGATTTATGGCCAAGCAGGATGGATTTCTTAAAAGCAAATTTAATTCTTCATAAAACTCTCGAAATGGTACAGAAGAGATTTTTTGAAAGCAGCCAACAGATTTTTCTACTAGGGGCCTTTCAAGTTTCCAAATAATTACAATAACAGACATCGAAGTTCGCTATTGTTGGATATTTATTAACTTAAAATATTTAATACTTATTAGGTTTATATTGAATTGAATATGTTTGTATGCATACTCCACCACTAAAAGTAAATAAATAATATTTAAATGAAAAATATATTTTCATTTAAAATTTAATTAAATTGCCACCCAAATCTAAGTGACTTGTAGAGAAGTCAACTAAATTATATTATATGAACTTTGGAGCCCAAGTTGAAATTCTAAGTTGTGAAACTTAAAAGTATTCGAGCTCGAATAGAGTAAAGTGCAATCCTACAATTCAATAACAAACAAAGTTGTAGATACAGTTATAAATGGATAAAATGTTTGTTTAAAAGTCTGTTAAACGAAATAAATAAATATATTTTGTTCAGTAAGTTAAACTAAGGACCAAATAGGGAACAATAACACCGTGTGGTGTTGTAGGGCATTAAAAATTCGATGTGTTAGTTATCGTTTTTTGAGTTCGCTGCTTGTTTGACTTTCGCTTCGTAGACGAAATGCTATGGAATTATGTGGGTAAACATTTATGACCAGCGGCTGCTGTGGTGCTTTTCGCTGGAGTTCGCTTTGGTTTGGTTCGATTTGGAGCCACATCTTTGCCGCGTCGTGTGCGCTGTGCAGTAGCATTAATAATTATTATGTTTGCTGCTGCTTCTGCTGTTGTTGTTGCTGTGGTTGCAGTGGATCAAATCAAAGCCAAATGGCTTATGCGTTGTAACCAGCTTAACCACCTGAATATATGCAGTATGAAAATTAGCTTTACACTTGCCACTTGCCACTTGCCATTGCTTATTGCCACTTGCTGCACTCTTGCAGGTCTCACCGAGCATGCGCCAATGGAATGCGGCATTGAGAACAGTTGCCCCCATCCGTGTCGATGTGCCGATGGTATCGTCGATTGCCGTGAGAAGAGTCTGACGAGTGTGCCCGTTACTTTGCCGGATGATACCACCGAGCTGTAAGTAAAGCCCATTTATACAATCACTTTTTCATCAAATTCAACAAAAAAAAATGCAATTTTGTTTTAATTTTTAGTCGCCTTGAGCAGAATTTTATTACGGAGCTGCCAGCAAAATCCTTTTCCAGCTTTCGACGACTTCGGCGCATTGATCTGTCCAACAACAACATCTCGAGGATTGCACACGATGCTCTAAGTGGCCTAAAGCAGTTAACCACTCTGTAAGTAGACGCGCATTAAGCAACAAGTAGCAATGCTACGAAATGTGCATTCGCTACGTTGAGTGTACATGTGTGTGTATGGAGTGGTGTCAGTCAGTCAGTCAGTCAGTCACACTCCTTGACAGCCACTGGGTCCCGCACTGAGCTTCAGCTGGAGGGGCTAATCGGCCTATGCTAAGCGTTGCCAACACCGCAAGGCATCAGATTACCTGTGTTCTTGGCCCCAGACTGTTGGACTTTTGTGGGTTTGTGTGTGTGTGTGTGTGTGTTAATGTATGTGTGCAAAAACCAGTTGCCGCCCGCAATGACAACAACAAGTATCCACCACAACAAGAGCAGTCTGGCCTACCATTGTATACCCTGTAAACGTTAAAATATTTAAACGGGTATTCAACATATTTTGTATGTGATAGAAATTAAATTAGAATTTACAGGGTATTTATGACAGTACACATACTCAAATGGAATTTATCCAAATTTCTTATTTACATTTCTATGGATTTTATTTCGTCCGTCGGTCTTGACTTTATCCAAGTCAAATCTTAGATCACTATTATAATTTGTCTATGAAATTAAATTACAGCATATCTTTGAGTCTAGTTTATCTGATCTTAACGTGACTATTTTATGCTGGGTATTTATAAGTTTTATGTATCTTGTCTGATAAGCGTGAATAACAAATCCGATTTGCAGTTTATATAATCATGTAGTCCTGTAAGCTTTACCACATATCTAATTACAGGATATCTTTAAGTCTATCACTGTATTTTATGTTGTACTTCATTCATTTTTTCATTTTTTGTCTGCTCTTTGTTTTCCTGTTTGTGTGTGCGTGTTTCTTTCTCTGATTTTTTTTATTTTCTTTGCTTCCAGCGTGCTGTATGGCAATAAAATAAAGGATTTACCCTCGGGCGTGTTCAAAGGACTCGGCTCGCTGCAGCTGCTACTGCTGAATGCCAACGAGATCTCTTGCATTCGCAAGGATGCCTTCCGCGACCTGCACAGTCTCAGCCTCCTCTCTCTCTATGACAACAACATTCAGTCGCTGGCTAATGGCACATTCGACGCCATGAAGAGCATCAAAACGGTGTAAGTACCACGCCCCATAGACCTAGTACCCACTTTTACCCCTTTAAGCCACATTTGTTGTTGGCTCAAGTGCATGGCATGGCAGGGAGACACGCCCAGATTCGAGCCTCCAGTCTCCATCTTGAATGGAGCAGGCACTTTGGTGTTAAACCTCTGAAGTGCATTTAGTAGTTGCTTTGACTTGGCAGCTTCGCGTTGACATTTGTTTAGCAGCAAACAAGCAGCAACATTTCCTTCCCCTCCACCACCCCCTTTTCTTCAGTCAACCCATTCCTGTATAAAACCCATACAGTAATATCGGCTGTGAACCGTAAATATGTTCATTCTAGTACAAGCTACGAACAAAAGATGGGAGGCCTCCGTTTGGGAGGAGTAGTAGCTGAAGCCCTACTTGAGTATCGATAAATGCGCTGACTTTAAGTGCTGTGCCGTTCTTAAGATGGTTTGGACTATGCTTGAGTGGGTTAAGTATTTGTCAGGGTTGTCATCTAAACAAAAACACAAAAAAAAGGATTGCATAAAATAAACGTCGAAGTGTTATAGTCCTGTGAAACCCAATAGAATTATGTTAAAATTTCTTAACAGAAATATAAAATTGGCAACTTATAGGAAAACTTGACTTTAAATAATAAAGCCCAAAACAGAGTTATACAATTCTTTAATCATCCAAGATGTGTAGAATCATCCCATCCGCTAATTGAACTTAAAATAATTATGACAGAAATATTTAGTTTGTTTTAATGACAGAATGAAAAGAAGTAAAATATTTCTTAAGCCATTACTGCAAACTGCGAACTGTGAGAAGTGTTATGTGCTCTGATTACGAAATGATTTCAAATGTCTTCCGTTATAAGCATTTTTATGGGCACTTTGTCACACAGCATTAACGGGGACAACTCTGGCTGGGATTTCCTTTGAAAATAGTTTTCAAAACAGCGACAAAAGCAACAGCAACAATAAACAACGGAAACACTGCGAGCCGCAGGACTCGTGCACTTTTAAGACGTCTCAAGTCTCCAATCCAAGAGCCAACAGTTTTGCCTTTCTCACTCCTTTTCCTTACCCGGCAAATCTTCAGTCCTGTATTGTGCTGTCCTGTCCTGCCCTGCCCTGCCCTACCCTGTCCTGTCCTGTGCTCTCCTGTGCTGTCTTGTCTTGTCTGCCGTACAAATGCTCAATGCTACTTTCGTGCTTTCTTTCCATTTATATACTCGTGTATATACTCTGTTATATATATATATGTATTTATATACTGTTTACAGACATTTGGCCAAGAATCCTTTCATTTGTGACTGCAATCTGCGCTGGCTGGCCGACTATTTGCACAAAAATCCCATAGAGACAAGTGGAGCACGCTGTGAGTCACCCAAGCGGATGCATCGTCGGCGCATTGAATCGTTGCGCGAGGAGAAATTCAAATGTAAGTGCGCCCTCCGGCGGCATGAAACGGGGCAACCTGCAAGAAGACAAGAAAAGAATATGTCTTAACTTTGGGGCACACTCCAGCCACCCACGCGCCCCGCAAATGCACCCACTCAACCCACCCACTTGTCTATTCCTTAGGTTCCTGGGATGAACTGCGCATGAAGCTATCCGGCGAGTGTCGCATGGACTCCGACTGCCCTTCGATGTGCCAATGCGAGGGCACCACGGTGGACTGTGCGGGACGTGGACTCAAGGAAATACCACGCGACATTCCGTTGCATACCACAGAGCTGTAAGTTATCCTGGAATTCTTCTTATTCCTCCCCGAACTTCACCACAAATTATAACTAACAAGCGCTTCATTTAAAGCCATAAAAATTATTGTTGAATGAATACATTTAAATGTGGCCCCATTTAAAGCTGTGCTTTAATATTTAGTATTTAAGTTTTTATTTTGGTTTGCCTATTTTGCTTAAATGGCTAAGATTAACATTTGAGAAGTATTCTAATTTAAACAAATGAAAAGCTTTGTTTAGTCTGAATCCCTCTTGATTACATATCTAATGCTTTCATAATTAACTTTATGTGCATGTTTATGAAAGCAGTTTTAGGCTGTTGGTGAAATTGTAGTAAATAAAATAACATCAAACAAAATCGAGGATCAATTTTTGACATATAATAAAAAAACCAGAAAGTTAAAAAGTCAATTTTATTATAGTTAACATATAAATTAATTTTAAAGCCAAAAGAAACATCAATTTAAATTACCAGATATTTTAAGAATCGAACATTGAAAATCCGCTTTTCTAATTTATTTGTTTCTCTAAATCCACACTCTAAAATTACTTGCAAATCAAACGCCTAATAGAGCAGACTTTTATGTTAATGTAAATGAATGTGTTTACTAAGTTTAAGCTCAATGCACATTGTATTTATTTTAATTTTATTTCCTCTCTCGGTTTTTCATAGTTTGCTGAACGACAACGAATTGGGTCGCATTAATTCGGATGGTTTATTTGGTCGACTACCGCATTTGGTTAAATTGGAACTGAAGCGTAATCAACTCACTGGAATTGAGCCGAATGCCTTTGAGGGGGCATCTCATATACAGGATTTGCAATTGGGCGAGAATAAGATTAAGGAAATTTCGAATAAAATGTTTCTAGGACTGCATCAGCTAAAGACACTGTAAGTATGCCTAAAGGTCTCTCTTTAAAGCAGTGGGCGGTAAAACATTTACACATCTGCAGAGCTTTTTAAACTAAAATTTAAATTACAGAGAAAAAATAAATTTTTATTTAATGGAATAAATATACCTGTAACCTTTTGTTTAATTATCTTTTTATCCTCTTTAACAAACACTGCTTTAAATATCTTAAAAACATAAAAAGACCTATAACTAAAACTTTTTCCCTAACTTTGTTATTATCGTTGCAGTAATCTTTATGACAATCAAATTTCATGCGTTATGCCCGGCTCATTTGAGCATTTGAACTCGCTGACATCTTTGTAAGTATAGACGCGCCACACCCCCTATTACCCCAGCCCCCATTCCCTTCCCCTCTAGCCCGTGTAGGGCATTTAATGCATCTGCTAGCTATGCAAAGCAATTAAAACTGTGCCAAGTGGCCAAAGCATCGGTATGCACTTCAATAGATAAATGATTTAGCTTTGGCATTAATTGCCCAGAATCTTTTGTGCCCCGCCCCGCACCGCTCCACTCCGCCCCCCCTGTACACAACTCACCCCCTTTATTCATTATCGCCGGGGCAGGGGCACATAAAATGAGGTTAATGGTTTTGATTGTTCTCTAGTTGAACTTCAATCTGATTGCCAGAGTTTTACATCAAAACAGAAGCTGTTGTCGTTGCCTGTTGTTGTTGCTGCTGCTGTTGCTGTTGCCTCTTTACCAAATCAGTTCTTCTTCTTCCACTACTTTGTTAGTTGCATGCCACCGAAAGCAGAGTAAACTATTGTATATAATTCAATTGAACTCCAATTTATAGCGGAGCTGCCTACGATAAGAGCACTCGCACACCCGCTGTCTCTATATCTCAACAGCGTGTGTGTGTGTGTGTGCGTGTGTGCTCTGTGTGTGTGTTGCTTCATTTTGTTGTGCGCGCCTGTTGTAAATCAACCCTCAGAAGCAGACACTTGCCAGTATGTGTCTGTGTGTGCCTTCGATGATTTAATTAATTAAAATTGAGTTCAATAAAGAGCGCAAAACCATACATGTATGTATGTTAGTACAGTGATGTCTGGCTAAGTGCTACGCTCAAGGCACACGAAATCTGCTTGGTAATGTTAGGCACAATTAGTCTTAGTAATTATTTAAAATTGAATAATTATTATTAGCATATATTTTTTGGACGCACTGTTTCACATAATTAGGTTTGACTGTAATTGTGCTGCTGAGAGGTGTTTGTGGTTCGTTCGCCACATCTAAAATTATTGTAAAATTCATTTAACTAGCTAATAAATAGCATCAATGAAAGCCATTAAGTGCTGTGCACCACACGACACCCACATACTCCATCATCCAGGTGCTTGATGTGGGCCAGAAGGCAGCCAAAAGTGTTAGTTAGTTGCCTGTGGCCAACACACACACACACACACACACACACTAGCACACACCACACACATATTGACACCCAAGTGGCATATACACAATGCTATCGTTGATGGCATGACAAAGCATCATTGCTTATTAAATTAGTCTGGACTTTGCAGGGCTGCGTTTGGAATTGCCAATGTAATTTGCGATCCATTGTTTCACTTGCCACTCTTAGCCAGGCTCGTAATTAAAGACCATTTGGCCAGGCTTAGACTGCTCAACTGTATATGTGAAACACATGTGTTGTCCTTCCAAACACATTTCCATACAGTTTGTGCCTTGTTGCGAATTATTAATGAAATCCTACGACTTTAATTGAATATTGTTATCAATGTAAAGAGACACACTTGAAATTAACTTGGAAGAACAATTTAAGCTTAGCTTTTAGCTCATTTGTAAGCCTATAGAACACTTGACTTGAAATCTTTGCTTGAACCAGTTCAACATATTGAGAATCATAAATCAGTTTCCAGAAATGGTAAAAATGACTACTTTAAATATGTTGCTTAATTTTAAAGACTCTGCCTAATTCTATTTAGCTACATAATTCCAAATTTACTCTGCTAGCATAAAACCCATTTAGGGCTTCTTGGGGCTTCGGTGCATTGACTTTATTGTGAAATCGCATCGCGTACTTGCAACTAATTGAAATAAAAACCTCTGAATTTATGTATCAATTTTGTAGGAATCTTGCATCGAATCCATTCAATTGTAATTGTCATTTGGCCTGGTTCGCTGAATGGTTGCGTAAAAAGTCATTGAACGGCGGAGCAGCACGTTGTGCAGCGCCATCGAAGGTACGTGATGTGCAAATCAAGGATCTGCCCCACAATGAATTCAAATGCAGCGCCGAGAACAACGAGGGATGCCTCGGAGATGGCTATTGTCCACCAGCGTGCACGTGCACCGGCACCGTGGTCCGTTGTTCGAGGAATCAATTGAAGGAAATACCACGTGGAATTCCAGCCGAAACATCCGAATTGTATCTGGAGTCCAATGAGATTGAGCAAATACATTTTGAGCGCATCAGGCATCTGCGCGCACTCACACGACTGTAAGTATATTCGCATACACTGTAACAAAAACTGCTAGGTATTTGAGTTAAGAACGATTAAAAAAAATCAAATTTATTAAAGATTTAAATGCTTAAATTGCGTTTAAAAATGCTCAACTAAGTTCAATAGCAAACAAAAGAATTATTCTTAATTTATTAGTTATAACAATCTTATTGTTCCTATAAAATATTAATACTATGAATAATAGTTTTCTGATTAGTTATAGAACCATTTTAATGCTCAGAGTACTTGCCACACGTGGCAAGTTGCATCACAAATCTTAACTGACTTTTTCTTGTTTCTATTGTTATTTTGCAGCGATCTCAGCAACAACCAAATCACCATACTATCCAATTACACCTTTGCCAATCTGACCAAACTATCCACACTGTAAGTATAAGCCACTTCTAATGACTTTTTAATTGCCACAATGCACGTAGTAGCCGCAAAACGGCTAAAACGGTTAAAACGGGCAACACGAATCGAATCGAATTCAAAATCGCAAACGCTCAACGACTCAAGAGGGCTTGACACAATTTTTATTTTTTCCTTTTTTTTTTTCTTTGCTGTGGCAATTGCAATTGCGGTTGTGGCCACCCTTGGCCTGGGCTCGTCTTAACCGGGCACGAAATTCATTCGAGACGTTAAGTCGTGACTCGTGCTTAAGCATTAGTTGTCGTCGCTGTCCCTGCCCCTGCCCCTGCCGCAGCCACAGCCACTGCCCCTTATATCCGATGCTGTACCTCTTCCTGCCACACGCTGCCTGCTGCTTTGTGTGCGCTATCCACAATCAAAGCTGTACCGTTTATTATACCCTGTAGTTATTGTGCTCTCCTGAAGAGTAGGACAACTGAACAACAAATAGCTAAGTTGTATTTCTGTCACAGTCATGGACTGTCTTCGCAGTACTGTATGCTGAACTAGAAGCTGCATACGGTTTATGCCTCAGGTATCGTCACAAACATAAATTATTGGGCAGCTATTATATAACATTATTATACAGGGTATTCAGGTAGTCAGGAAGTCGGTCATACCCGAACAGTCAGTGCGTAAATTGGAGACACAGTAAAGTAAGATGTATCTACATACAAGTAAAGCTAAATTAACAAACTAATTTTATGAGAGAGGAAAAAATAGACAAATCTTGGAGCGTATAACATAAATAGGGTATATATATAGTCAGTCAAGTCCCAAATTTGTCTAACTACCGTATTTCTTTTCTGGTTTTGGCTGTTTCTGCCTTCTGTTTGATTTGAAAATGGCCATTTTGCAATTACTTTCATTTCTTTATCAACATGTGCATGGGCCGAGAGTGTGTCTTTGTGTGTGAGTTTGTGTGTGTTTTGTGCAATTTGGTAACATCTTTTTGACTTTTCCGCAGCATCATCTCGTACAATCGACTGCAGTGTCTGCAGCGTCATGCGTTGTCTGGTCTAAATAATCTGCGCGTGCTCTCGCTGCACGGCAATCGCATATCGATGCTTCCGGAAGGCTCCTTTGAGGATCTCAAGTCGTTGACACACATGTGAGTGCAAGTACAGTAGTAACTGCTGTCAACGATTATTGACCTCTTCTCTTTCCTCTCTCTCTCTCTCTCTCTCTCTATTCCTCCTGTAGTGCACTTGGCAGCAATCCACTGTACTGCGATTGTTCGCTGAAATGGTTCTCAGATTGGATTAAACTGGACTATGTGGAGCCAGGCATTGCTCGTTGCGCGGAACCGGAGTACATGAAGGATAAGTTGATCCTATCGACGCCATCCTCGAATTTCGCGTGTCGTGGAAAGGTTAGGAACGAGATATTGGCCAAGTGCAATGCCTGCTTCGAGCAGCCCTGTCAGAACAGAGCCCAGTGCCTGGCTCTACCGCAGAGGGACTACCAGTGCCTGTGCCAGCCCGGCTATCATGGCAAGCATTGCGAGTACATGATCGATGCCTGTTATGGAAATCCATGTCGGAACAATGCCACCTGTACGGTGCTCGAGGAGGGACGCTTTAGTTGTCAGTGTGCGGCTGGATATACGGGAGTACGTTGCGAGACGAATATCGATGACTGTTTGGGAGAAGACATTCGGTGTCAGAATAACGCGACCTGCATCGATGGTGTTCAGTCGTATCGCTGTGAATGTCAACCGGGCTTCACCGGTGAGTGGTGCGATACAAAGATTCAGTTCTGTAGCCAAGAATTCAATCCCTGCGCAAATGGAGCCAAGTGTGTAGACCACTTTAGCCACTACAGCTGCGATTGCATGGCCGGATTCCATGGCATCAACTGCACGGACAACATCGATGATTGCCAGAACCATATGTGCCAGAATGGCGGTACATGTGTTGATGGCATCAACGACTATTTCTGCAAGTGCCCCGATGACTTTACGGGCAAATACTGTGAGGGCCACAACATGATCTCCATGATGTATCCCCAAACATCGCCCTGCCAAAACCATGAGTGCAAACATGGCGTCTGCTTCCAGCCGAACGCCGCTGGATCCGATTATCTCTGCAAGTGTCATCCAGGTTACACAGGCAAGTGGTGTGAGTACCTCACCAGCATTAGCTTTGTTCACAACAACTCCTTCGTGGAACTGGAACCACTACGCACTCGACCAGAGGCAAATGTTACCATCGTCTTTAGCAGTGCCGAGCAGAATGGAATTCTTATGTACGATGGCCAAGATGCTCACTTGGCCGTGGAACTGTTCAATGGACGTATCCGGGTTAGCTACGATGTGGGCAATTATCCGGTGTCCACAATGTATAGCTTTGAAATGGTCGCTGATGGCAAATATCATTCGGTGGAACTGTTGGCCATCAAGAAGAACTTTACACTGCGTGTGGATCGGGGTCTGGCCAGGTCTATCATCAATGAGGGATCTAATGATTTCCTCAAACTGACCACTCCCATGTTCCTCGGAGGACTGCCTGTGGAGCCCGCTCAACAGGCATATAAGAACTGGCAAATACGAAATTTGACCAGTTTCAAGGGTTGTATGAAGGAGGTTTGGATCAATCACAAACTGGTAGACTTTGGCAATGCCCAGCGTCAGCAGAAGATCACGCCAGGATGTGCACTGCTCGAGGGTGAACCCAACGAAGGCGAAGAGGACGATGAGCAAGACTTCATGGACGAGACCCCGCACATCAAGGAGGTAAAACTGAAAATGCCCACGATCTTAATCCAAACTAAATGTACTAAATTATATTTTTGTATTTTTTAGGAGCCAGTGGATCCTTGTGCGGATAACAAATGCCGTCGTGGCAGTCGCTGTGTTCCCAATTCCAATGCCAGGGATGGATACCAGTGCAAATGCAAGCATGGACAGCGTGGACGCTACTGCGATCAAGGTGAGGGCAGCTCAGAGCCCCCAACAATCACTGGTACATATCGCGCCTTCTCTCTAACACTCATTTTGCACACCAAGCGAGCAACTAACAAGAACATTCACTGAAAAGCTATCAAAATCAAATATTTCAACTCATTTGAGCTGTAACTGATTGGGAGTTTCAAGCAAAATTAGAAAGAGCTCAGTGGAAAGTAAAGGATAAGGCTATAAAGTCAGTTTGGCATTTAACTAAATGAGAATTCTTAAAAGTATTGAAGCTTTAGGCAAACATATTTTAGTGAAGTTAGTTATTATTACTGATTGACCACAAGAGAACCAAGTAAAAAGACGATTATTCAATAAGTTTCGAATTTCAGTCGTGGAAATTTAAATCAATTTTTGATAAATCACTTTCAATTACTTAGTGAATTCCTTATATAGTTTTGTTTAATCAATTTAACCTTATAAAATCGAGCAGTTAAAAAGGTTTGCGACTTTAAGAAAAATATTGATTTTATGCACCACTTTAACTTTTCAAGGCTTGGCAGTTAAATTTTCATATAATAAGGTAGAAATTCTTTCAAAAAAAGGTCTTTGATTCCGTGCCCTTTCATCTGGGAAACATTCTCTCACGCTCTTTCCCCAACTTTTCACAACTTCTGCCACAAATTGAAGAGTTCTACGCACTCGCTTGGATATGCAGCATAACTTCATTTGCTTTCTCACACATTCACTCAACACACATACACACATGCACACACAGACATCACACATACTTATGCAGGGTGTAATCTCATTAGCTGGTTACCTGCCTTGTCAAAGGTGGTTCACTAATTGCATTTTCTACGTTTTGTCTCACATTTTATTGCAGCCGCCGCGACGTGTCGCAAGGAGCAGGTGCGTGAGTATTACACGGAGAACGACTGCCGCTCGAGGCAGCCTCTCAAGTACGCCAAATGCGTCGGCGGCTGTGGCAATCAGTGTTGTGCCGCTAAAATAGTGCGAAGGCGCAAGGTGAGTAATATCAACTTATTTTATAGAAAACAAATTGATAAGTCAAATAGTTCAGTATAAGATAATGTGAAGGATAATATATGTAAATGATTACTATTATTATTATTACATTATCCAAAAATATTAAAAACTAACTGAAAAGATGTTCCATGCAAAATTGATCGCTGATTGATGCTATGTTTTTTATGCTGTTGCACAATTTGATCTTAAGCAAAAGTTGCTAGTTATCTTTAAATTGGAATAAAATTATTTCTTTTAAAACTATATATTTTATTTGAACTAAAACATTCTTTAAATTTATTTAATTTTACCGTGTTTGGTAGCAACTTTTACTTGGGTGTTCAATAAAGATCAATAAAGTGTATTCAGATTTATAAAATTTAAAAAAATAAGACCTATTCCAATTTTATGTTCTCCTTGGATATTGGGATTAAAAGTGACTTAAATTTCGACTATAAATAACTACTTAAAATAATAAATAAACAGATGAATTGATGCAAATACTTTTCTTTTGTCTTCCCATCTCTCTCTCTCTCTCTCTCTCTTCCTCTCTTCCTCTCTCTGTTTGTCTCTGTTTCCACAGGTGCGAATGGTGTGCAGCAACAATCGCAAATACATCAAGAATTTGGATATTGTGCGCAAATGTGGATGCACCAAGAAATGCTACTGACTGAAAGATGCGACTACCCAATTGCTTATAGGAAGCAATAGCAGCTTAGATGTTAGACTAGGAACACAATTAAACTTAACTTATAATACCAATAACTATAATAATAATAATAATAATAATAACAATAACAGTAATAATAACCATAATAATAATAATGAAAGTAGTAGTAATAGTAGCAGTAGTAATAACTTTAGTCTTAAGCCGCAAAGCAGTAGATTTAATAACACTGGGCAGCAGCTGCTGGGCGTGGCTGTTGCTCAAAAGGGGCAGGCGGAGGTGGAGGCAGAGGCAGTGGCAGGGACGGATGATTATGACTATGCCATGGAAGACATAGACACAGAAACAGAGCAAATGCAAGCGGATCTCTATAATGAACAGAGGGATGATGATGATGACGATGATGATGATGAAGATGATGGCTTAGATGAATATGAAGATGATGAAGATGAAGAGCCAGAGCACCTGCCAGATCCCAAAGGACTGGTATCGAATGGCTCGCACCAGAAGCAGGATGAGCAGAAGAAAGATGAGGAGGAAGAGGAGGATATGGGTTATGATGAGGATGATGAGCGTTTGGCCTTGGAGCGACCACGCACAACGCGTCCTCGAGCCGACGAGGAGCACTTTGTAAACGAGGAGGGCAGCGGAGCGGGAGGCGTTGGCTACAAGGGTCGCTTCAAGCCAAACAATGGCTTCCGGCTTACCCATCTCGAGAACATACGCAAGAAACTGCTGACCGAAAGCCAACAGGTATCTGTGGGTGTAGGTGTGGGCGGGGCCGTGCCGAGCACTGCGATTGATCTGCGCGAGAGCAGCGGCCATTTTGCTAACGATGATGAGGATGGCGAGGATAACGATGACGGCGTCGATGATGAATACGCTGACGGCATGAAACGGGAAGACGGTGACTTCTTTGATCCCCACCGCTCCAAGGGAGCCAGTGGTGGCGGATCGAGTCATTACTTCCGCAAGAACAGTAATGATGCAATCAAGATTATATCCACGCCTTTGGGCAAGGTAGGCATTGTCTATCAACAGACGCCAACAGACGGAGAGCTGGACGAGCATCAACGTGGGCAAGCGCAGCAACAGAAACTGGAGCTGGAGCAGCAGGCACAGCAGAAGCAAGCAACACAGCTCACCGATTTCGATGCCCTGTCACCGGATCCGGAGAGCAGTCATCGTTTTCCATCGCCACATCCAAAAATAACGCCCGTTCTAACACCCGATGGCAAGGTGGCGCTGCTTTATCGCGGTGATTCGGAGAGCTCCAAGTACGAGCCCATTAGAAATCTGACTCACAAGTTTTCGAGCTCCAAGAGCCCCAAGCACGAGGACTCCTCCGACGATTCCTCCGATGATTCCGTCTACACAGACAGCGAGGATGAAAGCGCCGGCGATAAACCCGCTCCGGCGTCAAGTGCTGCCGTGGCCACGCCTAAGCCGTTGCAACCCGAGATACTAGAACCACCGGCACATGCTCCCAATGGTGGCTCCTTCATAATTCGACCCACGTCGGACTCACTGCTGCCCATGATTAACAGACCACTGTCCGAAGTACTGGGTATCAAGAAGAACCAGTTTCAGGAGACACGGGTACGTGATCAGCTACCTGGTATAGGAAATGGCATGGGCGTAGGTGATACAGAGGCCACCCCCCGTTCCCTGCTAACTCAACCCGCCCAACAATCGGAGCAGAAGTCCAGTGGAAGCCTGCACTTCCTAACCAAGGTTAATCTGGCCGAGTATCCAACAACGAAGCAGCACCAACAGCAACAGTTGCCCACAGGTCGAGACTTTGACTTTAGTCGGGATAACACCATGCTGGACGAAAGGTCACGGGTGCGAGAATTGGAGCAGCAGCGGGAACGGGAGCGGGAGCATAACGAGGCCACCAGCAAGGGAGGAGGCACTGAGGCCCATACGATAGCCAATGAGCAGCTGTTGTCCAAAACCGAGGTGATTAATCTGGCGATAATACCGCAATTCGATGAGGACATGGAACGTTTACAGCGTCTCCACGAGAGCGGTGGCCTCGGAAGCCGACGACACCATCGAGCTCGGCATCGGCACAAGCAAACCGAGGAGGAGTTGTCCGGCATTCACTGCGTCATGCAGGTCATGATGGGCATTGCCGCCGTATCCACTGTCTTTGGCATGCTGGGCACCTTCTTCAAGCAGCGAATTCTGGATCAGCTGCGACTGATGCACTGGTAGTACAACAAAAGGTATTCGATAGGTATCGAATACTTTTTCCCACTCAACCCCAGACTCAAACACAATCCCAATCCCCACTCAAATCATCATCATCATCATTATCATCAGGAATCAAGCGTCTTGATCGAACTCTTACTACTACTACTACTACTATGACTAGCAATACTTTCCCACAAAAACATACTACTACTACTACTGCTCATATATACTCATACCATATGCCATTATTATATATATAATATATAAACTATTCTAATCAATTAGGTAGAGCTGCATAATTAATTGTTGACAACCCCAAAACGGCTGTTAACCATTCTGTTAACGTCACTTTAACAGCAGAGCTTAACATTACAGACTCTTGTTGACTCACAGCCGATAATGAGTGCCCACGATTTGCAGCTCTACTCCCTATATACACCCATATATATGCATATATATCAACAGCTAATACTTACACTATATATTTTATGTATCATGAAGCGGTCTTCCCCCGCTCCTTTTCCCCTTTGGTGTACTTCCGCTTCTTCATATGTGAAAAATCACATAAATTAATTACTTTATATATACATATATATTTATATATTAACTATATACTTACTAGCAAGCTACCCAGGCGATGTACATATAACAGCACATTATAACTGAACGATTACTTATATGTATGTAATGAACGCAACTGTAGCCCCTGCCGAATATGCAAAATTTTCCCACTTTCCTCTCAGTTTTCCTGAAAAGCAGACTAGTTTCAAAATTTAGCCACTTTTATATTCTTTTTTTCAAATTTCATAATCATTTCACAGACAGACAGACACACACACACACACAGACACAGACACACATCCACAAACAGAGACACCGTTAAGTGTATAAGCTTTAAGCAAGTCATTGCATGTTCCACGCCCATATACCGCACGAACGCCCACAATGAAAAGAACAAAAAAGAAAAAAAATCAAATCACATTCCTCCCTCCTATTTGAGCCCCGTCAAAGAGAATTGAATGTAGTGAAAAGTTTCCCTTTGTAGATAGAAAACAGTTGTTTAAAGATTGGAACGAAAACAATTACGATAACGATAACGATAAACGATAATACTGCAAAAATCCGCACACACACAACTTGTAACGGTCGTTTTAAACGCGCCGTACTCTCAAAGAAAAACGAGTATAAGATAATAATAATAAGAGTGCATAAACAAATTCAATTAAGTTAAAATAGTTGCTCAAAAACAACAACAACAACGACAACATCAAACCGAAACGACAACAATTTAACGAATTTTCAACAATTGTTGCAAGTGTTTTTCCTAGTATTAGTTTACAAATTAATATACATATAATCTAAAATAATACAAATAATAATTATAATAGAATCGGTAACTAAACTAAATGTGTGCTAAACGTAACTAACATTTAACTAACTAAAAAGAAAAGAAATCCTAAACATAAATCGGATAACAAACATCTAAGCTGGGTAGTCGCATGTAAATCTCTAACAATTAACAATTTACCAACCTAAGTTAGAACTAATTAAATAATTTAAAAAATATATAAATATTATAAAAACCAGAAGAAACAAATTGAAAAGCATTTACCTTAACCTATAAATATATATATATATAAATCTATAATTATTTATACTAATGCTGTATGTATGTATAACTCTATATATGTATATGTAAAATGTTTTTGACTATTTTTCACTATTTATACGCTGTATATAGTATATATACCGCACATAGTAGTATATATACTATATACGAGACGATTCGTCATTTTTTGTCCGCATTTATTAGTTGTGTCTTATGTACATATATACATATACTTGCATATATATGTATGTATATTATATATATATATATATTTTTATTAATGTATGACTATTCGCACTAATTATATGCATATTATTGTATATGTATAACCAATTGAAAATATAATGTGTAATAGCTGTTGCTAAAAAGTTAACTATCAGTTTTTATTATTATTATTATAATTATTATTGCTTTTTTCCGTGGTGTGAAACGGCAACGAGTCCAACATTTTTTAAAAGCCAACACCAAAATTTGTTTTAATTTTTAATCTAGTTCGAAAATTTCATTTCTTCGGCGTTAACAAAACAATTAAAGGCAAAACAATCGCTTTGACTCATCTGTGTGTAATATTTATTTGGTAATAAAAATCACAAATATGTTCAAAATTCTAATGATTTTTTATCTAACGGGCTTTAATCCAACTTTTTGTTTGTTAAAACCTTCGGTAATACTTAATTTATGTTCTGAATTTAAAGGTAAGTTAGCCCAATTTAATGAAAATATAAAAAATAGAATATATGATAATTTTAAAAATTATTCACTCTTTTCTAAAACAACAAATAGAATCCAAAATTTATATACAGTTTCTGTATGAAGTCCTGTTTGAACTTCTGAAGTCAAATTGATGAAAGAGAATGTAAATTTTCTTATCTTGAGATACGAAAGTTCAGTTTTCAGATTAACAGTATACGAGTCCGTCTTTGTGAACAAAAGGATCTCAGAAACTCTAAGAACCAGAAAGGCCTGCAAATGAAAGATAAAATGCCCAAAGCAGTAAAAGTTTGTTTTTTTTTTAGCATATTTTACTATTAACAGCTTTTTTAATTGCTGTGCCATCTGAACCAAATTCATACATGTACATATAAAGGGGGTACGAGTACTGACCATGTTTGATTCAAATCGGACAACTATAGGATTTTTTCCGTGGAATCGGTGGAAAATATACTCTGTATATAATTTAGTATAAAATCATTTGTGTTGACCAATTTGAATGAAACTTACACAGAATACTTTTGGCAATAATATATACATACTGGCCAATTAAATGGGATGACTACATAGATGAATTAATGTGAATAATGTTTGAGTTAAACAAAGATACTAGTCTTCGTCACCTAATCGGTTACTGTCAAACCCCAATGTTAATCACACAATGAAACTGGGTATCAAGTATCCTTAACGAGTATCTTTCTTGTTTCGTAAGGTTTGTATTGATTAAACTTCAAATATTAAATTATATCAACAAAGAAATTTTATTTAAATAAATTCGATCCTCATCGTTTTTGACCTCCTCCACAACTGCATAACACACAGTGTGTCTTGATTTGAAGATAGTTTTATTTAAGTTCGTACTGAATTTACATGAATATAGTTAACAGAGACACACAAACAGATGTTTAACGATAAGTCATGAATGAAGAGCTGTAAAAAAAAGAGTTATATAAACATGGGTTAAACTAGTGGAAACAGATACAACTCACCCGCCAAAGGAGGACTTTTGCTGATTGGTATTTCCAGTTTGAGCCAGGTTTCCAAAGGAGAGACCCGTATCAGTGCCGCCGAGTGTTTCAAAGATGTTTCCATCTGCTGGCTTCGGTTGGCCTCCAAAGGCTGGGGCAACCACACCGGGACTGTTGCCAAAGGCGCCGAATCCCTTAGGACTGCCGAATGTGGGAGCACCACCAAATGTGGGACTCGCCCCAAAAGCAGGAGAACCCCCAAAGACGGGCTTGGCTCCGAAGGCGCCAGCTGGCGACTGTTGTGTTTGCTGTTGTTGAGGTGAACCGAATCCGGACTGAGCCACCGAAGCGCCAGAGTTCTGGGCAAAGCTACTGCCAAAACCACCTGTGGTCGGAGTCGCCTGGGCAAAGGAACCAAATCCAACAGAGCCGCTGTTGCCACCACCAAAGATCGATCCTCCAGAAGCAGCTGGTGAGGATGCATTTGGAGCAGTACCACCAAACACAGATCCACCACCAAAGCCAGTTTGTGCAGGCTGAGCTGAGCTGGCACCGGTGAACAGATTGCCACCGCTGGCTGTGCTCGCTGAACCAAACACGCTCTGTCCAAAGATAGAGCCCGTAGGAGCAGCTGCCGGCGAGCTCTGTGCACTGTTGCCTCCTCCAAAAATGGAACTGCCTCCAAATGGCGAGGCATTGCTGCTGCCTCCACCGAAAATAGAACCACCAGATGGCGCTGGAGACGCTGTTTGCGAACCAAATCCACTGGGCTTCACAGGAGCAGCTGCTGCTTGGCCGAAGATGTTGCCGCCAGAGGCAGCAGATGCAGCTGGAGAGGCAGTTGGAGTGCTACCAAATGGTGAGGGACTACTGCTGGCTGCTGCTGCGAATAGACCCGTGGGTGGTGCTGCAGCTGCTGGAGCTGGAGTTCCAAAGACATTCGCCTCTGGCTTAGGCACGCTACCAAATACATTGCCAGTAGATGAAACAGCTGATGCCGAGGCTTGGAAAGGAGAAGCAGCTGTTGCAGCCGGTGCAGCAGTTGCAAAGGCGTTGGCACCGCCAAAAATCGAAGTGGAGGCATTGCTAGTGGTTGATGCGGCTGAATTGGTGGCTGTAAGCGGAGTAGTAGGCGTAGAGCTTCCAGTGTTCAGGCTGCTGAATGCATTTGAGAAAGAGAAGCTGCTGCCAGGTGCTCCTGTTGGGGCTGTTGTTGCTGTAGTAGTTGGAGCTGTAGTTGTGGCTGCTGTACTAACACCGAATGGTGCTGCTGTAGTTGTCGCTGCTGTAGTTGTCGCTGCTGTACTAACCCCGAATGGTGCTGCTGTAGTTGTAGCCATCGTTGGTGCAGCTGTTGAAATTACTGTTGCAGCAGATGTTGCTGCTGCTGTTGCTGTTGTCGTAACTGTTGCTGCTGCTGTTGTACTCAATGTTGCTGCTGTGCTCAGAGTTGTTGCTGCTGTTGTCACAATTGACGTGGCAGGAGTTGCAGCAACTGTTTGTGCAGAAGTGGCTGTGCCGAAAGTTCCTGCTGTCTTGCTGACGCTATCAGCCACAGTCACAGAGACACTGCCTCCAAACAATCCCTTTGAAGTATCACCAACTGCAGTAGCTGTTGTGCTTGTATTTTGAGCAAATCCACCAAAGATGTTAGCCGGAGCAGCATCTGTAGAGCAGCAAATAAATTAATAAACAAGGACGGCTGTGGAGAAAGTAAAAAAGTCACCTGGAAGCTTCTCCTTCACTTGTGGCTTGCAGATGTTGACCGCACCTAACAGATTATCCTTGGGCAAATCAACATTACCCCCGCTGCTTGCCTCGCTCATTGATGCAGCAGGTTTTCCAAAATTAACAACAGTTGTTGGTGGAGCTGTGGTGTTTGAATTGCTGACCACACTCGTGCTCGTGTTTGAGGCAGGTGGAGTTGTGGTAACACTGGTAGCTGCTGGTACTTTTAGAGCTGTAGTGTTACCCAGTGATGAACCGAAGCCGGCAAAACTGAATGTTGAGCCGCCAATAGCGCCAGAGTTGCTGCCAAAGCCAGAGAAGCTAAAAGGTTTTCCTGCTGGTTCACTGACAGCTGCTGCGTTGGGTGCTGCTGTCTTGTTGTTGTTGCCTATGGTTGTTTGTGGTTCAGGGACAGCAGCATTGATCTCCACCTCCTTTTTGACCTCAATGGGCTTGGCGGGCGTTTCCTTTGGTTTGGCCTTTGTTGCGTCCATTGGAGCTGTGTTAAAACCTACGAAATGATTACCAGATGTTGCAGCTGGCGTCTGCGAGAGTCCACCAAAGGATATGACTGGTTTCTCGGCACCCTGCTGGGTGGAGCTGAAGGAAAATGAGCTCGTTGGAATGCTGGTGGCTGGCTTGACAGCGTCACCAGACTTCGTAGGTGCAGGCATTGCAGCGGGCTTTGCAATCGAGTTATTCTGGAAGAAACTAAACGGTGCTGCTGCAGGGACAGCAATTGGAGTGGCACTTGCAGCTAAAGCAGGAGCAGGAGTAACTATCGCTGGGTTGCCCTGGGGCTTCTCCACAGCAGCAACAGAAGCCAGTGCCTTGGGCACAACAGCAGGAGCAGCAGTGACTGTAGCAGCAGCCGCCTGAGTCGCCTTGTGCGCCGTTGCAGGCTTCACATTTACCGCTGCCGCCTTCTTGGTAAGCTCTGCCTTCCGCTTGGTCTCCAGTATAACCTCCGATTTGAGCCCAACGCGGTCTGGTCGCTGGGGACTAATAATTTGGATCTTGTGATTGTGCAGCAAACTACGAATGCTCTGCAGTTTCTGCACTGATAGCTTGGCGCGATTTGAGTCCACGACCTGGTTAAGGCTCATCGAGAGTATTGAGTCGGCAAGTGTGTCCACTCTGCAGGAGAAGAGACCATCGGTTTAAGTATAATATAAAAATATATATAAATATACACAAATTTTAAATAGAAGATACTAATTTTTATATAACTAACTAGATTACAATTAAATGGGTAACAATTAAAACAAGTCGGCAAAGAGCCAAAAATAAAATATAAAAAAAATACACAATGATGATAATAAAACTCACGCTTCGTGGTTGCGTTGGCGACTGTGCTCCTGGTTTAGGAAGGATTGCAGCAGACCACGATCCTTTAGCTTGGCCTTGATATTGGTCTGCTGAATGCGCTGATCGGAGGCAAGATTCTGCAGTCGCGTTAGACGCTGATAGATGCCTTCCAAGCATGGCATATGCATCTTTGACTTGGAGTTGCGACGGAGCACATCCTGGTACTGCTCCCACTGGGTGTCAATGTGCTGCTGGGCCAGACGCAGCTGTGCCTCGTTAGCAGCAAGATAGCTCTGGAGTCGGGAGAGCAAACGTCGTCCCGCTGCATCAAAACTGGTGGAGCTCATCAGTCGAGTTATGCTGAGAAAGAAGGCGCTAATTAGAGTTGCAATCGATTGAAACCTGTCGAGGTCACTCACTCTGGATTCCGATAGACATCTAGCTTCGCTCGGCACTCGGCCATCATGGAGTACGCTTCGCTAAGGGTGTGGCGCAATCCCTGCACATCCAATTCGAACTCCACATCATTGGCTTGATCATTAAGCTCCTGCAGATCCCCTAGGCGCTTGGCATAGAACTTGATCGACGATGGCGATTCAATCTGCAAGAGAAACTGTTTAAATCGAGTTGAAAACCAAGAATAGGTTGGTTATCTCACCTGGGAAAGTAGCGCTTCAGTTTGCTGCTTTTGCTGTTCGATTTGTTCGCTGAAGGCATTGATCTGCACACTCATAATCTCGGTAATGACATCGTCTATTTCCCCTGCACTAATCTCGGTGCTCTTGCCAGGAGTAGACAAGGTTTTTACAGCACCTCCAGGTGGGACAGGAGCAGATGTGGGCGTAAATGTGGGCGGCACAGTGTAGAGTGGTTTGCTGTTGTTCATCTTAACAGAAACAGCTGGAGCGGATGATGCAGCTGTGAGCTGTATGGGAGCAGGAACAGCAGCAGGAGCCACCGCAACTGGTTTATCCAATTGACCAAAGCTTGCAGCTGCATTCGCTGTGGGTAAAGTGAATCGTGGAGTCGCCGATGCATTGGGAGCAGACAAACCGCCAAAGCCGCCAAAATTAGGAGCTGTCATGGGTTTGGTGGGAGCTGCAAAGTTTAACGGAGCACTTGGAAAACTAGTGCCCCCAAAGGCGGGAGCCGAGGGTGCCTTGATGCCAGCATTACCGAAGCCGGTGAACAAGGAGGCGGACTTGTCCTTAGCTGGTGCCGGCGTCGACGTAACCGTGTTGGGCGTGAAGGCAAAGGAAATGTCGGAGACAGTAGGAGTATTTTGCTCCACTTTAGAGACTGGCGCTGCTGTTCCGGATGCTGGTTGCTGCTCCGGGCCGAGCAGCGTATTCAGCGCAAAGAACTGACCGGAAGTGTCCGCCAAAGGAGGAGGCGGTGAGCAAACGGAGGCGGCCCCTGGCTTCAGATTGAGGAAATTGAAAGAGAGCAGTGTGCCATCGGTGCCCAAGACATGGACCATGGGCATGCTGGGCAGTTGCTGCTCGTTAATTGACAACTGATGAACCGAGGATGTGTCGTAAACGAAGCCCAATGGAAACGTTTCGTCCTGGGTCTCCTCGCTGAGTGGGAGCTCAATACGCGCCTCATCGAGCAGCGTCAACTGTTGCCAAGTGGGCGTGTCACCCGGTTCTGAGGTGCCCAGCACTCCCACCTCCACGCCATTCGCCGAGCTAACCAACAGCAGATTCCACGGCTGCACATGAGTAAATTGGAACTGATGATTCCGTGGTCCATTCAGGCTATAACAAATGTCATAATAGTTAGTGTAGGTCAAGGCACCCACTTTAGGAGCATTGATGATGTATAGTGCAGGATTGCAGTCCACGCCTTGCTGCAGGAAGACGACTGCGAACTGATACGTTGACAGCCAGTGGATAGCCAGGGTATCGAAGGGGCCAGAGTGGACATTCGGTGGACATTCCAATGTCTTGGCTGGCGTTAAGTCCGGCTTGAATTGCTGCAGCTTTCCATTGGGAAAACCGAGAACGAGCTGCTTTCCTTTCGGTGACCAGCAGCCGCATTTAACCTGTTGGCTCTTGTCCAGCGAATGCAGCTCAAAGTTTCCGCCTTCCTTTAGCGTGTACATGCCGAATCCACCATTACTCAGGACAACGGCCAAGCTGTTGGGCAGGACGGGATTCCACAGCAATTGCACAGCCACCACAAAATCCTCTGGTGCCAATCTTATACTGTAAATCGGGTGAACGTCTGGCGTCATAAAAGATTGCACCGCATAAATATACAGTAAACTTGTGCCGTTATCATGTGTGTAGTTTATGGCCAGTAGATTTCCATCCGCGCTGCAGGACATGTAGTTGGGAATGTGGGGCAATACCACACGACGGGCCAGAGGTTGCTTGCCAGTGGTTTTGGCGGCAACAACATCCTTGATGATAATAACTGACAAAAGAAGATAAAATAATGAGCAATGTCAAAACTGTCGAGAGTATGGGCAAATGGAGGCGTGGCATAGCGAATCTGCACTGACTTTAATTGTCCACAAGGAACAGAACGCTAATTACACACATCCAATTTTCCATATTTCAAGTAAAGGCTGTTACAAACCTTTCAGCTCTGGCGCTGCTGGATTGCCGGCAAAAAGCAGATCGCGGTTGCTGGATCCCGCCAGTAATTTCACTGAGCTGCGCAGTTCGCCGCATTTTCTAAATGCCACGAATTTATCCTGAAGTTTGAACTGCACATCCTGTAGAGACGATGAAACTCCGTTAAAGTTATCCAATAACATTTATTTCAATTCGCTTACTTGTGTGTCTTTGCAGTTTGGAGCGTTTAGCGCCATTTTTGCAGTCGTTTCGTTGGAATCGGCGTTGATGCCTTAACACGTGCTGTTAGGCTTCTGTGGACTCGCTGCAAATTTATTTAGAAAGAAATCAAATATGGCTCCCACTCAACACACACATTAATTGCTGACACAGCGACCTTTGTGCAGAAATTTAATAAATATAAAACCAACCAGAAAATTGCAAACTCGCGTTGCTTACAATCGTTGCACACTCGAATATTATTGGCTAAGCAGTCATTTTACAACACTAACATTTTGCAACACATACGCATTATTGGGATTCCATAACAAAGTTTAGACTATAATTATTTTTAATTTAGTCATGGTGCACATTTTGTGAATTTTGGTCATAAATAATATATAAGTTATTGTTAAGACATGTGCGGCTTACTATGTAGGGCTTTACAACCAATTCAATGTACTAGCATCAATTACGGATGATCAAATTGAACTTCTCTAATGTCGCATTGTTGACGTATGAGCAAAATAAAATGGCGTTAAAGTAATAATTGTTATTGAAGGGAGAAAATAAGTAATATCAACTAAGTATGTATGTTGAGTGTGTTGAGAATGCGCAAGGGGATACGCAAGTTAACACATGAGATTATACTTATATCACACTGTAAAGCGAAATTTTAAAACACTAAACGGAAATGCGATAAACAAACTTTGTCGCAAACAAAGATATTTCACTATATTATTGAAAATATGAAAATTGTACAAACAAGTAAGCAGCTTAATTAAATCACAAACTAATTGTTAGAAACAATAAAAACAATAATTGAACAAGCACAATGAATAAAATATTCCAACTTTGGGATACGAAAACCATCAACTCAGATGGTAGTTCTAAAAATTATACTTTTTTCAGACAGATCTTAAATTTGGCAAAGTAAAATTGGCAAGTATAATTTTAAAAAAAAAAAAGGTTTTGATATGAAGATTATTGTTACGCCTTAAATGTCCCGATTGTTAGTTACGGCAATTTAATTCAAAAATCATCGCACTTTCCAATTTTTTCTTGTCGATATCGAGAACGGAGTTTACGTTGGCAACGCTGTAATAACAGCTGATACTCGGTCGATAGACATTTCGATATGTTTTCAAAGCATATACACATCTCCAGCTGTGTTGTTGTTTGTTGTCTGTCTCTGTCTGCGATTTTGTTTAACAAAAGCATTGTTCGCGCGCAATGCTTCTGAAAAGTGCATTAAAAACCACCAACGATATTAAACAAAACATGTAGTGAAAACGATTGGGCAATTAATTCTAGGAGTGCTGCGCAACACGGTGCTACTACGTTCTAGTTGTTGATGTTGTTGTTGTTCCTATCGTTTTAATTAGCAAAGCAAAAGCTGAATCAAAGCAAGCTAAAAGTAAATCCACTTCAAAATTCATTTGTTCTTTTATAACGAATACACTAGAAGTAAAGTACGAAATATTTAGAAGTAAAAAGTTTTGCAAACTAGGTAAGCTATTTGGCAAGGAAGCTCTGAGAAGGTGAGTTATTACACTCATAGAACGAGTTCGTTAAAATTTATTTTAATTGAATTTTTGTTTGCGCAATTGTCAGACAGACGGCGGCATAGCTGAAGCAGATCATCGAAGCAGAACAAAAAGGACGCGCAAAAGCTTTCAAAATGATCAGCAGCTTATTTTCACGTCTCATAATGTGAGTAGAAAAAAGCCTATAACAAAAAGAGCTCACTTTGGCTTGCCGAAGTGTAAATACCCTTACAGAGTAGTTAAGGCGATAAAAATAAATCGAACTAAAGTGCATTTTAAACGTAATTCGATGCGTAATTGGAGTAGTACCTGTACATACCACTGATTCATCAGTGAATGTTACAAACAGTGTGACTAATTCTTGATACACTCTGCAAGCGTATAACAAGGCAACAACACCAACACACACACACGCACACGCTCGACTGGGTTGTTATTGTTGTTGCTCTGTTGCGGTTCTTGCTGACCCCCAAAATTTGTGAGCGAGCAAAACTCTTAATTTTTTTTATTTCAAGTTTCTGGCCTTGCCTCTTATGGAAGTTTGGTTAATTTTTTGTTGATAGTGCTTCCTAATTGTGTGGGCGTCACGCTGTGATTTCTCGAGCGTTGCTATCCAGCCAATTGTTTGTTTATTAATCAGCATAAGAAGTTACCGTTACTTAGCTGTTGTGCATCGTCAAAGTCAATTGAACAAGCGCCATATTAGGCATTGTGTGGTGTATGTGTGTGTGTGTGCGAGGTTGTCGCACTTCGCCTTGCCATGCCGCAATATATGGCACCGAGTCGATATGCTCCATGTAAACACACTTGCCGCTAAAAACTCCATGCAAATTGTTTTTGCTCATATTTATAGTGTTTTTGCTGCCACCACGATCCCCAACCACCAACCCCCAATCCACGATACCCCCTCCCGCAGACACTGCTCTGATAGTCAAACCCAATAGATACTCGCTCGATTTTTGTTTTGTTTTTGGGAGCGAATGCCGCTCTGGGTTACCTTCTATTAATAGACAAGATTCTATGCCGAGCATTAGACGCTTGCTCGCTCTGTGTCTCTATCTCTCTGGCTCTCTCTTTTGGGCTGCGGCTACTGCTAATGCTGCTGCTGCGGTGAGAATAGTCTGTGCGCGTCGCTTTAGCTGCGAGGAACAACGCTGGGCAATGCACCGTTATGAGCCGGCCTAGCTATCGGCAGGAGCAGCAGCTGCTGTATCAGCAGCAAGCGGCTAATATTAAACGCCTACATCACCAGGCATTGCCCATTTACGGACGCAGCTATTCGCTCGAGGAGCAAACCCAAGCAGGCAATTTTGTGCCCGTCTACTCCAAGTTTCTCTATCAACAACACCAACAGCAGCAGCAACAGCTCGGATACCACGACTCTCTGAACTCCCTGGACAGCACTGACTTTACAGACTATGACTATGACGCTGGACCCTTTATAGTGAAGCAGTCAGCAGCTCCTCCGCCTGCGTCCAATGTAGTGCAGAACCTTAACGCCCTAGGCCGTCTGCTCGAGCTTGTGCAGCGCTGGCCCTTGCCCCGCCTGTCCTTCAACACGGCCTGCATTTGCTCGCTCATCATTATATTTATAGCACCTCGTACTTGTGCCCAGACTTTACTGTTTCCCGCTTTCAGATTGTTCTTCGGCACCCTGTATCCGGCCTATGCCTCCTACAAGGCTGTGCGCACAAAGAACGTCAAGGAATACGTAAGTGGAGTAGTCTAGAAATTGTCTAGTATCCCTTTCTGTATTGTTTCTGCTTTGCTTTCTGCAGGTCAAATGGATGATGTACTGGATTGTCTTTGCCTTCTTCACCTGCATCGAAACATTTACGGACATTTTCCTCTCATGGTTCCCCTTCTACTATGAGGTCAAAGTGGTGATTGTCTTGTGGCTGCTCTCGCCAGCCACAAAGGGCAGTTCCACTTTGTATCGCAAGTTCGTGCATCCCATGTTGACACGACGTGAACAGGTGTGATCTCAATATAAACTCACCTACATACATATATGTATACAGATATATCTTTAATCATTCTCTTTGTTGCTTTGTTGTGATCGCGACAGGAAATCGATGAGTATCTGAATCAGGCTCGCGAAAGGGGGTACTCGGCGGTGCTGCAGCTGGGCTCAAAGGGCGTCAACTATGCCACAAATGTAATCATGCAGACGGCCATAAAGGTAATTCAAAGCACTACAGCAAAAACAACACGAACACGCGCATAACACACGCACACACACACTCTATCACAAACTTACACTCTCACACACATACATACATGTGGCACATTTCTCAATTGATTTTACAACAAATTTGCCACCAGCGACGTTGCATAAAATAAAAAACTGCGCACAACAACAACATCAGCAGCGGTAGCAGCAGCAGCAACAACAACAAGAGTCACCGCCTCAATTTCAATATAGACAAAAGTTTGCGCAATGTTTTCGCTCTTTGCTGCCCCCGTTTCGATGATCATCATCTCCATCTTAATCATCATCATTGGCATCGTGAGCATCTCGAGCAGCTGCCGCGTGCCAAACGCGCGTTAAGATCGTCATCGTCTTCATTGTTTTCATTAACTTTTAAATTATCGTTTAAACAAGCAAACAAACAGCAACAAAATAGAATGATGTTATTCCCCCATTTCCCCTTTTTCCCTGATCGGCCTCTTAGCCAAATGTTTGTTTCGCATTAGTTTTAGTTTCTAGTTTTTTAGTTATTTTAATTTCACTCTCTTCTCATTTAGAAGATAGCAGACTAAAAGCCATATATATTGTAATAAAATTGATTAATACTATATATGTAAACTCGATCTAGATCCAGAGCGGTCTCTATCAAGACACACGCAATTTGTTGCATTTGTTTCGAGTGTGTAAACAATTGAGTTGTGGATAAAAATTGTTTAGTTACCAGATGGAATCAGATGGGGTCAATATAGTTATTTCCAGCTATTCAAATGCTTGAATTCACACAATGAGCATTAATCATTCAAGTGGCTCACCACAAAGAACTCGATCCATATATAAGTATATATAGCTACTATATATACTTAAATCGTTTACTTGAAAGAAAACTTCCTTTGTTAGCTGCATTAGTGAATCGCTTACACAATTTCTACCCGATTCAAATATAAATGAATCTTATAGCTTCTAGCCTAGCCCTTTGTTTTAACCGCATTCCAAACATTGTTGGGACAACTCATTAGTTGATTAAGTTTTGTTATTAATATAGTTTTACAGCTAATCCAGATGATTCAGTTTTAATGAGTGAGCTCTGTAATTTCAAACTCGTAGCTCTTTCCGTCTGTGCTGCACTATAAACAGACTTGGTGTGAAATTAAAGACTTAATTATATATTAACCAGTCGTTAATTAGTTTGCTCATTTACTTTGCATTTACCTAATCGAAAGTCGTATCAGTTCACGCTCTAGTGACGAAACTAGCAAATCAAATAGATGTCACTACAATTAGAAGTATTTTTGTGTGTTTGTATCTGGAATTTATATGTAAATCTAGACCTGGTTGCACCAGAATCGCAATTCAGATACTATTTCTGCCTCTAGGGTAGGGCATATAAATAGACCCGGGAGTGGGAATCGCATGAGTCGACTAAAAATGAGACACACAGTGTGTGTGTGTGCCTGAGTGTGTTTGTGTGTGTATTCTTAACTGCATTTCATATACCCATTACTCGAAGACTAAAAGGGTATGCCGTAAACGTTGGCTGTTTGTATATGAAGGAATAGTCTCTGAAACGATAAATTATATATGAACATTCTGGATTAGCAGTAACAGTCATGTCAGTAATAGGATGAATGAACTATAAAAACCGCTGAAATAAATATGCGTAACTTTGATATTAACAACCAATCAAGAATCAGTTTTTAATGCAGAATGAACCAAACAAATATGGATAAAATCGAACTACTTTATCCTATAGAAAACAAAGCAAAAGTCGGTCAAATCGGTCCTAGATATAAACAACTTTGTAGTCGAAAGAAGCGTCGCTTTGCATTTAATATACCCGGATATAAGTTGGAATTTAGTTGGAATCTTTCGTTTAACTGAGTAATGGGTACCACAAAGTCACGTATCGAGTACAGCTATGTAAATTGTTTATCATATACATTTTCCTTCATATATTTTTGTACATTTAATTTTGAAATAGAAATTAACGTTATTGTTGCTTTTATTATTTTTATTAACGTTTTCCTTTACAATTTTTTCTCACTTATGTTTCTTTGCATTTATAACTTACCAAAACAATACAATAAATAATGTACCTGCACCTGCCTGCCTGCCACTACTAACACCTGCTCTGCACTCCACGACTCGCAATCCACAATCCTTGTGCTTTCCAAGACAATTCAGATGGCCTCGCCCACAACGGCGGAGACGCGGGGGCTGCAAAACTCGCAATCCGCGAGTGAATTGAGCCGGGATCATGACATGCTCGATGGTCAGGAGCTTCTCTTACCCAGATCTAGTTCCTTGAGCGGCATTGAGACGTACAGCACCCAAAGAATGGTCATAACTGAAGTCGAGGAGGACCAGTTCATGCCCGATGCGGGCGCAGCACGGCTCCGAGATATGCCTGCAAGAAAGACCAGGACCGCAACGGCGACGACTGCACCAACAACGTATACTGGTGTTAAGCGGGTCACGCGAGGCGCATCCAGGAGCAAGATTTACGGAACAGCGTCTGGAGATGCTGGAATCAGGAGTCGTCGAAACCTGCGCGAGGCGACTCCCGATGTGGATGTGGAGGGGGATTAGAGCGGGGGATTCCCCGGATAATAGCATCGCATGATACTCAGCAAATCAAGCACAAAATTAAAGCAACAACATTTGATAACCACATCACCTTCATCATCAGCCACAACACTCGATAGTTTTAACAGATCACACTCGATACTCGATAGTCGATACTTTTAAATTTCAATCGCATAATTTTCGTTTAGATGTAAATTATTATTATAAAAATATTATTAACATTATATGCATAAAAGATGCCAAGTCACAAGTTTCTCGCTTTCAATCCTCGCTAAAAAGGGTGGCGGCAATCTGGTGCAGACCATCAAACGGAGCTACAGCCTCAGCGATCTCAGCGAGCCGGACATGCACCGCACCCAGGATGAACTGGACGAAGTGATGGCCACGTCCGTTATGTTGCGTCCCCAGCCAACACGCCTCATGCGTCAGCGCCACCAGACACCAGTGGGACGCTCCGCCAGCGGCACCCGCCACTCCACGGGCATGTACTTCACCGAGGTGGACGTAACCGCGCCATCTTCCTCCTCCGCTACGCAGCCCACAGGCAAACATGCCGGCGACTTTAAGTGAGTGCTTGATTACTCTTTGTGATCCACTGATTCCAAGTCTTATTTGTTTCAACAGCTACAACATACGCAGCACCGACGACATCAGCTCGGGCTACTCCAGCGCCGAACCGGTTAGTGCTCCCATGGGCAGTGGCCTCAGTCGCACCTCGTCCATGACGAACGCATCGAAGGCTCGCGTGAAGTCCAAGCGCAATGAGGTACGTCGATAGCTTCATCTTGTCCGAGGTGTGATTTTTCACCTTGGTCGCTGTAGTTAAGAATTTCACAGGGTGCGTTCAGTTTCTTGTTTGAAGAAGAATTGTCCGACACCAAACAGCTAGACCTTAGACACTATAAGTATACGAGACTCAAAATACCAACCAAAATCGCACTTAGTAAATACTGTTTAGTTTTGGTTGCAATCGGAGGAGTATGTCGTAGAGTCGGTCAAAACCAACACCAATTCAGAAAACTTTGTTTCTTAAACCATTAACTATTATTTGAATCTATCTTACTGTGTGTAATTACTTCTGAATAAACAGGAGGTGTAGAAGGTCTAATCAGATTTGGTTACCAAATAGTTATTATGACATAGTTGTCGGTCTAAATAAAGTGTCTATTCTGAATAACGAACTTACATACAGTAGCTGACTTAGGAATATTCAATTATATTTCATTCCCGATATACCATTTGTATTAGAATGATCAACGCGTCTTTTAGGCTCGGATCGCTCCGCTTTAGTTCGTTTTAGATACATTTCACGGGATTATAGTTTAATTAGTTACAGACTCTACAGTTACCTTTAATTTGTTTACTTTACCCCAAGTACTGTTTGTAGTTTGTATTTTTTTCGACGGAGGAGAACGGATATTTCCCAATGATTTGAGTTTTAGGAATCGCTTCTGTGGAGTTTTTGAGCTTTAAGTAAAATAGTAACCCTTTTGACATGACACGATATCGATTCGATTAGCAACTGCTGGAAGATCTGCGGGCGGAGGTGTTCTTGGAGAATCAGCGTTACTTCCAAGTGGGCAACCCCGAAGGATCGCCATCTGTTGTTCAAAGACAGCTCCAGCTACAGACTGTGGAAAGCGAGGAGGAAAATGAGACGCGGTCTAATAGTGACGAGGATGAGGACATTTTCCACGAGGCACTGCCCTTAGAGGATGCCATTCCAGTTCTGGTAGCGGGACCAGAGCCGGTGGGAACAGAGGAACTTACTGACAACGGAGAGTCATTTAAAGAAGCCTTAAGTGAAGAGAAACCATCACAAGATATTGACTCCAATGTTGATCCATTTCTGTTGGTTGTTACCGAATCAAGCCTGGGTTTAGAAGCACCTCAAGCAACCCCCGCACGCCCAATGTCGCCACGAGAGTTGCTGGCTACGCTGGAGGAAATTCAGCATAGTTTCCGGGCGCAATTGGAGCCAGAGACATCTTCGCAACGTCCCAAGGCACAGCATGGCAAGGGGCGTGCCCCAGCACCTCCTCTACCGCCGCGAAGGGAGTCGCAGTCAGCGGATACTGTGAGCCTGACGTCGTCAAACTCGCAGCTGTCGGAAAGAAACAAGTCAGGTATCGGCCAACTGTTGAAATCTTTGAAAGAAAATGTGCTACGCAGCAAGAGCAATGTGAAAGCTAATCAGAATCAGAAGCATGAGGAGGTGGATCTGGGGCTGAGATCGGCTAGAGAAACGCGAATCTGATGTAAGCCCTGTGAGAAGTTGCGTTCAAGCTCAAGCTCAAGCTCAATCTCATCATCCACTTCTGCTCTTAACTTCATGGTTTCCCTCTTGTCACTGTCCTTCCCCCTCAGCCCCTCGAGCCTTGCGTTGTCTACTAACAAATTTGTTGCATTTCCAGCATGTTGCCAAAATATTCCACTTATTTAAATCCTTACTAATCTTCGGGGTATCTTCTCGTTTCAGGACAAGTCCATGTCAGCTAGTTGCACTACCTTGCCTCGGATCAGCAGTCGCAGGACGGATAAATCTCAGGTCACGACGACTTCTTCTGGCCAGGCCAAGACACGCAGCAAGTCCGACAAATCGGACAAGTAATGCCCTTACCCAAATCTACCAAATTTTACATAAACAAATACATATAGTTCACTTAAACGATAATTAATTCTCATATATTAGCTACCAGATATTCCTGTCGAGAATGTTTTCTAAAAATTAATGTGCTCGGTGCTCAAATTGGCCAATGAATAGCAGAAAGTAAAAGATAAACAATATAAACCTCATGTTTTAGTTTAAATTGTAACTATTTAAATACTACTGATATACTATAGGCATTATAATGATAACGGTGATTCCCAGAGATTATCACAATAACGATATATATAATTTTCTTGTGATTCTGTTCCACTGAAATACTGATATTTGGAAATGAATATAGATCCTTTAGCATTAAGTAAATGATTGGAGGTTCTCCGCTACATCCTGGTGTTACCAAGGTTCTAATGTACTAACCAAAAACCAAAAATATTAAAAAATCTATCGATATCTAGTTTAAATTCAATGCATTATGAGAATAAATAAAAATATGTAAATTGCGTGACTATTTGTGTTTTTAGTATTTGATTTTTTTTTTTTAATAATACAGGTAATTTTGTTGGGTAAGTAAGTAATATCATTATCGTTTAAATATATCATTTCTGACGCCTTCCTGCCATTATAATTTAGTTTTCCAGAGTGTATAATTACTTAATAAATACAAAAGAAAGAAGATTTGAAGTATATAGAAATTTAGTCGCATTTATCAAAAGTATTAAACCGTGTTCAGAGCTATTAAGACGTGAAAGAATGCGATTACTCTCAACGGTTGCGACTTTAAGATACCCTGCAAATACAAAACTTTCATGTTTTAACGTACGTTTCAGAATTGATAGTTTTAATATATTTCACCCTTTAGTAAAACCATTTGGCACACTATTCAATAAGTTTAATATAAATGCTTAGTGCAATAAATCTCTGCACTAAAGCATCTTCAAACACTATATGCAATATATGTATACTATTTATTTAAATTATTGAAAAGAGGAAAGCGAGAATTAAAGTAAATGTGCAGATCCGATGCGAAGGAGGAGTTTTTCCAGTTTGAGCCAGTGTAAATCGTGACTTTAGTACAGACTTATTTAATGCTCACGAATACTCCCTTTCCCATTTGTGCGAGCTTTACATGCATACATTCATATACATATCTTGCACACATGCTCAGGCTGTGGAGTAAAGGAAACGGCTGACTGCAAGTGGTGAGAAAGAGAGAAGAGTACCACTAGCAGCTTGGAAGAAACGTTCGGCTTGAAGAAACTTAGCGTCTGAGTCGCACATGCGCAGCAGCTGATGCGAATGCTCGCTGACCTTGACCCTCAATCAAAGCGAGCGCAGAGCAGCAAGCAACGAGCATTGCGAGTCAGGCAGACAACGGTTGAACGCGATGCGCATGCAGCCAGACTGGCGAAACTTGTTGCCAAGTGCAGCAAATCAGACGACGCAGTCAAGTTGAAGTTTTGCCCCCAAACCGCAAGCGTCGCCACTCCACTTGTACATAAATGTATGTGTGCATGTATGTGTTGCTTGCAAGTTTTCACCATTAGCAGCGCATGGCGACGACTGTACTTTGCTTAAAGAGAGAGAAGCACATCCATACGCAAGTATATGCTTTATTCCCACGTGTATGTATATGTGTACTCTCGTAGGTATCGTTGCACAAGGAAGCAAAGCAAAGAAAGCGGCGCACAAAACAGTGAGACGCACGCACACAGACACACACACACAAAAACAAATATTGCCACACACTCACGTATATCAGTACGCTAGAAACAATGGCAGAATTTTTGCTTTATGTGGCGGCACCTCCACCAAGCTGACTCAGAGACACAGCAAAAGAGCAAACGAAAAAGAGAGGGAAAGAGACGAGACCATGCCATCAGCTGCCGCGCCATGTGTTCGCGCAAAAATCAGAGGGGGCAGCTGCTGCTTGCATTTGCCGGCTCAGAGAACAAGAATTGGAAGCCAAACTGGTTAGCCAGCCGTGCGTTTGCCGCTGACAGGGGGCAAGCAGGCTGGCAAGAAACTGAAAATGACAAAGATCTGTAAAAAAAGGGAACATTTGTTAAGTGAAAGACGACGCATGTATTGTGGGGTTATTATTATTATTTCTTTTGTCTCAAATCAGCAGCTCCAGCATTTTAATTTACAATTAAAAAACAATCACAGTGATATTTGAATTTTCTCATCATCTTCGTAGTTCGCCTTGCTTTTTTGTCTCGTACAAGTGAAAAAGTTTTTACAACTGAGTCTGTTTGTCTGTTTTTGCTCATCTTCATTTTCATCCTCATTATGCAGCTTTTTGCTTTTCGTCTACTATCTGCCATTGTTGAGTTGTTCTTGTTTCTGCTGTTCTTATATGTAGCTGCTAGCTAGCATAGCTAACCTAGAGATCTTGCTTATTGATGATAGGTGAAGTGCAAAAGCTCGCCGGCCGCAGCTTTATGGAGTAACGTGTCTTTCTCTCTCGCCCTCTTTCTCTTGCTTGCTTCTACAATATCTTGTTTATCTTCTGCGTGTTGGAACTCCTAATAGGATACTTTGTAGTACATACATATATATAATTATATATATACATATTTTAGCAAATTTCTTTTTGTTTAAGGTAAATTATATATTCTTATATAGTTTTTGTTTCCATTCGTTATAATTGTAATTAGTAAATTCAAACACGTTTGCAGCATAATCGTAATATAGTTGTTGTTTTTGTTTCTTCTGCTATTGTGGTAGCAGCTACTAAATACAACGACGTCCCGTCCGTCTCTCTTCTACTGTTCCCAACTGCACAGCTGCACAGCGCCGGCAGCTTTATTGTTGTCTTCTTCCCCCGGACTGCTGTTCATCGTGCTTTCTCCAATGCTCTTCATCCTCCCTCATCGTGTGTTTATCTTCTTCGTCGACTGCAGGCTTAGAGCTTAGGAATTAGAGATGTGCTGCTTAGATGATGGTTAAATATGTGTAGGTGTAGGCGTGTATGTTGTGTACGAGTATGTATGTGTGCGTGAGTGTGTTTGGGGGTTGTTTTCTTGTGTGTCTGTTGATCTTGACTTGGTTTTACTGATTGGTCGCTTCTGCTTCTTCTTTTTGTTTGCTATTTGCTGTTCTGGTTGTTGTTGTTGGCTGGCAATTGATTTTTTTCATTAATTTTTTCTTTTCATTTTTTATTTGACAAAACATTTTCGTTGATTTCGCAGAGAGCGCTAAAGCAGCAACTCTCTCCTAGTTCCGTCCTCCCTTCTCGTCGCATTCACGTCTCAGATGTCCGCTCTTGCCGCAGCCATAGCAAGTCTTTGACGTCTCCGGGCAGTTCTTGGAGATGTGTCCGGTGCGGTTGCACTTGTAGCAGGAGACATTAGCCTGTCCCCCTGATCCACGCTCGTTCACCGCCTCTGGGCAGTTGCGAACCCAGTGTCCAGGCTTGTTGCACCTGTAGCATGACGGATTGTCAGCTTGAGAGCAGTCCTTGGAGATGTGGCCAACGCCGTTGCAACGATAGCATCGCTCTGCCTCTTCTGGGCACGCGCGTGCGAAGTGCCCAAATTGATTACATTTGTAGCACTTTTCACGATTGCGACGCATGCCACCGCCGCCGCCACCATCACGCATGCCACCACCACCGGGTCCACCACCTCCTGGTCCACCGCCGAGACTGCAGTCCCGGGCAAAGTGGCCCGGCCGGTTGCACTTGTAGCACGTGGCAGACATCGACATTGTACTGTACTTGAGTTAATTAGATCTGTGTACAACTCTTAACCACACGTTTCAAATCTCGGACACACACACGAGTTTAGCTGCTGCTGCCTGCACGAGCAAACTGACTTGCGTTAAATGCAAAAAACAAAACTACAGGATATGCGAATTTCGCTCGCCGTAGTTTTTTCGACGCCAAAAATTAAAATGGCTACCACACAAAACTAGTACAACGGTATCGACAGAAATTTAGTATCGAGTATGGAAAAAAGCCGCTGAGCATTCACTGTTCAACGCACACACAGGGATGCTTTGATTACAATATTGCAACACTGCAACTCCACGAGGTTTACTTTGGTACAAAAGACTGCAAAACGTGATCGAAATTTTAGATCCTATAAAATTTTTTAAAAAATGTATATGAAACACATTCCAGTATGAGTTTGTTTAAACTACAACTATTCCTTTACTCTCAAACAATCAATACATAAAATATACAATTTATTGATATTTGTTGCAAGTGTCATTGGTAATAATTGGTTCGCATCGCGTAGCTCTACTCTGTCCATTGACTGATAAACAGAATACATATACATTTCGTCTTTCACTTTTGCAAATAAGACTTCGGAAATCATTCGGCTCGTATTTGAGTGCCGAGTGTTCTATAAATATGAAAAAGCTCATGAACACAGAACGTGTTATTTTATCGGTTTCTTTTTATTGCTACATTCGTACCACTGTTCTTGACACGTGTGGTTACCAGACTGCCGTCAACAGCCTTGCCACATGCTGATGACACAGCAAGTTGGCAGTTCCCAAAACTCAAGCAATATTTGCACCCGTGCTATGCATTTTTATGTGTTTTTTACCAACAACAAATAAATGCTAGTTATGTGCCCAAAATGTTAATTGCTTTGGTAGTAATTGCCACACTGAGCCAATGCACAGCAACGTCCACCATTCACATGCCCGTGACGACTCAGGATATAATTGCAGGTGACGTGTTCTTTGAAATTATTTCGCCGCAAGACCTCGAATATACCTACAGACTGCGACCGGCCAAGGACTTTGGCGTCTCCTTCTCCCACAAACTAGAAGGCGTTCCCCTGGTCCTTGCCGATCCACCCGAAGCATGCAAAAAGCTTCGAAACTCCCGTGAGATGCATGGCAGTATTGCGCTCATAGACAGGGGGTAAGTCTAATTAAAGCACACTATCATTGATATCGAACTTACTTTGATTTCTTGTTATCTGGTTTCCGCTTACTGTTTACTGTTGCACGTTGACAGCGACTGCTCGTTTCTAAGCAAAACTCTTTA
Organism: Drosophila acutilabella; assembly: GCA_035046005.1. NCBI lineage: Eukaryota > Metazoa > Arthropoda > Insecta > Diptera > Drosophilidae > Drosophila > Drosophila acutilabella. The sequence continues at coordinate 554,011 of JAWNOK010000008.1, read as the reverse complement.
CGCAGAGGCTGCTGGGGCCATTGGCGCTATTGTCACAGAGTACAACTCAAATTCACCGGAATTCGAGCACTACATTGAGATGATACACGACAAGACCAATCGTGATACACAAATCCCGGCCGGATTTTTGCTTGGGAAAAATGGCATGATCATACGGAGTACGCTGTTGCGGTTGAAGCGTGTCCATGCCCTGATTAACATACCTGTGAACCTGACCTTTACCCCGCCATCGAAAATCAATCATCCCCCCTGGCTGGGATGGTGAGAGGAGATCAACTGGCGTGAAGGAAGAGGAGCCAAGATAGATGCGTCCGAAATCTAAAACCAAAGTGCACACTTAGTCGGCAGTGATTTACCTGAACTTGAAGCGTAGTCCTGTATTATGGTATACATAAATTTCGAGGTTGTAAACCACTAAAAATCTAGGGAATGAATGGATATTAATCGAAGTCCCATGAAATTTAAATGAATTTTTAGTACATTTTGAGAACTTAGTCTAATCAAGTTGTTTAAACTTCTATACTATTTTAGTCATTACTGTGAGCACATTCTTGTCTGCATTTAATTTCAATTTCTATGTGTAAATCGATCTTTTAGACAAATTATTTTCTTACCAAGCAATCTGAGGTTTCCGAAGATTCCAAGGTTAGGCATACTTTCCCTTCAGCGGCTAAACTACTTTAGGATCTCGTTATGAAAATACTATTTAATATTCGTTTTTCGTTATTTGAAATAACATTAAATTTATAATTTATGACTATTATTTGTTTTTGTTATAGACAAATTTAAAACTGTTACGGTTTTTGGTTCGGTTTTATCACCGAAGTGCTCATAAAAATTGACTAAAAAGCTGAAACTGAACTGAATTTAAGTAGTTAAATTGTAAACAAAAGCAATTCACAACAAAGAGAACGAAAAAAAAACAAAAACCTAAATAATACATTGTAAATAAAATTGCTAAGCAAAAGACAGATCGTTAATTTGTGAGCTTATTTAACAAAATACAATTTACTAATGATAAATCATTTTAAATGCTAAGTACAAATAAGTCACCTGCCCACTAGTTACCCTTAGCCCGTTTTAGGGGATTTCTGTGCTCAGAAATTTCCCAGTGCGCTCAAGTTAAGGCACATGCCTAGGGTGAGAACCACAATGGTCACGACAAGTATGGCAAAGCATAAATAGTTGGACTGAATGGGCATGCGGAATAGCTTGGCGGACATGTCCAGGGAGGAAGCGAAGAGTAGCGTGGAATTGAGATCCTCGGCGGAGGTGTTGTGATAAACAAATGGACGGACGCGTATCTGGTGTCCATTCGCCTGGGCATTTTGGCATACCCGAGTCACGGATCCGGCGACAAAGAACGGCAGGAGACCCAGGAACAGCCACAGCATTACATTGGCAATGTTTAGCAGGACCAGCTTGAGGGCGCAGTAGTGGAAATCAAAGTCCTTGAACAGGTAGACGAGGCCAGCGAATGCATAGGATAGATTCATGACGATCAGGAAGCAAACAGGTATAGAGACATGCTGATTGACCCGCTCCAGCAGTTTCCGAAACTCTAAAACCTCCCGCATCCAATCCAGCGAGTCTATCGAGTGCATCAGTAACTTGTGGGACAAGGTCTCCAGGTGCACACGCAGCAGGTAACACTCGATGTAGTAGCTACTCAGGATTATTATCTCCACTAGATCCTGAAGCAATATAGTGCACAGCAACCCAATTCGCAAACAAAGCTCCCAGTTGCGCAGGGCATCGGCTAGCCAGGCCACCTTGATGATCTGTTCAGGCTGCATGATGACCACACAGCAGGCGTAGCCAAAGAGCAGCAGGAGCAACGCGAAAGCCACTCCCAGGTAGAACCAGAGCATGTGGCAAAGGCGTTTGGGCTTAGAGGATATCAGAAATACCCGCTCGATGAGATTCTGTAACTGCTCATGCTCTATGACCTTGCAGACGAGCACGGCGGAGACGAAGCTCATCAGGTTCAGGATACTCGGCACCACATATCCAAAAAGCAGTTCTCCAATGGTATTCGATGTTTTCGAGCCGGAGGATGAGTCACACACGTCAGTGTTGTTGCCATAGCCACCAGGACGTATGTCCCGGTAGCTACTGAATCCACGATCTCCACTAGAAATTTCAAAACAAAAATATTAACAAAAGGGATTTGGGTTTAGTCCACTTGAGCTCACCGGTAGCCACAGAGATAGCGCAGAACGTAGCCCACGAGGAGCACACAGAGCACCATCAGAGCTTGGACGTAGCTGCAGCAGGCACGTACATTACTCATGTCCGTGGAGATGGGATTGAGGCCAACCAGGGTCAGAATGGCCACATAGGGACGCAGGAACTGCACGAGAGAGATTATACAACGGAACTAAAGTTGTCTAAAATGAACAGGCATAAACATGTATACTCTACCTTGCGCTTGCAATAGCTGAGCAGCGCTGATGTCGGCTCATGCTCTCCCGCCTGATGCAGTTCATCATGGACGTTGCCGTTCAAGCGATTGATAAAACAAAAAGAACTATCCGCATTATTACGATACATGACAGGCGCAGACAAAGAAGTTTACATGCAGCGACAGCGACAACGACAACCACAACAACAAAAGCAAAAATAATAATTATACAAACACACACACATAACGTGACGTATTTTCTTGCTGGTGTTGTTGTTGCTTGTTGTTGTTGATGACGAAGGCGATGACGACGGCGACGCCGATGGCAATGTCAGTGACAGTAACTGCGACTGGAACTGGAGCGAATGCGAATGGAAGACGATCATCAGGCGCTGGCGGCGCAGCAACAACTGATCGCATACCGAAAGTCAGAGCGAATCAGAGCGAAAGCGAATTGAAAAAAAAAACACGAAAAAAACTTACGGCAAGCTCGTGCAGCCAGGATGAAGCGGCGGATGTGGCGCGGCTGCTCAAGAGCAGCGATGGCGACTCACTGAGCAGAGCTACAGCCGCTGTTGTATTCGTGTCAGTTGTAGTTCTCAACGCTGCTGTCGTTGCTGCTGTCGTCGTCGCCGTCGCCGTCATCGCCTCTTTAGCTTCAAACGGCTCTGTCGCTGTTGTCGCGTTCATCAATTGTAACTATAACGGTAAATTGAATAAATTGAAACTCGAGCCACAGCAGCGCCGAACGGCAAACCGAAGCTTTCCTGTCACAATTTAAGCTCTCGAGCTGTGCTCACTCACCCACCGTGCTCTCCCAAAGTCCCCTTTTATCAATGAAATTTATCTCGGTAACAGAAACGACGCCTGCTCAACGCTGCTGTGCACCTGTTACAGTTTAGATAGGAATCAGTTTGTTATCGTGCCCGCTATCTATACAAATTACACTCCTCTGCATGTTCCTCATATGCATATCATACAAAATTACATACACATACATATGTATGTACATATGACTATATAAGTGGAATGCATGAAACTCTATGCGTGTATTTGAATAATCAGTATTTTTGTTTTTGTTTTTCTTTTTTATGTTTTTCTCTGTTGCGTTTCGCGATCTGTTGACTGCAGCTTTTTGTTATTCTATTTCGTTTGTGAATTGTGAGAAACGACTAATGTTATCTGACTGCAGCTTTACGAGCATTGTAACTCTCGTCGCTGCTGCTGGTCGTGGCTTCATTTCTCTGCTGCAATTGTACTCGAACAGTTCTTTCTGATAACCCAGAGGATCAATTTGACACTGTCAGCAAAAGCTTGCTGCGCTACACGGAGAAAAGATCGGCATTATGAATCAATTTCTAAAAATCAATGTTTACAGGCAACAAATTGCAAATGTTTATTTTTCAATTTTAAATACTTTTTGAACTTCAATAATTATTTTATTGAAAAATGACAATACCTTTAAATAGATATTTTAAAATGAAGTTAGTGTTAATTTATTTATACTATTTAAATTCGGGAATTATAACTATTCAAACTTTGTAGGCCTTTTGTATTTATTTTAGAGCACTTGCCATTTTTCTATATTTTAACGAAGCTTTTGTAGCGCATATACGGCAATTAAGGCCGATCCCCAAACTTTGTTGACCTCTCTCTCTCTCTATCTGTCTCTCTCTCGCTAGTGCTGTTATCTTAAATGAAATACAAATGGCAGAGCAAGCAAATTCCACAAAAATAATATAAATATAGAGAGACTCAGAATTGCTTCTCTCGCAGCTGTGTGGATCGTTGGTGTCATGAGTGTAACTGTTTTTTTTTTGCCTTTATCGCTCGTCACACGCAAGGCAGTAAAGTAACAAAATTAATGTTTAAAAGTAATTAAATGAAATTAAATTAAAGGCAAGTCGTCAAGTTGTTTAAACTTTTCGTGATGCGGCTCAATTTGAATTGATGCTGAACGTCGATTTGCATGATGGACAGAAGCCGCAGTTGACGTTGACATTTCCATACCCTGCAGGGTGGGGGTGGAGATAAAGGGGAAGAAAGGGAGTTCACTGACAACATTGCCTGAAACTCTCCGGTCACTCATGTAAATTAGCTGCGTTGTCAAATAATGCTGATTTGTTGTTGGTTCGTTGGCAGACTAATAAAAGCAAAGTTGTTCCATGTGCCGGGGCACACAAACATTCCCCTCCAGCATCAGCTCCAGTTCCATTCCACATTCTCCATCGGCATCCATCTGCCCATAACCATACCCAGCCCCTGTCAGACCAAACTGACCAATGGATATCACTTGACGCATATCTCGAATCGTAGCAGAGAGCAGACAACCCAAACAGTGTTCAGTGTTTAACAGCAGAAGCAGCAGCTTTTTGTTTAAAAATCAAATCAAATATTACGAGAAAATTTCAATGCGGTTAAATGCATAGAAAATTCTATGTCCCCAAAACCGCTAACCACAAAAACGTAAATGTTGATTCGACGCTCGTCGGGGAAGGTTTTTGGAATACTGGGTTGTTCTTGGTTTAAGTGAATGTTCCATTCCATCGTTTCACTGCGAATTAAAGTATAAAGTGTCTGATTAAAGTCAAAATCAAACAAACATTTTATTACTTATTTTAGTTCAATTTGTGTTAAATATAATAGAATAATAGAACAGAAATTCAATTAGTTAAGGTCAAATTTAATCCCGCTTTTTAAAAAAAAAATTGAAATGTCAATATAAATGTTTCAATTAAAACTTTGATTAAATGGAAACTAATAGTTTACTTATGTTTGAATATTTTATTAATTTTTATAGTCAGTTTAAATTGGAACTTTAAATTACATTTTAAAGCTTGAATATAAAAACTTAATAATTTCATAACAAATTCTCAGCACGGAGTTTCTCAAATTGTTGTTTAATTTTTCTTGTATGGTAGAAATGGAAGCTATAATAATTTTAAATTAAAGTTCAATAATTTCTATTTTAAGTAAGTTTTCAAAATTTTAAAAATTATGACTTCAAACATAATTTTTACTGGAATTAACTCCCAGTTGGTCCTTAAGAGATTTAACGTTGAAAGTTTAAAGTTTTGCCACGCCCATGGGCACAGTGCCTGCTGCATGTCGCTTGATGCACGCCCCAAAAAGATCAGATAGTGCGACGTGTCAAGTGTCCGAAATTCAATTAGACTTCATTAGCATTAGCAGCCGGTGACACACTATTATTGTTGTTGTAGTTGTTGTTACTATCAATGCTGTTGTTGTTGTTATTATTATTGTTGTTTTTGGTACTGTCTGGGGCCAGGTTGTGGCTGTGGCGCGCACAGATTTAACCGTTTGCAGATTAGCATAAATGAGATCATTAAAATGCGCTTATGTTTGTGTGGGTGGCCTGTCTCATGGGTGGTTTGGTTTAGGTGGCTTAGGTCTTTTGGGTGGTTTTGTGTGGCTTTTGGGTAAATCTACCTCCGTCTCAGACTCCGTCTCTGTCTCCGTGTCCGTGTCCGTCTCCGTGTGCAAGGTGCCACTTCCTTTCGCACGTAGCAAACGCAGCCTGCAAATTGCCTGTCTGAAGGTGACACGGCTGCCAGTGTCATTGCCGTTACACATTGGATGGTCTTGGTTCGTGTCTTGGCTACGCTTCTGCATAGCCTAAATTTGCATAATTATTGCTGCCATCTCTGGCATTAATGCTTAATATAGCAACTAGTTTTCGAGCTGCTTATTGCTGCCCATCTCTTCCATCTATTTTTCTTCTGTGTTCTTCTCTCTCCCGCTTCCTTCCTCTCTGCTTTTTTGTGTGTTTTTAGCTAAATTGCTCATTACATTTTGTGTAACGAGGCAGTCAACAAGCAAACACTTTACACTGTCGCACAAGTCTGGGATATTAGCAGAATGGTAGTGTTATATGGTGACCAGAACAATTTATATTTATAAAAGTGTCTTTAGCTTAGGACTTGTGTAACACTTACGTGTGATTGTGCTTTCCATTATATCGTAGGAATATAAAATCACGATTTTTACAAATATTTAATACAAGCATAAAACATCTGATTGCTCATGTAAGCGAAAACTATACTACATATGTATATGGTAAAAGGTTGTAACATAGAGCCCTGCAGAGTTCTACATTTTTTAAAATAATATTAAAAATGTAGGGGAATTATCGGTATTTAAATATGTTATTACTAATTATAATTCAACAACACAAAAACTATAAAGAACAGACCACTTAATTATTAAAATAATTAATTTTAAATATAATTAGAAACAAAATACTATGTTTAAAGTTTAATATTTCTGGATTATCTTAACTAATATATAATACAAATTTAAGGTACGTATACTAATGACAGTTCTTCAAATCAAAATTTGTATCTTAAAAATTAAAACTAAAATTATGTGTTTTCGGCTTATTTTAGCACGTTTTTAAAAATATTCAAATGAATTATTAAAGCAATTATGCTAATATCCCCATTTTTTTGATACGTGCTGCTGCGAGTGACACGTTACAATTTATTTTTATTTATTTTTATGTGTACTTAGTTATTATCAATATTCTAGGACACTACTGTTCCCTCTATGTTGTTTGCTCTCGCTTTTGTCGCGTAAATTCTAAATGGTATCGTGTTTAATTATCTTATTTGACCACATAACAGAGTATTTTAACAGTGTTGTGCTTCAAATAATATTAAGTTTTAACTCTTATTTAAGTTTGTTTTAATAAGCCCACTTCAGCTGGAAATATAGTATGTTTGTTCATGCATTTAATCAAGTTAAGGGCCTTTTCATGTATGTATAGTTCCTAATTAGTATGATCAAACTATAGGATTACCAGTAACATTAAAGGCTCTTTTTAAGGCGGTACACTCGACCGAAGAACTTCCAAATAGTTTACATTTAATTTATCATACTAAAACTATTTTTGCCTTTGAGTGTCTTCTTCTTCAGTGTTATTGAATGTTGATGAATCGGGATATAAACTGAATACTTTGGAAGCATCTGCAACTCGTGGTCGAGCTGGAGGCAGCTACTATATAGCCGTAGAAATTCCGACAAAGAGTACGCTACGGGTTATGTGTAAATATCAAGGTAGCTAATTGGCCTGTCAGAAACCTGTTGATATTTGACGATTTTTCCATGCAGAATTGCAGTTGTTGTGTACGGAGAAGTGGTATAAGCCCGTATATATCGGCCACACACATAGTGTAAGTGCGTGCATGAGTGTTACATGAAGTGAGTAAGGTTAGAGGTGGGTGAAAAGCATTTCCGCACCCGCCAAAAGAGCTAATTTTGATGATATCCACGAGGCAAGCAGTGAGTCCATTTTGACAGGACTTTTGGAGCTTCATGCTGTTGTCTGCTCTCAGTGCTGCACTAAAAGCCTGTCCCAGCCTGCAAATTGAATCAGTCCCTGTGTATATGTGTGTGTGTGAGTGGTTGTGTGTGTGTGTGTGTGTGTGTGCCCAGAGGGTGACGTGCGCGCTCTCATGAAATGTGACCGCAATTGCGGTTCGTTAGCTGCATTTCAGCTAGTCCACTTGCATCAGTGATGCCAGTTTAGACTTTTCAAGCAGATATGTCCTGCTACAGCCATAAACAATATTATTCATTTTCTAACCGAAAATTCGCGTTTTTTGAGTATCGTTGTATTTTATCAAATTTCAAAGCTATTTACAGAAAACTGTAAATATTATTTCCTGTATCAATTTAAATGATATAAATTTAAATTAAATAACTTCTGTTTATTCTAAAAGTTATTTGGGTATGTTTATTTAGACCTCGTACTCTATAAATGGTGGCGTTTCCGACGCCAAAAAGTATATATACTCCTGATCAGCATCAACAACCGAATCGATATAAAAATGTTCGTCTGTATCATCACCTGGATTTTCGAGACTATAAGAGCTAGACCCACCAAAATTGGAATGAAAGTCCATCTATGGTGTACGCAGGTCAAAATTATTTCATCATATTAAATTGTTGCCGCCCGCGCAAATCGTAGAATTCTACGGTAACCTCACCAAAAAATATTTCCCAACAAAATTCACACAGTATGTGTACGGCACCATTATAACTATGAGTACAGAGTGCAATGAGTACAGAGTTTTTCCCAGTCGCCTTGTCCGGCTTTACCCTTTCTTATTCATTTAATGTGTACACAACATATTAGCCTTTAGTTAATATTAGATTTTTCTTCTTTTAATTTGGTTGAGGTTTACAATTTTTTATGGCTAGCAATTAGCATCACTGAATCGCACTCGTGCCCAGTGTCAAAACGGTGGCTGTGGCTAGCCCACTGATGTACACTCACTAATACACACCCCTACTCATGCACATAAGCACACACACACAGTCATACACGCACACCCATACACACAGGCACGTTGCAGGTGCAAAACGTGCATTGGGCCGCCAAAACAAACCGTCTCCTGTTTCTGGACAATGCAAAAGCATTGTGCTTAAGTGGTGAACTGACCAAAAAGCACTTTGACCATGCGGTGGTGCCACGGTGGTGCATTGGTGGTGCCACATTGGTGTTTGGATGCTGCTGCTGCGCTTAGTTAGACCTTTAAATTGTCGCCAGCTTTATTATTTATGACAAAATGCAAGTACCAAAAAGGCAAAGCTAAGGATTTCCGAGGCACTTAGCGGCAATTAGAGAAGCTGAAAGACTGAAAGAGAAGCAGACACTCACACACCTGTAGCTGTAGCTGTAACTGTAGCTGAAGTCGCCGCAATCACAGCCAGGTAAGGCAGGGAGTGAGAGAGCGAGAGGACTGGCAGAGGACGTCTGGGATTTGCGCGCCAGCGAGGGGCAACAAATGTGGCATTGGAGGCAACTTGAAGGTAATTACGACAAAGACGCACATCCTCAGCACATCCGTCCAGGCACGCACAAAAGCACAAAAAACTTGTAGCAGCAAAAGCTACTCCCCTTTTCCGTATGCTCACCTCCCTCCTCCCTCCTCTCGCCTCGTGCCGCCGCCTTCCGACTGTTCGGTTTGACTTTTCAACGCTCGACAAAACGTGACAAGCATTGAGATTTGGCGGCGAGCTGTAAGCTGAAATTTAAAAGGATATGTCGCCGAAAATGTGTTAGCCTGGCCTTAACGGTCTGACCTACTCATGAGTGCCAAATGAGTTGTTAGACCAAAAACTACACTGTTCTCGGCTCTCAAGAGAAGTTTCTCATGGTCGATGCTGCTCCTCCTCCTCTTTCGTGTCCCCTTCCTCTTCACAGACTGTTGCATGTTCTGCTTGATGCTTTAGTCGCTCTGTATATGAGTGTGTGTGTGTGTGTTTTAGCCTGGCTTTTGTTGGCTAACTAAATATTGTTAGGTAAAGTAAACGACTTTGTAGACATTGGCAAGCGAACAGGCCGCAATCTGTGCCCAGTGGCGTAGTTCAGCCGAGGGCAATGGGACAATTGCTATTAACTTAGCGATATCGATATTGTTATCGATAAAAATAAGAATCTCATCTGTTGAATTTGACATTAAATTTAGATCGCTAAGCAATTTGGTACTTATAATTACTTAAAACATTTCATTCATTTTTAATGTGGTTTGCTTAATTATTTTATTTTTTAAACTTACAAAAAACTTATATTTGTTTATTCACAATCTAATGGCTTTTGTAAAAATACAATAAAATTGTGTTATATTAGCTTTTAAATGCAAACTCTAATATTTAGTTGTTTTATGGAAATTATGTTGGTTCTTAAACTAAAAATATGTCTAAAGACTGCAATTCAAATGGAATTCTGTAATAAACATGGACTTGGGATAAAGATAAAAAATTATTAGGAATCCAGGGAATAAAATTTTTTTTGTTTGTGTTATATCAATGCACCATACAAGTATACAATTTAAAATATTTATTTACTTACCATGTCGATTAGTGTAGTAAACAAACCAAATGTTCGATTATCAAATTTACTAAATAATTTACATATTATTAGTTTAAAACAAACTCAGTGCTGAGATAAAATACTTTATTAGTATTTTGTGTTTATCATTATGATATTATTGAAGTTATTTAATAATACCAATTTGTATCATAAGTTTAATAAAATAAAAAGTATTAGAATAGCATTTCAATTTCAAACAACTGTACCCTCTTGATATTTATATTTTAGGGACGCCTCTGACCGCCGTTCCATCCCATTCTGCAGGCAGCCTATTACCTTGTTTGATATACAATGCTCAGCTTCATAGAAGTCGTCATCCTATAATGGGTGCTGCTGCTTAGCTGCCGTTTATTAGAAAATTTCCTTTTTACCGTTATATTTTCATAGCGTTTTCCTCAACCATTGTGTGAAACAGAAGCCATCGTCTTAGACGCTATGCTTGCAGCTTGGGATGGACGTATTGCAGTTGTGTGTGCCAGAAATACACACACAGAAACACTCACACAGGTGTATAGGGAATGTCTAACAAGAGTTTCAAGCTGCATAGGCGGGATATTTATTCCTGAACAGGTATGTTTATATATGTCTTGGTACACCGGTGTCTGATTTTTTGCTTCCCTCTGTTGACGCAACTTGCTCATTAATTTTTTACGCTTAATGTGATTTTCTAATGATTTTTAAATTGCTTCTCAGATTTCAAATTTTGCGTTTTTCGCCATTGTGAAACATTTCGCTTCTGTTTTCCGGTCTTCTTTGGCTTCGGCTTCCAAGGGATAAAATCAAATTTGAGTTTCCTGGACGCCAAAGTCAAATGGCAGCTCATTAGCGACGTTTGTGTGTGTGTGTGTGTGTGTGGGTGGGTGTGGGTGTGCATGTGTGCTTATGAACACGGATGTGTGGATTTTTATATTGAATCCATATTAATTTACAGTTTACACAACAGCCAAATGAACGAAACAGTTCTGAATGCAATAATTAAAATGCAATAACAACACCAACAAGTAGCAAATAAGTTGATGTTGACAACAGTCGACTACAAACTACCCTGTACTCTGATAGCTATATTCAATTACTTTTACTTTAAAGCGAGTTTTGGTACAGAAAAAGTTATGTGTTCGCCAAGTACAGATAATTTCTACCATGTGATGTTTATTTATTTAATTTTAAATTCATTTTTTAATTTATACTTGAAACAAACAAATTTCTTTTAATATGTTTGCAATGTATTTTTGCAATGATTCAATTTGCTAAGTTTATTATAAACTGTTTAATACGGAAAAGGTATAAACAATTCCCCCTATGAGTTATACTCTTGGGGAGTTCGCTCGTAGGGTATGCACGAGTAAGCTTATGTATAAAAGTAGGGAGCCACTTGAGATTGGATAAAGTTTGATGAGCTATTTAATAAAAAGTTAAGAGAAATCTGAAATGTTTTTGCTTGCCTTCAAATGTAGGCAGTGAATATTGGATTAAGTATTTTATAGTGCGACATTCTGTTGACATCCACTTAATATCACCTCACTTATACCTCATTCTGAGGGCCTCAATTTTCCATCCTGTTCACATTTGTCTCCTCTCCTTTCACTGTGCATTCAGCAATTGTTTGCAACTCACTCACGCACACACGCACACAAGCTCGCTTGTGATCTTATGGCTCTCAGGCATCACGTATACGACGCGCTGTGCACTTTGCCAGCTTGCCAGTTCTTTGGGGCAACGTTTTGTCAGACTGACAAATTTAATTACTCCTCTGTCTGTGTGCGTGTGTGTTTGTTTCGTTACTTCGGCAATGGGCTGTGTTGTTTGCGTCGTTACTGATACGACACTTGGGCGCAGGACGAAGTGGCATACAGAGAGAGTGAGAGAGAGAGAGAGAGAGAGAGAGGGGGATCCTGAAGTCACTTCATTTGATGCGTCAATCAGCACAATCAAAAACTGCAGCCATGAAAATCAATTAAAAAGCCGTTGACATACTGCACAGGCCAATGGGGCCCAGACTCATTGGATTGTCGTCTGGCAGTCCTGATAGTCCAGAATATCCTACCGCCTGGACAATGCTGTCAACAACTCTGAACGTTTTGCAATTGACGCTGTCGGGATTAACATTTATATTTCAGCAGGATTCACAGTCTCAGTCCCACTACATGTATATACTACACCTTTTGCCTTATTTTTGTAGAGTCGCTACTGTTGACGTTTTTACTGTTGTGGCGTTGTTATTGTTATACCTTTGATGGGGAGTGTAATTCATTTGAAATGCAAATTCCTTTGTAGCGGATATAACAACACACTTGCAAAACAAATCAAAGGCGTCGCCATGATGCGGCATTTTCGATTGCCAATGCAGGAAAACAGTTGGCACTGAAGCCTGGTGATGTCAGCGTATTGCATAGTTAATTGCTGTCCCGCTGAGTTGCCGAAAAAAAGCAAAAACTATAAAGGCAAACTGGTAACAAGAAACGGACAGAGGCGCCACTTAATAAATGAAATGTCATTGAGGCGTGCGGCAATCAACAAAACAAAAATCCAAACGGATTTAACACCCGGCAGGCGGGGTAAATGACGTATGAGCCCAAGTTTCACTGCCAAAGAGTGTTGAGCGGAGTGAAGTGAAGGGCGGTCACTCACCAACCAACTGACGGACTGACTGACGGACTGACTGACGGACTGACTGACTGTCGGTCTGAACAACTGACCAGGGCTCGCTGGCTAATTGACAGCTTCCAAGCGAGCGCTGAGCGTCGTTTTATCTGCTCTCGAGTCTCACACTAAAAATCATACACACACTCGCACACTTACACACTCTCATATACGCACACCACTTGTCATGGACACCCGATTCTGAACATGAACTTTTATTGACCGACTTCTGTTTACACTACCAAATTCTTCGAGATAATTATAACCTTCTACTCATTAAGTAAATATTCTTTTAACCTTTAATTTACAAGGTCTGGATATTGTCTTTAAACAGATTGATCTGATCAGTAACCAACTTTATTGTAACAATGTAAGCAGAACTAATTTTAGTTGAAACTCGAGAGCTCCGGGCTAAAATTGAATTGTAAATAGAATTGTCTAAACAATGTAAAAATAGGCGATATCAGGATATTTTTAAACCAATAATTAATCTGTACTTCAGTCAATTATAACAGCTCATTTTTAACCAACTTTTAATATCCCAATTTAAAAATTTGCTTCAAAACTGTAAGAAGCTCAAATGTAGAGCTTGGAACTTGCAGCTTAGTTCAACTTTATTTCTAATAGAAATTACTAAAATTTAGCAGTCTCGTTATGTATTAGGAATACCCGATTGAGTAGAGATAGGTAGAGAGAGCTAAGGGAGTACACGCAAAAAAAGGAACGTGACCAAATGCAACTACAACTACAATTGCAGCTGCAACTGTAGCTGATGCTACTTCAGTTGCTGCTGCTGATGCTACAGTGACTCTTGCTCGTATGCGTACGGTTGCTGCGTCAGCTGCAACTGATGACATTGTCAGACAGCAAGGCGCAGGAAGGACTATAAAAGGACTAACAGGGCTGACAGTCACTCAGCGTCACTCAGGATCTAGCCAGTCTCCGCTTTCTGCCTTTACCCGGACGTTGTGCAAATTAAAAGTTTGGCCCACACTTGACACGTGCTTAGAAGTTGGCACCGCCCAACCACCAATCCACCAAACTACCAACCACAGGCCACTCGCATCGCAAAGAACCAAAGAACCACACACGGTTGATTTTTTGGCCCAACATGTTTGCGGCTGGTGCTAGCGTTTTAGTTTTTTTCTTTCGTGGTTTTGCACTTTTCACGTCAAGGGACTTTTGAAGCGATGCCAGTGAAATTTATGAGACCACGCCAAACGTCAACTTGCGTGCAGCTGCATAAACTTGTTGCATACTTTTAGGGGCAGCGCACTGAGAGACAGGCGTCAGGACCGAGAGAGGCAGAGACAATGAGTGAGAAGGCAAGCGTAGAGACCGAGACGATTCTGCTGACTAAGCGGCTGTTAAAATTTATGTGCATGCCGCTAGCTGCTGCCACTAACAGGCCAAAAGGTTGTAAGTCGTTTTTGACTATTGTTTGCTTAGAGAACAATGCTACTTTAATTAGAGTTACCATATTTTAGACTTGGCATAAAAATAAAAGTGCTGCAAGCTCTTTTAATTTAGTAGTTTATATTTTTTATAACTTATGACTGGCAATGCATGTATTTATATTTATTCATATTCTGTTCCAAAAAATAACTCTACTTGTTTGTTAGTAAAATTAGCAATGTTTAAGAATCTGTAGCATTTAAAATAAAACTTTATTCATAGACTACTGAATTCATAGCAGCTCTTCAATATTTTTATAAGACCTCTTTATTTTGAACAAAATGTAAAAAATGCATTAAACGTAAGTAAAGTAGGCTCTTCAAGACCAGCAAAATGCATTTTGAAAATCTAAATACCTATATTAGATTCTCAGATATTCCCATTTAAATTTATTTATTCTACATTTACAAATTTACTAAATTATGTAAATCGACATCAATCTTAATAAAAAGTACGCATTAGTTACCTAATTTAAAATTTTTATTTTTATTTTTAAGCTGATTTTGTATCTAATAAACGGACTATATAACAAATTTAAGTAATAACATAAACTCCAAACCAATAATTAAATGCAACTATACTGGAATTCTACTGACGAACGACTTGCATACGAGTCGGATGCGAAAATTGGATTCTTAACACCATATTGACCCATGTTTTTTGATGCTTGTTTTGGATTCTCATAAAATCCAGCTATGACCGGAGATGCCAGTTCAATTTGCTTTGGATTATTTATGCGCCTTTTATTGCTCTTTTTTACTTGACTCCAGTAAATTGTGCGATTCCTTAATGTCATGTAGACAGTTCCTTCCATTTTAAAATAATATGATATATAATAATCTTAGTTCCAGTTTGTTGTGCTTTCTGAAGAGTTGTGAGCATGATGTGAGACTTTTGTTTTGTTTACAAAAATTTCAAATTCAATGCAAACTTTGATTAAAAGAAAATACGTTACTCGGAGAGTAAATTATAGAAAACTTTTTTGTAACATATGCTATCTGAACCGATGTTACACGAGTAATACGTGTCCTGTAGGTACCATATGTAGGATCGCATATGGACGATCGAACGATAAATTAATATGAAAAACTTTTGCGTTATCCACCATACTGCATTATCATAGCCCATTGTTAATAACATATTAAAACTAAGTAACGGGTATCCTAAAGTCGAGGGCAACTATAGCATTCTTACTTGTTATACTCTGTGCAAAAGTATTTTGGATTTGTGCTAATTATGTAACTGGCAGAAGGAGGCGTGTCAGGCCCCATCAAGTATATATATTTTGATAAGAATATAATTGAAAAATTAAACTTTAATAGATAATTGTATCGTTTTAATATTAAATTTGTTATTTAATACAGTTTATTTCATTAATATTCGATAAACTTAATATAAATTGAAACAATTCACAAAACGCAACAAATTTTAACAAAATAATCAAAAATATCAAAATCATAACAATTTAAGTGAACATTTGTGATGTTAATTCGAAGGTCGGCATTGAATTTTTTTCAGTAGATCCGCGTCCTTTATAACGTAATCCAAGTAGGACTCAAAATGGTACTTTAACTTATTAATAGACCTAGACGTCTGCGCCAGAAGTTGGTCAAGGTGAACACTTGTGTACTTCTTGGGTTCCTTCAGGGAACGGAGAAATCTTTCAAAGTCAATTAGAGCTCGAAAAATGCGTCCCAGATCCGCTTGGAGTATTCCATAAGTGTCCTCTTTGAGAGATCGTTCGCATATACAGATGAGTCCCGGAATCAGCCACATAAATGACATCCCATTGCTTAGTTCGCATTCTACGAGTTTCTTCGAGAATTCTTTGCTTAGATTATATTTGATCACATAGGGAGTACACGTGGGCTGATTGGGCATTAGAGGACGCATATTTAAATGACTGTGATGAGTTTTTTTCAAAACACGAGGTTCTATACTGTCCATTGCTCGAAAGTGTTCCAATCGACGCATAAAGAATGCGATTCTGCCTAAAATAATAGTGTACACTAAATGCCACCTATTTTTATGCCTGAACTGAAACAGATGGCTGCATTCGTCATTCTCAATATTAGCCATAATTTCATAAAAACTCTTTGCCACTTGCAGTTGAAAGCCATGTAAACAGGTTGTCCTAATGGCCAGGATAATTGAGATCTCATTCTCATGGTTTTGAACACCCATCACCTCTCGGAGAGTCAAAGGTAACTCCTTTATCATTACTTTTCCATAGTTCAACTTGATTTCGACCAGTTGACATGTTATTAAGGTGGAGATGCAACAAGCTAAGCTCAACAGTTTCCAATCGGGGGAAAAGGCAGCTGCAGTCACAAGCGTTGGTAACAAAGATTTGTGAAATGCAAGCCAGATATTTGGCCATTCCATCCAGTGTGCCAGTATAGAGTATTCCTGCTGTTGGCACTTGGGCAATGGCCATATATCATAGCTGTAGTGAAAGTACTCCACGAAGAAGTGGTAGAAGCCAGTTGATAATGCACAGATCGTCAGGTAGCGATTCATGTCCTTGTTCAAACCCATTTCAGCTTCGTAGTAGCTAAGATACAACCAACTGCAGCAGTAGCTCAAAATGATTTGTGCGGTGACCAAATATAGTTTGAGGGGCTGCCACCAGGTGTGGCAAACAGGGCTTTGTTGGTGCATAAGGCACAAGAGCATTCCATAGCTACCTACGATGATCATCAGCAGCAACATACGGCACCAAGTGTAGAAGTGAATCGTTGACAAGAAGAAAACATCGAATAGCTTGTTGAAGTTAAGGGGATCAACGACATCAAATCGGGTGAATAGCAAAAAAAACATCAATAGCTGAAACTGCAGTTGGTAGCATTTGCAAGTGGCTAACAGGAACCGTTGCAGTAACAGCTTCCAAATCCTTGGATGCACACCTATCATTCTTTTGGTTGACAATGTTTTTCAGAAAACTTATTTTTAGTAATTTCTAATTTCAGCTTATTTAAATGCTATTTGATTTTGTATATTTGTTTCTGACAATTGACAAACAATGTTGACTTGGATTGATCTTAAATGTAGTTTCGGTCAAGTTTATACATTGTAACATATTTTCATAATACAGAACTAACTATAATCACAGCTTAAGATAAAAATAAAAAACTTAAAATATAATTAACTGATTAATAAGCACCTAACATATAAATGGATTTAAGGAAATTATTTTGGATTCGCTTTTTTAAAATTAATTTATAGAAGAATCTATTGGATTTAGAAATTTCTGGTTAGTTCAGTACATTTTATTTGAATTCAGATTCAGATTTCAAATGTGCTGTTGACAATTAAATATTTATTTTTTGGAATTAACGTTCCTTTTGTTAATCTGCCGTACGATTCATTTATAGATTCGTTAACATATTATCGAAATAATGGTGGTTTTACGATTTTAGATAATCATCACAAAGCGTCTTTTTTCTGAGGGGTTCAGATTGACGGCTGCGGCCTCTGTATTCAAAATTTATATAAAGATTTATAATTTAGAATTCCAAAAAGTCACAAATGAATAAATTCAGAAGAGTCTTCGAATTAATCCTTGAAAAACTTCTTTTTTTGACCTCATAACCGTATATAAATCAACATTAAATCAGTTAAATCTTCTTTTATTGTTGTTAATTTGATGATTTAGAAACAAGAAACAAAAGTTTACTAAAGCTGGTCGACAAGTTAAAAGTGCTGCAATGCTTTTTGAAATTGTTTTGATAACGAATTTTAAACAGATTTCGAGAGTATGAAATTTGTTTACATGGCGTTCCTCTTGGATTTACAGAATATATTCAAACAGAGTTAATCTTCGTTTATGCAGTTTTCCATATTTGTTAAGAGTAAAATGTGCAACAGTTGCATAAAATATTTAGTAACTGGAACTATTTTTAGCGTGTGTTGCTTTAACAACAGATTTTACTTTCCGCAAACTGAACCAAATATTATTTATGGCTTTTGAAAATTCTGCAAGCGACGCAAAACACATTTTTTGTTAGGTAAAATTTCACACATGGAATTGCATAATTTTGAGGTATAATTTTAAAAACCAACTGGCGGCCTTTTAAGCCAACACCAGGAGCCTAGGAGTGGGGCTTAGTCGAGAATGTGAGTTGGTGTTTGGTGTAGGAGTAGAGGATTCTCAGTGGCACTTAACCCGCTTGTAGGGATCCGTTTGTTTTTGTTGTCTTCGCATTCAGTTGCTCTTTTCCAGCGCATGTTAGGCGTGACTATTTATACCCTGTATTCTGCGTGTATAGGCAAGGCATAATAGAATTTCACATTTCAACATGTATACAAACATTTTTTTAATGCAAATGTTTATTTCAGATTGGAGCCCGGCTTTTGTTTAGCATTGTTTGAGATTCGTAATTGCAATCAGTGTCTAGGCTAAGTATCAAATAGCTATTTATAATCTTCTGTAATGCAGGTCTTGGCACAAATAAAAATATTTATTGGAAATGTATTTTATATTTAATATAAAAATACATGTTGTGCTTAACAGAAACTTCCATTTTATATGCCGGATATTGTCCTATTTAGAAAATATTTTACACAGAATTGAATGGATGAAAGAAGTGTGAGTATAAAATGGGTATAAAACATTTAATATGACATTGAGTCTAACAACAGGGTACCTTGTTGCCAAACAGATTCATTTATAGCGTACATACTTGTTTTTCCTCTGCTTCTGTTAGGGTTTTTAGTTGTCAACAAAAATATCACTTGTTTGCTGGAAAAATCTCAGTCTTTGGGTGGAAATACGGTACACCGAGTTTTGTATACGTTTCCCTAAAAAGTGCCATGTGATGTGGGTGGATGCGCCCATCCATCTGTTTGGTGTCATTCACAATTCACGCCACATGATAACGAGACAGAGAGGGAGATATCGGGTGATAGACAGAGACAAAGCAACGGTCGTGGCGATTCGCGTTTTGCTAGCAAAATAAAAATAGCAAACGCGTGCGGAATTGAGCAATTTTTATGAATAGCAATAGTCAGAATGGAGTTAGAGTGCAGGAGCAGGAGCAGGAGCAGAAGCAGAAGGCAAAAGGGGTCATGCAGATATGTGTTAACAGGGGGGTCGGGTTGAGGATGGTGATGGTAAGGCACAGGGTATAGGGTATAGGGTACAGGGTACAGGGCTCATCCCTTGCATCAGTTGTAGGCATTTAGGCAGTTAGTGCGGCTAGGACCGTTAGTTCATCTGTCAAGTCCTGAGAACTGGGGGGTGCTTGACAGTTTGACGCCCCGTAATTCATGGCATGATGAACGCAAACTCTAAACCCCCTTTTTTTCAAGCCATATTTTTCTGTTTTTACTACCGTTTTTGTGCTGACATTTTACTTGTGACAAAGCGGGCGTAGAGCATATGTTAGCATTTAACATGGGTTTTTATTTTCATCTCTGACGGTTGTTTTTTTCAGTTTGTGCGCTGAAAAAAGCAAATTAAATTAAACATATTTTAAAATGTTGCTAATTTCATTTCGCTGGCGCATCAAATTCAATTTTTACTAAATGAGCAGCACCAGAGCAAATGGTTACCATAAATACAAGTATTGGCAAAAGGGTTTCGACTGCTCATAATTTATTACCTGCAGTTGGCCAACTTAATTATGCGCTTAACGCAATTATCCCAAGCGAAAAATCGAAGCACAAATTGCGCAAATGCCAGTCACAGACGGAGGCTAGTAGACAATTTAAAAACTCGAAGCAAAAACTTGGGAATACCCTGCATATTATATTGAATTATTATGTAATATTTTACAGGTTTAGTATATTAAATACTAAGAGTACTTAGTGTGATTAAAATTATGACACTTTTTTTATAGAATCAGTTGATAACTCTTAGATTATTTGCATATATTTCATAATTTTTAGTGATATTAACGTTCTTGATTTCTAATGTTTTTGAATGTTTAAAATACGAGATCTGAAATATTATTAAATTATATATCGTTCGACTGCATTATACTCGGTAACCATACCAACCATATAACAAATACTTTTGATCCCATAAATTCAATTGGTAGCTAAATTTTAAGATCTCCAAAAGCTTCCATAATTCAATATTCGTTTTTAATGCTCCACTAGAAGTGTTAAAAGTGTTATGTCAATTATACAAAACTAATCAAGTATAAATTAGAACAAATAAGTTCATTCAGTGTGATTTAAGTATAAGCAAACTCAAATTTTAGTTTTTTTGCTTATAATTAGAACACACTGACTGTGTATTTACGGGATACCATTTGTACATTTAACTTTAGATTACACTTTAAATTTTGTCTACAGTTGGTTCTAAGAATTGGCATACCCATTTGAAGGGTACAAAATAATATGAAAAGTGCAGGCAAGGCAGACGACGAGGCGCGACGCGTCGTCATTGGCGCTTTGCAAAATTTGCTGGCCATTCATAAAAGCTGATAATTGAGTCGACGGCGGCGCCGACCGCTGCGTCGACAGCGGCGCTGAGCGTTGACCACAGAGCAAAATTTTTATTCAGCTGCGTAATGGAAGCGTCGACAACTGTCCCGAGTCCCAGTTCCCGACTGCCGTCTACTGACTGCCGACTTTTTGTCTCCCTCTGCCACCCCCTCTTCCCATCACTCGTTCTCTTCCGTTGCTGATACCAATCCCTTTGCCCAGCTGCCAGTTGAACTAATTTAATTAATTGAATTCATTTGGTGACGCTGCCAGCAACCAAAATTCACCAGCACTTTCATATGTGTGCCTCTGTGAGTGTTTGTGTTCTTACGTGTGTGTGCGTGTATTCGTGTATTACACGAAATTAACGGTGCAATTGCCGCCTACCGCACTAACCCAACCACTCTCTCAGTATCCAGTGCTGTCCAATTGTATTTCGCGTGAAAGAGTGCATTTCTGGTTTCGGCTTTTGAGGTTGAAACGCTCTTTTCTACCAATCACACACACAAATGTACACATATCATATATCAGGTGGCATCAGGCAATACCAGCAGCAGTGTCACTATCGACTGTCGACTATAAACTGAACTGTGGTATCAGTAGGAATAGACAGTCTATAAAAGGTCGTGAATTGTTGAGTCCAACTTGCCTGTCACTCCAATAAATGTGACCACCATTTACTTTTAAAATTCTGTTGATTATAAGTTGTTGATTATAAAGTTGTCACTCTGTACAATAAAACAAAACACCGTTTCTAATATCAGATCCTTTAAAAATCTTTTCAGTAACTTCTTGGAAAGCCACGCTAAATATCTGAATCAGGGAGTTTCAAATCCTGTAAAAACAAATTAGAATGACTTTAGTCAAGCGAGACGGCTTTAAAAGACCCAGTACTCGATATAGTACGAATTTTTCATGGATTTAAGCCATTTTCAACCGATTTGGCCCACAGGATTTATTAGATAATGGTTATAGTAATACCATACACATACGGTATCCGATAGCTCTAATAGTTTCTAAGTTATGGTGTTATGAAAACGGTTTTATTTTCTGTTTTTGAGAAAAGAAATTAAGTTATAAGAAATGTGAAAAACTAAATTATATAATCGAGTCTAGTTAGCTTTTCAAAATAAATTCAAACATTTTAAAATATTACATTTTATTTTTCCAATTTTCACAAAGCACAGCCCATATTTCAAAATTTTAGAGCAGATTCAAGAATAATTATATTTTCATATAGTTTAAATTGATATTTCGTCATACATTTATAATGTCTTATCGATTGTTTTTACCAAATTTTCGGAGAAATCAACTTTTTTCATTTTTTAAGGTGAGTTAATTTTAATTTAAAAAAACCTTTTCCAACTTAAATTGTGATCACTTTAAAGGTAGTCAATAAACCGAATATGATGCGCAACTTAAGTAGCTCAGCCAAAAGTAAGCATACTTTCAGTTTAAAGGTAAGAAAACTATTTATATACAACTTTATTTGTAGAACCCTCGGTGCCTTTTTTTGATGATCCAAGTATTTTTTCTATAGAAGCCCTTAAACATCATTGGGGGGTAAGTATAAACTGATAAATAGCTGCAAATAAACTATTTGTTGTATCTATTTCTAGGCTTGGCCGGTTGTAGTTACATTTATATTGGGGCTCAGCTGTGAGGTTTTTGGCATGATGTACTTGGGTGCCACGCGTAGTGATGTCTGGATTACTAAGGGTCCGGCGCAGTGCGAGATTGTTGAAACACGCAAGGGCTATAAGCCGAAAGTGATGAAAGTGAGTTTTGCAATTGGAATCAAAATGCATTAATTAACTGAAAAGAGTACGGCGTAATATTAAGTTTGTCAGAGGCGAAATTAGTGTTATAGACAAAAGAAGGCGTGTCCGACCGTTCGTCCGTACAGACAGACAAATAGATGGACAAGCGGACAACAATAAACCTCGGTTTGGCTCTTGATGCTGATCAAGAATATATAGTATATACGTCTTTATAGTTGGCCAGCTCGACTGTAGCCGTTCTGATTAGTGTTCCTGCATGTCCGCGATCCAAAGTAAAGATTTGTTATAAATATAGTGTAAATTATGTCGGTATATATAATGTCAGTTTACTTAGTCTAATTAATGTCTGTTCTTTGCAAAGATTTAAGATTTCCATTCCCATTTTATAAAACGACACAAAATTTGACACAAATTGTTTAACTTAGTTCGTTTAACTTAGAAACAGGTTTAAATATGTAGATAAAAATGCAGCCTCTAATTGAAAATTAATGAAACAACTAAAATAATTGTACTCTTTTTTTTTTGAAGATAAGGGTTATTAACCAAAAGTATGAAACTCCACCGGGTCTTCTGGAGGCGGTCAAAGGAACAACCGATAGTCCTCCAGGTAAGTTGAATTAAAAATATCCAAATAATTAAATGTGTACAACAAATCAAACTACTTTTGTTTTTACAGAGGAACCACCTAAAGAAACCAAAAAGAAATAAGTTTAATAATCACCTATTTGTTTTTCTCTACAAACATAATTTTTCAAAAGCTTAATATAAATTCACCAATGAATATCATGAATAAAATAAATTTATGATTGTACAAATTAATAAACATTTGAATGACAATGTTGACACTGTTTTATTGTCTATATAATATATATATCTTTGTAAATTCCTCTAACCTTTTAAGAGATTGGTGTGCTGTATATCTGGCTGCTAGCTGGCTTTCGATCTTAGGTGTATTGTTTTTAAAAATTAAGAACTGTCCGCGTGCTCAGTGATTGGAAATTTGAAGTAAGTCCCCAATGAAGGGTTCTCAGTTCCTTTAACACCTTGAATACAACAAAAATGCATCTCACTAAATAATTTAAAAACTTGAATTAATGAGATGAGTTAATAGGTTTTTTTTAAGTTAAGCCACCCAACTCAAAGAAATTTGGTAAAATATGACTCAATTTTTCAGTTTCAAAACAGAAAACGATCATTGTGTAGAATTATTGTTTAATAAAAACATTTTGTTTACCTATGGTAGATAGCTGGCTTAAATCGATATTAACTGCAATCAATGATCAGACAGTATTCGATGGCTCTGCGGTCATTTTAAATTAGCGCTTCGCTGGTTGCAATTACAATTATGCGATTCGGAAGTTGAATTTTCTCACAACTGCGAACATTTTCCATGGTTTAAAGTATTTTCACTTTCATGGATTTAAATAGAGATGATTTTTTTGGGTATGCATTGAACCGTTAAACTTTTCATGGGACCGCAAACAAATTGCACAAATAAAAAGCGCTTGCCTTGGCATACTGTGGCGACAGATACCCTGTAAATACAAATTTTGAATCGGTTATTCATGCTACAGTTACCAAGCTCTATTTGAATTAACTAATGAATAAAATTAAATGCCAAACATTGTATAATATTAGGCTGCAGTTTGTGCATTGTTTGTGTATTAAGTTGTACTGGGTATCTGTAAGTTATGACTAATTAAAGTCGCTTAGAGCAAGTGCTTTGTAATTTTGTTGCAATTTGCAGCATCTGCAACTGGGCTCACAGTTTTAATTATCATATTCCCCCAACGTCAACCTGATTAAAATTCAATGCGCAAATTGATGGCATTGTTCTAAACATTGATGAGGCGAGTCGGAAAAGGATGTGGAGGGATGGCAGGATAACAGGATGGTTGTATTCCAGGATAGCAGGATACGAGAATTGGCAGAACTACAGCTGGCGGCAATCAACACACCGCGGGCAATGATGATATCCAACCGGTGGCATGTCGTTGTCCCTAACCGTGGCCATGCCCTTTCCCTTGCCATCTCCCATCCATCTCCACCCACCTCAACTAGTCCTGTTCGTGTATCATGTCTGCGTCCTTGCTGTCAATGGGAATGCGACTGGCAGACAATGCCAGCTCAATTTCTGTTTCAGCTAAAATGATTTCAATGGCCGGGCAACAACAAAGCACTCGCCGCGGAAATGTTGTCAATTATGCGTGTGCGTTTTCCAATTCTTCTTTGCCTCCCTCTTCTCCTCCAGCTACAGCTACTGGTTCTGGTCCTGTTCCTGGTCCTGGTGCTGCTCCTGTTACGACATGTGCCGGATGTGCTGGCTCATGTCGATTGACTCAGATTCACTCAGTGAGAGAACTGTCAGCCCCAATTGACTGCAACTGCTTTTCTGCTGTCAAAAGGCGAACAAAGAAACACCCAACTGCATGTTTTGGCCCAGTTAATGGCTGTTTACGGTTGTTCAATGATAAACTGCTGAAACTCATTTTCAAATAAATTACAGCTTTAAATCGTTATCTTTTATACAGTGAGATATGTCGTAAGAATTTAAATGTAGATTTTGAGACGTGTTTATAGACTTTTGAATATTTCGACAATTAGAATAAAAATAAATCTTTTTTAAATTTTATTATTGATCAAGCCCAATTAAAAAATTACTACATATTTAATAAATTTATAAAAGTACATTTAAATTATATATGTAAAAACTCGGATATTTAGGCCACGAGAATATTAATGTGAATTAACTTTTTGTTTTTTGGTGAAGTTTTCGGAGCTTTTATGTGTTTTTTCTTTAAATTAAAGTGTACAATTACTACTTTATTTATTGTTTATTGTGAAATGTAACTCAGTTAAGTTTAAGACCAGTAAATAGATCTTAAGTTTAAGCAAGACTCATAAGTTATTTATCTAGTTATACTCTCTGCAAGAGTATATTGGGTTTGTGAAAATGTATGTAACAGGCAGAAGGAGGCGTGGCAGACCCCATAAAGTATATATATTCTTGATCAGCATCACAAGCCGAGTCGATAAAGCCATGTCCGTCTGTCCGTCTGTCCGTCTGTCCGTCTGTCTGTCCGTCTGTCTGTCCGTATGAACAAACAGATTTCAGAGATGGTAAGAGCTACAAGTTCGAGCTTGGTCTCAATCGATCACATATTTAGTCAGTCAATACAAGAATCTTTTTTTTTTTCGATGCCACGCCCCATTCGCCCACAATGAGCAAAAAACCAAAGACACCTCGGAAAAAATCGGTGTTTTCGGCGAATATCTCAGTAACTATGGCACCTAGGATCACAAATTTTGGTATGGAGGTTCCTAGAGACTGAGTAAATGTCATGCCATCAAAAATTTTGGGCTGCCACGCCCCCTTTTCCCATAGGAACTAAGACACTATTCAAAATTCAATAAATTTTTATGGCGTTTCTTCTTAACGTAGAGTATTATAATTTATAATTCGTGTGGAGACTAACTATGTCAAACTATCCTGAAAGGTGCATTAAAATCGGACTATAAACAAGGAAACTAGAAGCGTTACAATATTGATAACTGAATGCAATATCGTGTATGAGTGCAAGCGAGATAGTAACATACAAGCACTTGAGCGGCAGCGCTCAATGTATGAGTGCAAGCGAGACAGAAACATACAAGCACATGTTCGAATGTTTTCGCTGCCTGCGTGGCGGCAGCGCTGCTCACAGTCGCTGGCCGCGCCGAATACACACATACATATATGCATCATATATTGTCTTTCGTATATGTATTCGCATACAGACAAACAGCTGTATGTTTTATTATGCTTAGATTGTTTTTGTTTCAACGTGTTTTAATGCAAGTACTACACATTGTAATATCTCGATACCGATTTTAATAATATAATTCGTGGAAAATGCAGAGAGTATTATACGGTAGGGCGTGCTCGACCGTACTTATCTTACTTGTTTTAATCTCAAATAAGTATATCTAAATTTGAGTACATCGATATGTGTTTCGCATTCGCAGTGTAATAATTCGCATTGGATCTGCTTTGTGCCTCTAATTGTTGTAATGAGCTTTGTGCCTTTTTGCTGCAAAGACAGAGGATGCTTTTTGGTCCTTTGACATGAGTTTAACTACTTTTGACGTTTGTAAGCTAAAATTTGCATTTGCACTGGCACAGCTTAAATTGCAACCGCAATTGCAATCGCAATGGGATTGGGACTGGAAATGTGAATAGGAAACAGAAAATCGAAGACGGAATCGAAATCGGATTCCGAATCCGAATTGGAGTGCGGGAATTCTTAACCAACTGCTTGGCATGTAAACATTGTAGCCGCTTGGCGACCGCAATTTATGAAGTTTCAGCCGTAATGCGCTTTTAACCTGCAGCGTCGAATGCTCCGGAGATGCCACTTCAACCGGCAACGCCGCAGCTTATTATGCCGGGCACGTGGGCGAAAACTAAACACAGCGCAGACCAGGGGCATAAATAGCACACATAAGTCTAGAGGATGATGCAGTTGGTCGGGCAGAGGAGCGTTTAAGGGAAGGGGCAGAGGAAGTGTAGGGTAACGGAGGCTGGGGAGGCCAAACAACATAAAATATTACACGAGTTCTGCATGTGCCGTGCGCAATAAATACGCAGTGCATTATTCAAGTTTTTGGAGAGAGTTTTTCTGGAAAATTTTACTAAACTATAATTAGAAAATCATGCTCCAATATAAGAGACAAAGTCTTAACTTTGTCTT
This sequence comes from Drosophila acutilabella, assembly GCA_035046005.1. Lineage (NCBI taxonomy): Eukaryota > Metazoa > Arthropoda > Insecta > Diptera > Drosophilidae > Drosophila > Drosophila acutilabella. The sequence continues at coordinate 526,672 of JAWNOK010000008.1, read as the reverse complement.
GCTTTTGAACACACTTCTTACAAGGAAAATTTATATTATTTAGGGAATTCAATGAAAAATCGAATTAGGTATTTTTCATTCAAAATAAAGTTTTTTATCCAGATCTCTTTAAAGGGTATTTTTTTAAAAAAGTGAAATAAAACACACATTAAGAATATGCGAATATAACCTACTTTCTGTTATTTATTGAAATTTATGTTAGTCGAAGTTTATGTTTTCCCGTGAAATGAGTATTTGGACTGTTTAATGTTTAAATCTTTACTAAAAACTTTTTTCGCATCGACGAAACTTGCCTAAAAGATCGCAAACTCAATAAGTTCGCTTGATTAAAAATATATTTTGTAATAAACGTTCTTTGTATTATTATATTTTATATTTTTTTAATAATAAATCCACAAAAAATAGGAAGGCAAGCGGTTTATGAGTCAGACAATGTTTAAAGGCATTGTCAATAAGTTCTCCTTTTTTAAAATTTCGAAGGCACATACAGAGCCATACGTAGAGACCTCCTTTGAAACTGTGACTTACAAAGCATGGTAATAACAAACATGAGTTATATTGTTTGTGTATGCACTGAAGGTAAAGAGGATGGACAAGATATTGGGATGGTGCTTTGGCTGAAAATCGGATAAACTTAAATGGCATAGAGTTCGAGTCCATTGATATGTTGAGGGGGATTCTCATTGGCACAATTAAATCCAAACAAAATCAACCACCACGGAGCGAAGCGAACATAACAAAGTGAGGCATGAAAATGTCGGACGCCTGAAAGTATGCACAAATATTTTGACAAAAGCAAATGTTTATCAACTTTATGCTCTTTGGCTTGTGCATGCGATTAAGAGAGACGCTCTCACACACACACAACTACACAAAACACAAAGCAGATAGACTGTCACGAAGGGGTCGAAGTGGGGTCAGCTGAACTAGAGTGCAGGGTGAAGGCAGGCAGGGAGTTAGAAAGTCAAAGTCAAAGTTGTTTGTTTGTTTGCATCTTTTTTTTTGCACTTTTTGTACTGCATTCACTCACTTATAAGCGAGGCATATTGCTTGTATAACTAGCATCTAAACAAGAAGCTTAAGGTATTAATGCTTATTTACTTGATTAATATTAAATGTTTAGAAATAAATAGTTTTCTCACTTTTATCTCTTTAATTTCAAAAAAAAATTTTTTTTATTTCTTCTGTTATTATTTTATTATTAATATTGATATTTTCATTATTAATACTATTATTATTATTATTATTATTATTATTATTATTATTATTATTATTATTATTATTATTATTATTCATTATTATTATTATTATTATTATTATTATTATTATTATTATTATTATTTCATTATTATTATTATTATTATTATTATTATTATTATTATTATTATTATTATTATTATTATTATTATTATTATTATTATTATTATTATTATTATTATTTATGACAGTGTGACTTTTACCGCGTAGGGTGTATAATATTTGCTATGCCCAGAATTGCTGCATTTCCTGCCGTTTTTCACACCAGAATCGAGTGAAGTGCAAGGCACACGCTTGGACGAGTGTGCAAAAACCCAATAACCCAAAGCTCAAGGTGACAATGATGAAGATGACGACGACGAAGACGAAGACGATGATAAGGACGAGGCTAAGGATGAGCATGTTATGAAGAAGGATGCAAGGGAAAACACTCACTCAGTCGGTCCGCCAGTCAGTCAGTCAGTCACTCTGTCACTCAGTCAGTCAATCAGGTGCACGTGTGTGTGCTGTGTGTCTGTGTGTTGCTTGTTTGTTTACCCTTGTTGCTGCTCCTCTGTTGCCTTATTATATTTCAGAAGTACTCGTAGTCGCATGCGGCACAAAGCGTTTGCTGGCTGTCTTTTCATTGTTGGACAATGGTTGAGCGTAAAGGAGGGGATGGGGGTGAGGTAGGTGGTTGGGGACTGGAAGAGCTATTCATTTTTGATACAGTTGCTTGTTTGTTTGCCAACCCCTTTGGCGGCAAGTGCATAAGTCACAGGTTGTCGTTGTTGCTTTTAACCTTTTGTTCCCCACTTTTTTTCTAGTTTTTTTCCTTTTTACTTTTTTATTTTTTTCGAGGTCACTTTATGCTCACATGGCCGCATGCAGTTGAATAAATTTGTACAATGTCACGGCAATTATGTAAAACAGCGCCATTAGTGCAAAGATTTTCACCTCGAGCGATTTTACCTGAAACGGACGGATGGACAGGGACTCCGGACATGGACCCTTGACAGCCTGACTGACTGACTCACTGACTGACTGACTGACTGAATGACTGAATGAGTGGGTAAGTGAGTGAGTGACGTCGCTGCATTTGTTGAAATTTATGAGGCATGATGTTGCCGCTTGCCGTGTTGCCTGCAACGCAAGGACAATGCAAATGTGTGTGCACATCTGAGAATATTTCTCTCGGCATATGAATATGTGTGGGTGTGTGGATTTGTTTGTATATGTTGATGATGTCGCCATTGCCGTTGATGCCGTGATGCTAGTGAATTATTTATGCCAAGCTTGACATTTACTTAGACTACGACAACGTTGTCGTTTAACTTGCAACGCAATTTACTGTTCAACACACATGTACATTTTTAGTGGATACTTTAAGGCGCATTTACTATTTATTAATTGCAAGCGGCCTGGTGTGAATTGCATTTATTACAGCAGTGTATGCCTGATTTTATAGATTCAGCTTACAAGCAGCTGTATCAGATTTTTAGCTAACGGCAACCGCAACGCTTTAATTTCATTTTAAATATTCATAATTCAATTTTGACTTCGTTTTTCGCACAACTTTTGTGGGCAGTCAACGCAGTAAGCCCTTCTTCATCCCTATCATCTGGTGCATTTTGTTGCAGTTGTTGCCGCTGTTGCAACTTGTGTTGTTCTACTCTTGGTTTATGTTATTAATGAGCAAAAGTCGAAATGCATGCCGCAGACAGCTGTAAAGAGCGAGAAAGGAACAACGCAACGCGATGTGATAGCAATAGCCGAGCTACAGTAAAGCAGTAACTGAGAGGCGGTTCAAAATATAGATAGGTAGCAGCACAAAATATAAATTCCTTAAAATATATATGTATATAAAGAAGTTGGCTATTGCTGGAAACGGCATGAGCAAGTTAATGAAAAACTTAAGAGCTTAAAGACTGCGCTTTTAGTAAACAAATAAATTAATTTGTCTAATATAATTGTAAAGCTACTTCAAATCTCTTAATATAATAATTTAAAATACAGAAAAATCACTCAAATATGAGATTAAGATTAATTTAATAATCATTTACTTACTTTACAGTGCTTTTTACAAATGCACTTTCTTATTTTATTAATAAATTAATTTCAAGTCAATTTACTATGGCCTCTACATTGAACTGAGAACTTGCAGGTGCTGTAGTATTTAACCACAATCTTCCTGGCAGTTGCAGGACTTTGGCCATCTTCAAGTTTAGTTCAGTTGAGTCCAAGCCGCGGGCCTGCAATTCGAAAGAGTAGAGCGTTCGTTAAATGCAACGAAAACAAAGCAAAGTAATAATTTTCAAAGTTCTGACGTTGCTTCCACTATCTACAAAACAAGCTATAACATCCCCCTTTACCTTCCCCGGCTTATCCCAATTCCCTCTCTCCTTTCTCCGCCAAACTCCTCATTCTGTTGCACTTCGTTCAGTGATGCACTTAAATATGTATATTGTATTTTTAATATGGCTGCGTGGCCATTACTTTGCGCTAAATAAAGAAGGGAAAATATGGAAAATTGAAAGGCCGACAGTAGACTAAAAAATTAAATAATACTTTGCTGCCACCTCCCCTCCCCACACTAAAGAAAATTGCAAAAGAAGAAATATAAGATGGAAGCTAGCTAGTTGAAATGATTTTGTCGTTTACCAAAGAGCAGCAGATTCTTTGGCTTTGGCTTTGGATTTCGAGTTGGCTTTAGTTATATATGAAGCTCAGTGGGAGCAGTTTTAAAAGGTAATGCTCAAGCCTTTAGCTGTCAAAAAGAGCTGTAATAATAATAAGCATAATAATGCAAGACCCGGTTTCAGTTGTTCAGATTCAGATGTTGATTCGGATTCAGATTCTTTTTTTTTGATTCGTTGTTTGCAGAAAGTCGCGTGGGTAACTAAATAAATAGCTCAGCGATTTTACATTCTGCTCAACGGCTCAGTGAAGTTTTTGAAAGTTGTATCTAGCAAATCCGCCCCAAATAAAAACTGTATCTGTATCTATGAGCTTCAGGTAGATCTTGGGTTTGGGCATGAGCTGCGTCTGCTGCTTGTGGGATTTATGTTGTGAAAAGTGAAACATAAGCACACTGGATTGCAGCGACTTAAGCAAGCCAACAACAACAACATCGACTTGTATATATCCGTGTGTGTAGGTACTATCTACTTATATAAAAGCAAAGACACGTGCCATTTCATGAGGCAGCAGCATAAACGGTGAGCAGCTCGCATCACACCCCACACCCCAACCACATGGCCCCAATCCTCAAGAAAAATAAAAGATAGATAACAAATACATATATGAAGTTGAAATGAGTTCAAAAATGTTTATATCCGTTGCAATTGCCGGCAGGGAGCGAGCACGGATCATAAATCGCAAAAAAAACGCGCTGGCAAATATTGCGGAAAGTGCGCAAAAAATAAGTAAGAAATCGACAATAAGCACAGGAAATAAGCACAGCTCTTGAGCACATAAAGTACGTATACTTCTATATCATAGATACAGATATACACACACACACACACACATTCACAAGCTTAAGTGATATGGATACAGAGATGGAGATACTGATAAATGCTTTAGTTATTGCGGTGTGCTCACCTGGGCTGTCAGGCCAGCCGTTGATCTAAGGCATCTCCGGGGGAACCAACTGATTCAACTGTTTAAGCACAAAGCAACTACATTTTTAATTGACTTTAAAATTAGTTTTGCTTCACATGAAACACACATAATACAATGCAAATACAAATAATACAAAGCTGTTGCATACTTTTAGGGACAGCTTAAAATTGCGACGGATGCTCATGAAGTATTCGACTTTTCTTTTACGTTCCATACATATAATTTATTGTTGTCTATGACCGACCATTCGACTGACCCTCGTGCCAACATTTTGCACACTCAAATGCACAACAAATGTAATAAAAAAATACAACTAAACAAAACAACAAATAAAATGTAAAGTTTTTCTTTTGTATGCCATGTAGAGGGAAAATGGCTTTCGAAATGGAAAAGAGTTTCACTGGCGTGCCGCAAATGCATCGAATTGGAAAACGTGTGCGGCCATTTGTCTGAACAGTGGATACTGGCCACAGTTCACGGGGACTCTGCATAGTTATGAAAGTTGAATTTGATATTTGTGCCAACGGGTTGCACATAATTATGAACTTGAGAGGTGCCAAGTCGACCCACAATTTTCAATGGTGGTGTGTTTGAGTGGGAAATTGCTTTGAAATCTAAACAAGTCAATTGTGAAACTCATATATGGCAATTATAGTGTTTGTAGCTTTTGATTTGTTTCACTTGTTGTTAATTAACTTTGAGCTGAGCTAAGCATTTCTCATACTTCCGAATGTTTTTAAAATATTAAAGTTTTGGAGTTATAATTGCTAATGAGCCACATACTTCTATCTTAAACGAGACAGCTGTTTTAATGCTCTTTGTCTAATCAAATCTCTTTATAAAGCTTACAATTTTTCAACTTGCTGATAACATTTGAAATGTAAATGCTCTGCTTATCACCAGCGCTATTGAGTATTTGTTTTTGATTTCTTTATTCAGTGATTGTTTAAGCCAAGCAGCGCGCGCATCATCAGAATGCGAAATAAGTTTATATGGATTCTAATCGCTTGGGTTTGTTCAGGTGCAACATTAACCTCAGCGTCAGAGGTTCACCAAAGGACAGTCGTGAGTAATAGCCAAGTATTGTATTAAAGCAGTGGATTCATTTGAATCACATCCACAACTAAGATAATTGTTGTAATTGTCTTTAGGAACTAAAGCAGTTTAGTCTACTGGAAAGAATGAGTCAGATCATTTATATACAATATAAATTTACAATGTAATATATATATATATTGTAAATAAAAGATCTGACTCACACTGTTCAGTATTAAAATTAACATATATTTAAAAGAATGGGATTATTATGTCTATATATATATATATATATATATATATATTTTTTTTTATTGTTTAACCTTCGCAAAGGGTACTAAGATTTATTTACCAAGTTTGTAACTAATTAAAGGAGGCGTGGTCGGCCAATTGCTTAAATCTATATTAATGATACTTTGAACAATCGATTGAAATAAACTATTTTTATGATTTATTTTAGTTATAATGTATGCATTCAGTACATAAGTGCTAGCCAAAAGTCATTTATATCTGTATAATTTATCCTATGGCTGCCATAGAAACCATCGGTTGAAATGCATAGGTTGAAAAACTTTTGTGGTTTCAGTGATTGGAACCAAATTTACGCAAAATGCAAAATGAAAAAAGCTTGTAATCTCCGGTGATAAGAACAAGTAGATTTAAACAGCAGAAAAGTGTTTTAACAGCGTATTTACTAATGACAACGAATTTAAATTTATTTATATTTCGTCTCAATAGAGTTGCTCCCAAGCTAAAGAAACGGATAAACAGTGTGCAACATATTGCTTTGGGGCCCTGAAACCGTTACTCGAAATAGCACATCAAAGCCATTTGAAGGACGCTGAATTGGCAGCTCTCAAGAAAGAAATAAATGAACTTAAGCTACAGTTATCTGTGTACAAGGAAAGGGAATCCACAAACAAAGAACTTCTTGAAATGGCAGCTAATGTTGTAGCTATAAAAGATCACCTGTTCAATAAGCAAACTATTTCAAACCAAACTGATGATCAATGCAGGGAATCCAAAAAAGAAAAGATACCGGATACACCAACAGACGAAACACCAAATAGCTGCATATCCTCGAGTGGCCTATTCGGCATAAGAAAGGTTAAAGTTCCTGGTTTGGAAGAGTTTTCAGTACCCTGTAACAATCATATCGCTGGCCCGGGTTGGACACTTATTGACCAACGGTTCAACGGAAGTACCAGCTTTTATCGTGGCTGGGATTCATATCGAGAAGGTTTCGGAAATTGGGACGGTGAGTTCTTTATAGGTCTCAAAAAGCTACACTATATTCTAGCCAGTCAACCCCATGAATTGTTCATATGGATGGAGGACAAAGGTGGGAAAATTCGATACGCAAGCTATGACAACTTTATGGTGGGCGATGAAAAATCCAGCTTCCAGTTATTGTCTCTGGGCAAACATTCTGGAAACGCAACAAATGCATTGAACAGAAATGTGAACATGAAGTTTACCACCTTCGATCGTGATAATGATATGCACACTAGTACAAACTGCGCTAATATCTATGAAGATGCCTGGTGGCATTCTGCCTGTTCGGATTGGTGCGTATACGATTCATAAATTATATAGATCGCTCATTATATTTGCTTATTTGTTTATTCAGCAATCTTCATGGAATCTATAATGACGCTTATCATTGCATTTATTGGTATGAGCCTTATCTGAAATCGAATTCTGACTGTCTTAAGAAATATTCTATGCTCATCAGACCCAAAGACAATGGGAATTCCATCAACGGATAAATAGACATAAATCAAGGGTGTTGATAACTAATACTCAGTGTTGACTATTTTCAATTTCTTTTGATTCAAATATTAATTATTCCATGCCAATTTTCCCTAAAATGCGTTGTTGTGTATATGACAGACATTCAAGATTCATTTTTTGTACGACAGAAGAAAAGTTCGCAAATTTTATTAAAAACAACAAAGTTAGCGATGTGCAGCACTACCTTGTTTAAGTTAACTTATTGAATTAATCGTGGTAGTTGAGTTAAAGCTTATCTCTTTAGAATAAAAAAGGAAATTATTGATTGTTTATTAATTTTTTTAAAGATTTATATATGCTCTAAAAGTTAATTAAATTAATATTGTCCAACTATAACCTAGTGTTTCATTCGATTCTTTTCATAACTTTGCTTGTATTTCACCTTAAATATCAGTTTTCATTTATAAGCAATTTTTAGTTGCACTCAGCTGATGATAAACTCCCTGTTCCTGCTCTTCTCAGAGCCTTTTCTTGGGCAAAAACGTTTCGGCAATTTTCGTTAATTTTTTGGTAGAACATTTTTTAATTCCCCAACAACGTGGTCTGCAATGCATTCTAGCCAAACCAGTTGGCCAGTTTGTGCCGTTGGTCCATTGGCCCGTTTTGCCTGGTGTTTCGTCGGCAGTAGCTTTAGTTACAGTTCTAAACAGGGCAACGGTCCAAGTAGCACTGGTACGAGTTGGTACTAGATCAGGGCCTGAGACAGGAGCAGGGAGCAGGAGCAAAAGCTGGAGCATCGCTAGTAAGAAATGCGGTTACAGTGTCCAAAGGCCGTCCTGGAATGCCATAAATAACGTTGTCGGCAAAGCGAGTCCAAAGTCCGAGGCGGGCGCCAGAGATCGTTGGGTGCTTGGGATGCTATACTATGTCCCTTCATTCTTTCATCCCAGCATCCCGTGGTCCACTTTCTGCAATGTGCAACGGATAGCGGCACGCTGCGTTACGTTTTTGGCTCTAAATTAAATTTTTGCCAACGCCAAAGAAGCTGCAAAATTTTTGTGCTGCGCATTGCACTGATGCGGCGGAAGCTAAGAGCCATTAGCAGAGCTCCCTAGTTCCAGTTCCTATCCAGCTCCTGTTCCTGCTAATGCTCCAACTCCTGCTCCTGTTCAGCTTCCCTAACTATTTCTCTAGTGCTGGATTTGCTTTGTGGCAACGGCTCATTATAGCTTTGTGTATGTGTGTGCGTGTGTGTGTGTGTGCGTGTGTGTGTGTGCGTGTGCAGCCGTGTGCAATTAGTAGCGCTTTTTAGTGCCTTTGCACCCTGGCAAACATCCAAAGGGCAAGTGATATGAGCTATCACAGAACTCATTGAAATTTAGTTAATTTCCATTGAAGTCAGTGACTATAGGTCAACTTCTTGGTGCCACATTATTTAACTGACAATAGGCAGACAGCTGACCAGTTGGACTGGCATCTAGCTTGACATGGCCATAAACTGTTGGACATGACAAGTTGGTGTAATATTTGCGACAAAACTCTCAACGTGAGTTACTCTTCAGTTCCTGCTTGTCTCGGCATTGTGCATTGACAAAAAGCCGCACGTTATCCTTGTTAAGTGCAAAAGTGGATTGTAGCCAGGCTTCTGCTGCTGCAAAAGAACAACATTAAAGTGGAACAACAGTAAAAAAAACACCAAATAAATGGAAGCCAGACAGGGACACTTGCAAATGAACTGAGAGCTAGGCGCCAGGTAGAGTTACGCGTTGCTTGCAACAAGGTGTGGCAACCTGGCAACAAAGCAACAAAGCAACAAAGAGGACACAAGGGGAGGCATATAAATGATGCTCGCGGTACTGCCGTGAAGTGCATAACGTGGTAGCCAACATTATTAAATAGTTGAGCAGCAGTTACAAACAACTCTCTGTCTAGGCAACTAAGCCAGTAGCAGCAGGAGCTAGAGGAGGAGCAGGAGCAGGAGCAGGAGCAGGAGCAGGAGCAGGAGCAGGATATGTAGTGGAAGCTGTTGGAGTTTGACTCTAAGCATTGTAAGTACCATAAAATGTTTTTAATACACGTAAAGCGTGTGGCGGGTAGCTTAGAGGAGTTCAGGTTGACAATGCCACTGGAGTTAGCGGAATGGAGGTAGAAAAAGGTGATGGGTTAATGTGCAACCTGACTGAGTTATGTTGTGTCAAGGCAGTCATGATGTGACCGCTAAGAAAGTGCCAAGTGTCACAAGTTCGCCACTAAAGTATGATTGAAATGAAACGCAACCTTCATTGTACTGGAAGGGATTGTCTGACGAATATGCAGTAGTTAAACGCATAAATAGAGTAGAATGTGAAGGTTACTTTAAGCAGATTATTAAAATAAATAAATTAGATACACAATGGCAAACATTTTCATTAACATCTTAAAATCTAGTGCGTATTCTGAAACTCAAATAAAAAAATTATTTAAATTGCAGTTATTCAGCTATGCCAAACCTTACAGTACATAAACTGGATGCGTTTGCTTTCTGTTCTTCAAAAATCTAAAAGAAGTCTCATCTAGAGATATAACCCGATCTATTGTGTTGTCTAGTTTAGTGGCTTTAGCTTTCATAGACTCTGAGATCAAGGAGTTATTATAGACGCATGCTAACATTAATGCAAATGAGTAACAATATAGTGTCCTTGAGCCAAATGTTAAAAGGACATGTTATATTAACGCATTGTTTGGACTAAGTACATCATTTGGTCTGACAAAAGACTTTGAGAATAGGCCAGAATCAGACTTATCAAGCTCACGTAACTGGGCAACAGTATTAACAGAGCCCCAACCCCATTACGCATTTCGCATCCAAAAAAACACAATGAAATTGAATTTAGAGTAAGGTAGCAGGCACGTACTCCTAGATATGGCCGGCACAACTTTTTTTCACAAATTATTTTTGAAGAAAACTTTTCTGTGAAAGTTTACTGCATAATAAAGAATGAACAAACGAACGAATGAGCTAGCGAATGAGAAAAAAGAGAATATAAATGCCAAAGCAAAGGCAAAGGCAAAAGCACAAAAGAAATGATTCCACGCTTCTGCATTTGGCTTTGAAATGGCAGCGCAAATCAAAATTCTGTGTATGATACTTGTGCACGGCTTGGAATGGAGGTGTGTGTATATGTGGGTGTGTGTTTAGATGGACAAACTTTAAGGAATTTAAAAATTCTAGGCTCCGAAGTCGGACTAATTGGCTGCGATGGGGATGTTCGACGACAAATCAAGCATACACCATGTAAACGACTTTGCATTTGAGGCTGCTGATTTTGTTTGTTTGAATTGCTTGAATCGTCAGCTAAAACAAACAGCTAGTCTGGCATGCAAAGCATTTTCCAAAATAAAAGAAGCTACAAAAATGATGTTGATGAAACAATAATACACCATGTCCCCTTCCCTCCTTTTCTCTTTCTCCACCGCCATTACCCGGACCACAAAATAAAAATGAAGCATGAATTTTTCACTTATTTCGACTGGCATTGAATTTTCATTTCGTTGTGTAGAGTCTGCATTGTTGTTGGCCCTGCACACGTATTCATCAGACATGAATACACTCACACATATGCATATATAAATATGTATATTGTTATAAATATATATATATATATATATATATATATATTTAACAAACGGCACGCGGTGCTAGAATGCCAACGTCTCCTTATATGAATTTCAACATTTTTTTTCACAAATGAATGAGTTTTAATTTAAGCATAATTGCTTTTTGTGGGTTTTTTTTGTATCCACATTTCTCGTGAACACTTTTCGCTACACTCCCAGACCATATTTATTATTAAAGCCATTTTATAAGTTGGTCGATAGATGCATGGGGTTTTGTAAACTGTTTATTTACCCTGTTGCATTAAAGAAATGGTTTTATTACTGACTTTTATGTTAATGCCTAAAGTTATTAATTGCAGTAGCTTAATGTCAACTACGACTTGAATATAAACTATTTAAGTGTGTTATTATTTAATTTATTTATTTAGAATATATTGAAAAAATGAGAAATTCCCTTTCAACTTTTTAACCTAAACGATAATTTAATATAATTTTTTAGTAAAATCCATTAAGTCAAGGGCTTAATCAATTTTCTACTTTTATAGCCTGAACATTAAAGCTCAAATTAGCGATTTAATGTTAAACTATAATACTTGATTCATTGTATTGTAAGGAGTTGATTTCTATAAATTCCTCATTTTATGGTAATTACTTTAAAAATACAAATACTTTATATATATGCAAGAGTTTCGCGAACTTCCAAAGTATCTTTTGGTTGAGCAGCTTTTGACAGACATTGCTCGTATTCCTGTTGTGTATGTCATTCTTATTGCTGTTGTTGTTGGAGAGTGTAGTGCATGCTTAACAAGGCCCTGCAGATATTAACTTTGACTAGTGGTTTGAAAATTAATAAGTGTATAATTACAGAGCAGCATTAAGGAACATGAGCTGGCGCTTTAAAGCTTTAACTGTTTTTTTTTGGCGACAGCTGCAACTGCGTGTGTAGATTGAAATAAATCCTGTTGGAGCAGGAAGAAACTTGTCCTGCAGACAGCAGACATTTGTCTTGTTGCTGTGGCAGTTGGATGTTGGATGTTGGCTGTTGGCTGTTGGCTCTTTGCTGTTGCTGCCGCCGCAGGACGCAATTCCCTGCACGCTCTCGGGCTAAGCTCGTCGAGCATTCGTTGTGCCATAACCAAAACAATCATCATTTGGACACTTTTAATACTTTGTGTGCTACGAGTTAGCTCTGGCTCTGGATCTGACTCCGACTCTGACTCTGACTATGGATAGCAACTGACACTGCTGAAGCCTTTGGCAATCCCGCGGCAGCAGCGGTAACAAGTGGCATCAACAGTGACAGCCAACAAGCAGTCAACACCGAACAGGCGACAAAAGTTGCCCCAGTGTCTGTCGTTGCCTAATTTCATGCGACATAAAGTGTCGTCGGACTCGGGCAGTCAAAACTTTGCAGCTGAAATTCGTTGCGTCTCTCGCGGGATTGAAATTTATGCGTCCTGGGAAGTTTTAAAGTCACACACACAAACATAAAGATACACACACACAGAGTAAAAGTATTAACCAAAAACTTGGCAAGCTGATTAGTTATGTGGTTGGTCAGACACACAGACACACCGACAAGCACGAACGCTTGTATGTATATATATATATATGTGTGTGTGTGTGTGGCTGTTGGTGCAACATGCGGCAGTCTATTGACATGTTTACTACTTGCCACAAACCACGATTGGCAGATTGGTCTTATGTGAGAGATAACAGATAATTAGTGTTAATTACTTTAAATTATTTTTTAACTTTTTTATGTGCTTAGCTGGTATATTATTAGGTTTTCGGCCATGTTATGTATATATACTCGATCAGCATTAATAAACCAATTTATATACTTGTTGTTTTTCCACAAATAATTTAATTACAGAGATCAAAGAATGTTAAAATTAACATTGTATAAGAACAGGTTTTATTGGTGTTATATATTGTTGTTGGCAAAAAACAATAAAGTTTAAGTGGGGTTTATTTAAGAGACTTCAATTGGTGTGACTGAAATCCTTAAAGGTGATGAGATTTAGAAGCGGTTGTTAAATGGGCCTTGGCTGGCAATTGTAGTTGCTGCACTTGCCCCTGTTGCAAGTGCCGTGTGGCACACACTGCAGCGAGTGCTTAATTTGGGAGAGTTTTGAAGCGACTGCACTCAGCGCAACTATTTCTCTAGACCGTTCTAAAAGAGCTACAACAATAACATAAAAGTTGTTAATTTTTACGTAATGGGAAAAGTTTTTAATCTCCCGGTTTGTTTTGGGTTTTTCGGACAGATTTTTTTTTATATTGCGTTTTTTGGCACGCTTAGAGAGCGCAGCAGAGCAAACACAATAAAATCAGGCTTTATGGCAACTCTGGCTAAAACTGTAAACCTCAAAAAAGTGTAAGCCAAATACAGTTGCCGTTACAAAGCTGCAATCGAAACTGTAGCCCAATGGCAATAACAACAAAAGCCTCAACTATTTTCAATAAAAGTTGTGCAAACAAAGCTGTATGACTTTTAGATACCCTGTAGTACTCAGTGCAGTTGCTACTTAGTATGTCGTTGTACTCACTACAGTTCCTAAAATTGATACACACAGGTTTATACTGTGACAATATTTTCTGGACTATATTATACCTGATTTACTTGATATTATTGTGTACAGGGTAAAGCACCATGTTATAAAATATGTGGTGGCATTCCCATTAACCGACTTCCATTTAGAATTAACACATCGCCCCTAAAACCAATTTAGTTACCAACCTCATAATCAGTTATTCGCCAAAATTCGATTGCCAGGCCATAAATTGTTCTCGTTATCATCAATAAGTGATAAACTTTAGACAAATTTGTCAAAACTAACTATCATATATTAAAATTTGCGGTTGCACATGCGAATGCAGCTGTTGCATCGACTTTTCAACATGTTGTTAACTGATGGCAACACAATGTGTTTAGAAGCATTAAACTTAACAGCGTAGGTATTATATTAGACTGTTTCAAATTGAAATACTTTCAAGTGATTTAAATTTAAAAAAAAATATTAAAAATGTGTCATTTTACTTGACAGTGTAGTGTTAAGTAAAATCATTATTTATTCAAATACATTTCACAAATTTATAATAAATTGATATATAAAAAAAATCGATCGATATTTATAATTATTATTTTGTATTCCATAATATTCATTTCAATGGTTTCAAAATTTGAATGTAGTGGCAAGACCAATACAAAAGACAATTTTAGAAAATGTTGTATCAAATGGTCCAACAGAATTCGAGTCACAGCTCTAAAAAGGATACAAATACCACAAGAAACATTTTCAAAGTTTAAGTTTTAGATAATTTTAAACATGTCCGTCTGTCCGTCTGTCTGTCCGTCTGTATGAACACATAGATCACAGAGACTATTAGAGCTAGAGCCACCAAATTTGGAATGAATGTCGGTCTGTAGAGTACGCGGGTTAAGTATATGTCAAATATTTGCCACGCCCCCTAAGTAAGTAAGTAAGTTTAGTGTGAAAATCAACTTAAATCCACATTGTTTGCAACTGACACATTCACTGGGCTCAAATGGTTCCTAGGACAACGTACAGTGAATAGCTTAGCATTCTAAGAATGCAGAGAAGGTTGCATGCTAATGGATTCACCTGCAGGGTCGATGGGCCGAAGGGGTAGTGAGAAGCTCCCTTGACATTGTGCTGGCCAAGTGGAAGGCTTCAGGGCCTTGTTAGTCTTGACATTGTCTTTCAAGATTGTCTCCAGTTGCACTTTGTAGGCATTCGTCTAATTTGCTTTGTTAGCAGACGGCGACTGCCACTGTGACTGAGCCACTTTTGGCCAAATGCGAAGCGGATGTTGGCCAAAAATGGCGATGTGTCGCCAATTTGCAGCAATCGTAAGTGGCGCTGGGAAATTGTTTTACTAGTAGCAATAAAATGGCAGACAATCTGCTTTACTAACTGGCAGATAGACAGACAGGGGGACGGAGGGATAGATAGACAGACAGACAGAGTGGCTGACAGACTGACTGAATGAGGGAATGACTGACTGTCAGAGTCGTTGTAGCATTGTGATGGCTATAAATGGGTTTCTGGCTGTTGCTTATACTACCAGCCGGTGGGCGTGGCAAGTAGTAGCATATGGCGGGGGTGAGGAGCAAATTGCCCTGCCATGTGAGCTGAGTATACGCTGACTTAAACAAATGACTTCGGGTAACGTCCTTTTGCTTGTTTATGCATAAATTCTAAATAATCCTGAAAAGTTAAATGTGAAATGCGCCAAAATGCGCGATGCTTTCATTCGCCAGAATTGCGCTTTACTCTAATGTTTGGCTGCCGGATTTAAAGGCATTAGTTCCCCGACCTTACCCCTTTTTTAAAAAAGTGGGCTGGTCTATAGTCATTGTGCTTACATATGTGAGTGTGCATATACACTGACAAAAAAAAAGTTATTGAAACCAAGATAAAAGCAATTGTTTTAAGACTCCCGTACTCAAAAGGAGCATAGGGATCATCAGGTCTGTCAGAAGGAGGTTTAGCTGACCAACATCAACAACAACATTCGTATTCCCGGATGAAAATGTAGAACTTTGAAAAGCTAGAGCTACCAAATATAGTATGACTCACACATTGTAGTTTTGTTCTTGCAGTTCTTATTTTAATTCTTCTACTCTTCTTCGTGATTCGCTCTAGACTAAACTCGTTCACATTCTAATCATATACTCGTATACTTCTACTTATACTTCATGATGTCTGGCCCAGTACAACATTATTAGTCCATATTAATAGACTGTATCCATATCAAACACATCCACATCAGACACATCATACACCTCCCATGGGTTAATTGAGCTATCGTAACTACACACTTACAATATATTTTTGTCACTAATCTATAGCTTCAGTAGGTTAAATCGGTTGGAAAGTGCAAAAAAAAACGGGATCAAGATCTCATAGCTAGTCTTTTAGTAATAGTAAGTTTATTTAATATTAATTATTTTAGTTATATAACCCACTATTTAAGAACCCAATAAACATATTAATAAAGTCGATGGTTTAATTTTCAAAAGTTTAGTTTAATTTGTAGTTACCAAGATGACAAATGATGATGATATATATACTTCTATTTAATTTAAGAAAATAATTGAATATGCCTAATTCAATACGACATTAAAATATTTAAAATATCTTCAACATAAGATTGTTATTTAAGATACGCATTTCAGGTATAAGCAATGATCTTTTAAATTATTCTTAGTTTTGAAATAACATGTTTCTATATTAAGCATGACCTTTGTTTTTGTCTGTGTATTATTTTTATGTGTCTGTGTTTGGAGCAAGCGTCGTATGCGTAATAATGCTGCGTTATCAATTTACATTCGAAGACTCTTCCTTAGTGAAATTTACTTGCAAATTTGAAATTACGTCAAAAAATATCATGTGAACCGCAATTTCCATCTTTATTTTCCGTCTGCTTTGCTCTGTGTTTCTGTTGTTGCTGTTTTTGTTGGATTTTGATGGCAGCTCTCGGCAAATTTTCAATCAATTGCTACTCTTCCAATTTCATGCATGAGAGCTGCTTAAAAGGTAAAATGCCAGTTGACCGGCAACAGCAGTTGTGCCTCATGTTGCATGCAACGCACACGCACACACACACACACACACACACACACACACACACACACACACACACACACACACACTTCTTGCTGTACAGTTGTATGTGTATATGTGTGTATGTGTCTAAAATTGAGGTATTCAAAAGTTTTGGCAGCCTTGACGATGCCATGTGGCTATTGCTATTTGAAGTCTGGCAGACTCCGTTTATTGTTTTAATTTTGGCACACTGAGCAAAGCATTGGACATTGTTTACCACTTTGCCATTTGGCTTTGGGTGCCAGCAACAGCAACAGCAACAGCAACAACTGCAACTACGACAACAGCAACAATGTCCATTGAGTTGAGCCTTAAGTGAATTGCTGGGTGGCGCCTCAGAAAATGAAACACAATAATTGAATGTGAGACAAATGCTTGAGCCGACAGGTAAAAAAGCGCTTAACAATCGGAAAACTCGACTTACATATATTCTGTTATCAGATGTCGATAATTTGTAGTCAGCCCAGTAAATCTATATTTAATGCCTGCAATACAGGGTATTTAATCGTCATAAATTGATAGCTTGAAATAGGTGATTGGGAAAGATGGGTATTTGGACAATAGTATAGACAAACTGGTTATTTGGTTATTGGGTAGTGACAAGCAATAGGAAAATGCTTGACGCACTTGAATCGAAACAATTGTGAGAATTGAGAGAAAGGTGGAAATACAAATAGAAGAAATTGTCAAGTATAAAAAATGTCATAAAGCGACTTAAGTGAATTAAGAGAAGATAAAAATGTAAGGAGTTAAAGACTACAGAACTATAAGACTTACTTAAACAGCCAGTGGCATGCAGTTCAGCTACATTAAATGAAGGCAGCTCAATTAAAATTTACTTTGAATAGTAAATGAATTGGAATATTAAAATGGTATGCTTTCAATAGATAGTTATTCTGTTAAAGCAAAGGAAGCTTTTACTGTTATGTACAATGATTAATAAATAAATAGATAATTGCCTCCACCAAAACTTTGAACAAATAAATATTTAAAACAAACTCAATTAAATGTACTGCCACTCCTAGTAGCTTTTTTATGTATTATTAGGTCTTTAATTCTTGATTGCCTAATTTAAATCATGTTTCTGATTGTTTGAGACTTCATTTTGACCCAATGAGATCTAGCTGTTGACTCGTCTTAAAATTTGATGGCTAACAAGCGAACTAATTGATAGACCAAAAGTTGCTTTAAGTCAACCTTACTTTGGGGTTTTGCGTGAACACGTATCCGCTGCGTATACGTCACATATGCCTGGATTGTTTGTGAGTAGGTATGTAATAACTCTTTGTACTGTGCCAGAGAAACTATAAGTGCAATTGAAGTTCCTTGGCATAGCCTCAAGATTGCACCACTCGATGTCCTTTACGTTCTCGCAGTCTGCAGCTATGTGTATGTGTGTGAGTGTGTATACAGTGACAAGACGTCGTGGAGGACTCAGTCAGAGTCAGAGTCAGAGTCAGAACTGAGTTGAGTTGAGCTGCCTGACAAAAACTTGCTGCAATTTTCGACTTGACTGCCAAGGAGTTGAACTTGCACTCCTGCTCGTTGTCCTTGTCGTCGACAAGTTATTTTATTGATAAACTTTTTGTGGAGAAGCTGGCAGAAATGCGCATTGGCTAGGGGAATCAAGGGGAAAGTGTAGGCGGAGTGTGTGGTGGGGGATTCTTTGACGGTTGCTCTACGCGAGCTGCGAGCTGTCTTCACATTGTTTGGCTTAAATGGCATTAAATCCTTTTAATGCTGGGTGCCGGCGACGAGGGAGGGAACAACCAACTTGCAGGCACTTTGGGGAAATCAATTGTGCTGATTGTCCTGCAATTGAGCTGCCTCGACTGACTCGACAGCTGGCCAAGGGATTGTCATTGGAATCGCAGCTAGTTGTATCCATTTTTTGGCTCTTTTCTTTTGTTCCTTTTATGCTTTTTTTGCTGCTGCTTGATTTTGTCTTTAGCTGAGTATTTATTTTAGCTATGCGACGGCACTTGGCACTTTTTTATTATTTTATTTGTCATTGATACTGGCTCCATTGAAACGATTCTAAGCCATTATCCGCGTCCAGGCCAGTTGAAAGACTTGCAGTGTGTTGTTTAAAGGCAAATATCGGCAAACTGTTGCTGGCATGCCAACACGAGGCAGGTGAACGTCAATCCAACTCCGGCTCAGAATCCAAATGCGAATGTGAATGCGATTGTGACGGCGAGTTGCTTTATTATCCTGGTAAGAAGAGTGAGAAAAAGACGTTGCCAGGACATCGCTGTAACTGCAGCAATGTGGCGTCGTGCTGGCATCTTTGGCATACCTTGCCACGTTTATTGCCACTTTCAAGTTGCATGAAATTAAACCCACTTTTACGAGCAGCTATGTGAGGCCTCCGACTCAATATTCGTGCAAGCCTTACAACCTTGCAGCTTAAATCTTAAAGACATTTTCTACTCTCTGCTCAGTCTTTTAATTATGCAAATGTGCGGCTGGCGCTGCATTGAGGGTTATTAATTGCGAGTGCAGCAAGTGCGGCTCAAGGATTTCTACTTAAAGGCTCGGTTTGGTCGTCTGATGAGTCATGCCCATTAGAGGCGGTCACAATCCCCGCCGACATTGCCGTCGCCATTACAGTTGACTTTGCATTCGTATAAATACAAAAGACTCAAAAAGCGGCCAGAAACAAAAGCCAAAGTGGCCAAAACCTCCGCAGCCAGAGAATCTTTTAGTGCTATCTGAAAAGCGGCTCTAGTGCGGTCACGTCGCCTTTTTGCACTCGGTTGATAAGGAAAGCGCTTAGAAAAGCGTGACCGCAGCAGTAGCTGCACTGGAAAAAAAATCAAAGGTTTTAAGCTAAAGACACTTTATTTTACTTAGACATTTATATATTACTTGGATTGGGAGTCGCTTATGATCAAACTGTTTAATTGGCGGGCTTTAATCATACTGTCTACTTATTTTTGAGACTTTTGCAATATAAAGTTCTATGCAAAGAAGGTGGAAACTGTTTTCATAAGTTTTGTAAATATTTTGTAGGCAGTATTTCAAAAGTATTTATAATTCACTTGTGTGGCATTAGCTTCAATGAACAACTTTAAAAAATATAAACAGTTATTTTTTTAACATATTTTCCGTTCTATCAGTGTAGTGAAGCTGTGGAAACGGGGGTGGAGCGTGTTTCTTGTCCAGGTGCAACCTGCCGCAAGATAAACTCGGTGTTGCAAGATGAAACAGAAGCGAAGAGTTAGAAGCAGAGGGAGAGGCAGAGGCAGAGGCAGAGAGAGGTTTAAGAAAGCGCAACTTTAGCAAATTTTTGTTTGTGCTGAAAAGTTTTTTACTTTTCTATTTTTTGCTGTTCTTTTCTCTCTTATTCACGCTGAATAAATCATGTTTGTTCTTGCCTTTTGTTTGGTGCTCTCTGTGATTTTTTAGTTGATTGTTTTGTCAGTCATAAAACAATTGCCGTTAAGTGTAGTTAACTGCACGTGCAACGTTTGCGGTTGCATGAACAGATTTAAGTCTCTTTCTTGTCTGTGGACTAAACTGTTGCATGCTTTTTGGTTGCCATTGTACTCAGATTTATGTGTAAATATTATATCCTAAGGCAGGCAGACTGACAGTTCAACATATAATCTACATACAACAAATATTTTACTATGACTTAACTATTTGCTATTCATTTAAACTACTAGCCAACTACAATGTTTGTTGTGGGCATTCCTTAAATATAATTACAAATATTCCAATCATTTTCTTTAAATATTTTTGGTTTGCAGAAATCAGAGAATTTATTGCTTGGATTTTCTAAAAATTTCATTTGTTTAAAATTTAATTTAATTTAAGAATTTAGTTTTCATGCACTCAAGCAGTAAATTTCTCAAACTGCACTGCTTTTCAATTTCATTCGTACTCAAACATGAGTGTTGTCGTTTTAAATGTCACAAAAAGACAGAACAATTATAAATATATTTGTATACACTTAGATTGATGTAAACATTTTATATGTGATTAAGGAATTGGAAGTTATGGTCTCAAAGATTTTTTTTTTTAAATATAATTTAATTTTAATTTAATGCAATTAGATTACCTGTTGTCTCATTTAAAAACATTTTTAAGCCGTAGTAACATTTAGCCTAGAATGTGCTAAATCGACAACATTGACACATACACGTACACACACATACTAATTCTTGTTGTACACTTTAAGCAGTTTGTTCTGATTTATGCCACAAATTGCACACACAACTTGCAAGTGTAGACTACTTTTTGGCATCTTGTCTGGCTAATAAGCCAGACTTTTGGCCACACACATACACATATACAGCGGCAAACACACACACTCATTTTAGCCTTTTAATTGCCTTTAATTTTCAACACCAGCAGCCACAGCACGTAGTCAGTCTCTAGTCTTTAGTCTTGGCCATTGTTTTGGCGCTTAAGGCCTTTACGGCTGACTGTCAGTCGAGTGTGCTAAAGTCAACATAATACCACCATATAGACATAGACAGTCACACTCGCACACACACACACACACACCCATTGACATCCAAATGGTTGGCAAGAAAACGGATCTTCGACGTGGCCGTAAACGTAACGCGCTTCTTGACGCTGCTCAAATATTTACATTCCATTTAGGCGTCGGGTTGTCTAGGCCAACTCGGGCTGTTACTGCCAACAGTTAGTACCGAAAGCGACTGTTGACTGAAGCACTTCATCTTCATTTCACAGTTATTTTCAACTTCATTTGCGTGGTAAATAGGTGAACAAATACGCTCACCCAACCGTGTACAGCCCCCAAGAGCCCTTCTCTTACACCCCGACTCCTTTGTCTGTCTTCTACTCTCCTGACTCTTGTGGATTTGAGGGATTCGGGTTTTGGGTTGAGTTTTCGGGTTGTCTTTCGGGCAGCACGCCGTCTTGGCATTAATATTTTCCTTGGTAACTGTGTCACGGTGTCGTTTAACTTATTAGCCTGGCCAGCTCTGTGGCCTATTTGCATTAGCTTTCAAGTTTTTGCTGCTTTTCAGTACTCTACACAAGAGGAACTTGTGTACTTTTCAATTGTTTTTGCCAACAACAAAGCATGATAGAATAAAATGCAAGAAAATTTAACATATGTGCAGCGATTTTATTTTAGCTTAATCTTTTGGAATTCCTACTCTTAAGTTTTATATAAATTAATTCTTTGGCGAAATCATTAAAGTCAGTTTGGGAATATTCGATGGTACCTATTGCCATTTTCCCTATCGTTTATTCTTAAGATGCTTTTCATAATCCCTGTTCATTTAAAATTTAGCTGTTGAAGGGTACACTTAAATTATTACCACAAGAAAATTGAAAACCCATGAATTGTACATGTCTAGAGTAAATATTGCATGCTGTTTACATTATGTGGATCGAACTAGGTAGTTATTAAATCAATTTCGGAAGTAGAATAGTGATTATTTAAAAATTAGTCATAGATTTTATTCCAGAAAATGTATGGGATGCCATAATATTGAGCCAACGGAATGTATATTTTAAATTTATTTTGACTCCTTTTTTTAATATTTATAAAAATGTGCAAGCTTACACTCGTCAAATTATCTTTCTTTAACGGTTAATAAATTAAATACATTAAAATAAATATAAAAAAAGCGGGTGGGAAAAAGTACAACAAAAATAGTGAGATACGAAATGATTTGTTTGCTTTCACGATAGTGTATGAAATAGTTGATGTGCTTATGCATTAGTTATGCATAACTTCGCTGATAGGGTTGACAAGTCGAGCACAAAAAATGTTGGTTAAGAGCACAAAATTTTGTTTGCTGCGCGAAGATGCAGCGCAGATTAAATAATTCATTAAGGAAACTTACAGAGTGCCGTTGCCACCCACTTACCCATTTTACTTCCGACCTGCTGCGACGCTTAACCCTTAGCCCTTAGCACTTCAGCCTTCATGCTCAACCTCTAGCCCTTAACCCGCGTTGTCATCAGCGTCATCGCCTTGTAGATGTTTTGATAAGCTTGGGTAATTAAGCGCTGAGTGTTGGCGTTAGCTTTTGGCGTTTGGTTGACATGGCCGTAAAATATACCCGTTACTGGGTAAAGTTTTAGAGCGCGCATAGACGACATGAATTTAAATAGAAATTAAACTAAAATGAGTAAGTAAAGAAGCAGCGGCCAGAACAACAACTACAACTACAACATTTAGCGCTTAAATTGTGCAACCAATTTGGCTTTTGGGCTCGAGCCTCGGTTGGGATATTGCAAATATTAAATACAATTTAATAGCAGCGCGAAATTGGCGCAGCTTGTAAACAAGCCAAGGCAACAGGCTAACTGAAAACAGCCAACAGCAATTAAAACTGAGTACGAGTCTGCGAGTGTGCGTACACACACACACACACACACACACACACTATTTGTAGTGTGTTATGCATTGTTGTGTGTGAGTGTGTGTGTGAGGCACTTCATATGCATGACAATGTCATGGCAACTTGTAAGCAGCCACGCCCAGTCACCACCGCCTCTCTACTTTTCCACTGTTGCAACACCAGATTTATTGCAGGAAAACAGGCGTTTCGCTTGTGAGTGTGTGGCAAGCAGTGTTGCCACAATAATATAGGCTAGAAAATCGGATAGATTCGAATATTTCAAAATATGCAGGGTTTTTACTAATTTATATATTTACAAGTTTATTAAATGATTAAATATGAACGATTAATTAAAAAAAAAGTATTATTAAATTAATTATGCTCTTGGAATGGCTTCATCTTTTGCTGCTTAAAACAGATTTAATTTTTAGCTCATTTCTTGCCAACTATATAGTCACTAGTTAAAATTAGCTAAATTGTCAACACTGGTGGCCAGTGTATGCATCCGGCAGTATTTTTTCTCAATATATTCGGAGATTGGCCATTGTTGGCCTTGGCTCGAAAGCTTTTTCCTTGTCGACGTTAAAACCACTGTAAGTAACTAAGTTGCAGTTGCAGTTTCAGTTGAAGTTGTTGTTGTTGTTGCTGTTGTTGTTATTGTTGCAGTTGTGTTGTAGTTGCAGTTGCAGTTGCATTGTTTGCGCTGCTTGTGGGATTGCTGTCGGCCTGTGTTTTCAATAACGATTCTCACAGCTTGTTGCATT
This sequence comes from Drosophila acutilabella, assembly GCA_035046005.1. Taxonomy (NCBI): domain Eukaryota; kingdom Metazoa; phylum Arthropoda; class Insecta; order Diptera; family Drosophilidae; genus Drosophila; species Drosophila acutilabella. The sequence continues at coordinate 502,711 of JAWNOK010000008.1, read as the reverse complement.
CCGTTTCGTTTGTTTGGCCCCTGCAACAACATACAACATACAAAATGTGATAAAGTTTCTTATCGCATTAAATATATACCTACGTATACATGTATTTTATATATACATTTCTGTAAGTCCCGTTGAATATTCAGATTTGCTTTTCTACTTTGACATCCGATTCGCCGATGGAATTCTCTTTAAAAAGAATAATACATTCACGGAAATTGTAAAGTTGAATCGGCTGTGAAATTTGGATACAGCTGCTTAAATTAACATATGAATTTAAATATGATAGTTAAGGTTTAACAATTATCGCATTGTTTTAAATTCTGCAACAATTCGCCACATTTTGTCAATGAATTTTCAATATTTATCTTTGAGATCTGATTGCATTTTTTGTTTAAAGTTGTCTGGTTACATTACATTTTTCAATGTCGAAAGTTACTTAATTTAAATCAAGTTAAAAATTGTTTGTAACGCTGATTAAGTTATAAAGCAAAAGCGCTGCATTGAAAGCTGAACCAGCTTAGGAATTGAACTCAAAGTGTTAACGAGTTCGAGACACCTGTCGTAAGGCAAAACACTTAAAAGTCGGTGATGTATTCCACTGTGTGGTACGGGTATTGGCGAAGCATAGAATACCCTTTTCTCGATTGCATTAAATTGCCAACGTTGGACTTAAAAAAGCTGCCGCCACGAACACATTGACTACAAAATAAAACTTCACATTGATTTATTGCCGTGTTGGGACACTCTTTTCTCTCTCCCTCTTTCTCTATATTTCCCACTTCTTCTCCTTCTTGGTCTCCTACTCCAATTGCTCTCCGGTGCATGAATGTCACTGCTGAGCCAAATGGACAAGACAACGAACAGCGCATTGGCAAAAGGCAATGCCAAAAGCGAAGAACAACATATAACAACAGAAGCAGACACGGAAAATAGAAGGAAAGTATGAGAAAAAGGAAGAAAGCGAGAGAGAGGGAGAAGCATAAAACAGTATAGCAAAGAAATCAGCGCACGTTAGCAATTAATAATGACCAAAAGTAGTGGGAATAAACAGACAAAGTCCTCGGACGGACACAGACATTTGGCGGCAGGGACTAAAACCAACCTGAAAAAAGCAAAACTCTAGCTGAAAGTACAGTAAAGCACACCCAACTGTTATATACCCTGTGCCAAGAAAATGCCAATTGATTTACTGACAAAAGAGATCTGGCTGTAATCGCCGTAGTTCTCTCTAGCTAGCTGGCTGCTAGAACCAAGCAAAACTCGATCTTTTTTAAATATATAAATTTTAAACTGTCGTCAACTCTACATCAAAATAGTTGTTTATGGCTGTTACAATTCTAGGCAACCCTATTGCACACTGGGTACAAAAAGGGGAAAAATGAAGCAGAACAACAATGTGATATGGGCATAGAAAAGATTGCCGAAAAGGACACAGCTGCAGCCTGTCCAACCAATGTTAGTCGTGTCCAGTGACTTTAAATGCTAGACAGCATTTTGGTACTGAACTCACTAAAAATGCAATTTAAAATAATATGTATATAAATTAAAAGTATTTACTTAGGAGACACATTCAAATATAAATCCACATTCAAATATATTACATAAAAAAATATAAAAAAAAACATTAATAAAAAAAAGTTTTGTGGTAATTTTTGTTTTTTGTAAGCCTTATAAAATTTGGCTATTTATAGCTTTAATTAATTAAAAATCATTCTGTTTATTTATTAGTATTGAAATAGCTGATTATTCATTTAAATAGTACATTTATGGTTGCCAAAACTATGATATTTAAAATATGTTTATGTGTGATTTAAAAATGTGAACTTTAATTTTCGTTTTGCATTTAACAGACTACTAAACTTTAAATCTCCGTTAAAGCCATTTGGACAACATAGTGCTAGGGACAGTTGCATAATATAAAAATTAAATGCCACGTACGTATGCACACCCTCTCACACACACACACACACACACACACACACACACACACACACACATACACACGCACGCACATTGCGCTGTCATATGTAATTATTATTTTCTAAAAAGGCATTCAAAATAATATAATTTTAAAACGCACGCTAGCCGATGACGAGTCTGTGGACCAGGCGGCAATGGGTGAGGGTGAGTTGCAGCTGGAGCGGATGCGGACGAACAGAGCGGTCCAGCTGGCAAACAAATGGTCAACGGTCAATGGTCGTTGGTCAACTGGCGATGGTCAACGCGACTGATGCTTGGTAACAAATGTCGTTAAACTTGTTTGGGAATTAATTTATGTTACTCTGGTCGAAATCAATATGCTTGCAGCGTAAAGAAATCGCCAACTGGCTAAATAGCGGGTGAACAATTTGCCATTTCCTTTATTTTTGTCAGTGGACATGTGTGCTGCATTAACATTTTGCATATGTTTCGATTTACACACATATACATACACATTGCATATAGTCAACTAATCCTAATTTAAATGCTTTGCTCACATTACGAATACGCCGCGTGCGACACTTCGGTTTCCTTTTATTTGTGAGCGTACGTTTTAATATGATCCAAATTTTAATTGTTGTGCGAAAATTAGCGAAATATACAAACGATTGCAACAAAAAAAAGAGCACAACAAAATCGTTTTGCATAACAAATTCAATTAAATATATAGTGCCAGTATTAAAACGTCATTAAGCATAATTGGGAATGGAAATTGCGTTAAAATAATATCAATTGGCGTACGCCAATAATTTACAATACCAAAATAAACTACATAAAAATAAAATCTACTTAATTGGATAACTCCAATAGTAACAGTGTAATCTCCTATTAAAAACCCTAAGCTGTATTGAAAAATAAGTACAATGTTTAACAAAGCCAAAAACATCCGATCTGACATCAAAGTGAACCATACATTTTATTTTAAATTTAAATTTATACTTATATGTTGATAATTTCTCCCTTTATAATTACACAAACTTAATAACAAGTAACAACTATATTATTAAAAAAAATTGGAGTTAATATGGCTTTTACTCCCAATATTGTTTGGAATTTAAGTTAGTATATTTTAATTCATTGACTTTATTTCATTAATTTATTTATTTATTCAACTATTTATAATGATCAATGCATATATGCATATTTCAAAATATTTCTTATATGTACAATATGATAAATCGAAGCATATTGTAAGTGTGTGTACGTGTGTAACTTTATGGTTGTAACAGTGTGTACATGTGGATGCCACAAATCTCTAAATTCCCACAATAGTTTTTAAAGGGTGAAACAAATTTATTTGCGCGCTGCAACAAATTATTGCTCAAAGTTTTAGCGCCAACAAGTTAAATCAAATATATGGCATGTACACTCCTTGTTGTTGTTTCTAGACCCCGTACTTTGAAAGGGCTGAGGGGTCAATTAGGTTCGTCGGAAACAATTTAGTCGGGATTGAATCACAACATTAATAAGTATATTTCCGCTAAATTCGTATCTTAAACAAAGTTTTGCTTCTTCAGACAACTAAAATTTAACTAAGCTTTGTAGTTTGTATAAATACTTAAAAAGCTCTTAAAATTATTACTTGAAAAAATTACGGGATCTTTAATAGTCGGTTAGCTGGAAGGCAGACTTTCCTACTAGTTACATTTGTTGTAATTGCTGTCATTAAACTAGTTGCCGTTGTTGTTGCATTGGCAACACCAAGTTTAACAGCAATTAAAATCTCCAAAAAGAAATAAATGAACAACTATAACAACAACAACAACAGCAACAGGGCTGCTCATCTTAAGTTGCTCTGTTTAACAAACAAAAACAACAACAGATGCCAAAAACAACGACAAAGTGTAAGAGTCATAGCTAGGACAACAACCCGTGAAACTTTGCTAACATTTCGTTGGGCGTTCAAAAATTTGTTCGCTTCCCAAAGTAATAAAAATTTTTCAGCACGCGAAATCGGTATACACTGATAAAAAATAGTAGCTCAAAGTGCAGTGGTAGTTACATAAAATAATGTCAAGCACATAATGAGAGTATTTCTTAGATATCACATGTTATACAAAGTTTTCCATTCAATTGATTGCACTTTTATGAAAACGTTATTCAAATCTAAACAATTTTGTGGAAAATTTTGGTATATATGTGCCAATTAACCAAATAGTTGTCTACATTACTTACTTATTTCTGATTATTGATTGATTATATATGGCACACTTATTTGAACTTAATAAAATCGACATTTTAATTAAACGAGCATTCCTAGTGTATTGACAGTGCATTTCAACATTTTAACATCATTCTCATTAATCAAAATCACAATGAAATTTCCAAATATTTTACTGACTTATTCAAAGTATGAGAAACAGACGCTAGAATTCTGTTTATATTGTGAGTATATATACAAAAACAAAAACAATTTTATAAAATTATTTTATTATTATGATCTACAAATGTGTATAGTTTATAATTTTTATCAGTGTTGGGAGTTGAATTAGAGCTGGGAGTGACGACTGCAACACACTGTATGTGTTTCGGTGTGTGTGTGTGTGTGTGTGTGTGTGTGTGTGTGTGTGTTTGATAGTGTGTGTAGAACGTAAATCGTTGTAATAGAAACATTGCATTTTATTGCATTTGTTCTCGTTTCTGGCTTTCTGCCTTTACTTGCTTCGCTTCGCGTCGTTTTGTTTTGTTTTCTTTTCGTTCTCCGCCTTTTTTCGGCCAATAACATACATAGAACTGATAAATGGCCAAAACGGCTTTGTGTCGATGTCTTGCTGCCAGCTGTGTCAGCCGGCTAACTGTCCATATTTGTCTTTGGACCAAGAAGCTGCACAAATGGCCAATGAAGACTTGACAAAAACACAAAAATAACACACACTTTTCAATTTGTGCTAAAAGCGTTGACCAACTTAGAAAATCCATGTTCCACTCTAAGCTAAAGCCAGTAGTTACCAGCTATCAGTTAGCTGTTCCCAGTTTCAGATTCATATGTGGTAAGCAGTCACGCTGCACATGCAACTTCATTACCTGCCGCGGTTGAACACAAATGAATGGAAGCTCTCAGTTCTTATAAATGATGCTGAATTTACCGCGTTATATTTTAGCCAGGCAGCTGCAGTGTTTTGTCTTTGCCTTCGGCTTTGGCTTGACATTTTGAAGCTTGCTGTGTGAAAAAGAAACACACACTTTAATTAACTTAAGTACAGAGCTTCGGGCCATCTTTGAATCGAGCCAGCTACCAAAAAGCCAACGTTCGGGCCAAGATGAATAATGCAGTGGACACATTTGCATTGCATTTGCAGCTGGAGGCTGAACTGACCACATTCAAGGGGACAGCAGCCAAGGAAAACACATTTGTTTTAGCTGATAATGGCACGGACTTAAGGGTGTGTCATGCAGCAGAAAAAATGTAACACAGGACAAGCTTTTTATATAATTTCAATAAAAAATTGTATGGGCTCGCTAGAATATATAAACAAGTAAGAAAGGCAAGAATCGATCTAACTGTATAAGACCCCGTACTCGTTGGGAGCTCCTATGTGAGCTGTAGGATAAAGTTTTACGATTCAATTTAATCTTGGTAAGGACGGTAACAGTTCTCATATACACATTATATGTGAGTTTGGTTGCGATCGCTGAGCTAATACAACATGTCTTTATTGAATTGTACTATTTTCAACCGATTTATCCTATGGGAGCTATAAGCTATAATTGTCCGATTCGGATTAAACTTGAGAAGAATTAAAATGTTACCAAACACGTACTAAATTTGGTCCTGATAGCTCTAGTCGTATTCAAGTAATAGTGATGGAAAATGTAGTTTAGAATAAATAAATTTAATGGCACAAACGGAAACGCCTCCTTCTTCTTGTTACGCAGATTTGGCTTCTGATAAACCTTATAGACCCCTCTTATATTTTTTAGAATACGTGGTCAAAAATATAAGATAGTTGAAATTATTAACATGGACATCAATATCACATGTTTTTTTTAATGTATTTTTTGACTGCATTTAAAATGTTAAAAGCTAATCACCTGCATAATTCATAGCCAAACTTAACATTGTAATTTAAGCCACCGCGCAGGGAATTCAACGCATAGATTTGTCTACAACACTAAGCCGCTTTGAGTGCATTTAATCAGTTGTATATTTCTTTTTGAAATAGTGTGTAATACAAATATTTTTAGACAGCATCATCAGTACTAAAAATGGTCATTTCAATGAACGCAAACACATACGGACAAACGTTTACTCAAATATGTTTTCAGATTTAATGCTGTATACTGTTTAGTAAAATGGTGAACAGTCAACCTGTGAAAAACATTGTCCCAACCATTTTCCCTTTCAAATATTGGCGAATACGTATAGATTAAAACAGATTACTTCCGAATTATTTGATAATATCCATGGACAATGGACGTCGCTAAACACAAAAAAATTAAAAATTTAGTTCGCATTGAACGTTATCAATGTTTCGAATTAATTTCCTTTGGCATGACTGTAGAATTTTCCCATTGCTAGGGACTTTTTTCACTTTATTTTTATCATATCCATATTTTTTTTCGTCTTGTTTTTAGGTTTTTCCAAATTTGTGTTGCAGTCGCCGTGACATGGATAATATGTCAACTTTGTGTTGACCTTACACTACGAATTTTGATGAAAGTTTGGAGTCTAAAGAAACGGAAAGCCATATAATACTTGGCTGTTTAAAAATAGTTTTTTTTTTTTTACTATCAGACTAGATTTAAGCAAAGTGTGTATTTAACAAGAGTAATAAGTATTTCTCTTAAAGAATTATTTCTTTGTTAAAGTTAAAAATCGGAAATTAATTATTTTCATATACAAATATTTTTGTAGAAGCGGCAATTCAGACTGCTGCTAGAAATGCTACCAATTTAAATATTATTCAACTGTCGCATATAGAGAAAGAATGACGGAAAGTGAACATGAAAGAGATCGGCATTTTGGGAAAGACGAAAAAACAAGTAAGGAAAGTACAGTCGAGCAAACCCGACCGTAAAATACTCTCTGCATTTTTTTCCGAATTAAATTATTAAAATCGGTCTAGAGATATTACAATGTGTAGTACTTGCATTAAAACACGTTGAAACAAAAACAATCTATGAATAATCACACATACATCTGTTTGTCTGTATGCGAATACACATACGAAAGACAATATATGATGCATATACATGTATGTATGTATGTGTGTATTCAGCGAGGCCAGCGACTGCGGGCAGCGCTGCCGCCACGCAGGCAGCGAAAACATTCGAACATGTGCTTGTATGTTTCTGTCTCGCTTGCACTCATACATGATATTGCATTTGGTTATCAATATTGTAACGCTTCTAGTTTTCTTGTTTATAGTGCGATTTCTATGCGCCTTTCAGGATAGTTTGATATAGTTAGTCTCCACACAAATTATAATTTACAATACTGTACCATATTGACAAATGCCTAAAAACGGAGCGAAAGTTGAGAATTACTTTTATTAATTGTGGAAAAGGGGTGTGGCAGCCCAAAACTTAAAATGTCAAAGCATTTAGGCTGTCGCTAGAAAGCTCCATACCAAAATTGGTGACCCTAGGTGCCATAGTTACTGAGATATTCGCCGAAAACACCGACTTTTTCCGAGGTGTGTCTAGATTTTTGTCCATTGTTGGTGAAAGGGGCGTGGCATCGAAAAAAAAAAGATACTTGTATTGACTGACTAAATATGTGGTCGATTGAGACCAAGCTCAAACTTGTAGCTCTTACCATCTGTGAAATCGGTTTGTTCATACGGACAGGCAGACAGACAGACGGACAGACGGACATGGATACATCGACTCGGCTTGTGATGCTGATCAAGAATATATATACTTTATGGGGTCTGCCACGCCTTCTTCTGTCTGTTACATACATTTGCACAAACCCAATATACTCTTGCAGAGAGTATAAAAACAAAATAAAACCGTCGTAGACAAAAGTATTTGCATGCACTTTGGGGTGCACTTGACAGAGGCAACTACAGCACCGAAAGTAGCAACTGTGGGAGCAGCAGCTGCACTGGAAACAGCAACAGCAGCAACACCAACGGCGGCTCACATTCAGTATGCAACAACTATGACTGGAGTCCGCCTGACATTTGGAATCGTTATCTCCAGAGGCCGACTAAAATTGAAGACTTAAAGTGTTGCATAAAACAAGGTGCAAATCTGGGGGGAGAAGGCAGAACTGCCCATTGGACTCAGGGAATTGGGGCAGGGACAAAGTTAACTGCAAAGTTTATGGTGCACACCTTTGCGTCTGTGAATCTGTCAGCAATTTGCTGCTGAATTTGTCAAGCAAAGTCAAGAAAAATTAGAAAAAATTATGACTTCCGCAATTGTTGGCGAACAAAGGATCAGAAACTAATGTAACCAAAAGCCAGGCAACTGTTGCTTTTAAACACACAGACACTGAAAGAATAAAAGGGATAGAAAGTAGAAAAGAAAGGGGACAGGGACACACGCACACACACACACACACACACTTTCGCACGTTGCAAAGTTTTCAAATAGAAAATGTTTAATTTCCCCAAAGACAACGTCGATGCGGCTGCTTCTGCTGGCATTGCCAAAAACGCAGCGTTTTCAAGCCAAGCTAAGAAAACTTTCTTTATACTTCACAGTGTGTATATGTGTATAAGGGAGTATCTGAATATGTGTGTGTGTGTCTGAGTATAAGTGTGGGCGATTGTCCAAGTCTCCGACGTTGCTGCAACAGTGCAAGCGAAAAGTTTTCGGCTTTTCGACACAAGTTGTTGGTGTGCGCGTTCGCCTTAGCGTCAAAGTCGAACTTGTTAGTTTGCCATCGCGTTGAAAATTATATTATTTTCGAACTTTTCAAATGTCGCCAGAGAGTCCAAAAATTCTGCTTCAACATCAGTGACAAATTGTTGCCAAACTGTGTGTTTCTGTGTGTGTTTATGGTGTGTGTATTAATTAAACGCATATTTCTAATGAAGTATACAAGCTGTTTATAAATATTTAAAAAGCAGTTAAAGAAGTATTCAACAGAGTGTGAAAACTTGAATACCTTTTTAAACTTTTTAAACTTTAACTTAGATTTAAAGCTTAAAATATAGTCACGATTAAGTCGAGTTAAAAAAGGAAAATTGAGTCGATATAAAGAAAAGGCGAAGTGTTTTGGAGCAATCTAAATGTTCTTCAGACCAAGTAATATTAATTCATAACCTTATGCTAATTCCTGGAAAATCAGTCAATTCAAGTCAGTATCGACTCCATATTTAGTCTGTCAATTTATAAATCTTTTTTTTTTTTTTTGATGACTCAATCATACATATAGTTTAATATAATCAACTCAACTTTACTTTCTTGTCACAAATGCAAATTTGGGAAACCGGCTTCCATAAAGAACAACTACTTTTATTGTAAATAGTAAATTATTGCGTTGAAGCCTATATTAGGTTAAAATTATGATTTAATTGAAAATCATCTTGGTTTTTTATACAAATTTGTACTCTTTTCATTTGCTACATATAAATGTATATAGTAGTGAGTTGAATGTTAAATGTTGATCATCAGATCAAGTACTGGCGGTGTCAGCGTTGTATGTCAATGGCGACGCTCAGATTATGCGATCCGTTTGCGATCCCAATTAATTGTTACGCTGTTGATATTTAATGCTTAAGCTTTGTAACAAAGTGTTATAGTGTGTAATCAACATATTGGACATGCTATCAAATATAAAATGTATTTCCAAATGAAGAGAAATAAATAGAAATACGTAAAAGTAGTGAAGAAGTTTCTTAACAAGCTAACAATTATATCCAAGAGATTGTCATTTAGTACTTAAGTTAATCAAGGGATATATATGTTTAGGTTAGTTTCGAATTTAATATTTCAGGGCAAAGCTCCAAAGAACCCAAATAAGCCAAACATTTTGTTGAGCTCTAAAGCATTTTGATTGTCCGTCATCATATTCACTTTGATATTTTGCTTTCAATTTCAAGTCACTTGGGGAGATTAAATGGCCAACCTGCTGCTGCTGATGCTTGTGGTTTGATGGGCGTGGCACGACAAATGGACAGCTAACCAGCAGTGGGAATAGGAGATGTGGAATGGAGTTATGGGGAAAGAGGGGGCTAAATTCATGTCTGACTTGGCAAACGATTGAAAGGGCAACGAAACTGGCAAACTGGAGTGCAAGCGGCTTTGTCAGCTGTTGGCCATATGCATTGCGTACATGATAATCACGTTTTGGTTGTGTGCCTGCATCGACTTGTTGTTGTATGGGTTGCATTTGCATTTGGGGCCTACTATGGCATACCGTGGTGTGGTTTATAGCAACATCTTGTCCAATTTATTACCACTTTCATTTGGTAGCATAATAGGCAATGTCCATTCACTCACCCTGACTCTCTCGCTCTCTCTCTCTCTCTCCCTCACTCTCAAACGCAGACACAAACTAATACACACACACACACATGTACACACTTAGGCATTTGTGGTAAATGTGCATATCTATAACACGTTGCACTCAAAAATACTAAAACTGACTAACTTTGGGTCGCAGATTGTAGTTTTGGTTCGTCTGCTTCATTTCTGCTTCATCAGTTACATGTTTTGAATAATTGAAGCGTATTTAGAACTCATGCTGCCGACCAGAAATGCTTGCCATTTTTTCATCTCCGAACAAGTTATTAAACTATTACTTAGGCTATTAAAGCCATTCCAATGTCTACAAATTCCTCCAATGGCTGCCAAAGTGCAATTTTGAGTACTTCTCGGCTCAATCCAAAGTTTATCCGACATCTTCTTCGGGTTGCTGATTTTGCCAAAAACTGCAATTATTGCATATTAAGGGTGTTGCATTAGCATATATGCCACTGGTAGTTTGTGGGTGCGGTTTGGTAGTCTGGTAGTGTGGCAAGTTCAACAGCCTGCTCATAAATTGCGTATACGCCTGTGCTGAAAATGCCATTTTTGCTGCATATCCCTAGGCACACTTAGAACGTCATCATTGCCGCCTTTTGATTCAGCCAGCAAGCGAAAAACGTCACACTCCCAGCTAAAACTAGAGGACAGATTTGCTTTTTTGTTGAAGTGCCGCTGAAAGTAGCACCGACTTATATATACTCGTCAACTACAGCATATTTTTGAAAATTCTGGTTTTGAACGTACCTCCGTGTTGTTTATATGGTTAAGCAGCAATCCCTTTTCAATTTCTCATAATATGTCTTTTACTTCACTTTAAATCATTTGATAATTCACTTAGGGCGGAATTAGGAGGATATTACACTCAACCTCTTTCATATAGAATCCGAGAAAATTCGAATTATTTTACGTCCTTAATCACTTATATTGGTTATCTTTTATATTGTGTAGTTGTTACTTTAAATTTCTCAGACAAAACTAACAAAATTAAACAATTTAAGCCTGTTTTGTGGGTTGAACAGAGAAACACCACATAAAATTTAATTTGCTTAGAATAATACACCCGTTTAACAATGTTCTGAGAGCGGGTAGAACAACTCTCGAGTGTTGGACGCGGCACTTTGAGGGGCTTGTCCCATGGTTGTTGCAAAATCTGGTGGCTTTGTGTTCGTCTTTTGTGGCTGTTTGCTGTTTGTTTGCTTGTTTGTTTGTTTGTTTGTTGGCAACAACAACGACAGCACTTGAACACTGCCACCAACTGAACGCAGCTGTGAGTTTTAATTGCAGTGAAAACAAAATGCTAAACACTTGTTGGCTGCCCCGTAAAGTCCCGTGGATCCCCGCGGGCTACTTTCCCGACTCGTTCTCGGCGAGGTGTCAAAGCTGTGACGCCTACTTCTCCACCGACTCATAGTGCTCCTCCTCGTACTCATCTTTATCCTCTTTGCTGTGGTAGTTGCTTTGATTGTACCATATCTAAAGGCAGTTTCAGTTGTTTTCAAGTGTCCGCCGTTTGCTTTGATCGCTGCCAACATTTTACGACAACTTCTGTTTCAGTATCAGTTTTCCACGCGCTGCAAGAGGAAAGATCTATTTCAATTAAATTCGAATTCAGATCTCAAAAGTGCCATCCGAATGTCGGCATCGCCAGTGCGGGGAAACATGAATCCGAAATTCTATTGATTGAATGCAATTTCAATGAATGCAAGCTCTTTTAGTTTACTTTGTTTTGGCAAGAAAATTAACAAGTGGAAATATGGGAGTTACGATTGCTTTTCAAGTGGCCCTGAATAAAATGTAAAAATACAAAAGTTGACTAAAAATATAAAAGATTCTGATTCACGTTAGTGTGCTCCAACAAACAGATATTCAGTCTGTGATTGCTTAAAAATTGTCTGTGACGTAAACCTGTAAGTCTTTAACTTTCTTAATATTTATTAACTTTTTGATATGTTTGCCATAGGTACTGGTATGGGGTTTTATACAGCAGTCATGCTTTCCGCAATTGCAGTTACAATAGTTTTAAGGAATGAAAATCGTATGGTGATTAGTTTAACTAAGGCTTAAGTAATTTTCTATTCTTAACAATTACCAAATTTAGTTGTATAGCCAAGAATCGACAATAATCGTATGGCAAGTATCTAATTAACTTTGATTTGAACACAATTCAAAAACAACCAAGTCCTAATTCCAGCAACAACAATGCCATTATACTCCATACGCCCCGTTGGGCAACTGTGAAACTGACAATTGATGCTGTTAGTATTATTGCTGCTGTAGATGTTGGCACTGCAGCTCGCGATGTTCCTGTTTGCAATACTGTGATGCTGTAATACTTCCTCTTCTTCAATGATAGTCGAGACTAACAAACTTAACGAAACTTTCCAAAAAAAAACTTTTTCTTGTCACTGTTGTTAAAGTTGCTTGTTGTTGGTTGTTCGTTGCTCGAGTTTTGCTGATTGGTGTGGCATGTGATACGATTTTTATGTAAAATATAATTGCAGATTAGTCGCAGCGGAAATGTGAAATAAAACAAAGAGAAAACGATAAAAAAACAAAGCAAAGCAAACAGCAGAAATTGTAATCGTTTTGTTGCCGCTTAAAGGGGATTAAAAGAGTCCGGATTACACTGCCAGACTGGAAAGGGATGGGGATACAAAAGAGGGCAACGAATGCGGCTGTAGGTGTAAAAAAAGGAGATTGTTGTAGCACTCGACACTAGGCCAATTCGTTCATTCATTTATTCATTCGTGGAACTTACTGCATCAATTTGCTGCAACTCGAGTTGTTTTCGGGTATTCATATTGCAGGCTTTTAGCACTCGTATTCCATTTACCATTTACAATTTGCCACAAAGATATTTGCAATTAATTGAAAGCCAAAGGAAACCCATAAAATAGAAATGAATAAAAATACCTTTTTGAGTTTAAGAGAGACAATAACAACAACAAAGTTCTTTGCCACAAGTATGCATGAGAGCTACAAATAGCTTTTGGAGCAAGCAATATGGCCGCACATAGCTCAAGCTGTTACCAAAAACTCCAACCAAGCCAAAAATATGACTTCAAATTAACAGACACATTCACAGTCACACACACATTCACTCAATCAACCAGTCAGTCAGAGCATCATTCAGTATAGAATGGCAATGCGTTTCGCCTATTTGCACAACAAATGAAGTTGAAAATGGCTTGGCCAAGTACAAGTATGTTGGCTTCTCGCTCAGCCCCATTTCCCATTTCCCCTCCCACCCTCGACATCCTGTGTATGTGCTGGCCACTTTAAATGGAACGTAAATATTTGAGCTGCATTGGCAGCAACGCCGAGGTCAGTTGCAACCTCTCTCTCGTTCTCTCACCTGCTTTCAGCTGACCTGACCTCAGACCAACTGTCCTCTCACCTCAGCAAGTGGTAATCGTCACAGTCTCCCTCAACTTCACTCAACTCATCGCTCATATTGATTTGCTCAATTCAATTGGCAGTCCAAATTGCAAATGGCTTCAACTTCTCATAGTTACTGCTACTAAAATTCCATTTAAGTTCCCCTTTGACGTTTATGCATTTAAATGCACTTGTCAGTCCGAGCTTTGTGTTTCTCTGTTTGCTCCTCCAAACTGTTTAGTCTCTGAATGATCGACCAAATAATAACGGAAGAGAGCTGTTTCTTACTATGTTCTGCAAGATTTTAATTAAGAATTCAATCGCTTCTTAATGCAGCTAGTTTTTTAGTTGGTATTACATTTTATACCATCGACTATGATATACCCAATACAACAAATGTGTCTTTGGACGAGCAGCATTTGGATTCCTTATTTAAGGTTTAGAACTTGAATCTATCTCAAACAAACTAAGAAAATGATCGTTCTGTATAAAGATGTTAAACGTGCTCTGTAAATACCCAGGCTTGATACACTGTCAGATTTCCGAGACAAAAAGTTTCTGAGTTTTAAAAGATTTAAATTTTTTTAAAACTTATTTTCAGGATTCAAATTGTAATTCAAATTCAAATTGAATTGCTCTAACTTGACTAATAGCCTTATCAAATACAAATTAAGTAGTCCGAATGCAACTGTTTTCCAAACTATTAAACTGGATTCAGTAAGTGCATCTCTATGCCTATATCAATTATATTCCATAGGTGTCCTTGGGCATTTTCCTTGTATCTGGCTTGTAAATAACTTGCTTTTCGATTTAACCCCAGGGCCGCTAGTTGTCAGTTGTCGGTCAACAGTTGCTGTAGGCTTTAATGAACGGGACTACATAAACATAAATTATGGGGAAAACTTCGGTCTCGGTTGCCTCACGGCTTATGTTCACATATTTGCGCAACATACTTCTGGGCGCCATTCGCGAATAGTTGTGCAGAAAGGGGATGCATACTTTTCGGCAGGCAGGATTCCCTTCTCTTCGCCTTGAAATTCTCTATCCGCTATTTTTGTGGCACACGTTGCAGTAAAAAGCTTCTTTGGTTTCGTTAATTTATTTTCATTTTATTGTTTTTACTTTTCATGTGTATGTGTGTTTGTATTTTGCTCATTTGTGAAGTGTGCGTGTGTGTGTGCGTGTATGTGTATGTGTACAATATTACTTAAATTAAAAGTTGCTCTTTAATCATAATATATTCACAGTTTTTATCATAACTTAAACTAAGGTAATGCCTTCATAATATATGTATGTATTTTTTTTGTTACTCTCATTTTGTTTTAAGTTAAATATATTTTATTATATTTACATTTTGGTGTCCTTAAATAAGTGCATTCTTTTTTTTTTAACGCTCAACTTTAGTATAAAGTTTTGAACTAACGTATAGATATTGCTAAATTAAGTATTCCATTTAAGAAACTATTCTCCAAACCCTTTTTAGAAATGCACTTTAAATTTTTTTCCGATATGTGTTTACTTTTTCTATGTTTAAATTTTAGAGTGTTTGTGTGATTAATCTTCGCTAAAATTAATGTAATAAAATTGCTTTTTAATACAACTTTAATCAAAGCAAATTACATTTGAGAAATTAAAATAGATATATAAATATGTATAATTTAAAGCCTAAGAACCATTGAAAGCCCTATTAACAAATATTATTGCACTTTAATTTATGTTTTATTGTTGAAAGTGCCACAAACTAACAACATTTGCTATGCTACAAAAGAAACATACAATAAACATACTCCCCTCCATAACGCACACTCCAGACTCCAGACTTCAGACTAACTAATTCTATGAAGACTTTTAACTTTCAACTTTCAACTCTGCGGCAACTGTACAGTTACATTCAAGTATTTACCTATTTGTATATGTATGTGTTTAATAATATGAATATGACTATATGCATTGTGGTACTTAACACACTTAACATCTAAGTATACTTTTTATCATGTCTCCTTCCCGTTCTTTAATCTAAATGAAGCCCGCCAAAGTATGCAACAAATAACATGCCTAAAAAATTGCCATAATAGTGTGTTTGACTTGTGAGTGGAAAAGGGATGGGGAGAGTGGGGAGGGAATGAAAGGGATTTAAAACTCGGAGTGTGCGTGATTTCTAGAAACCTTAACTATTGTTAATTTCATTTGTGTTTTTGTGTATTTTGGGTTGGCTTTGTGCGTAGAAAACTTAACTGATTTGTGTTGCTACTGTTGTTCGATGACAACCCTGTCCATCTACCTGACCAGCAGCAGTAGCAACCCTGCTAACAGTATTCCCAAACAATTTATCTTCAATACACCGGCTCCATCGCCATTTCCATCCCGACAAATTTCCGGATGTCGTGTGAAGTCCTCGCAATAAATCTGAAATGATATAAAACATAATACTCAATGAATTATTGAGAGCATGAATTAAGTATTTAAATGAAATGTGGTTAAACAAAATGAATAATTAAACATTAGCTTAATCTGTGGTTTAAGTGAATTCACACATACCTTGGTCAAGCTGTTGGCGTATTTATCTACCAATTCACGCGTAAATTTGGCGGCTTCATTGCCACAAATCTTCCTAGCTGCATCCTCTGAGCAGTCCACCAGCTCATTAATCGAACTATTGTGTAAAAAAGCAGAGAATTTGTTGATAAATTAAATTGAGTGAAGCATAACATAATTGTTGTAGTTTAAAAGAACATAAATAATTTGTAAGTTGTAACTTGAAAGCAAAATTAAAATATTTTATTCTTTTTGTTCCTTTGTGCTCGGAATTCAGACTCGAATTCAAGTTAGACCCCAAGCACTTCTTAAAGCGTCACTTTTGTTTAACAAATTTAGTCTATTTGTGCAAAAACTTTTGTCATTAAAATTTAAATGAATTTAGGCCAATTGCTGAATAAATTGTAATCCCGATTGAAGGCAAACAAGTTAACTATTTTATATTAACTATATATACGCACCACACGTAAAAAATGTTTAAAACAAGTTTATTAAATTAAACTTTATTTAAATTTTGAAAATTACCTGTATTTAAATTGAAGCTAAGACTTTGCAAACGTGTTTTTACAAGAGCATTATCAGATATTCAATGAACCGATAATCCGATAAACAGTGATTGGTGAGTTAATAAATTATGAAAACAAACAGAGGGAATGATGGAGCGAAGGAGAGGGAAATCGCGTAATGCAGTGATTAAAAAGATTTAAGCTTACCAGCAAATTGTTTTAATATTCTCATTGAGTGTGCCATTTTCTGGGTTCTCCTGATTCTTGTTGGGCTTCAGGAAGACCATTGTCTCCTTGTACCTATTGGCACACACCTCAAAGTCCTTTTTGGCCATTTCCGAGCATGGAGCGTGTTTTAGATACTCTGTCAATAACAAAGACTTAAGATCTTCTGACTTGAAATTAAGTGTGCTTTTGGCTGCACTCACCTTCTTGGAATTCACCCTTGTTACAAAGATCCCTGATGAACTGATTGGTGCCATGGTAGAGCTTATTAAACTGGTTCCTCTGCTGCAGATCCATGCAACGACGCGTGTAGCTCTGTATGCAGCGCACGCCCTTACGCAGCTCACTATAGAGGGAAAGAGTCATGAAGGGGAAAGAAGAGAAAAAGGGAGAGATGAAAGAATTCGCATTAGACATGGATAACAAACATGTTGGCGTTAATGCTGTTGTTTCAATTCAGCGTGCTACAACTTACTGACAAAGTTTCTCCAGTTCGTCCTTTTTGGCAGCACCAATCGAAAATTCCGAAGTTAAATGCAGCATTTCAAGTGGTTCGGCGCACTTGGTGAACTCCTCCTGGCCGCATTCCTCTGACCTTACGACCGCCATCAGGAGCGCTGTGTTTGGCACATTTTCATTGTGAAATTCGAGTACAAAAATGTAACAGCAGGAGCAGCGGCAGCAGCAGCAGCAGCAGGCACGGCAGCGGCATCAGCAAGAGCAGGAGCAGGAAAGGTGCAGGAACGGGATGCGAGAAAAGGAGACAAATAAACAAACTGGCAAACAAACAGTGGATAGTGCTCGAGTTGAAAGCTAAAAGGCAATCTGAGACTTGACGCCTCTCAGTCTCCCAATATCCCAATATCCCAGACTCCCACACTCTCTGTCGCCCTTTCTCCCATTCTAGCACTTCGCAATCTCATCGCTTTTGCAGCTGCAACACAAAGTTGCAAATGTGCGTCAGGGGTAATAAAGTTGGGCGTAAGTGAAATTGGCATTTCATAAATTTAAACTTTTCGGTTTTTCGTGGTAAACATTGCTACAGTTCATCTCTCTGTCTCTCTCTTTCTTTCTTGCTCTCCCCCTCTTTCCAACTCTTTTGCACAAGTGGCAGTTGACTGACTGACAAGTCTCACCTGATCGCCGGAGATAAGTGAGAAAGAAATAATGACAGAGAGAGAGAGGTAGAGAGAGAGAGAGTGAGAGACCCAAACGAACAATCTGACCTGATGTAAAGTTTACTGTTACAATGTCAAGTCTCATTTAGCACTCACCTGTCAACAGCAACGTTGTCGTCGTCTTCCAGCTCCAAAAATTTCGATGCATTTTGTTGCCCTTTACAATTTACAGTTCACAATTTGCAAATCGCTTTTGTTTATATACTTTATACTATATTGTATTTATTTTGTTTATTTTTCGATTTGCAATTTCACCTTTAACTTGCAGTTAACACTTCTCACACTTTTCGCCTTGCCGTAGTTCTAATGACTTCGAGTCGCTTGCACTTCCTCTCCCGCGTTGCCTCACTTTGGACGTCACAACACTACTAACGCAAATGGTAGAATAGAAGGGTGAAAGAGGGAGAGAAAGGAAGAGAGAAAGAGAGAGAAAATATAGTTTGAGTACTTATAAATCACGACAGAGTTATAACTGTGAACAGCAACTAATTGGTATTAATATGTCTCGAATGCAAAATAAATGGTGAGTGTCTTTAAGTGTACACTCTACCCAAGGCATTATAAGTTCACACAAGCGGCTTGGCGAGTTTCTTCAATACAACTTGGGTTGTATTTGATCAGTTGTATTTATTCTTATTCTTACTTCATTGCAACTATTTGCATGTTTAACGGCATATATAAATTAATTAATTGAGCGAAACTTTATCGATTTGAAAATACATATGTTATAATAATTAATTATTATATTAGGTTAGGTTAACTCACATAATAAATTGAGCATTTAATTGTCGACATTACAATTAATGAAGACATTCTACCATGATTGTCATTTTTAAAATAATTACTCATTATTTGAATCTTGCGTCAATTTAAAAATGAAACCAACCATATATTCTCTACTATATGTCAACAAATTCTATAAATATACAAAATTAGTCTACGAGAAGCAAAACAGAAGGCGTCAATGAGTTTGTTTTAATCTTATATGTGTTGTTGTTCTTTTCGCTAAAAGTTATTTTCATAAATTTCTTTTAAATGAGTTCAAAGTACATTGATCTCGATACATATATCCACTGTATTTGATTCCCTCAAATCTCAAAAATTTTATAAAATGCAGTAATATAATCACTGATTTAACTATTTAACAATGATTTTATGTTAATTCTAATACAATTTAATACTTGCAGTTTACAAAATCATGATTAAAGATTATTTTCTTACTGAAGTTTTAATATTATTCAGAACCCGCTTTTAATATGAATATTTCCTATGGTAATTATTCTTAGAAATCTGAAAGTTCAAATGAGATTTTTACGGCGCAGAAAAGCAATAAAATTTACTGTAAGATCGGTAGGAATAAATTTAAGAGACGTAGTAGTATAAGTCTCACATTTGAGGGTATTAATAAACTGTATTATAATTACGCAAAAATTAACAAACACTGGATAATATTTAAAGTCATTAGGAACGTTGCAGCAATTAAAAACAAATTATGATAATGATCAGATTGCGTTAAACGGAATGATTAATTTGTTTATAGGGTGTGGTGCCTAAATTTCAACGTTAATCATTAAACTTCAATTTTAATTATTTTGTGTATGAAAATACTTTCTGCTTAAATGACAAACCAGAAACGTTAGTTGACATGCCCCTTGCGAAATATACCCTACAATGCAGTCCGTTATGTGAAGTCGGGTAGGCGTGAGAATAAGCAAAAGAAATGAAAACACAAAACGAAGCAAACGAACAAAATAAAAGCGAATTTTGCTATTTGCTTCGGTTTTTGTGCCAAAATCATATTCTCTTTTTTTTGTCATTTGTTTTTACTTGTCTGATGCATAGCTGCAGGTATCTGTATGAATGTCTGTGTGTGTGTAAGAGAGTGGGTGGCTTCATATTTATTTATGTTATCTCGTTTAAAGCACTTTTAGTGTTCATAAATAAACAAAAGGCACATTTGCAATATCTTTTATTAGTTCTCGAAATGGGTTTTGTTTATTTTCAATTAATTGTTTACAAATATGAGAAAATATTGATATTGTTTTTGTTGACCGAGGTCAGTTATTACACATTTGTATGTCCAGTTTCATTAATAGACTCCACTGCCTAGAAGATTTTTATTTGTATGGCACAACTGATGGAAATTGCATACATTTAGATTTTAGATTACTTATTTCATGAAATTGTCAGTGGTCTGGAAAATGAGCGTTTGCATAAATTTGCATGTAAAAATGCGGAAATATATGCGTTGTACATTTGCAGTTGCAATTCACGTTTGCAATGATCATCAGCTGAATTTGAGTTCAATTGACGAAATGAAACAAACAAAACACTTAACGAAAAAAAAGTGCAATGAAACGAACAGCGACAAACGAAAGCTGCTAAGTAAAATTAATCAAAATGAAAACAAAATTGAGCGAGTTTTATTTTTAAGGCTGATCACTGATTGCACTACAGCGGCGGGCCTTGAAAGTGTAGGTCGGGGGGACGCTGGGCGGCGTTCGGGGCCGCACGTGAAGCCAAAGAGTGCAACGAGATAAAAGGAATGCAGTCGGACGAGCCTCTCGCCCAGTGCCATGCGATCTGTCTGTGTGCAGCCGGCATAAAAATCAGGTTTTTCTTTTGGTTACATTTGGTTTTATGTGTGCGTGTATGTTTTTGGCATTATTTAAAATGAAGTGAGTTAAGTAATTTATGCGATTAACTGTTTCTTGTTTGCGCATTTTCTACAACTTGTTAGCGTTTCACACCTGCGCGACGATCGTCCACGAATTCGGAAATTTCAAACACTTTCCAAGTTGTCAGCAACTGTCGAGACGCAAGCGCGCCGCGTTGTTTGTCGTGCGAGTAACCAAAGCGTACTGAAGAAGCAACAGCGACAGCAGCAGCAATAGACATACAAGCAGCAACATCAACTGCAGCAGCAGCAATAGCGGCAGCAGCAGCACTAGAAGGCGGCCGACCTCCACCCAAGCTCCGAGCTTCGTTGGCACACGAACCACTCTCGTTCGGCACTTGTCGTGAATGTTGCTGGCAACATTTTGTTGTGTTGCTGTAGAATGTTGCTAAGACCGAAACAACAGGTATTTGCATGTTTTTGTTGTTCTTTGTGTTGTTGGTTCGCCAGCTGCAGTCGATAACAAACAGCTGCAGCTTAAAAGCCCATTCAACAAAACAAAAATTTGATTTGCTATTGATATCAGTTTGTTGTGCACTTGATTTATTATAATCACTCGAACGACTATTGATAATAGCCAAAGATTTTTTTTATTAATTAATTAAATAAGCCAAAGCTATTGAATTTCCTGTTAAAGTGATAAGATTCAGTCGTCGGCTATCTAACTTGCTGATGGCCTCGTCAATAAGCCAATAAGCCTAAGACAATTGTTGCCAATAATTTCATTTAGCTTTGTTAAATACGTATGTATTTGTTATTTATATTTGCGTAACACAAACAGCAACAAATAACAAAAGCAACAAACAAGTGACAACGGCGTCACTTCAAATCAAGTGTCGAAATTTACACGTGTGTCCTTTTGTTCTCCCTGTCGCTCACTGGCTTTTTGTCTCACTCTAGCGCCCCACAAGTGCCTGTGAAGTGGCCGCAGGTTTTTGTTTTCATAATACCCGTGCTTATAACGGGAGTATCCTTAACACATACTATTAAAGTCACATATTCTCTATTTGTATTTCTTATTATTGATATAATTTTATTATTTTTTGAACGTTCGCATATTTTTGAATAAACCTACATTAAGTAGTAAGAAATAAGTTTATTTTATTCAGCACAGGTATTTTGTAGTCGAGGTACATGCCTTGTTTGTTTTTCCTGGCATGTTTGTATATTGTTAATATGCAACATTCGTTGAGTTAAGCTTTGTTTGTTATATGCCAATTTGTCGTAATGTTTGTGTGTTTGGTGTAAATAATAACTAAATTAGGCAGCGATTTCTTTTTTGTCTCATATTTGTTTGAGTTCGCTCTGATAGAGGTTCATGGCCAATAATCCAATGTCAGGCCAGGTTAAAGTGGTCTAAAGAAGTGAAATTCGAAGCAGTAAATAATTAAATGAATATCTGACAAGTCCTCATCAATTGAATAATGCACCAAGAAGTGACATTTTTTAACTATTTATTTGATTGCTTTTAATACCAAATTAATATTATTAATATACACCAGAGCATCTAAAACTAAATTTAAAACTAAATTTTATTGCCACTAAAAGTAACAGAAACTTGTTTGAAATAATTAAAAATACTATAGACTATGAGTTTAATAAGCCAGACATCTAAATATTGACCTTGAGTATCCTTAAAACATCACATCATAAGACGACGTAGTTTCCAATATCCGTTATATTTTTACCAAGCAAAGAACTAAAGATAATCTTAAGCA
Organism: Drosophila acutilabella; assembly: GCA_035046005.1. Classification (NCBI taxonomy): domain Eukaryota; kingdom Metazoa; phylum Arthropoda; class Insecta; order Diptera; family Drosophilidae; genus Drosophila; species Drosophila acutilabella. The sequence continues at coordinate 480,099 of JAWNOK010000008.1, read as the reverse complement.
CTATCTGTGAAGTAGAAAAAACAGCTATAAAAATAAATAAAATCGAGGTTCATTGACGCACATGAATGCGATGAGATACGTCGATAACCCGCACTTCAAAGTCGTAAATACAAATATATATTACTTAAATAAGTTCTATAATACATAAGACTATAGATTGTAACTCACTTGAGACTGAATGTTCTTGATTGCCTTAGAAGAAAGTAAAGTGTCTTCGAGTTGAAAACCAAACCACAAAACCCTTCTTAGCTTTAAATAGTTCCAAAATACCAATTTGGTTACCAAATGTTACAAAACTTTATTTTGTTCTGTGAACATTTCATTTAAGCTTTTCAGGTGTGTGTGTGTGTGGGTGGAGGGAGGGGCTGTGTGCGCGTGTGAGTGTGTGTAATTTTAATCTGCATTTTTGCATCATTATAAAGTGGCAGGAAATTTAAAACGTCAGGGCTGAAAGTGGTGCAACAAGCAAGCGTTTTATTCAGTTCATATTTGTATGAACAAAACCGAGAAGGTCAGCCTGGGTGTGTATGTGCTAGCGCGAGTGTATGTGTGTCTGTGTAGGTGTGTATGTGTGTGCAGAGGTCATTACCATAGGACACATGCATGCGTGAGGACAGAAAAAAGAAGCTTAAAGCCATTGCTTATGCGACAAACGAAAACAAAATGAAGTTTATTTTATTTGCGATTGCTGCTCGGCTTCGCAGCAGCAGAGCTTCCCACACAAGCACAGCAACACCTATATGCACACATGCGGACTACACACACACACACATACGTAAAAGCAATATCGTGCATTAAGCGCAATAACAACAACAACAAGCCGAAAACGACAAAAGCACAGGAATAACGGTGAAAGTGGCTAGCGAACTGCTCGCCGGCCTTGTAGTCTGTGTGCGACCGGGAGCGGAAGAAGGAGAGCGTGCAAACGAGAGGGATTTTGTTTGCTTCATCTCCCTTTTGTTTTGCTCGTGCTGCTTCCAATGCTGCTGCTGCTGCATTAGTTTGCGTTTGAACTTTGCAAGTTTTACTTATTGTTGTTGCTGGCTGGCGAGTCGAAAGTTCTCTTAACTGTTGATGTTTACATTTAGCGCTTGGATTTATGAACTCCGCATGCGAAGCACGTAGCATTGGACAATTTAAAGTTTAGCTCCCTCACACACTCACATACTCACATACCCACATCTTCTCACACCGCGCACACACACGCTGAGCGTAAGCCGTTAAAAGGCTAAGCGAGAAGGACAATTGTTCGAGACGACAATAACAAAAATCTTCTTCTGTTCCTCGCCCATTTTATTCCTAGTATTTACACTTAGTTTAGTTTTATTAGTTAAGCAACAAAGCGAACGGAGAAAAGTTTAAAAATTAATGACTACGTAAACTTAGTTTGTCAACCGGTGGGATTAGGGGCGGTGTGAGGTTTAGGTACTGCGTCTAAAAGTCTGCTATGCCATTCACCAGTTTTCAGTGGGAGTGTGTCTTAACTAAGCTTTTTATGGCACCATACTCAGGGGTTGCGTTACTTGCTAAACTTTTATATCAGCTGTTATTCAAAGTAAATGAGTATAAATAATATACGTTGTTTTATTTATTTCCACAATCCTTTGATTGATTTGTGTTATGGAATGTTATGAATTTTAACATGCCTATTCTTTGTTTATTATTGTTTGTGCTGTTTCCGATTGTTTGTGTTATTTTCCTTACTTGCCGAAATAAAGTTGTAGTCTGATTATCTTGCTAACGCGGCTTACAAATAGCAATGATTGGCATGTTAATTGAGGCGCGTAAATCTAATAAACAGACACAGAACACTATGCCACAACATCCATCAGGTGCCGGACCAAAGCAAAACATTCAACAGCATACTCCCCTCAAAGTTGCCAGGCAGAGAAACCCATTCGGTTGCAAGCTAGGATTTACGAGTCGCATTACCGGCAACAGCAGCAACAGCAGCAACAGAGTCTGTTGCTGGCTCGTAAGCAAATTTTTGTAGCACAAAGCCAATGTGCAACGTGCAACAGGCAACTTGCAACTTGCAACTTGCAACAGGCAAGCTGGCTAGTGCTGCACTTTGGTCAAGTTTGGCTGGAGTTCCAGTTTTGGACGCCGACTCGGTTTTCTGACAGTGTTTACGACCGCGTTGACAGTTTAAATCGCTGTGCGCTCGTATATTTTGACGTTTTACAGCCTTTACTTTAATTTACTTATACGTATGTATGAGGAAGCAGAATAGAGACAGCGATAGAGAGAGACAGAGACAGAAAGAGAGACAAAGATTGTAGCACTTGTTGCCTAGACGCAGGCGCAATAACGTGAGAAAGTGCGATTTCTGGGTTCATTTTGGGTTAGACATCGCAGTCTTTGGGTTAACATTTACTTGAAAGCCAAAAGATACGCACACACACTTACGCACATAAATACACACGGCCTACACGGTAGACCGCAAATCGGGCCAAGACTGAGTCTCTTCTGTTATGGCCTTGTTTGGGGCCGGGTCGGAACCGTGATTTAATCGCCACTGCCCAAAAAACTCATAATAAGTTATGAGTACTCGTATTTCTACAGTTCGATTCGTGCGCGTTAAAGTAGCGTGGAATATGTAGCATTTCATTGTGTTTGTTGTTTTTGTTGTTGTTGATGCTGCTGCTGCGAGTTTGGTGAAGTGCGTGGAGTGCGTAGCAAGCACTCGATCAACAAAAGGCATCACTTAGATGTCGCCTCAAGTGGATATGCGGCGCAAAGTGTTGAAATAAACTACAGCAACTATCTTTTTCCCTCTCTACATCTGTTTCTCTCTTTCTCTCTCTCTCTCTCTCTTTCTATTTGTATTTTTCTCCCTCTGAGCCACAACAAGAACAGCAATCACATCAAATAACTGTCAGATTAAAGAGCACTCGCCCCCAACGCAGCCCCAAACATCAGCTGTTCCCCAAGTCCCAGCTCTCTGGTCTTGGTCTTGAGAATGGAGCAAACACTGAGTGAAAAGAGTTTTCAAAACTTATTCACTTCACCAATTCTCTACTTTGTCTCTTTGTTGGTTACTTCCTCAACTAATATGCGTATCATCTTAGGCATTATCAAGCACTTTTGCTATGCCTTATTACCAACAGCAGTAGTTCTATTACCAGCACAATTCTATATGAATCATTACAGTTTTCGGCAATTTTATTCTAAGCCAACTAGTTTCAATAACTACGAATTAATCTATTTATTTCTATTGAGTTTGCAATGTTGACTACAAGGCCAGGAGCATTCTTAAATATACATTACAATAAAAATGATAACAGAGTTAAATGTTTAAGTCAAAATAAATCAAGTATGAATGGCTACAGTCGAGCGAGCGGAATGTAAAATACCCCGAACTTATTCCCATATTCCCATATTCCTTATAAAAAAGGTAATTATTGAACGATTTGTCCTATGAGAGTTATGGTCACGAAAGCTCTAATAGTTTCCAACTTATCGCCTTATGAAAATATTTTATTACAATTACCCGGCACCAATTTAAAATACATTTTTTTTGTTCGCGAAGTAGTCGGACTTTTATTCTTTCACTTGGTGGCTTTATCTCTTATAGTATCTAAGATCTATTACTATCCTCATCAAGTTTGAGACACATCGGACAACTATATAATAAAGCTCCCATAGGACAAATAAGACGCACATTGCATATTTGTTTGGAAAATTGCACAATAGAAGGAGTACTGAGTGTTTTACTGTCGCCTGGCTTGACTCTAGCCATTCTTACTTGCTTAAAATTTATAAATGCCTTGCATTTCAGTAATAACGAGCGCAGATTCTTAAATATTTTACAATAATTTCTTAGTTTATAATATAATTTTAAGTCAAATGAATTAATTATTATTCTTAGGCGACTATTTAATTGGTGTAAATATTGCAGTTCCCATAAACATTTCAGTCGGCAGCAGCAAAGCAGAGCAGCGACTGCGCAGCCGCTGAGGCAAAGGAAAAAGAAGAAGAAATACGTTGACAAGCAACTGACAACGCTGTTAGCCCTAAACGCCCAAATGGCCATTGATACTAGAAGCCAGCCCGGAATCGCTGGTCCATAATGAGCTGTTGTTGTTGTCGTCGATTTCATTGCTGCTGTTGCTTCTAGGGAAAAGTTCATGCCATGGGCAGCAGCAGCAGCAGCAGCAGCAGCGACAACAACAAGTTCATTATTGCCAACTCATCACGTGGCTGAAACCGAAGCTTTGGCCCAGACTTCTTGGTCAGTAACTTAAGCTTGTAGTTGCTGTTGTTGCTGCTGCTGTTGTTGTGTTCTTGTTCCCAGTACCTAAGAAATGGCAGCAACGGCGTCGGCGGCGTTTAACTGACAAGAAGCCGGATTATTAATCGACGTTTAATTAATTTATAACCAATTAAGCAGCAACATAATGCGGCAAGCTACAGCAGCAACAACAGCAGCAACGACAACAACAACACAAATGTCCGCTGGCTACCGTGGACTGTTGGCTCTTGGCTTTTAGCTCTTGGCTCTTAGCTGTTGGCTGCTTTTTGCTGCTGTTGGCTGCACTGCATCCACAGATCAGCAGCAGCAATGAGTGAGTCGTAAATGCCAAAACTCGTTCTAAGTTTTTTTTATTTTATTATTTTTTTGTTGTCTTTTTTGCTGCCGTTTTGCACTACAAAAAGAATTAGCCAAGGCAGCAATACATATATATGTGTCTATACATATTTATTTGTGTGTGTTGCAGTGGAGGGGGAGTCAGTTGAGCACAAAAAAAAAGAATAGGAAGAAAAAAAAACCAATGTCACAATTTATGGCATTGTTGCGGCAACATGCACCTGCAACAATGAAGCCGCCGTCGCTGCCGCTGCTGCTGCTGTTGCTGCCGCTGCAACCTGTGCAAGCTGGCAAAACGGCGGCATGTTTCCACTGATCAGCTTGTGATTTCTTTTTGCTCTGCAGCGGGAAATCCTTATAAGAAAAATATGTTAACGAAGCATGAAAAGCAAAAATTAAATTAACAAACAACAACAACAACACAGAAGCAGCAACAACAATAACAGCAGCAATGTTCAAAGGCAACAACACAAAAAAAATTAGCCTATGCGAGCCTTTCTAAAAAGCCAATTGGTCAAGTTGGCTCATAGTCTCATAAGCTGGCCTATTAACACATTCACTCTGGCACCACAGGAGCCACAGCACCACGCACCACCGAGCACCACCGCATAGCTCCGAACACCTCCAAGCACCACAAAACCATCACACTCGCATCAAGGTTTTGCAGCTGTCAATAGAGCAACTCCCGCCGTTTGATCAAGTGTGCCACAGAATCAAAAGCTCAAATTATTGTGGCACGTTGCAACGTTGCTGATGCCGGCAACAACTGCAGCAGCGACTGCAACAACGGCAGCGGCAACAGCAACAGCAACAGCGACTGCGCAGTTAGCGTCAAGATTTATGTGATCCTTAAGATTTATTGGTTTACGGCATTGTTGTTGCAATAAAAAACAACAACATTCATAAATTATCATTAAACGTTTAAATGTGACGCTGCTGCCGCTGCAGTCGCGCTGCTGCCGCACTGGGGGCGCAGCAGCAGCAGCAGCAACATCAGCAATTTTTGCTGTTCTGGTCAGCGCTGTGTGCTATCTTTATAATGAGCCAAATGACATATTTATATGTTGCTGCCGGTCGATGTTACTTGCTGTCGCTGCAATCAGCACTCACTTGCATGCAATTTCTTTTGGCCTGCAACAGCAGCAGCAGCAGCAGCGACAATTGCAGCTGTTCTCATTGTTGCTGTTACGTCTAGACATGGCGCACCAGAGGTGACATTTGATTGTCATTGTTGGCATATTAAAACAGGCTCAGAAGTCTGCACGCGCCGCCAGCGACGCGAACCGAGCCCAATACCAACAACCACAGCAGCAACAGTAGTAGAAATATGGTCAACAAGAACAACAGCAACAACAACAGCAGCCTAGACAACACTAGACATTGGCGACACTTGGCTCCAGCCCCAACCTCATGTCCAAGCCTTGAACTCCTCTTCAGCTCAGCTACAGTCGTCTCCCTGTATGTTGAACTTCTGCCAATTTTGTATGCAACAGTTGCCTTTTGTTTTGTCAGGGGCAGGGCCAACAAGCAACAAGCAACATGCTTAACCAATAACAACTACACCAAAGATAAACAGTTTTGAGCAGTCGACACACGCAGTGACATTGTCAACTCTAATGAGCAATTACAAAAGGGGGGCCCACCTCAAAGATTGAAATGTTTATGCATCCTCTTTTTTTCTTACTTCTTTCATCTACTGCTGCAAAGTCACCTCTTTCTGTCTCTTTCTAATCTTCGTTTCCTTCCTCTAACTATTTTAATATGTTAAGGACATTCTATCTATTAGATTTTATCATTTGTAGAAACTTTATGTATTTCCTTCTTTTATTCTACCTTTGTCATTACCTCGGTTTGTATTTCTTTCTCTTTCGCTCTCTACTTGCACGTCTGTTTTTCCTTTGCATCTTTGTCTTCTTCTTGACCTCCTTCTCTTCAATCCCGTCCAATGTAATCTTTCAAAAAATTATATTTTATTCACTCTGCTATTTCTGCTTTTTCTTCATTTATTTTTAGCTTTTTCTTTAGCGCTACTTGTGCTGTGGATCTCTGTTCTCTTTAACGATATATTTTTTCCTAACTATTTATTTCTATCCATATCTAATTCTGAAGTAAAGAGAAATACAGTAGAGGCCGGTTATAACGACACTGAAGGGAGCGACGATTTTACGTCGTTATACCCGGTAGACGCTTTAACCAAAAGGAGACCAACGGTGACTAAGGAGAAGGGGATCAACCAAGTCATCGAATTTTCGTCGCAATAACCGGACGGACGCTTTAAGCGGAGTCGCTATAACCGGATTCTACTGTAATTAAAATATTTCCAATACTTCGAATTATTTGCTTATGTTTGTGATAATTCATAGTTTAATCAGTTCACTGGGCACTTAATGAGCCCACATACGACCACTTATCAACACTTACAATATAATAGTCTATAGTCAACTGATTTAGGTACATTCCGATACTAAAAATAATGCCTTATCTTTATGGTTTTCAAATTAATGAAATAATAATAAAAAAAAAAAACTAAATAATTATTTCTAAAATCGTGCAATGTTCAATAGTTTTTATTACGACCCCCTTTGAGGACGTCACTGGAGATCGAGTGGCGAGTCTTGACCACAAAGCAAAGATTCGCCTGTAGGTCGAAATAAAAGTGCGTTAATAGCCATAATACAAACGTAAACACACACACACACAGCACACACACACTGCACACTATGATAGTGCTGTGGCATGGACTGAGCTGCTTGCAACGGAGTTGCAATGGTTGAGAGCCTTGCAACAAGAAAACGCGCCTTTTACAAATTTTTATTGAAAAATATTAAATTCTCATTAAGGCAAGCAAGCAGGTTCAGAGTCCCCAGTTCCCAGTTCGCAGTCGCAGCAAAACAGACAGCATCATTTTCCACACACACTCACACACACGCACACGCACACACACACAGAGTGCAGTTTTTCCTGAATGTTGGCGCGCGCGCATGCGCCGATAGACTCGCTTAGATAAAAGATGATTTATGGGTTTTATGGTGTGATGGGAATTTTAATTTAAGCATTTTTGCCAACAAAAATAAAGGAGCTAGCCACAGTGAAAGAGAAAGAGAAAAAGAGAGGGTGAGACAGAGAGAGAAAGAGAGAAATAGACAGAGAGAAATAGACAGAGAGATGTGGCTGCAGAGCGTTGACCATAGGACATTTGCCTCTATTAGGCAATTGACAATTGTCAAATGAGGCTGGTTGCTAAACGTGGCCCAGACCATTTTTAATTGAGCCAAAGCGCTCGGCACAGCATGTCGCAAAGGCCTACATCAAATGACGGCCAACTGTCCATTATGCTCACTCACCTGTAAAATAAATGGCAAAACTGCCAACACTTTGGCAACGCGCTGACAACTCTCGAGTCTCTGGCTCTCAAGCAGCGATGCTAACTTGGGGGCAACCATCATGCCACTGGCTGTGGCAGCAGCAACAACAGCAACAACAGCAACAGCAGCAACGACTCTTACGACTCTTGTTCCAATTTAATGCAGAAGCTAAAAGGCTAACTGGGCGACGACGGGGGCGCAATTGTTACCATGTGACTCTCTGATCTGGCTGGCAGTTACCGTTAGGTGTCAAAGATTTCATGCCCCATGTCGCAAAGTAACGACACACAATCGATCACAAATCAAACCGACAGAAGCAACAAGAAGCCAAAGCGAGACAGAAATAGAGCGAGGAAGAGAGAAGAAGGGAGAGGGAGACCCGCAGTCGCCGCCGTTGCGACAACCGTCCAAATGTGTCTCAAAAATCAGGCCGCAAATGCTGCACAGTTTCATAAATTGCACATGACCTGCCGACCAGCAGCAGCAGCAGCAGCGGCAGCAGCAACCAAAAGCTAGCTAAAAAGGCATAACAATAAATTAAAAATGGCCAAATGCACACAAACACACACACACACACACTCACTACTCCACTTGGCTACAAAGTGCAGTTTGTTCTTCGTCTAGCTCCTCACCTGCTTACCCCCTCCCTTGATGCTCAGCTCAGCTCACCTGGCGATTTGGTTATTGGAGCGTTTTTTGTCTGATGGACAGACAGCTTTGAATCCCGAACTCGCATTCAATTGCGGATCAGCTCGAATCTCAGATTCATGTGGCAGGCTCTCATTGATGGACACATTCGATGATGCATGGCAGCAACAGCAGCAACTTTATTGCCTTTTAATGAGCCCAATGTATCTAAATCCAAGTATCTAAAGCTGTATGTGTGCAGCTCGTACTCTCGGATGCATGTCAAGGGAACTCTTGATGCTTACGTCTTAAATATGCTTTTATTTCAGCGCAGTCTAAATAGTTTCATTTATTTTTTGTATTTCATTTTGATATTACAACATAAAATCTAGTAGAAGGAGAAACAACAGTAAAGTAATTAAAGTAAGCCGGCTATAAAAGACCCCTTACGTTTCCTAGAGCACTATAACTCTGGTTGCGATAGTTGAACTAAAACTACATGTCATCATACAAACTTCCCATTTTCGACCGAGTAAGGGTTAGTAAGGGTTGCTAATAATGTGATAAAAAGCTGGAAATCTTTAAAAGTTATAAAATTCACTGATTGTAACGCTGTTCTGGTGACACCCGTACATGCTAAATACACAGAATTTATCGGCTTTATTACACTGCAGAATACCCTGCACATTTCTTGAAAATATATTTCGAAGGAATGTCGCTTCATGTGAATACAGGGTATTCAAGTGAATACAGAGTATACTTAAATCTAAAAATTCATATTGACAACAGGCGGTTTCACTTGATCGTAATTAAGTTCAATACCTTGTTTTTGATTGAAACGTATGAGCTCACTTGTTAGTTACCGTTAACGTTACCGAAAAATATTAAAAATTGCCTTAGCACTCAGAGCATATTAATAATAAAGTTTTTAATTATGCTAACTGATGGATTTTAATAATTGTTGTCGCCCTGTCTTTATATAGTACTTCTTCATTACCAGCAATGTACTGAAATCCTCTTAGTTACAATAGATAAATATTAATAAAATTAATAAACCCGATTATAACTATTAAAAAAAATAATTTTATAACAAGTCGCTTTTTATTGGAAATCGTAACTTATTTAATAATTCCTCGATAAACTTTTTAATTGGCAACTAAAACAAAATAAATATAAAACTCGTAATGCGCAAAACGGTTAAAAATGAAAAAAATAATAAGCGTTAGAGAAACGAAATGTAAAATAAAACCATTTATCATACCTGTTGTATTAACTGCCGAACTATGCCTAGTGTAATCGTGTGCAGAATTATTGCAGTCAGTGTAGTCTGTTCAGTTGTTTACTTTTACTCATTTGCATGCTGCGGGTCATTAAACCTGGCGTCAGCCTCGCATCGAGTTGACCTGACCAAAAGGCATACATTCAAATATACACATCAATATATATTTATACACTCGTAGTAGACATTGGGAGTAAGGTATATATTCATATTAATTAACCCAAAAAACCGGTATGTTATATATGTCTAACCTTTATGCTAAACGCGTCGGCAACATCGACGGCAGCAGCAGCAGCAGCAGCAGCTACTGTCTGTCGGCTGTAGCTATTATTAATTTACCAATAAATTGCCGCTGCGTATACGTAATATTTCACAATTTTACCTTAATGACCAAAGCGTTATTCATGCACTGATTTCCGCTGCAGGTGTCATCAGCAATGAAGGAGAAAGAGGAGCTCGAGCTTTGGTTAACCAGTTGAGAGTATTAGCAAAAAGGCCAAACCAAGGCCTCGCATTGAAATTACAAATGACGAGAAATTTGTCATCTTTATTATTGCAAACAACGTGCGCACAACAACGACGACAAACAACGACAATGCTGCCCCTGGACAATTGGCGGGTGCGTGCCACAAACAGAGTCCAAGTCTGACTCGGAGCTAGAGTCCGATTCCGAGAGTCAGAGTTAGAGCTGGACCCCGATCTATGGGGCAGAGGCACACACAAAGGCCGCGGCAGTTGTTGCTGCTGCTGCTGCTGCTGTTGTTGCCTGTTGACAACTTGCCACACATCTTTGGCTAAGCCAGTGGACAGTGGCCAGTGGACAGCGGACAGTAAAGAGTGGGACAGGCCACTTGGTAGCCATTGTGCGCTCAATTGATTTTTCATTTAAATGAAAATCCACAACGGATTTGGCCCCAGCCACTGTCGTGTGGCTTAATGAGCGACCGTTGCTGCCACAATCCGTTCCATTGCCGGCCGTTTATTGTTCAGGTTCAGCAGCGAGTAAACATCAATGCTACGTGTATGGTACAAAAAGTTTATTTTTATTTTTATTTCGTATTTGCCGCACAAAAAAATAGATGTATATATGTAGTATGTACTATGTAGTATAAGGTATTGGCGTACAAAAAATAATACACTTTGTTCGCTTTTATGCTTGTTGGTTTAATGCTTGCATCTGTGGAATCTTTAGATCTATGTGGCAGTTGCATATCTTTCATACAATTTATTGATCTGTAATTGCAATTACAAATCAATTTAATCATAAAAGTGCTTCAATGGAGCTAGCACTAGAAATTTTAAACTTTTCAAAAAATAAACTGAGTCAAAATGAGAGAGGTGATTCGTTAAATGAAGGATATTAATCGAAATAATATAAAATCCTGTTGTAATTTAGACATAATCAGTAGAAGCATTCGATTGTGAATTGAGCAGAAAGGCGCTTAAATTCAAGAGTTGCAGAGTTAATTTAAAATAAATAAATATCAGTATAAAAACTGTAGAAAAAACTTAAATAAAATATAATAAATGTCAAATTTAGCAGTTTACGATATAAAGATTCGTTTTTTAAGGCAAATAAGATTCAAGGAACCTACGGTAACAGAATTGTATAGAAGTAATTTTAAGAATAAAAAGTGGTGAGCTTTGTGCTCCGCTTCAGCAGATCTACATTACAGAAAATCAAATGATTAAAAGCAAGAAAGAGTAAAATATTTCAAAGCGCCAATATAAAAAAAAAAAATTTCTCTAATAAATGAAAGATAAATAATTAAGCAATTCACTTGATTTTTATCTAAATGGAATGTTAGCTGTGCGTAGCTTTTGTCTGCTGTTTTGGAATGTATCTGAGTTTGTAAAGGTCGATAGACAACTGCCATGTCGTATGGTACAAAAGTAACTATATATACTATGTAATATAGTCTGTATAAGTAATTATATGAGAATTTAATATAGATTATTGTCTTTTATAAATATTGCTTGGCTAAAGCTGCCTCTTGTGTTTCTCTAGATTTGATTTGATTTGCTTTCATGTTTACGCATTTTGTATTCTGTTTGATTTGTTTACAATTTTCTACTTAATATCCAATATAAGTATATAAAAAATTTGTGCTAAAATTAGTTAAACCTTATTACTGGCTAATCGATATGTAAAACGTATCTCGTTTAGTATTTACACACAAGTTGCTAGCACCAATACAAATATTTGTATGAAAATGTAGGCCTATAAAAGTATCTATATACTATATAAATACAATACATAAAAATTTAGTTTGTCATAGTTGCAATTTGTCACTATACTTGCAGTACCGCTTTTTAACTTGGCTTCTTGAAGGCAACGTCTGTTCAGATACAAAAAGATTTTTACAAATTCTTCCCGTTTCGATTACTGGCTAAAAGTCTTATTTCTAAGTTGGGCTTTGAGCCCGTTTAATAGTTCTAAATTGAGCTACTTAAGCGTTACGACACATATTAACTGAACGATATACGAACATATGATATGATATATATGAAACAGAATTATCTTGCTTTGCTTTTATAAATAATAAGGAGAAAAGTCGAACATATTGTGACATGATATCAGCGGCCTCATTGGGGCGTAATTATAGTTTTTCATATGTATCAAAAAGGGGCGTGGCATGTGGTATATAGTGAGTATTTCCATATGGCCTGCGGCTCTCAATGTCGTCGCATATGAAGCGATAAATGATCGGAGCGACTGAAACTCCGAGTGCACAGCTGACAGCGAAAAGGCTTCACTCCCGTGTGTTTCCTGTAGTGTCGGGTCAGCTCGTCAGAGCGCGCGAATCGCCAGATACAGCCCTCCCAGGTGCACACATACGGTTTTTCACCTGTGAATTATAAATATAAGAAAGGTAAACGCGATTATTCAACTCGATCTAGATTGCAGGCTTAAAATATAATTGAATTACTACTCGGGATAAACGAACATTAACACAGAGTTTATTTTTCATAACGATTTTGGATTCTTAAGCCATACGATAATTATAATGTTAAGTTAACGAAAAAAGTAACAAAAGATATTTAAAACTTTTTCGTATGGTATAATATTTGCACCTAAGGTTGCAATGAATTGATGGAGACATTAATGTTTATTTATATATTCTTTATCTCCAGCCGATCAGCTATAGAACCAGCTTATTATAGAACTTGTGTATTTATTAAGCTATCTCAATAATTTCTTTTATGACCTTTCTCTGTTAGTCCGATAACTCAAAATTCTTCATGAGATTAGAAGTAGAGTAGATAGAAGATTAGAGTACTATGTACATAGCAAGCTAGGGCATAGTTAGACGAATACTAGTTTTAGAGTTCAGCTAGGATTGTAACTTATTTCTATTTGAGGACAAGGCACTCACCTGTATGTGTTCGCTTGTGAGCCTTGAGATGCGAACTTTTGGTGTAGACCTTGTCGCAGCCTTCGGTGTCGCATTTGTGTACCTTGCGGTTCTTGGAGAGATCATTGTAGCCACCATTGGATGAGGAATCGCGACTAAATACGGCACCGCTGCTTCCGCTGCCGCCGCCAAAGTTGATGCCACTGAAGCTGCCGCTGTCCTTGCGCGCACCACCCCCGCCCCCCAGTGCCAAGCCCCCAAATGCGGGGTTCAGTGCCGCATGTGGTGAGCCAGCACCTGCATAGCTCTTCCAGCTAGGTGAACTCAAAGAGGCACCAGATGGTGCTCCTGCAATGGAGCCAGCCTTGTTGCTGCTACTGCTGCTGCTGCTGTTGGAGGTGGAACATTTTCGGGGTGTTTGAGCATCGGTGAATTTGTAGGGATTCTTGAAGAGACTCAACAAACTGAACTTGCGATCGTAATCCTGCATTAAGGCATTGCTAGTGGCAGTATTGCTATTGCTGGTGCTGCTGCTGCTACCGTTGTTGTAGCTGCAACTGTTGTTGTTGTCCTCTTGCTTGCTGATCCGACGGTAGGTGAAAAAGAATGGCGATGCGGCAAAAAATGGCGAAAATGGCAACTTAGAGACGCCGGAAGCATACAGCTGTTGCTGCTGCTGTTGCTGTTGTTGCTGCTGTTGACGCCCAAAGGCGCCCAATGTGGGACCAGCGCCCGATGCATAGCCGGAGGCAGAGGATGAGCATGCTCCCGAATGCTTGCCATTACTGTAACTACTATTATTGTTGATGCTGTTGTAGGCTTTGTGGCTGGCAGCTGCTTTGGTGGCGGATTTGTTGTTGTTGTTGTTGCTGCTGTAGTTGTTGTTGCTGCTGCTGCTGCTGCTGTTGGTGGCGTGCGAAGTGCTCGCTGCAATTGTAAAGGCAATTGAAAGTCAGTTAAACAAAATGGCCAACTGTGTGAGCTCTTATGGTTCGGCAAAGCTTAATGAGACTCGTTAAGTGTACCAGGTATTGGCATAAAAATCAGCTTAAACTTAGATTATACAAAGATCAGAGAGGGAAGACGACGAGACGTGGAGACGTGGAGACGAAGCAGTCGCCATCAAGTCAACTCAACCTCAACTGTCTGGAACACTTTGCCTTGTCAGTTAACAGTTGTACACAATTTCCTAATTTCGTTAGCCCGGTCCCAAGTCGCAGTCCCAATCTTTACCAGGCTAAGCAGATACCCAGTTGGACCGAGTCATTGCATCAAAAACGTTTGCATGTCGCGTATTTTATGGGCCCCCAGACAGAGAGTCAGACAGACGCGATGCTGGCGACAGACGGACATCAAATCCGTGCAGTCGTGATCCATTTAACCTGTACTTGAGCGGCGCCGATTGCCAACTGCCAACTGCCACAACCAGAAACATACACACAAATAGACATACATACATACACACTAACAGAGGGACAAGTGTGTCGATTTTGGCGCCCGCGACATCAATTTCCAACTGCAGCAACGCCAGCAGCAGAAGCAGCACCAACAACATCATTGGCAACAGCAGCAGCTGCTGACTGAACTGCAGTTGAGGTTGCCTGCCTGACTGCCCGATCGGATATTTCTACCCACCCCGACTCACACTACCTCTTCTTAACCCTCTTCAACCAATTCATTTCATTCCTTAATTTTGGAAGGGTTTCCCGTATTCCATATGATAGTTTAAGCTTTGGCTGCAAGCACTTGACTCAACTCTTGCAATGAAATAAAAGATTGCGACTGGTTTTCTTTACTTTTTTACTTTTATTGATCAAGCACCATGAATGAACTGAATAATTCTAACTTTGTAGCACTTGAATAATGAATAACGATTAAGCATTATGACAGAGGTTAGTCTAGCTGGAACTATAAGATCAGGTTGGACAATTCAATCTTGTTGAGTAACTATATTAATTGATATATATTTGATTTTTTTTCTCTGATAAAGAATGGAATAAATAATGAGAAAACTGGTCAAATTCAAAAACAATTCTTTTAATTTGGAAAAAACTAAGTTGAGCTATTAAGTTTGGAGAGTATTATTTCTCAGATACAAAATTACAAACAGTATTTGCTAAACATTAGGTTTGATCTGTAACGTCACATCCTGTATGACTATTAAGGCTTATACTTGTAGTTTACCAGTGATATTAATTTTAAAGATAAATTAAATCTGCAAATAAATTTTTGAATTAATGCTCTAATTGTAGCCTGAGTATTGTAAGTTTGTCCTGTAACTAAATTCCCTTTGAATCACAGTATAAACTTCAATTACCTTTAACGTCCGCTTGAAACCCTGGACTGGGACTGTTAAGCCCTGTTTTAAAGCTTTTAATTTAAGGAGGAAACAGCCCACAAATATATCTAGATTTTCAAGGAAGTATATAGAAAATACCGTGTAAAAATACAGTCAGGAGATAGGTAAGAATATGACCTTGGCGTAGGTTATTTTAAGACTGGTATGTTTCTAATAACAATTATATAATTTTTGTTTGTTTGTATTATTCATATTTCGCTTAGCATCTTCCATTTGTAGACTTGACCTTAACATGCATATTTATGAATATTTTGGAATTTTTATTGAGCTTGTATTAAAAAAGTTGGCAGATTATGTTGCTATAAAAATTTTTATTTTTACGAGCAGGTAAAAATTTGTTATAAAACCATATAACTACTGAAGATACTTTATAGTTTATGATTTATATTTATTAATGTATTTACAACATTTACATTTCCTAACAGACACTGTTTTATAGTCAATTAGTGCATACAGTCATGTATCTTTTGAATAAATGATTTCCAAAAAACATTTTAAATTTGTTTATCTTCGTGGGGCTTTTTATATGTTCTGCAATTATTTTATTTTTATAACTTTATTTGCTCTTTTAACTTTGATTTCTTGAATTTTTTTTTTTTTTGCCGGCTACTGCGACTGCTTTCAATTTTCACTTGTTGAAGCTCTTCTCGTTTAGCTGTCTGTCGCCGTTGGTGTTGTTGTTGTGCTTGTTGTTGGCCAAACTGTACGAGTGACCCATGCTTAAGTGCTTTGCTTCTTTGGCCCCCCTCGTGCAACAACATGACCGAGGGCAAAAGACTGGCAACTGGCAACTGGCAACTGGCAACTGGCAACCGCAACCTGACTGACCGTCAGCGCGAGGTCTGTGAAATGGTCGCTGGAACGGTCGCTTGTTTTAGCCTCGAGTGTTTCAAGTGCGTTAGAGATTTTTAGACTGTCTACACATGTGCTCAGGGAACACAACTGGGGACCTGCGATCTAACGTTAGACTCTTGTTATACCCAGTGCCGTGGGTACACTTACTTTTGTTAGAGTCATGTAAATTGCTAAATTTGGATCAGAATATTTGATGTCTAGATTAATTGCTTTATATGCAGGTAAGTGCATTAATTGAACTTGTAATTAAAACGATCACTTCAAGTAAAACTAGCAAAGTGCCAATATGAGTGACCTGTTCTAAATATTTCGACTTGATATTTTTCATATTTATGTAAAGACGCTTTAAAAACAAGTAAGAAAGGCTACAGTCGATCGAGCCGACTGTAAAAGACCCCGTACTCCGATAGTATTGCATTTTATTTAAATTAAAATTTTCAAATGAAATTTAAAAAAATTAAAATTAAATATTTACATTTTGAATTAAAATTAAAAAATAAATAAATTAACAACTGTCATCGTCAGCACTCGAACCCGCGATCCATGCGAAGGTTCCACATTGCGCCGCAACTCTACCAGTTGCACCACACCCCTCTTCTATCATTCTTCCGATTATTTGCATATATGTATGTGCACACATACATATGTGTGTATCAGAGAACTGCACGGGTGGTGGTTTTTTGTACTCGAGTACTACCCAAAGAAAATGCGGTGCCGGTCTTACTCGTACTCAAAATTTAGAGTAAAAAATATGATCGGCTATTTTTTTACTCGAATACTTTTTTACCCGAAGCGAAATGACTCGAATATTCTTTTTACCCGTACCCGAAGTAACGGGTATCGTAAATACTCTTTTTGAAAAGGGTGTCGCGAGTACGAATCATTTTTTGATGCGATAGAAAATGATTGTGTAGACAACACACAGAGTAAAAAAAATACTTACCCGAAATACTCGAGTACTTGAGCGACGGTTTGCCGTCGGCAAATTGAACAGCGCGCGTTAGAGGATAAAAAGGGTTTTTTGCATTAGAGGGAATGCATGTAACAGGTAGCAAATTACAGTTTTCGGGTTTTGCCAAAAAAACCAAATAGGCAACATTTTTACAATATGCGTTTTAAGTGTTGACAATTTATAGATAAACGGTTTCTTCATGCCAAATTTTGACTTAGAATACCCTGCAACAAATATACCATAATCAACCTGTAATCTATTAGTCACCTTGATTCTCATTTATGTGAATATTTAAATATATAAATTATGTTTTTTATCTTTTATGTAAAATTTCAATGGAAACAATGCCTTACTTCTTACTTTGCAATTGCCTTACTTCTTACTTAAACTATCATTTATTAATTGATAAAACTATCATTTATTAGATGATAACATTTAACTAGTCCATAACAAAAGAGCGTCGCAAGACTATACCCGCGCACACGATCGGGTAAAAAAAGAGCGGATAGAATAAAACCCGAGTAAAAATTTACTTATATTCACAAGGGTGGTTTTTTTCGAGTATACATTTGATGCGGTGTTTACGCCACCAAGTAAAAAATGAGTTGGTACAAGAATGATCGGGTAAAAAAATATCTTTCATGGAAATACCCAAACGAAAAGGAGTAAAAAAATATCCGATACTTTTCGGGTAGAGTAAAAAATGATTCGAGTCGAAAAATACTCTGTGTGTGATTTGGGTATTTTTACATGCGGTGTATCGCTGCAGTTCTCTGGTGTGTATGTATAGCATTGGTCGGCGCGGCCAGCGGCTCCGGGCAGCGCTGCCGCCAGCAGGTAGAGAAAACGTTCGAACATATGTTTGTATGTTTCTGTGTTTGTTTGTATGTGTTGCGCGCATGCAGTGATTTTGCTTTAAAATAACTTCAACTTTGAACCGTAATTTCTCTGTTGTTTGACATAGGATTTTGATGCCACTTTCAGGAAAGTTAGAAATAGTAATTCTCTAAGCGTATGTTAAATTACAACACTGTACTATTTGATTTAATGCCTGAAACAAGGCATTGAAGCTGGAGAGTCTTTTATTTCTGATGAGCAAAGGGGGCGTGGCAGCTCAAAATTTTGAATGGCGTTATATTAAGGCTGTCTCTAGGAACCTGTATACCAAAATTGGTGCTCCTAAGTGCTACAGTTACTGAGATATTCGCCTAAAACAAAAATTTTCTCGAGGTTTGTCTGGTTTTTTGCTCATTGCGGGGGCGGTAGGGGGCGTGGCAACAATTTGAAATAAACTTGATCTGCTTGACATAATAGCGGACTTTCATTGTGAATTTCATGGTTCTAGCTTTTGTAGTTTAAAAGATCCAGGTGTTCATACGGACAGACGGACAGACGGACAGACGGACAGACGGACAGACGGACATGGCTATATCGACTCGGCTGTTGATGCTGATCAAGAATATATATACTTTATGGGGTCGGCCACGCCTCCTTCTGCCTGTTACGCACATCTCGCTTCTGACAAACTTAATAGACCCCCTTTACTCTTTTTTAAAGAGTACGGGGTCTAAAAAAACAGAGCAACTATAAGTATTCATTTAAATTCAACCTGGTGACATAGGCAGTGACGATAGGCGATCGAAACAGAGCAGAGTAGCTATATAATCTTATACAGAGTATAAGAGGGTTGAGTAAACCCACCTGTACTTTCTATTCACGTTGTTGCTATTATTGTTGTTACTGATGCATTTGTAATTTCCATGCCAGCATTTGGCTTAACAGCGCCCAAGGTTCCACTGTACCCCTCTTCACCCTCTTTGTCTATCTCTCTCTCTCTCTCTCTCTTTCTCTATCTGTCTCTTTCTCTTTCCATGTGTGCCTACCCGTCTCTAGTGTTATTAAAATTGATGGCATTTAATTGAACTGGCCATCAACGTCAGCCCACAGTGCCGTTTTGCCGTTTTGCCATTTTGCCGTTTTAGCGTTTGCCATGTTGCCCCATTTGCAATTGCGTCGCTTAGAAGGGACCATTCATTTGGCTTTTGCTTTGGCTTTTGGTTTAGCCAAAGTTTTGTATCTTTGGCAAATGAGTGAGAGTAACTGTGGTGCATATGCTAATGCGCATTACGTAGTACCACCGCACCACCGCACTGTCGTACCGCTGCACCGCAATACGCGACCGACTGTCATATATTTTGTGTCCCGAAAAAATAAAAATAAAAAAAAAAAAGCTAAAAAATGTCCATTCTCCGACTGCTGCTCTCAGTGGGCATATAATCACCGCTTTTACCGAAATGCGCACGCTGACTTCCATATTTCTGCCAATTTAGTGGCACCGACTTGAGTTGAGTAGAGTTTAGTTGAGTTGAGGCGACCCAGAGATTTGAAATCACACTTGTGCCTATTGCCAAAGTGGTGCAATAAAAAAAGTGAATGTTGCCCCGAGTGGCACACACACAAACGCACACACACACACACACAGGTGATGTTGGTTGTAAGCCACATGCGGCAGCTCCTTTGGCGCGTCTTCAAAATGGTCGTCTTGGCCATAAACTGCTCATTTGACTTTGGCTGCAAGTTTCAAACGGAGAGCTGCAAACTGCAAACAGTTGCGTTGCATTGCGTTGAACGTGCCGCCCGAGCAGCCAGCGATAATTATGATGAGGCTGTCGACTAAAAGCCAAAGCCAAGTTAACACACAAGCCAAGCAACCCGGTTGCCATGCGATGCAATGCGGATCTCGCACCAAATGCGACTTGTTGGCAAAACCAAACAATAAATTACAAAAAGAAATATAGAAAAAATAGAGAAAAAAAACAGTTGATAGGGTTTAATGTGCACTTGGTGTGCCGATTGGTTATAATTGACAGTTCGCTTCGCTGGCTAAACTTACTAGCTGACTGTCGCGACGTGCTTCGCTGCACCACCAACGGCTTCGACTACAACACCGGCAGCACCGCTAGCACCGCTAGCACCACCACCAGTACTAGCACCACTCACACCACCGAGTCGACTCGTCGTTATGTCTGCTACGTTTCTTGGCAGTTAATTGCCAGGCGCGCTTACATTGATTTACTAGTAGATTTTTATATAAAACTGTCGTATTTAAGTTATAATTATGAAACAACATGGCGTATGAGCAATGCGATTATACACACAACACACACACACACACCATACACAACATTTTCGGCCACATCTAAACGTTTGCACATCTGAATTTATTGCATTGCGCATACGCCGTGGGGGCAGTTAACTGTACTCAGCCGCCAGCTAAACTATCACACACTCTCACACTCACACTCACACTCACACACACACATACTCACATGTCTATATATATTTCTTTTTGCCATTTTTCACACTCTGCGGGCGTCTTTTGAACCTTGAAATAAAAAGTTTCCCACACTTGCGATAGCAGTCTGGCAAAATGTTTCGATTTTCCTTTTAGCTTTTGCCTTTACCTTTTGCTATCTATCTTAACTGAATTGAACTCACCGCTTTCCGCTCCGCTACCCCCCTGCTGGCATCTCACTCAAATATAAACTCCTAACTCCTAGCAACAGACTCCTAACTTTAACTCTAACGCTCTGACTTCGAGTTAGACTCTGACTGTCTTGCTGGCTAATCCAGCGCCTGATTCCCAGCTAGCCCAAAATGGTAACAGACGTAGACTTTGTGGCAGCAACAAAAACAAAATAAAAAAAAAAAAACTAATGAGCAACAACAACAACAACAACCACAATAGCTGCAATAACACCAGCGAATGCAAACTGCACCTGCCAAACGAAGCGGACAAGCAAACAAACAACACCAACAACAACAATCACTTAAGAGATCAGTTTACAACGAATTGCATATACTCTATTAAAACTTCGAGTTAAGTTAACAGAACAGCAAATTGTGTCACGAATGACATGATATAAAATTTTGAATACTATTAGCAAAAGGTAAAATGAAGCAGAATCTTATTTCTGAAACGATTTCTAACTTAATAATATATAATAAATTTTTCCGAATTAATTGTTTGATCTACAATTATTATATAACAAATCATATGATAACTAATTAATTAATTATTCATTATTTAAATGTTTTTAACTTTTTATCCACAAATAAGTTACATTTGTTCTTCAGGAATTCATTATTTATTTTAGTTTCAAAAGATAAGAGTTTCAAATCATATTTAAATATTCAGAAAAGCTTCTATCTTAAAGAAGATTTTAGAAAGTATTACAATCTTAAGAGTTGCCAAAGCTCCCATCATCAAGGTATCTGACTCCGTCGACTATACTCCATGAAAGCGTAATGCTGGCACTGCCCACAGCATTGTCGTCGTCGTCTTCCTCTGCCTCTTCGGCTGTGACTGCGACTGCGACTGCGACTGTTGCTCCTACTGCGACTCCTACTGCAAGTTTACCTTCGATGTTGTTGGCGCTTCGTTAGCGGCTGCCGTTTTATTTCTGTTTGTATTTGTATTTCTATTTGTATTTGGTATTTTTTTCTTATATTTTTTCTCTAATTTTTTTTTTTGTCCAATTTTTCTTGTTTTTGCATCGCTCGATTTGTTTTTTACGAGCAAATTGTGCAAATATCTTAAAGCTTAGCAAAACTGACAACTAGATAAATTTAAATGAATTTCTGCGCTCATAAGCTGACAGCAAAATGGGGCTGGTTGGCAGGCGGCAGCTCAGTGAACCACGCTAGTTAACTGCCTTGTTGGTCAGGGCGCATTCTCGGCAAAGCAAAAAAAGACAAACATTTAATTGTTTGCTACCAATTATGTATTTGTCAAGTTAATTGGTATGTCAACGCAACTTGTTTCTCCGAGTTACCCGATGCCTGGTGGTGCCATCAAACGACCACCGCCAACGACAGAGCCAAAGCCACAGTTACAGCCAAAGCCGAAGCCGAAGGCGAAGAGACAACAAGCCAAAAGCCAAAGTCAGTTAAACGCCAGACGCATTGTCAATAAGCAGCCAAGATGAAGCTCAAGCTGAAACTGACGCTGACTCTGACGATGAGATACAAACGCAATGCCAATCATGCAGCCATTTTACACCCGGTCTAGGCCTGGTCAAAACCAAAAAAAGAGGCTCATGCCACAAATGCTGGCAAAAGCCACCGCGAAGGTGTGAAAAGCAATGCGAGGCAGGCCAAGACTGCAACCGGTGCAGATCCGAAGCTGCAACTGCAACTGCAACTGGAACTGGACTCGTTTCGCTGTCGCCATTGATTGTCAGCGCGTGTTGCACCGCAGTAGCACACCGCACTCCACCACACTGCAAAGCTCGGTCGATTGATGCACTGGCGTTGATGGATGGGCTACTGGCCAAAGCCCATAGAGCCAAGGAGCCTAAGAGCCAAGATGGCTAAGGAGAGACACCTTTGGTTAGCTTATCGCGCGATCTAAGCGCTTAACAAATGCTTTACGCTAATGACAATTTTGTTATACATTTTATGCATGCAACAGGCGGCAAGCAGGCAAACAGGCAAACAGGCAACGGTCATACATGGCGTATACGCAATACCGATTGACGATGCGTGCTACGATAAGACGACGGCCGGTTGTCGATGGACAAGTCGATAAATAAATTTATGCACAGCCCAAAGAGGCGTAAAATGTGCTATTTGATTTAATGCTCAAGTGTTTGTGTCTATGTGTGTGTGTGTGGTAGGTTTGTGTGTGTGCGTTTGTATTTTTCGCAATGATAATCGATTTATGGTGTGTGAAGTTTGTTTCTGTTTTCTTGTGTTATTTCTTTTTTTTTTTTTTGTTTTTGTTTTTTTTTTTTTTTTGTGTCATTGCTAATTGTGTACAAATATGGACAAAAGCGTGGACACGATGCAGAAGGCTTTCCAAATGGTCAGCACTCGTAAGTAGGCAGCATCCAAAGACAGTGCCAAGCAGTTAGTCAGCATCATCAGCAGGCATAACATCAGCTTGAGTTTCAGTTTGAAATTCAGCTTGAGATTCAACTGCAACTCTAACTTTAGCTTGAGCGGAAAGTTGCCCAACAGGCGTTTTAAAATGCCTCGAGAGAAATAATTTATGCATTTCTTTGTCTGCAGCAGATAAACGATGCGACGGTCACCTAAAGTGGTTTCTACAGCTGTCTAACTCTCTAACCATCCCTCTTTCCGCTCTTTCTCTCTCGCTCTTTCTCTCTCGCTCTTTCTCTCTCGCTCTCTCTCTCTTTCTTTCTCTCTGTGCTCTTGTGACGTTTTGTTTGCCTACTTAGCCAGTTGGGCGTTCAAGTGTTTGGTGTATTGATTAATTGATCACATTTGTTATTGATTAGATGAGCTATAGCTTTATATACAAATAGGCCAGCAAGAGTAAGGTCTACCAACTTCTTGGCTAACTAAAATAAATTACGTTCATTTTACATCAAGTGCTTTAATTTAAAGGGCTCCTATAGTTCGATTTACCTCACATTAAATAGAACTCAAACAATTTTTTGAGCCCATGACCTAAACTTAATTATAAAACTTTAGATCAGTTTCAAAATAGCAGATTTTAATTTATCCTTGATTTTATCGTTCAAAATGGAAGATCAAACGAGAGGTGTTTGAAATTGATTCGAAAATTCCTTATAATATACTCAGATGTCGTTTGTCCTACTCTTGTAAAAAAAATAAAGTCGATTTTTATAAACGTAC
This sequence comes from Drosophila acutilabella, assembly GCA_035046005.1. Classification (NCBI taxonomy): domain Eukaryota; kingdom Metazoa; phylum Arthropoda; class Insecta; order Diptera; family Drosophilidae; genus Drosophila; species Drosophila acutilabella. The sequence continues at coordinate 456,052 of JAWNOK010000008.1, read as the reverse complement.
CGTCCATTTTTACACACTGTACTCAAAAGGAGTACAGTGGTCTACTAAACTTTGTCAGAAGCGAAATGTGTGTAACAGGCTGAAGGCATTGGTGACCTTATAAAGTATACTGTATATGCGATTTATTGAAATGATTTAGAAATGCCACTAGAGCTAGAGTAACGAAATTCTCACATTATATGAATGGCCCCATTTTAACTATCATTACCATGTTTGAACCGAATCTATCAACTGCATCAGCTATGTTCTACAGCTCCCATAGGACCAATCGGTCGAAAATATCTTATTTTTATCAAAAAGTGTGCACTAGAATGAGTACATGGACTTTTACAGTCGGTTCGCACGACTGTAGCCTTTCATACTTATATTTCAGTAATATCAAAAATATTATTAATATTAATTATATTTAATGTCAAGTGCAACAAAATTTGTTATTTAATTCAATTAATTCACAATTTTAATCTATAGAGAGATAAGTTTAGATCGTGTTGACTCTTATAATTTAAGGAGTACTTAAATTGTTTATTGATTTAATTGGAAAGAATTTTTACTTGCACTTGACTTTATTTATTGGGACTGACTGTTTTAAACGAACCTGTGCATTTATGGTCCCAAATATTGAAAACCTCAGTCAAACATTTAATGATCCTTTGTTCAGATCTATATATGGAATTGCTCTTTAAATTGCCACATCCTTTAGCCCCAAAGCTGTAAACTGAATGTATTGGGCAAGAAAACGTGTGCCTCTAATGTGCGTTGGTATTTCATGAATTAGAGTCGAGAATAGGATCTGTAGATGCAGATGGAGATGAGGCTAGAGATGGAGCTAAAGATGGAGCTTGAGTTGAAGCTGAAGTTCGAGTTGGAGCTTAAGCTGAAGTTGGTGAGCGGTAATTGCTGCGTGTTAATTCAAACAAATGTCGGGAATTGCGCATTTAATGTGAAAATGAAGAAACATTGCGCTTTGCTTGGTACCAGGTTGCCAGACTGTCAGACTGCCAGACGGCCAGATCGGCAGACTGTCAGAGAGCCAGACCGCTGGCTGGGATAGCCATGGATGGAGCAAAGTGTTTACTCGTACCAGGTGCTATAGCCAGGCCCAAACGAGCTAGCGAGTTAGGTGGAGCGAGTGAAATAAATGATCCCAGCTTCATGTTTAATTTATTTGAAAGTTAACACACATATAACAACACTAACAACAACGAAAACAACAACACGTCGCGACATGCCGCCGGTGACTGTAAAACAGTAAAAAAACAAAATACAACGCAAAGATGCAACATTCAACATCCAACAAGGGGAAGGAACCCAAGGTGGAGGGGTATTTTGGTGAACGGGGTTTGGGGATCTGCCGGCTAACGGGCATTAATGCGTCGTAATCACACTAAGCAGACATTAAATGCGTTTTCGCTGTTTGAACACCAGTCCCGAACTCGAAGAAGAAAAGAGCCATACAATAATGCCACAGAGAAACAGTGTTGCCAACTCTTTAGCTCACCAAAACACTAAACTTACATTTTAGCTTAAAATCATTTAAAAAACAAAACATCGCAGTTAGTTCATGGGTTATTTGTCAAAAATGTCAGGAAACTTTTCAAAGTTAACCCGAAAAGGTTCTCAAGTTCAGTAAGCTCAAAAACTTGTATGGTATCCTTAGAAAGTATCGATCTTCCAAAAAGATTGTTTTATGTTTGTTTTTCCATTCGATTACTGAGTATATCCCATTTACCATTAATTTCTTCACTGAAATTCGAAGTCTATAAGTCCCAATCATATTTGTATAATTTTCTGTTTGATTCCAGAAAATTAAGTTATTCTCTTTTATTTCTTCGTGTAAAAATATTGTCTAAACTAAAAAATTATTTTTTTTATTTATTTGATTTTGATAAAATATTTAATGAACTGCTAATTGTTGTTTTTAATTAAAAATCACTTTTTATAGTAACGAATTTTTAATTGGTTAAAACACTAAATCAATAAAATAAGTAATAACTTGTCTAAGGAGATCAGAATTTTAAAGTACAATTTTTTTTGCAAGTTAAATCATAACTTTAATTTTTGTTGGCAGTAGTTAAATTGCATGATTTTTATTCGAAAATCCTTAGAATTAGCTTGAAAACCGCTAAAGTGGTAACACTGCCTGCCTAGCCAGCCAGGCGCGTAGTCGCTATGCCAACAACAGCAACAGCAACAACAACAACAGCGCCTAAATGATTGATAAAATAATTGCTTGCACGTGATGCGCACTTAGCAAATGAACAAGAGAGTAAAAGGGAGGGATAGAGAATGAGAAAGAAAAAGAAAAAAAGAGAAAGGCTTTGGATTCACGCAATGCGCACGAGTCTAGACCAAGTGTCATACCAACAACTCTTGGCCTAAAGGCATCCCAGACATGCATCCAATCCCAAATTAATCAACTGTAAATGACACCAGCTGAAAGTGCATTTTATAAACGAAATTAGACAGGGCCATTAAATAAAGAACAATACTAGCAACGATAAAAAAAACAATGTCTTTGTCTTGTTGGAACTTAATTCTATAAACTTATTATGCTAATAACTAACACTAGAAACGCGAGTATATAACATACAAATTGATTTTGTTGTCACTGATAAATATTATGGTGACTTACGGTCTAATAGCTCAAAGTGGACTACCAAATATGTATTTTAACTACAGATCAATAAACTTTAAGAGCTGATTGTAAAATATTGTCTTTAGCATGTCCTTGCTTTCCTAAAAGTTCTTTAAAAGCTGAATTTGGTTACAGAACAGCTTTTGTTGGATTTGTTTAGTAGAAATTAGGGCATTGAAATTCTTCTTTGCTGCTTAACTAAGAACAAATGAATTTAGAACACACTCTAGCTGCCAATAGATACAAATTTGTAGTGCTTTTCGCTGTCACATGCTCAGAGCCATTTTAGGTGAGTGTCATTGAAAGTTCAGCAGCCAGAAAAACACACAAAAAATAAAGGAAAACAAAATAAAAACTGTATCAAGTCGACAAGGCCCAAAAAAAAAAAAAAAAAAAAAACTGAAGCCAGGGCATTGAAAATTTAACGAATTATAACGTGGGAAACAAACTGAGGGACGTTACGTTGGCAGCACAAATTGCCGCAGTTAACGGTTCCTGTTTCGTCGCAAATTTGGCTAAAGCAGCGGACACAAAACAACCAAAAGCCACAGAAACAGAAACAGAAACCGAAAGACAAGCTGAATGGAAGCATCCACAAGCCAGATCCGAGTCACCCAGCGATTGCCACGACAAGTGGCCCCCCGCACGGCACCAGCTTCAGTTTTAGCTTCAACTCCAACTCCAACTTCATCTCAAGCTCCAGCTCCAGCTCCAGCTTCAGCTTCAGCTTTTGCCCGCCCACTCGTGCGCCACATTATTTCATGCAAAATCATGCCATGGGAACCACGATCACAACGTCGCGTCGCGTCGCGTCGCATCGCTTCTCCCCAAATACAGCAGTCTAGAACTATTACCAGTCTCTGACCATGGCCAGTATATCTCTCCCAGTCTCTCTTTCTTTGAGACTCCGTCTCAGTTCCCGCCCCAGCCTTAGCTAACTGCAACTAATGCACAATCATCGCAGATTATTTCATTTAATGTCAATACAAAAACAGCAAGCAAGCTGCGGCTTCACCAACCACATCTTTGCTGCCGCTTGCTGTGGCAACATCCAAATCCACATCGACATCGACATCGGCATCGACTGCGGCATCCTGGCGTGCATTGAAAGCTGAAAGTTTGACACTCCAATTCTCAATGCCGCTGGGCAAACAAATTGAGTGGAAGCGATTGTAGAAGCAGTGAGTAAGGGGAGGAGAGTAGAGAGAGTGGGGGTCAAGAGAGGTGCAGGGGCTTAGCCCGTTAGTGTTTTGCAAACGAGTTTAAACTGCTGTTGACTTTTGAAAAGTCTAAGGGCCCTGATCAGGCCCAGACCCTACTAACTCGGCCCAATCGAACAGCTTAGCCCACATTGCTCATACGCTTCGTTTGACCTTGCTAGCCGACGGCCGCAATTTTTTAATGCACAAATTTATATACACTTCCAATCTTTTTCCCCTTTGTTTTCTTTGTTGTTATTATTTATGGTCTCGACATTGTGATATTTATTTGCGATCGTCTTGCGATCGCATCAGTCATGCGCCTTTTCCACTGAAGTGTGCAATCAATTTAAAGCCAACCATTTGCATAAACTTCAACAAAGTATACTGCAAAAGACACAAAAAGAGACGGCTATAAATGAAGTAATCAACAGAGACGAGCACTGATCGAGTGAAATATGTTCAATTTGGCAGGGATAGTCAGGGAGTGATTCGAATGATTGTAAAAATCAAGTTTCATTTCATGCATTTCCCACTTGTATAGGATTCAACTTTATTCCTTTCTCTACTCACTTAACAAACTTACTTGCTTTTACTTGTGATTTTTAAATAACTTAAAATGAATATTAATCAATATACAATCATTTTATTTCTATTTGATTTATTTATTAGTTAATAATTTTCTTATCTATTTGATATCCTAGTCTTCTTGTCCAAATCCCATTTTACCCAGATTTAAACTGCTTTAACTGTGCATATTTTAGATTATTTTGTTACTTTAGACTAGCAGTTTAAAAGTGTCATATTAAATAATAAATAAATTGTTTTGTATGTATTCTATTCATTTCATTTTATTTATTTATTTTATTTTATTTATATAATGTTTTAAGAAAACATCTATATTTTGGTTAACATCCCGTATGTGTTTAATAAAATAAAATTTCTTGTAATTTTGATTTATTTATGTTATTTTGTTCTTGCTTTAACCAAATTCAATTAAATTTTTACTCTTTTCCAAGTAGTTGATTTTTGCTGCATAATGGAACATCCTCACTGAGCATTTGAGCATGTAGTGTGTCTCGTTTAGTTAAGACTCGAGTCAACTCGACTTTTGTATGATAAGCAACAAGATATGCGAGAAGAGAACAAGACACTTACGACAACTGGACAAGACAAGACAAGGCACAAATAAAAGACAAACTGAAAATGCCACAAAAGGAAGCTGGCAAAAATAAAATAAAATAAATAAAGTTAAGTAGATATCTGGCAATCGGTTAAATTAATTTGTTGTCACCAGTTTGTTGAAATAATCTTAGCCAGGCTGTTAGCCGAAACAAATGAGTGTGTGCTGGTGCTGGTGCTGGTGCCTTGGCCTGGAGCCCACAACTTAGAGACGGTAAGAGCCTCCGTCCAGGTGGGTGGTAACAACCAGCAGCGACACATGGCTAATAGCAGTTGTTGTTGTAGTTTGTTTGGCTGTTTAGCTAGCTGGTTGGCTGGCAAGTTGGGGCAATCGGACCGCAGCCCAACCCAAAATTGTTCACCTGTCAAATCAGCGCGCTGCGATCTTTTATTGGCCACAAACAGCGGCAAAAGCGGCCAAGCGACCAAGCGCCAATTGTTGGCCACAACAACAACCAGATTTATTTATTTAAGCGTCCAAGTTGTGCACCCATTTGAAATTGTGGCCGCTGCCTCGTAAAGACTTAATTAAGCCCCAATCTCGACTATCGTTGAGCCAGTCCCCGAGTCTCTCAGCCTCTCAGTCTTCTCGTCTCTGAGAGACTCGAGTCTCAAACTCCGACTCCGACTCCGTTGACCATTCGTTGGCGGCTATAAATTTATGCCGCTAATTTGGCAGCGTTAACTCAATTTGTGACCACAAAATGCACAATTTGTCGTGGCTTTTGATTGCCAGCATTCGCATTGGCTAGCCCCGCAGTGAGTTGTATTTGCAATTGCATTTGGAGTTGGAGTTGGAGTTGGCTGAAAGCAGAGCAAGAAAAAAGCAAAGAGAAGAAAAGAAACTGAGACAACGCCCCAATACCAATAAGCAGTGTTTTTGCTTAGTGGCTTTGTTTATTGTCTAATTATAGCAAGCAGTTTGTTAGTTGGCTGTTAGCCAGTTGCCTTGGCTAACAATAACAACAACAACGGGCCAGCTAGTGTAACCAGATCGTCTTACCAAATCGCAACTCTTGCATCTGAGCAACTGGGCACCCATGCTGCGAGCCAAGACCAAGACCAAGACGAAGACCAGGAGACGCTCTCGAGTGCATCCATGGACATGGACATCTCGACACAGAGTTTTAGACTCTTTATCAGTCTAAGCAAATCTTCAGTAGACTGCGCACACTCACACACACACACACACACACACAAGCATACACAATTGACTGTCGTCTTTGGCACAACTTTGTGGCTCTATGGATCTATAAAAAAAAAATAGAAAAGATTTTCCCATAGTTTGCCGCTTCATATTTTAAACTGATAAAAGTGTGAAGTGGCTGAAAATGTGGTTCAGCTTATATGCATAAAAGTTGGCAGCGTTGCCGCCTTATATGGCTTATAGCCATTTGGCTAACTAACGGACTGAGCACGCACTCTCTGACTCTCAGAGTCACCAACTCTTTGACTCTCCACCACCGCCAACACACCACTAACTGGGCTCATAAATCTCAGCAATTAATTTTAAAAGTGTTGTCGCTGCAACGCTGCAAATGCAACTGCAACTGCAACCGCAGCCATGTGACAACTGTCAGCAACTACTTGCAACAAGCATTCAAGTTAAGTGAATGAAATTTGCTCAGATTTGTTTAACCACAATTGCGTAATCCACACAGACGGTTGTGGCTTTAATTAAATTGCTCGAACAACAAGCGTAATTCGAAAATGATTCCAAACTGATACTTTAATTAAGTATTTTATAGATACAGGAACACTTTTAATACGCTTCGGAGTATTTGGGGTAAAAAAAACAATAAATTTGATTACAACAAATGGGGCTGGTAAATCGTATAAATTTATATTTTTTATTCAATTTAAGCTTTAACTATTTCCTATTTAATTATTTTTCTTTTTTAACAAAAAATCAAGTTAACACAAGAAAACTTGACCTATATACAGGGATACCGCAGAACATATGTATCTGAGAATTTAGACTAGACATAAGTGTATGTCTTTAAATCAAACAAGGCTAAGGGACATGTATATATTATGTCTGTAAATTGTAACTAAATTTAGTTTTTTCTTCTATGATTAAAAAGGTTAATTTCAATGCAGTTTAAAAACAATAAATTGTTTACAAGAATACAACAGAACTGCTCTAAGTAAAATAGCAACAATAAGTAATTAAATATATATTATAAGTAATTAATTAATTCAAGAATTTATTTTAGAGCCAAGCTGGCAGATTGAGGCTTTTCCAACCCCATAGGCAAAATAAATATGTATATTCTAAATCAGCAGCCGAGTCGATATTGCAATGTCCGTATGTCCGTCTCTCTCTTCTAATTGTAAATAACTATTTTCGTAACACCATAGCTTGGTAACGACTATAGGTATTGTGACCAAATTCATATATTATGTGTGTGGTACCATATTATCGTCACAAAGTTTGATTGCGATCGAACAACTATAGCATAAAGCTCCCTTAGGACAAATCGGTAAAAAAAATTACTAATTAGTATGTTAAAATGCTCATTAGAATAAGTACGGGGTCTTTTACAGTCAGCTGTAGCGATTCTAACTTGTTTAGTATTAATCAATTTGTATCAACAAAATTCTTTAACTAATTTACTAAAAAGAGTCACACAATATTAATCCGGTGATATTCAAATAGTATTATAAAAGTTCAACAAAAATGTATACACAAGTTTTCATTGCCGAAGGATACAAACGTCAAGATCTACGAGCCATTAATTAGTTATTGTTTATGTTAATTCTTTATCACTTATTTATGACTCTTAGGAAAAATCAAATTGTTTGAAAACTCAAAAAAGAGTTAGCTGTTTAAAACGATGACCATTTTACCTACATGTTGTATGTAAAACGTAATAAACTAGTGAAAACCTTATTTCCACACTGGCAATGGAATTTAATTGACACCTTCGTATAAAATTAAACAAGATAAGAGGACCATTTGTAGTCCAAAATTGGTTTAAATGACGAATAATCGTAGAAATATTGGTGGACTTATGCCGGACATATATCATTAAAATCATATCTTTATATTCCCACATTTTTAATTCGCTACGAAGACTTAACTTGATGCCAATAGTTGTCGAATTCAACAGACACCTGTTATCGATGTCTCCTTTTAAATGACTTGACACAACTTTATTTGAAGCATTTTTGATTCTAAAAGGAAATGAGAAACAGATCCGAGCTATTCGAATTCCTTTATCTTAAAATGGAAAATACAATTGCATTGCATGGCTTTGGCTGCATTTTATTTTCAGTTTTCTGTATTTTTGGCTTGGTTCGATCGAGTTTCATAAATTCCCCAGCACATTATTTACAAGCACATCACATTCAAATCGTTATCCAAAATGCACTCAATTTTTGTGTGTTTATTTCATTATTTATTGTATTTTTTATATTTTTTGCAGCTTCCAATATAATTTGCACACAAATATTTTCACGAACGTGGGAAAAGCTCAACTGTCTCGTGGTTCGCAGTGTCCAATGTTGTAATGCTGAGTCTCTGCTTGTCTCACAGTTTCCTTCTCTCTTTCTATCCCTCTCTCCCTCTATTGCTCTCTCTGTCGGTGTATCCTAGCCCAACAGATCAGCTGCAATTCATGTCAAGCTAAAAATTCAACAGAATTCGAGCGCCGCTTGTCGAAGTTGCAGTTCCAGTTGCAGTTGCAGACGCAGCTCAGCGCGAAGTCAACCAATTATTTTTATCGATTTTGTTGCAGCCACAAAAGACGCAGTCGGCTTTGGCTTTTCATAATCAAATGTGTTGCTGCTATTGATGTTGCTGTTGCTGTTGCTGTTGCTTTTGCTGTTGCAGTTGTTGCTGCTGCAACTTGGGTGAGTGGCATCACCGACGCAGCAGCTTGCCTGGACTTATGGCAGGCGCAAATGTGCGACTTGTTTCGAATAACATTCGCAGTCGCATTCGTTGTCAATGATTGAATGCATGCATGAGTGCATGAATGACTGCCGCGACTGCTGTCAGCTCTCCAAGTGTGTGAGTGTTGAAAATCCTTTCAATAAATAGCCAAAGACAAGTAGCCGTTAAAACGCATTCAGTCTGATTGCTAGACAGTCAGCTAACTTGGCCAACTGTCTGGCTGTCTTACTGTCTGTCTGTATGTCTGTCTTTCAGTCTGTTGTTAGCTGTTCACTCAGTTAGTTGTTGGATTTGATTCATGATGCTGCTGGTTGGCAACTTCGTCTCCCAGTTGGCACCGTGTGGCATGTTTCGTTTGTTGCGTTTTTGATCGCAATTTGACAATGCGAACAACAACAGCAACAACAACAACAACAACAAACAAACTAACAGACAGACGGACAGACAGACATTAAAATGTACATGCGCCCGCTTGTCATTTAACATTTTTATGATTTTTAACATGCAAACACTGGCAAAAAAGCCTCTGCCTTCAGTCTTCTGTCTTCAGTCTTCTGTCTTCAGGCTTCTGTCCGGAGTCTTCAGTCTCCAGAGCATTTAGTGTTAGGTTGCGTTTGACTTTTACAGCTTAATTAAAATGGCCAACAAGTGAAGAGACTAAATGGCAGGCACAGGAAATGCTTAAATACTTATTTATGGAAATATCTTGAATTTGGCACTTAAGAAATATGTTTTCTTAAATTTATGATTATTATTACAGTTACATTGATTTAAATGTTTTTTGATTTCTCAAATGTGTTTGGCCGATCACGCCCGACCGTATAATACTCTCTGCATTTTAATACCAATTATATTATATTATTAAAATATATGTATGTATATACATAAATCATTGTAAATTTAGCATAATAGCATAGCATAATTTAATATTCTAAGTTATCTACAAACGATATGAACAAATGACTTAAATGCTGTAAGTAGTACCAATTTTGCTTAGAGGTGTGTCTAGTTTTTGTCTTATTGTGGGCGAATGGGGCGTGGCACCGAATAAAAAGATACTTGTATTGACTTAATACATTTTTTAGACGATACTGAATAAAATCAAACTTATAGCACTTACAATCTGTGAGATCTGTTTGTTCATTTGGACATTGCTATATCGACTCGGCTGTTGATGCTGCTCAAGAATATATAAGCATGGTGGCGTCATGTACTCATGTGCTACTTGTACTCATTTTCAAAATGGGGTCTCAAAAAGTTTCATTCAATTATAAATAGTTTTAAAGATACATTGATTTTATATGTTCTTCAATTCTCTTCATTTATTTTCTTATCGAATATACTACTTGTCTGTGCTACTATCCTTATGTTAAATTTCTTACGGTAAATTTCTTTTTGTAAAAACTTCAAATTCTTTAATTCATAAAATGTAAACATCGCATGATTTTATTAATTAAAAATATTTATGTTTTTACAATAAGAATTTTACTTCTAGTCGTAAATCTGAAAATGTGTTTCTTTGCCATTTAAACTGTCGTTTGATTCGTTTCCATCGTTCCTAGCCTAAAATTGCCAAATAATTGAATCACATTAAATATATCCCTAATTTTGATCAATCTAAAAAATGATTGACTCAAGAAAACTGGGCACATAATAACTAAAGCAATGTGAATTGTGTGTCTGCCTGATGATGCTGCATTCGAAACAATCTCAGTTCCGATGATAAACAATAACAGCAACAACAACGACAAGAACAACAACAAAAGGGGCCAACAACGGCGACAGCAACAACAAAAATAGAACGTGAGAAATATTATTCGATGAAGCGCCAAAGTAAACGCTTCAAATGTTGTTAGTTTTTTTCTTCATCTTCCTCTTGATTTTCAGTTGTCGTTGTTGCTGCTGTTGTTGTTGCTATTGTTGTTGCTATTGTTGTTAGCAGCCCATTTTGCGCCTGGTACACGCTACTCGTTTGTGGCAGCGAAAAACCTTTTGAAGGTTGATTGTGAAAGTCACGATTAACGGAGGAGTCACAATCGAAATCGGAGGAGGCGTCGTCTTTCGTTTTATTTCTGTCTCCATCCCTTCCGCCCTCGGCATCTCCTACCTCACACCTACTTCTTCTTTCCCTTTGTTCTCTTAAGCTTAAAACTGTTAAGTTTCCATGTGTAATATTTTCAGAATCATTACATATCATTCAAATACTTTGTGATTCGAAATTTGTCGGTTTAGCTCAAAAGGTGACAAATTTGTAGCATGCAACTCATGTGCGATTATCCAAGTTGCTATTTTTAACAATTTGCGTTTGAAATGCACCGACCGCAGCAGAGAGAAGAAGAGTGAGAAGGGGAGTGTAAAAGAGAGAGAGAGAGAGAGGGAGAAGCTAGCAAAACACTCCTTTCTGCCACCTTCCATCATTTGGCATTGCGAAATTGTCGTCAGATTGTTGACACACCCGACAGACACAAGATGCGAGCTGTGACTGCTACAGTGACTGTGACTGTGGTGGGGGCACAGCTTTAACGCTTTTATTATTATTTCTTTTAAATCACTGGGAGGCAGCTTCTGGCTCACTTCGTCTCACCAACTCACTCGCTGTCTGCCTCTTTGGCTGGCTTGCCACATTCTACACCTCCGCATTGTTTGCTCCCACACATGTTTGACGTTCTTGCCGCACATATCGGTTACAAAAACGCAGATCCACACCCCAAAAAAAACAACAAATAAGACAGAAAAGTAAAAAAAAAAACAAGAAACTTCCGTAAGCAGTCGACAGTTTAATGACTTTGATGACGCAGCGTGTGCTTTCAATTTACGACTTAAGGCAACTGCAACTACCACAAATGCAACAACTGACACAACTGATGCTCAGTTTAAGCTTTGGCTCTGTCTGCGTTTTGTGGGCGTTACTTAAATCAGCCTCTTATTTCAATTTTTTGTTTTTTTGGATAATCAGTGGTTTCCAGTTGCCATTTGATGGGTTTGGGTGTAACAAAACGATGTGAGTGCAAATGCAAAATAACATCAACTTAAATAAAGCAATTAAATTCTCAGACTAATGAGGACCAGACTTAAGAACTCATTCATTATGTGAGTGACATGAAATTTGTCTAAAATGTGGAAGGATAAAATCAAAAATATCTTTACTGCAAGTCAGAAATTTACTAAGATATTTAATATAGGCTGTAGTAAAATATAGGTTGTTCTATTCTATTCCTAAGGTGCCAATTATCCAGTATTTTTAACTGTGAAACTATGCTAATTTTTCGTTTAATAATAATAATAGTTTGTAAATAAACGGGAACAATTTAAAGGTGGAAGACCTAATTACAAATCGAACAAGATGTTATACAAAATAATAAATTCTTGAATTATCTAAAGAAACACTTACTTGGTTTAATATAATTGTTTTGTTTAATATTCGACAACTTTATAATCCGAATATCAACAGCCGACAAAATTAAATTATTGAACATAAAATTAAGATTTAAATTAAGTTTTTAGTTACTATAATTAATATTCAAACTATCATAAACGTTAACATTAACTTAAAAAGTATTGCAAAAATTAAAAACATTTAAAAACGTTGGTCCAACAGTCGTTACAAAGGTTACAAGGGTAACAGACAACCCCAATAAAACTCTAGCCAGACCACTAATAAATGATTAATATGTCTTTTAAAATAATCATGAATATTAAATTGAAAATTGTGCCTGTAAAAAACAAAACAATTCTTCAACCAAAAGAAATGGCTATGTATATAAATAAGAATATTCACTACCACTTCATTAAGTTTACAGAATCTATTAGCTTTTTAAATTAAATGTTATCTGTAAAACAATTGATTAATTATTCCAATAGAAGTTTTCTTGCAACATTTCCCAATTACCATTAGCCCAATTCTTAGTTTGATTCGTCTTGATAATTTTAAACACGATTCTGTTGGAACTGTCACTGGTTTTTATTTTTGTTACCAAGTTCTTTGGGAGCTGACAACTGCCACTGTGTGTGGAAATCAACATTACTCATACGCCATGTGTATTTGATTTACATGTTTTTATTGATGGCTTAGATGAGATTGTCGTGTACTTGCAGTGTTCTCTATTTGGCGGCAGTAAATTTTTGGCTACGAATTTTTTGGATTTTTGTTTGTATTGTGGTTTTGGCTAAAACATGTGCCGCGAAAATGAGCCAATTAAAGAAATGCAAGCATCAAAAAGAACCATAACAACCTTGCGACCAATTCAGCGGAGAAAAACCAAACAGAAATATATAAAAAATAATAAAATTGGCACACACACCGCTGCTGCTGCTGCTGTTGTTGTTGTTGTTGTTTTGGCTAGAAGTAAAACCAATCAAGTGGCGCACAGTGTCACTATTACCACCTGACATTTACACAAATCTTGCTTTATGCCTCAACGAAATGAAACAACAACACAAAACACACACACACACACACATGCACAACAAAACAAACAAACGGCCAAGCGACGACTTCCTAACAACACCGCTCGCCGGCTATCGCTTAGCAGCGATCAGAGTGTTCGGACTTGGTCCCAAACCAGGCTAAGACCTGGTCGGGCAGAGCACCACCAACAGCAGCAACAGCAACAACAACGGCGGCTTATCTTAAGAGCCGACCAGCAGCAGCAGCAACAGCAACAACAACAACAACAACAGCACAACTCTTTTGTATGCGAGGCACATGCACCACAGCACCACTGCACCACTTGGCATTGCCTAGCTGCCTGCCTTAAACTGATCGCTAACAATCAATTTATTGATTGAGGTCTCAGGTGTAATCGATAAGAATGTTTTTTTTTTTAGTTTTTTTTTGCTTTTTTCTACTTTACTTTTGACTTAGTGCTCCAGTTTTTTGTTCATTTTTATTTTTGTATTTTTTGTTTTTGCTGCCAGAGCTAACATATGACATGGCTACATGACATTATCCGATTCGCATTTGTTTATCTATTTATCTCTTGCATCGGATCGAGTCTAGCCCAAGTCGCAGTTGCTAATGTTGATCAAACCAGGGATGGACGAGGCAAACGTTAATCTTATTAGATGAATTTATACACATGTACCCGTACATTAGCCAAACCAACTACGGATCATAACTAATAATGGCAATTACTTAGTGACTGCATCTAATTTATTCCAATTAAGAGCATAATTTTTTTAATAAAGTGACAGGCATGCTTTTATATACGATTTAATCATATGATTAGTGTACCCGAAGTGTGTAGTAAGCAGTTGGGGGCGTGGCAGAAACGTAACTTCGTTTATTCTTAATAAACATTATTGATGCAGTTAAGTATATTTGTAAGAGCGATTTATAATCCATTCTTACTAAAGGACTCTTTAGTTTAGACCAAGTCAACAATGATAAAATGATTTAATATTATTTTATTAACTTAAACGTGTTATTTAATCGCCTGAGTGCTGGGTAGCCCTTAGTCGACTAGAGTTTTTTTTAATTGTTGGTTCTGCACAGTAAATTTGAATCCAAAGTTTTATTTTAGTAAGTTTTATTTAGTAAGAATATTTGTAATTTTTTATCAGATTTAATAGAATACTAGAACCTATTGTTGTATCTAGCTTTTATAGTTTCCGAGATACAGCTGTGCAGACGGACATATCGACATCGACTCGATTGTTAATGCTAATCAAGAATAAATTTATTTTATGGAGTCGGGAATGACTACTTTTACCTGTTACGCCCATTTCGCACCTGACAAACCTAATACACCCTTGTACTCTATGTGAGCACGGGGTCAAAAATAGTTTTAGCTTTTGTGCCCTTTGATCATTTTGAGATTTATATTGATCAACACAAGAATGAAAGCAGTCATAGTTAAAGGTACTTGCTTTTACATTTTAAGTAGACTCATAAGACATATTTATAAAATGTAAGCATTTATGATGATACTGAGTATAATACAAAAGCTAAATTGAAACAAATCTGAAACTGTAGGCAGAAGTTAAATATTTTAATCATAACTTTATATTCAGTATTCTTTTTTATTAAAAAAGCTCAAATATACCATTCTCTGATCAAGAATACCACGAGTTACCAACTGATGTCATAGTTTGCGATTTATTTTACCATGAATTCGAATTTTTTGTCCTCGGTAAATATTATGTTTACTTTCCTTTTTCATAAACCCTCGATACCATATTCAATATCCGTCAACAAAGCCCCTCACGTTGCCAACTCTGGGATAAATGTTAATTAGCCACTTGGGTCATTGATTAGCGGTTGTTAAATAAACAAATAAAAGCCGAAAAAATGAGTGCAATGTGCAGAGGGAACGCAGCCAATAACGTGGGCGTACGCAGGCGTTTTGGCCATTTTATTATTTTTGCTGTAGTTGTTGTTGTTGTGGCTTGCTACAGATTTGGTTAACAGTTAACAAGCTTATCGCTCTCTATACGGCAAACAAAAGGTGACGCGACTGCAGCTGTTTTTTTTTTTCTTTATTTATTTATTTTGTATTTTTTGTTTTTTGCTTCTTGATGTTGATGTTGTTTTTGTAAAGCAACAATTTAGTTCAGTTTGCTGCTGTTTTCTTTTTGGCCATGCAGATAATTAAGGCAAGACGTTGCCAGCCAGCCAGTACGACAGTAAGCCAGTAACCCAGCTGCGGCTGCCAATTTCGGAGTGGCCAGGAATCACAGTGCTCGGTTCACCCACAAACCTGGCCAGATTCAGTCCGTGTTCAGTCCAAGTCCGTGTCTGGCAGCATCCACTGTACTAACAGCCGCAGCCACAGTCACAGCCGCAGCCTCAGCCTCAGCCTTAGCAGCGGTTAGCGGCTTTTGTTGTTGTCTTGTTAGCCGCCAGATAATGATCTGAGCGTGGATCGGGCAATTTAATGGTTACTATTAATAACGTGATACGAAATTGGCGTTAATTTGTAGAAACACAGCCGCAAAAATCCCGCTGACTAATTTGAGGCAAAACTAAAAGTGTAGCACTTTTGTTATTGTTATTGTTGGCCACCAAAAAAGGATGTGAATGTGTGGTGTTTGTTGTGTTTGCTGTGGCTTTGTGGGTGTTTGGGTGGAGGGGAAAGCATGTGAAGGGTAAGGAAGTCGAACGAAGTCATGAGTCAAATTTTTCTGTTTACACGAAGGCTCCATTTAGGAGCATGTGCGCGGGTGCTGTCTGAGCACGAATTGGAGGCGGATGCAACAAAAGCAAAGAAACCAAAAACAACAACGACAACACAGATAACAATAACAACATCAAAATTTTGGCTAAGAATTCTTTCACAGCTACGAACAAGCCAACAGCAGTCGCCTGTCCTGAGGTTTGTGGCTATTGTTGGCTTTTATATAAGGCCAAGACAGTTGCCTGTTGCCAGTTGGAAAGGCCTGAAACCAGTGCAGACACCACAGTGTCCCTCCGTCCGGCTGCACACACATGTTGCATGCCTGCAAAAACAATGCAAATTGCTAATATGCAGCGCGTTTTTTATTTGTTTTGTTTAGATTTTTTTTTTGGATCTGCGTTATTTTTTTCTATCATTATTTTAGCTTGGAGACAAATTTTTTGGGTATTTTGTAAAGTTTTTTTTTGTCGGCGGCACTTATGACCAATAAATATGCAGCTACAATTTTGTTGCATGTGCCATTGTCTGGAGTCTGAGAGTCTGGCAACGCTTGCGAAATTAGCTGCCAGCTAATGAGCTACACGAGCAACGACTGTGAGCGTTTCACCTCAATCCAGATGCTATTCCTATTGCCTATTGTAGATACAGATGCAGATTCGAATGCGATCGATTCATATCCAGTTCGATAAACAGTTTGTAGTTTAGTTTTTGAGGAGCAGCCATCGTCAAGACCTTTGTGTCGTTGTGTATGATTCGTGTGGGTTGTGGAGAAGACGACTCCTCCATTTGGACGAGTACACTGTTCAAAATAAGTATTGACCTCTCAAATTAGACACCGGTCGTAAAATTAAATATTATAATCCTTTAGGTTTAAAAACCTTAATGTAGGCTTACAAATCTTGAAATTCCAAATGATCATATATAAATTATATTTTTAATGGAGTTATCTTGAGTTTTTATGACAATGAAAGTATTTTGGCTTTATAAGCCAGTAAGAACAATAACAACTCATAAAAATTACTGAGATTTGCAACTGGTTCTGACGCTAATTGGTAGATAACTTGTTATTATGTTAGATATACAGATGTATTTAAACGATTTGGAATTTTAACCAATTGGAAAATATTTTGTTAAAAATTTATATATTTGAGACATAGATTTTAGCTCTATTGTGAAGCATACGCAAATATAATTCTTTGTTCTTATACCATTTAAAGACTCTGCACAGAAACCTCATATAAAGATCCTTTAATTGTAAGAAAAGTTAAATTGTTTTTTTTTTTTTTGAACCGGATTTTATCAGTGTACTTTTTAGCTAGTACTCTGTATCGATCGTCAGCTGAGATCGTCGTTAACATGTTATTGCACAGCACTTTTGTCAGCTTTCGAATTGTTTGCTCACGAAAGCGTGGATCTACTTACTCCTCCTCCTAATGCTCCTCCTTCTTCACCTCCTCCTCCTCCTCTATTAACCCTTCAGCTCAACTGTAAATATATATATATTTATATATTTACTTAAATAAATACATATATATGTTATGTTATGTGCTTTTTTCGCATGCTCCTTTATGACTGCTGAGGAGATGCGAAAATTTTAGAGACACTGTACAGCAGGTTTCGGCACAGTTGCCACACGGGCGTTGATTTATGGTCTACACCATAAGCACGGGGTGTGGCAGGGAAGGGCGAGAGAGCCGGGGCGTGGCGTGACGGAGATACTTGTTAGGCGTTAACTGAACGCCAAAAGCAAACGCATCTCTGCGATCAGTCTCAGGTTTCAACAGCCCAAAAGCATGAATAGATTTTAGTAAGAAAACTGTGTCTTCAATGATATATTGTACAATACATTATGATCCGCAATTGGTGTCGTTTTATTGAAAAATAGTGAAATTGGTTAACATTGGTTAATTTAGCATAAAATAATATTCACTAAATTATTCAGAATGAGGACCAATGAAAATTATTATCATGTTTGTCTGCCTAAATAAAGCAAGTATGCGATCAATGGCTGATCACAGTGGATATCAATATTTAACGGTATGGAGAAGTAACTTGTATAAATGTAGTAGATATAGTTATATCTAGTGAATACCAATTCAATGAGAACTTGGTTAAGAAGTAAATTTAAAAAATTACAATAAATGTAATTATTATCTGTTAAAATAATCAACTATTTAATTTTCTTAGTTTTCTTACATAATTGCAGCTTAAAAAGGCTACCTAAAAAATATAAATTCGATTGGACTATTATTCCAGAATTTGTATGGAAACATTTTGCGAAACTTGATGTGTTTTTTCTTAAGCACTAACTAAATGGAATTACAATTCCACTTTACAGCATTAATTTGGTACTCGATTACACTTTGATCGTCGAGCTACCAAGCAATCTAAACAGTTAAATTTTAATAGGAATTCGGAATTAGGTAAATGATTAGGTAAATGATGGACTCGAAGTCGAATTCGAATGCCATCAAATTGGCTGAGAAATCGTCTGGAGATGCAGTCAAAGACATTCAAATGATCCTCGCCCATCCGCAGGTACAGTCGGTATACACATATACAAGAGATACACTCCCCGCCCTGTGTGCATTCCGCCTTAAGCCGCACCCTGTGTTGTCCAGTGTAATTTTTGGTTCGTGTGGCATATGCTGCTATAACATTTTGTAGCTGCTGCTGTTATTGTTGCTGTTGCTGTTGCTGCAGTTGTTGCTGGTGTGTCAGTTGCACGATTGCCAGAGAGACAACGTGTCTCCAGTGTCATCAGCATCTCCATTTTTTTTCTTCTCTTTTTTTCTGTCTTTTTTTCGGGTGACTGTTGCTGCAGTTGTAGTTGTACTTGGAGTTGGAATCGGAGTTGGAGTTGGAGGCGACGCTGCCCGTTGTTATGGTGCAGAAAAATTACTATGACAACGCTGGAAACAAGTAAACCACAGTTTACATTCACTCAATTTGGTGCGACAGGGCGATGGGAGCAGTGCGGTGGAGGGAGAGAGGGTGGGATGATTCGTGGAGGAAGGAGGCACAGTGTGGCAATGGCAGAATCGTGGCGTGGTGGTGGCACGCTCATCTTCAATTTTTCTACGATGCGACGTCTCTTTGGGCTTTGGGTCGGGCTCACACTCGTGTTTCCTCTCCCCTTCCCTTCCTCACCCTCACCCCACTTAGCTGGGATAGCAACTAAGATTGAAGAGGATTGTGGAAAGGGGAGGGGGCTGCGGGAAGGAAAAACGGCGGATTGGGGAGGGTTGGGTTGCTTTGGATACCTGGCACTGTAGCCGATCTGCGCAGCAAGATGAGTGGTTGGCAAAAATGTTTGAATGCGATCACGAACTTGACCTTTCACATAACCTCAAAAAGGCAGTCACTCAGTCAACTCGAGTCCAAGTCAACTGCAAAGGAGCAAGCGACAAGCTGAGCTACATACGCGCCATGTTAAACAGACCTCGAGTGTGTATGTGTGTGTACTTGGAGTATCCAGTGTACCTGGTATCTAGTCGGGTGTCAGCTTCTCAGCTTCAACTTCAACTTTCAGCTCGAGCATAATTAAAAAACAATCGTCTTGGCGATTCTCTATCTCCCTCGCACCCCTTCTGACCCACCCACCCTCTCTCTCTCTCGCACTCTCTCCCTCTTTTGTCGCATTGTGCGGCCCAAGCAGTGCATTTTTTGGAGTCGAGGAGCGGCTCTGCCTCCAGTTATGAGATGGCAAACAGCGATGTGAACGCTCCATCTCTATCGGTTCAGATGCCAAAAATCAGCAGCAGCATTCGGATCGATGAAGTGCAGCAACGGTAACACGAGGAAACAACCAAACTTGCATATCATTCAGAGGATGAGTGCACTATGGGAGATATGAACAAATACGTGGCCACAATCATAATCTTACATATCAAGAAAACCATACTTTAATCATTTTTAGGGTGTTTGTGCTTATTGCAGTCAAAAGGAGACGTGGTAAACCGAAACAAGTATACAGTATAAGCCGATAATTTTAACTATTTGTGTTATAATTGTGAACGGAAAACTATAATAGTCCCTATTTATTTTTATCTAATTTTATTTGTCATTTAGTCAGAAAGTTAAGATCTCTCCATGGTTATTAAACCAATAAATAATAAATATTGATGTTTAAAAAATATGTGAAAGAAAACGGTTTTAAAACATCAGAATGCGGATAAAACAATTCTCCTTCAACAAAAAACATGAATTAATTATCATTAAGAATCAAGTTATTTTAAACAATATATGCATACTTTATATAACATATTAATGTTAGCTTAGCTTGAATTCTGGATAATTTTTGTCAATTATTTTATATAAACAAGAGCTTCCAAAATGCTGAGTAACAAATATTTGATTTTTGAGTAAAAACTTTAAGATTCTTTCCACTGTGAACTATAGAGAGGTGCCCCATGTTGCCAGCCTGTTGCCTGTTGCCTGTTTGCTGTTGCCTCGTCTTAAGGTCGTTCGCTTTGGCAACGACCCGCGTGTCGCCGCATCTACTTAACCTGAAAGCCTATGCCCCTAAGTGCCGTGCCAGCAGAAGAGGACTACGGACAGAGCCCGAGTCTCAGTCTAAGTCTAAGTCTAAATCTCAGTCTAAGCCTCAGTCGAAGTCTCGATCTCAAACTCAGACTGAGTCTAAGACTGTGGGTAAGGCACCATCACCATCACTAGTTTCATCCTCCTGCTTCGTACTCTTTCCATCCATCCCTACCCTCTGCTAGTCCCCATCCTCTATCCTCTCGCCCCTCGTCTCTGCCAGGCTAGTTCAACAGCTTTATTTATGGGCTGTTTGGGTAGCTTAAATAAATCAAGTTGTAGTTGTTTCGTTTTAGCTGCAACGCTTCCCAGCCTGCAATTAGACTTGGTGGGAATTCGCACTCAGCTAGTGGGTTATTCCTCAGATTTCTGTTAGCCACATTACGCTAATACCCTGTACTCTTAGGAACCTCATGCCTAACATTTCTCTCCCAATTTGGTTGTTTACTAATTACTTCCTAATTCATAGATTATACAGCGAAAGCTCAGTTGTTCATTTATTATAAGTAAATAATCAAGCATTTTTATTTTTCAAATTATTTTAACAGAACTTATAGCTGTCAGGCATTGGTATGAATATTTTTAAAACTCGTTCATTGAAAAGGCATTAAAATAATATAAGGCTAGGTTTTATATTTCACTTTGTTTAAAAAGATAAGTTAATAACAGCTTCAGTAGTTGGAGCTCTTTCCAGCATACTAGTTTTAATACTGATTCAAAGCCTTATTATTATATTTTTCTCTATTTTAAATAGTTAATTTATTTTAAAGTTTTGAGACAGCAAAGATAAATCAATTGTCTAAGTAAAAAGTATTTTCTACAATATATTTTTTAAACAGCAGTTTAAAAAATGCTGAACTATAATTATTGTCAAATTAACGAATACAGGGTATTTTATAGCCCTGCAACAGGCAACAAAACAATTTTTGTTGCTTTCATTCAGTTTGAGGCAAAATCGGCTATCGGCTTTTGAGGCTATCGTGGCCGCTGCCTAATTGCATAATTATTTAAAAGCTATAATTTATGTAGCCAAACAGTCAAGTGTATATATAAGCATATATAGAAAAATGTGTGTCGATATGTGTATTTGGATGACCGTTAAACTTGAAAATTAAGCCAGAGGTCCCCCCATTATGTGCCGTTTGTTTTACAAATTTTAACGCTATTTAACACATTGGCCACAGATCCGCAGACAAGTCGACAACTCAGCTCAGGTAGCACGCCATAAAAAAGATAAACCATTAACAGGCGAACGAAACGACGAGCGAGTGAACGAGTGAACGGAACGAACCATGGAATGGAACCTAAAATTAAATGAATGAACCAACTTTTCTATGCGCTTCTCAAAAGCTTATACACCGTATTGACAAAATTAATGATGCCCTCACTAATATCATGCCTAATTGATTAATATGCGCAGCTCTCTGCGACTGAGTAGACTCGACTCAACTTAACTCGACTCGACTTGTCTAGACTTGACTTGAATCTTAGCTTCAGCTTCATAATACTTGGCTCTAATGAACGGAGCGCGTTTCGGCTCTTAGCTGTTAATCTTACTGTATAGCCATTTAAGGTAAGCTCTGCTTCTTAATTAAATTATGTGTACCGCTGGGCACCCTACGGCCACTCTACAGTCTTCGGTCACAACAGCAGCCTAACAACCTTATAGCTATCTATATATCTATAGCTATCTATATATCGTATACCCATCCATCTAAAAGATGCCTTAGTCGCTGATGATGTCGCTGTTGATGAGTTGCGTTGAGTTTAGTTCAGCCGAGGTAAGCCAAGTTGAAGTCCGGGACAACATTTTGGGGCGTTGCTGTTAACTTCACACACAAAGAGAAAGGCTGCCAAAAAGGTCAAATGGTCAACAGCTGGTGGTCGGTCAAGTGGTTAAAACCAACAAGAACCAACAACAGCGACACACGTTCTCTATGGACTTGTTAGTTGCGCTAGATTGTACTCATTCCCCCTCTCTGCCTCTGTCTCAGCTTTTGCTGTTGACCAATGGGCCTTAGTTTAGTTCAATTTAGAGTTTTTAGACCCTGCTTTCAGTGAATAAAAAGGGTCCAGTAAATTTGTGTAATTCAGATGATTAACACCTACTAAACTAGTAAATAAATTCAATCAGTAACAAAAGACTACTATTGAGTACTGACTTTTAAAACACATATATCTCAGAGACGTAAAAATTTAACTCAATTAAATTTAAAAGAGTTAGATTGGCAACAATAGAAAGAAATCCTTAAAATAGTGATTGATTTATGCTAACGCTAAATAACAATGAAATGCTCAATGGGATGTTATAGTAAAGCTTAGAATTGCCTTAGGAAAACATCGGATACACTTGAAACAAGAGAGAAAGTACAGTCGAGCACGCCCGAACGTATAATTCTCTCTGCATTTTCCGCCGATTAAATTATTAAAATCGGTCTAGAGATATTACAATGTGTAGTACTTGCATTAAAACAAAAACAAACTAAGCATAATCAAACATACATATGTTTGTCTGTATGCGAATACACAAACGAAAGACAATATATGATGCATATATGCATGTATGTGTGTATTCAGCCGCCACGCAGGCAGCGAAAAATTCAAACATGTGCTTGTATGTTTCTGTCTCACTTGCACTCATACATTGATTTTGCATTCAATTATCAATATTGTAACGATTCTAGTTTTCTTGTTTATAGTGCGATTTCAATGCACCTTTCAGGATAGTTTGATATAGTTAGTCTCCACCCGAATTATAAATTACAATACTGTACTATATGAACAAATGCCTAAAAACGGAACGAAAGTTGAGAATTATTTTTATTATTTGTTGGTAAAGGGGGCGTGACCGTCCAAAATTTTAAATGTCAATGTATTTACGCTGTCGCTAGGAACCTTCATACCAAAATTGGTAATCCTAGGTGCCATAGTTACTGAGATATTCGCCGAAAACACCTATTTTTTCCGAGGTGTGTCTAGATTTTTGTCCATTGTGGGTGAAAGGGGCGTGGCATCGAAAAAAAAGATTCCTGTATTGACTGACTAAATATGTGATCGATTGAGAGCAAGCTCGAACTTGTATCTCTTACCATCACTCAAATCAGTTTGTTCATACGGACGGACAGATGTACAGACAGACGGACAGACAGAATGACAGACGGACATGGCTATAATGACTCGGCTTGTGATGCTGATCAAGAATATATATACATTATGGGGTCTGCCACGCCTCCTTCTGTCTGTTACATACATTTGTACAAACCCAATATACTCTTCCAGAGAGTATAAAAATATAGCCAGTACTTTGAACTAGGATTTTAAATAGCTTAACAACACAAGCAGTTCGACTTAAAATTTATATTTCGAAAAATAAAGTAATTTCAAAAATATATACATATATTAATTAATTAATTAAACTGGTATTGTGTTTAAAACAGATACAGGGTCATTGCAAGTCGATCCTTTTCTTCACTAAGACCTAAAGCATATCTGAGTTCTAGCTCAGTGGGCAAGCCACTGCTGTGTCTCACTGTCGTTACTGACGATGCGTTAGAAATGGAAGTGCGTTTAGGGCAAAACAGCGTGAGTCGGCTTTTATGGGCCAACAAGTGATTTTACGATGATTACGGCTGGGAGGGCGAAGCTGCAAAACGTTGCATGTTGCTTCATGCCGTTGCATGCAACCGAAGAGCTCACATTAAATGCAAATGGAATGATTATGCGCTTGTATTTCATTAGGTAAATGAGCAGCTGGTAATGCTTGAATGTTAACTTTATTTCGTTTAGTGAACAGAGAATTAAAAATTTCACTTTCGCCACACATTGAACGGAATAAAAAATGAAAATCCTTTAAAAGCCCCACGACTAAACAAATATTCAAATCAGCGCATGAAATTTATTCATTTCAAAAGCAATACATTGACAATGAGTTATTGGCATTTAAAAGCGAATCATTAGACGAATCACCCGGAACACTCCAACTAAAACCCGATTGCGGTACGAAAGTGAAACCGGAACCCGATTTGCCTCTTGATTCTGCTTCAACGGCATGAGGAATGAGGGATGAGTTGTGGGCAAGACAAGAACGATTGAACGTTAAATAATGCAAATAAATAAAGTAATTCAATTTTATTAATGGAATGCATAAACTTTGATAAATAATTTAATTATAATCGCTTATCGCGAATTCTAATTAAAACATTTACTATTTAAGGAGCTCCGATTTTTAAGCCATTTATTATATATTTTCTCCTGTCATAAATCTATATAATAAACGATTGTAATCTCTTAATAATAACTAAAAATCATATTTTGCTAAATTTTTCTTTTAACTTTCCTTAAAGTCAGTTCCATTCCTAATCGATTATTTTGGGTGAAACTTTTGCCTTTCGTATGGGAATTTTTACCGCAAGTCACGCACTAAAACGTGTGTCCGATCGCCAAAGTATATAGTAGCTGACATTTTTAATAATTAAAACAAATTTCCACAGTTTAGTTTTAGAGTCAAAATGCAAATTGGTTACATTTTTTCAGATGGCCCGCTTTAAAGAGTCGATCGCTCTGGGAACTTGATTAATTACTCGGAACCATAAGCGTTGCCGTATGCTAATAATGTGGCCAAGAAACGGTAAGTGTTGGATTCCCAGACAGGGCCCAAATGCTATGGTATACTTCTTATAAATATATATAATTAGCAACTTACCGCGCGGAGAACGTAAACTCAAATCAACTGGTTCAACTTGAACCGGAGGGCCCTCTGCCTGCAAAGAAGAAGAAGAAAGAGAATGAGATAGAGAGCAGACGACAGAGAAAGAGGGAGAGATCATCGGTAAGATCATCAGATCATCATCATCATCATCGTCGTCAATGGAGCTTATTAGGTATGCAAGTAAACAATAAGGCCATAAGCTACAGCTACGGCTAATCAAGTTTGACAAAATGCTTCGAGAACTATTCAGCGGGGGGTAAGAGAGTGTTAGGTGTGGATATGTGTGTGCAGTGTGTATGTATGTATGTATGTATGTGTGGATGTGTACGTGTGTGTATTTATCTTCTATCTATAAAGCTGCGTGTTTGGTAGCTGTTTCGGGCTTATTGAATTCAACTGCGTGGAACAACCGCAAATGACTTCCGTCGTTGGGGTACGGTCGGATAGATGGACGGACAGAGAGGCATCTGCCCCATATGAAAACCGCAATTGTTGCGCATTATGCGCTTACGAAATCTTGACCAATAAACTAACGGCAATAAAATGAAACGAACAAACCAAACCAACAAAAAATCACAAAGCCAAAAAAATATTGTTTTAAAAATAAAATAAAAAAAATAATAATAATATAAAGCTGTAATAAAACTCAGCAAAGACTACAAAAAGTGGCTAAAAACAGTTATCGGCTGCCCGCAGCGCCATAAAACGGATAAATTTTAATTTAGCGCTGCATATGCATTGGCCATATATGAGGCTGAGCAGCAACTGTGACTGCTACGGAGACGGCGGCGGAGACAGCGACTGCGGTGGAGATGTTGTAACTGGAGGTGCGAAAGCGCCAACACTTCGAGATACGGGGCAAGCGCAGCACTTTTGGCCGAAACGGATGCAACAAGCTGCCAACAACAACGACAACAGCGAGAACAACGAGCAGCAGTCGCAGCAACAACAACGAGAACAACAATAACAACACCAAACAGTGCCCAGTGGGCAACAACGACAATTGTCAAGCTTGTAGCGCAAATTATGAAAAAATGTCAGCTTCGAGTGGGCGATTAACAAGCTGGCCAACTTCTAGATGCTGAGACTTTTACAGCCACGCGATGTGGCATACCCCTCGGATAGCATTCGACAAATGGGTATGATAGCCCAGATTATCAATTTAGATAACAATTAATCTCTCGGTCATCAGTCGAATACTATAAATGTTGATTTATTTGCTTAGAATAAGAGCGTTCCATTTATCTTGATGTTTTATGTCAGAAACGCACACTAAACTCGCTACAAACAAAATAACACTTGTCTCATAAAACAGCCTTAAACTTTTGCAACGCCAATTTAATTTCTTTCTTATGTTTAAAATTACTAACTTTATAAAATGTTTTAAAATTATAGTTAAATCTACAAACATATATCAAACTCTTTTGAATTGAATCACTACATTTCCTCAACATAAAATATAATATAAAATAGAGTATACGACACCAGTAACTTTTACTTAACCTTAAAGTATAAAACTACTTCAATAAAGTGATTCAAAGCTTTAAGCTTATATATTTCTCAGTTTTATATTTGCAGTTTAATCCACATGGTCTAAAATCTAAATATGATTTAAATTGGTAAAGTAAAAATCACAGTTAATTCCACAATAAAAACAAATACTCATATATACAATATATTTTTCCTATCCTCAATAATCCTCCTATACTCAAAGGATAATGTCAACTTTTAAAAGAATTTGTTATAAGTTCGAGTTCCATTTAGAAATGGTGTAAATATATCTCCCTACCAAAGAATTCGTTAAGTTGTCATTAAGTGTAACTCACTTTAAGGTATGTCTATAGTCGAAACCACCCATAATATATTGCGGCTGCTGCATTTACTTAAACAACGACTGCAAACAAACAACAAATGATCATTGCCTTTGGAAAACAACATTAGATCAGATAGTTTGTCTTCGATTGTGTCCGGGGCCAACTAGGAGATATTCGAATGTTTTGGAGCATTGCATGCGATGCGATGCCTTTTGGCTGTTGATCGTTTATCGTTCATCGTTCATTGTCGTCTATCGGTTATCGCTTATCGTCTATCTTCCGGATCTTATTGACAACAACTTCATTGGTCTATCGATAGACGCGAGATGAATTCCGATTGATATGCGACCCTAGCAACTGTCCAGCCATTTTATCTAATTGCCTCGCTTAACTGTGCTGATTTATTGTCAACGATCTCGATATCGATCTCGGCCTCGATCTCCAGTCTACCCGCCTCCCATTCCACTTCACTCCTCACTAGGCGTCTTGCCCTTCTTTATTATATTGTTATTGGCGTTGGCAATCACTGCGCTAATTTGTGTGAGACGTGCTGAAATTTCTCATAGGCGCCGATCGAAAGGAGTTGACCATTAGTTGTCTATGATCATTGCTGCTCCTGACTTGATGGCCAGCTTTATGGATTGTTTTCCGCCTGGTATGTGAGCTGGCAAATGATATTTGCTGCTGGAATTTTTCGGGCCAAGAGAAAAAAATAAATATATGGGAAAAAAGACGTTTAGAAAAACTAAGTTGCAATGCGGCTTTTTTGCTTTGTGTCTTCGCAATTTGTGACAATTGATGCGATTTAAAAGGCGACCAATTGCAGAACTGGGAATAGTTTCTCAATGTCACTAATGTTATGAGTCTGTCTCGACAGTCATTAAGTGCAAAATCTTATCTGGATGAGAAATTCTATTTTAATAACAATACTTCAAATCCAACTCAGGAATATTAATTTCGTATTCCAGGCCAATACACAAAATTAACGCAAAAAACAAAAGTGTTAGCAAATATCAGTTTTGGTACAAAAATTAATATTTAACTTTGTTCGTAAATAAATTTTTTCATTAGACAAATGGAATTTAAAAAAAAATTTATTATTTATTACGGCTTTAAATGCTTTATGAATAAATTGAATCATGTTTTAAATGTATTGGTTTAATAAAAACCATAATTTTAAAGTGAATCTCTCAAAAGGAGCAAATTGATCAAGAAATTAAAACTTGAGCGTGAACAAAAAAATGACAATAAAATTTAGTAAATAACCATTATCAAATTATATAAAAATAAAATTAAAATTAATTTTTTTTTTAATAATTAAAACTAACTTAAATCATGTTCCCATTGATACTCACCTCCTTTGCTGACAGAGGGTCGGATCCCAGTCCATTCTGCAAACAAAAATTAAAACTTGTGAGTAAAACTTATTGGCCAATTACATGCATATGCTGCTAGTACGGTAGGTGTTAGCCTAAAGTAAACAAAAATTAACTGTGAAGCGCGAAAAAGGAGGGAAACTTTAGAGTAGGGAAAGGGAGAAACGGGAATGAGAATTGAGAAGCGGGCACAGAGGCCAGGGAACTGAGAATGAGGGCAAATGGTACCAGGAACATGGCATATGGCGTTGCCGTTTGGCATTGGCGTTGGCGTTGGCGTTTTGGCTTAGTGATTCGAGTGGTGCTTACCATGAAAACCATTAAATTGTAAAACGTCTTACAAAATAATAATTGCCCGGCAACGTTCTGGCCACGTTACGGAACTGCGACGAGTGCAACAACTGCGATGATGTTGACGGCGACGACGACGACGATGGTGCTTGAAATAATCGCTGCAACTATTGTAGTTAGTCTCTATTGTCGCAGCAGCTGTTACCGTTTGCTTTTGCTGCATGCTACCCGCCAAATCAATGACAACAAAACACAAGTACACAAGAAGCACAAACACACTCACAGTTGCACTTACACTCGCACTCACACTCAGAAGCGAGTGGAGTGCAACGCACGTAGCGGGCAATTGGTTCGGTTCCTCTTTAGGGGCTCTTTTAGTTTTCGTTGCTCTTGTTTTTGTTAAATTTTTTTATTTTTATTTTTTTTTTTGTATTTTAAGGTGCTTTAGCGGCGGCGGCGCAGCCAATGCGGGGCAGCGACGTCGCCAGCCGCATTGTGCAAAGTTTGCAGACGAAGCGAAAAGCTTCGCGGTGCGTGACGCGTTGCAGTCCGAAAACTAAGAGACGAAGGGCAAAGGATGACACAAATTCAGAGAGTGGAAGTGGGAGAGAGGGAGAGCGTGAGAGTAAAGCAGAGTGTTTGAAGGAGAGAGAGTTAAAGCTGCTTAGCTGGCCATAGGCAAATATTATTTAACGAGGCGGCAAGCCATGACCGAATTATGGGTTCTAATGTACCAATCTTCCAACTTTCAACTATTCCAAACGCACTGCCTGGCAATTGAGTTGGGCGTCAAACGCATAAATTCATAAATACATCCGGTGGGTCACTTATTAGCACTTATTGCAGCCAGCTTCCTGGGCGGGGGTGTTACACTTTTCTTGCATATCCGCTCAATTGCCGGACACACGCAGCCGCGGGCGCAACAAACAGCAATCAACGCACACACAAACACATACACACACACACACGCGCGCGATAAAACGACGATGCACACTTAATTCGATCAACGGCTGTTGCTTCTGCTGCTGTTGTTTTTGTTGTTGTTGTGTTGGTGCTATTGCTGCTGGGGCGTTGTAATCACGCTCTGTTGTAGTTGTAATCAAAAAAGGCTAGGCACATGCTACGCCCCACGGGCTGCCGCGTGTTTAAATTTATTGACACTCGACTGTTCGTGTATATTTGTGTGTGTGTGTGTTGTTGTTGGCGCTGGTGTGCATTTAGCATGTACATGTGTGTGCAAATTACAGCACATCCGTCATTTTAATTTCACTTAAAACGCCATTTAAATCAAACGCACGCACGCACGCGCAGAATGCAACGCAATGCAACGAAACGCAACCGTAACAGAAACGAATGCCGGCTGCAAAAACGTAAACATACGCAGGCGAAATGCGAAACACGATAATAAAACAAACGTTTAACGTATAACGGAACGCGATAGAAGAAACGAATGAAACTGAAACACAGGCAAAGCAAGCTTACGTTTATATCAGACGCAAAGCAAAATTGCACTGAAAACACTTGAAGCAAAGCAAAGGAACCTCGTATGGAAGCTAAGCGAAGCTCCAAGACAAAGGCGAACCAACGAAGCAAGAAACCAACGAACGAACGAAGGAACGAACGTACGAAAACTAAACGAAGCGCGACACACGACCGACAAGCGCCACGTTCGCTGCTGGAATGAAGCTAACCTGAGCAAACATGTTGCGCGCTGTGCTGTGTTGGAGCAGCTTTAACAGCTGCCCATACATTTGCGTGTGCGCATGTATAAGTGTATGTGTGTGTTTGTGTGCGCCAGTTTGTTTGTTTTGTTAAGGTGGAGCTAGGCTAAATGACAAGTTGGCGCGCATATTATTGGGTGGCCAACTGTTTACATTGTCTTACACACACACGTACACTTGTTGGGGTATATGTATGTATGGGTGTGTGTGTGTTTTGGTGAATGGGTATTTGAGCTTGCTTGTGTGTTGTTAATTAACATGCATTGCCACACACAGACGCGTGACAAGTTTGGCGTAGGTGTTGGCGCCGGCGTTTCTCATTGGCTGTCGGCTCTTGCCCAAAGGCAATTAATATAACAGCGCATAAATATAAAGCTTTTGTGTGTGTGACAGCATTTTTTGCTTTGCTTTGCTTTGCTTACTTCAGATTTTTGCACGTCCATCAGACTTGTTATGTGTTGAGCTTAATCTCAAACTGCATCTGCATCGCAGCGAGAAATGACGAATGCGAGAAGAGACGAAGAGGCGAATAGGCAAAAGCACATGAGCAAACCCTGAGACAAAAAGGCTTTTCGGTCGGCAGCTGTGGGAGTTTTTTGTATCGTCTTTGTCTCGCTCGCACTTGCTTCTGTGGCTGTGGCCGCGGCTGCTGCTGCTTGACTTGCACCGTTAGACGCCGCTGATCCACTTTTCCACGCGCTTTGACAACCATTTTTGGTAACAATAAATCGTGATACATCATCAAAAGTCAATTCAAATATGTAGACAAAGTTTTTTGTGTTGATTTTATTTTGTGTTTTTGTTT
This sequence comes from Drosophila acutilabella, assembly GCA_035046005.1. Taxonomy (NCBI): domain Eukaryota; kingdom Metazoa; phylum Arthropoda; class Insecta; order Diptera; family Drosophilidae; genus Drosophila; species Drosophila acutilabella. Next base: position 424,766 of record JAWNOK010000008.1, on the reverse strand, counting down.
TTACTTTTGTTTTGTGTTTGGTTTTTTGGTTTTTGCTTTTGTTAACATACCGCAATGCGAGACACAAAAAAATATTTTAATTTTAATTGATTGTCGAGCGAGATTTACGTGCACCAAAAGTTTCTTCTCACGCTCTTGCACACTCGCACACACACACATACGTTGATTATAGATGACAGGATTAGGATTGGAATTGTCAAAATGGAAAGCTGAAGCAGTTTCTTTGCACGCAAAATAAAAACTATACTTTTTAACTAAGAGATACAATTTTTTACATACTAATAAATAACAATACACTGATTTAACGTTATTTTTTTTTCTGTTTATTACCCAAAGTCAAATCAACATTAACGCAGTTGAAATCAATATACTACGTGACTTAAGCGTAACCAATGCGTGTTTTTCAGCAATCACACAACGAAATCACAAGAACAACAACCGTGAAAGCAAACAACGTATTATAATTTAGTTAAAAGGAAATGCTGCATACTTTCAGACGGCACATACATTATAGTTACTATAAAAACGTCTGCTTTTGTGATCAGGCTAGGTTCTTAGCTTAGCCAAGACAACAACCATTGGATATGGCCGATTGCTTTCGATTACAACACACAAAAGTAGGCATCAAATTTGTTCAAAGTTCAGTGCTCGAACAAACTACACTGATTTTTATAATCCACTTTTTAATCACCTTCAAAACACACGTACATATCTTGAATAACCCAAGGCCTCTCAGCGAGATTAAGAAAAATGCATTTGGCTTCTCACAAGAAAAAATAAACTTATTGCTGAATAACAAAGTTTTTGTCAATAAAAGCATCTTTGCCCCATCCTGACGATATGGTCCTCAAGTGTGCGGAATTGCCCCTAGGTTCCACCTATTCAAGTTCAGAGATTCCAGACTAAGTAACTCAGAAAAATATTGTGTCGTGGCTGCTGTGGCGCATTGAGTTTTCTTTGTAATACCTTCATATCTGCAATTCTAATCGAACTTAAACAAATCTACCTAAATTTTTCAAAAGCCGTCATTTTATATATTTTTTGTTTTTTTGTATTAGTAATCTTTTCTTCTTTTTTTTGATGACCACAAGGGTAGAAATTGTGGCGACGAGGCAGTACCTTTTGTATTTCGCTCCCACTGTATGACCGCAAAGCTCCGCGAAAAATTATTATTATTCTTTAAAAATAACTTTTATGAACTGTTTGAATATAGATTAATAAATAATAATAACATTTTTACACGCCTTTAAAAATACTCGAAATTCGGCGCTCTAGACTAGAACACCCGCCTAAAACTCAAGACGAAATTAAAAATGAAACAGGGTATTTCCCTTAATAAACTGTAATATAGAGAAAGCATCGATACAGTGAATAAACCTTGCCATAATTAGTTCATTATATGCAAACTTAAATGCAGTTGATTGTGTTCTCATTTATGTTTTTGGAAACCTATTGAAAGTTTGAGGCAAAACAAACTGTCAGCAACAATAAATGTGTTTATTAAAAAATAAAAAACATATCTTTGTTTTAATTTTATTTAAAAACAAATTAAAAATACGTTCAAACTTTAATTGATCAAAGTTTTTTGTATCAGATGCTTTACGATACTCTAGCCTTGTTATCAAAATTGTTTATGGTTTGCTTGGAGTTACCAGCGGTCAGGTAAAGAAGGCCAACCCGAAAAAAACCCTGGACGTGGGTTTTCTACTGGACCTGGACCAACTCTAGGCTCGGGTTAGGTAAGCCCGGGAAATGTATTTTCCAGCGGAAGTTCGCGCGCTGCATTAATCGGGTATTTTCTATTTACGCTGGCAGGCAGGCGGATAATTGTATCCGGAAATTTGACTTTTCGCTCGTATTTTTGGATTTGTGTGTTTTTCTAGATGATGTTTATGGGACTCGCGGTGTTTGTTCGTGTGTGTGTGTGTGGGAATTTACTAATTACGCATAATGAAACCTTTTTGTGGAGTTTCCCTATTTGGATTTTTAATGTACAGCCAAGGATCTGAGATATTCCCTATGAAATTACGCAAAATTTAATGATACAAAAAATATGTAAATACAATCTTGCACTGGCAATTAAAAAAAATGTCAACATATTCGTTTTTTTTCTTCTAGCTGAAAGCTTTAAAATATTGCTAAATACTGTAAATTATAGCTATAAACTTATTATTTTACATCCAGAACTAAAAAATTGGTAAAGCTTAAAACTTTGTAGATTTTGTCTGTCTTAAAGTTAAATTTTCTAGTTTCTAGAATTTCTAAAAATAAATTCAAAAATAACACACGTCCTGAAAAATCCCCTCATTCTCTTCCTCTGTCGTACTAACTCTCTCTCTACCGCTCTGTGACAAAACCCAGAGCGAAAAAAATTGCAGCCGCCTCAAAGTGTAAAATCCAAGAGCGAAATGCAGGCGAAAGCGAATTGAGGCCTGACGTCATACCTGCGATGCGTTGTGTTCGCCATAGGCCCGAAGCGACGTAACGAAGTCAAGCGTCAGTTACGTGCGCTAGAGCGAGACAACTAGTGAGAGCAGTAGCAAAGAGCGAGCAGCGAATGAGGAACAAGCACAACGCAAAACATCGATCTGAGCAATGGCTGGCAGGATCGTACATCAGTTGCGTTTCGTCATTGCCTCTGCGCGCACTTCACTCACAGCTCATACGGAAAACGGCAAAATCAGCAGAAAACGTCAAAAACGGTACAAAAGATCTCGGGGCGTGAATCAGTTAACTTGAAACAGAAAAAAATAGTTAAAGAAACTATAAGCATTACAAGTATATGCAAGTGTGCAAATAAAAGCAAAGAAATCTATTCAAAATTGCCTATCAAACAATGAGCGCGCGCTCCGTGTCGCCAAAGGTGCTGCTGGACATTAGCTATAAGCCAACGCTGCCCAACATTATGGAGCTACAGCACAATGTGATCAAGCTAATTCAGGTGGAGCAGCAGGGCTACTACATGCCACACCAAACCCATCAACAACACCACCAGCATCAACAACAGCAGCATCAGCAACAGCAGCAGCAACAGTACGCTCCTTTGCCATCACTGGCGCCAAATGCTGCTGATTATGCAGCTTATGGCATCACTGAACTGGAGGATACGGATTACAATATTCCTAGCAACGAGGTGCTCAGCACCAGCAGCAATCACAGTGCTCAAAGCAGCCTGGAGCTGAACAACAATCAGAATAACTTTGAGCAACAGCAGCACCAACAGCAGACGACAACTGCTGCCTCTGGAGTTGGGGCCGTTGCAGCTGCTCCTCAAACTACACACGGTTATATGCTCAATGAGCATGGCAAGCGGGCGCGCAGCAATAGCGACTATGATTGCCAAACGGATTCATTGTCCATGCAACCAGAGCACAAGAAGTTGCTGCAGCAGCAACAACACCAGCAGCAACAGCAACTCTATGTGGACTACTTACCCACAACAGTGGATGAAGTTGCCGCTGCTCAGTCGCAGTCGCAGTCGCAGCCACAAACGCAGCCGCCAACACAAAACTCCTCCGTCTCTCCACATTCTCACTCCCACTCGCATTTTGACTTTGCCGCTGACGAAGAGATGCAGGATCACAAGCCGCATATTTTCAAATACGGCGTATATCCCCAAACTATCGTCCAGCAACAACAACAGCAGCAACAACAACTGCACTTCCAGACAAGCTACAGAACTGGGTAAGTGAATCACCAATATACGTAGCATTTATAGCTGTAGTTATAGTGATGATGCCCAAAAACACTGTGGTAACAATTATAAGACTAAACTCTTGTTTCAAGCTTATATCATAAATCAAAATATTCATTAAAATGACAATTTCTAAGCACTTTAAAGGGAATACAGTAATTAAATTTGTATGACGATTGCCAATTTACTTTGTTAAAAAAGTTATTACTTTCAGCAAGTATTCCATTTTCATTTAAATAATATCCGGTTGGAAGATACAATATTACAAATTATTTATTGTCCATATAAAGGATTAATTTAAGTTTTTAAAGCACATTTTAATACAAACTTTTTAAAAACCAGTCAACCAACTTGTGAGACATTTAATATCGCTTCAAAAAATTCTAAATTCTTGACATTTATTAAAGGAAATATAAATTTAAAAAAAATTACTACATTTCGCTTTGCGATTGTATCAGTCATATATAGAAGTAAAACTTGTGGCATCAGCAGAACTATTAATAGACAAACTAGATCGTATAAAAACAAATAAAAATTTGTTTCCTTTTTGATATTTATTTGCTTAAAAAACAAGGTTATTTCTGTCCAAACTAAAAAAACATTAAAATCAACTATTTGTTTAAAAAACTGAGATTTTTATTAAAAATAAATATTTTTAAATGTAAGCAAATATGAAAGTTTGACCGATTTAAGAAGAAAGGAGAATTTTTATAGCTTATAAAAGTTAAAGAAAAATTGAGAAATTTTTACAAAATTTAATTAAAATAACAAATGTGTCGAAATTTGAAAAATTACTTTTGAAATCTTAAACAATGCCTATGGTTACATTTTTAAAAATGGTCTCGAATGTATTTTTGTAAAATGATTATAATATCTTTTATGTATAATTTCAATACGATAAGTTTAATTTATAAAAACTCCACCTAATCGTATCCAACTTTGCTTTTAGTCAAAACTATGATGCCTACGAGCCAGCGAATAGTTTGAACGGAAGTGCCTACTCAAGCTCCGACCGAGATGATATGGAATATGTCCGGCAAACGGCGCTCAGTTCGGTGGGTGGCTATGCCAAGGAGGACGATCTGGATGGCATGTCCCCAGCATGCTTGGGCGAAGATGGCAGTCTGCTGGACGCAGTGGAGGCATCGGGTAAAGCTTTTCGCAAACCACGACGACGACTGAAACGTAAGCCAAGCAAAACCGAGGAGTCGGATGAGTTCAGCAACCAGCGGGTTATGGCCAATGTGAGGGAGCGACAACGCACCCAAAGTCTGAACGATGCTTTTAAGGCTTTACAACAGATAATACCCACTCTTCCGAGCGATAAACTGAGCAAAATACAGACTCTAAAGCTGGCCACAAGGTAAGTTATTAAATGCACCAAATTCTGAGATAGTTTCACTAACCATATCCTGTTTTGTGTCTTTTAGATACATTGATTTCCTGTGCCGCATGCTCAGTTCCAGCGATATTTCGCTGCTGAAAGCTCTGGAAGCACAGTCCTCTCCGGTATCGCCGGGATTTTGCAATGCCAGCACTCTGCTTAGTGCCGCCAACGGAGCCGAAGCCGACCTCAAGTGTCTGCGCAAGGCAAACGGAGCTCCGATCATACCTCCCGAGAAATTGAGCTATCTATTTGGTGTCTGGCGCATGGAGGGAGACGCCCAGCATCAGAAGGCCTAAGTGGAGAGTAGCAGATCGTGATGGAGTTCGAGACAGAGAAGAAGACGGAGACGGAATATCGATTGCCATTGGGGCTTCCAGTTACTGAACAAATAATACACACAGCGTGAATAATTCCAATGCGAGTGACAAATCGCTCACTTGCGCATCTTTCCATATCTTATAGATGACTAAGCTAAAAATACTATTTAAACGATGACAAAAAAAAAATTAAAACAAATATCAATTATTTTTTAGGTTTAATTTTATGTTTAGCGCTAACTAAATTAAATTGTATAAATTAAAAGAAAAGAAGAAAAAAAACATTCGCCATTTTGTTTGCAGTATAGCGGTGGCAGTTGCTGTTGCTGTTGTTTCTCATACCCTCATTAAATTAGGCGCGAAAATGTCGTCGTTCGGGGGGTCTGCCCGATTTTATATCCCATATACTTACTATATGTACATAAGTTGATAAATTCTCGGGCGGAATCGACAAAGAAGGCGACATACTTAGAGCGTAACGTCATTCCCCAGACAACAGACAGACAACAGACCGACGTATCTCAAAGATACATAAATGTACAAAGATACATAACTGTGACTCTCACTTGTTCATGAGAACTGAACAAGAAGAAAATGGCAACCCGAATCGAAGCTGGAAAATAGGGAGCTGCCAGGGGTACAAAGAAAGAGAAAGAGATCTGGGAACTCGCATCCACATCCGGTGATTTATGTGCATTTGTTTAATTCTCTCTATGTTTGTCACTTGCTCTCTCTCTCTCTCTCTCAGTCTCAGTCTCTAGCGTACGCTGTCTCTTTCATTCTCGTTTGGAGTTTCTCTTTGGTTGCCACATAAAAACTGTCTACAATGTATTCGGCAAAGTATTTATGTCGCCCAAAACTGCATATTTAAAATGCTCATAATTAGCTCAGTCAGTTGATTTAGTCTCTGAAGCGCTTCAAAGGCGCAACAAATATCATTTTTAGTTGCTTGACTTAATTGCTTTTTAAATGACAGCTGGCATGAGCATTTTGAGTAACACACAAAGTACGATTCCGCTATACACCATATATGCTCATACATAAGTGTAAGTATAAGAATATATATATAAATAAATACATGTATATATAAATATATAAGCAGCCCCATTGACAGGTTGTTGCCGATACACACTCTCGTAAGTGGGCTAGATCAGCGCACATGAAATACACAAGATACTTGGGATGAACAGATGGATAGTGGAGTATTTGTATAAAGATTTGAGTAGAAATTGTGAAACGGCGCTAAGTAAAATACTTGTGCATACAACATACACAAGTTTTGAGACTGAGGGTTTAAAAAAACTTATATAATTTAACAATTTTCCACTGAATATTCCGTTCATGGTAGACAAGTTTACCTCTTCACATGAGAATTATATATTGCGAAATGCCATCCATTTGATACCATTTACCATTTTTTATTTCAATCCTTTTTGTATTGAGAATATTATATATGTTAAGATGAGGGCAAGGTTACTTTATATTTGCTCCACATATTATTGTTTATTAATGACTTCTCTTAATACAAAATTAATTTTTAGACGGCAAATGAATATCAAAATAGGTGCATCGAATACACATTTAATAATGAATTTATGGGAATTTTTCAAAATTACAAAGTTATAAATTGCCGTAAATATATATTATAACGGCTAAAAAATGTAAAAAAAAAAAATTGGTAGTTTTTAAAATATGAAAATTCATCCTTTTCATAAAATAAATATAAAATAAGGGTATTATTATTAAGTTTTAATATTCATGTTCACAATTGAGATTATTACAAGAAACAGAAGATTAGAAAATAACTAATTTAAGCATAAATACCTAGTAAACTCTTAAATTATAAATGAGACATAAATTGAAATTCCTTTCAAGATTCTCCGAATCGAGAAATCTCTCCAGCTCCTACTTGAAGTGGAAATCTGCCAAATAATAACAAACTCCATGCGTTATTCAATACTTGTTATTGGATACGCTAAAACAAAACCCTTTTTTTTACAGTAAGTCACAATTTTTAGTTCCACTCAAAGTAAGGCATAGCTTAGGTTTCCATTATAGTTCAGAAATTCCAATTTAAGAGCTGAGAAACCTCCTTAATGTTAGATCGGGACTACCCCAACTCAGGACTGTCAACGCCCCATGGCTGATGTATGCTTATGTTTTAGTTTTAGGGCTCCTAAAATCCAATTGAAGATCATCTCAAATAACTCAAACGCATAAATTGTGTAACTAATTTTAGAAATGGTTTCAGACACACACATATACATATACACACACTCGCACTCACTAGAACTGCTCACAGCAAGGACACCATTTTCCATTTTGTAGTTTCTTATTATTTTTATTCTTTTGTTTTTTCGCTTGGCAAATTCACATGGCTGTTAAAAGGAGGATTGTTAATAGATGCACGCACATGGTAATCAATGGCATGTGCTATGCGCCTCGGCACCACTGCGAATCACAGCAAGGACCTGAGCCTGAGCCGAGGACTAGACCCTGGACCTCATGCCGTTCAGCCAACAAGAGTTTTCCCAACATATGTGACTCATAAATGAAATGAAAACAATGCGTGTGGGAGTATTTGAGGAATGCGTTTTGTGTTTTCCTTTCATCTTCCTCTGACTTGAAGTAGGCGCCGCCCAAAAATGCTCAATGGTTTCCTAACTCCGACTCGGGATCAGAGATCAACTACGACTTTAACTCAGGATCAGCAGGACTACGATCCAACCGAAAGACAGAAACTCTCTTGTTCATTCAGGCTCTAGAATAATGGGCTTGTAAATCATATGGTTTTTTAGCTGCCTGACAACTTCCACATATAATTAGATGCAGTTTCTCACTAGAATCGAGAAAATCCATTAACAGTTTCACATATTGTTCTACAATAACACTTGTACGCAGCACGTTTTAAAGATTGTATCTATAACGATATTAGAGTTATAAAAATTCACTTAAAAATTTTATAATCCAAGGAAGATAATAATAAGATTATTTAAAGGGTTATTAAAAGTAAATAGATGACATAAGTTTTTTTTAATTCCTTAAGCCATTTCTAAAAATTATATTATTTGTTTATCCGATAATTTAAAATAATGAAAAGCATCCAAACTAATATAAGTGGGTTACATATTATTTAAGAAAAATATATGTGTCTTACAATTTTGATAAGCATAATTAATATGATGAAAATAATAACAATCTAAGTATTGTAACTTATTTTTTCAGAAGTGTTGATATGTATTAATAACATAAGAAAACAAGATGTAAAGATTTAAAGGGTTTAATCTAGAACTGTCGTAATGTATTTAAGGATAAATTGATATAATTTAATTTTTTATTAGAACTATTTTCCAAATTCCGTATTTGTTATTCGAAGCAGATGACAAATTAGGTTTAAAAAAAATAAATTTACAACATAAAATGTTTTCGAATAAATCATAAATATTCCAATAAAAATAAAAACTTATTAAAGAAAACAGAGCGAAACCATAAATAGTAAGAATTAAATAATATTTCCAAACGCACTCAAATATATTTTAATATACATAGGAATATATTCAATGCGAAATCGGTACATGTACATTATTAATGTATATTATTTATGATTTCTGTGAATATTTTTAATTATTGGCAAAAGCATTAAACAATATCGAATACATTTACATTTACTGCCCCCTGGCGTGTCGGATACATGCCCCCATGTTGTAACTTGCAACACGGTGTGTCCAAAAAATATACGAGGCGTTTCAGATTTCAAAGTACGAGAACGGAACGGAACGGAAGCCCGAGCCCGAGAACGAAGAACGGCCTGCTCTACTCGTATTGTGACCCAGAAGGCAACCGGGTCTCATTTGTGAACTGCTGATTGATTTTTAGTGTGAAGCTGCCAGTATCTTCCCCCCCTTAGTAACCCTCACTAAGTAGAACATCTGCTTCATGCAACGCTGCCACCAACAAAATATGCACTGAGTTCGAGTAATTAAAATCAATATTCTCGTTTCGAGGTGTTCAGGCATTTGTCGAACTGGACCAACAACAACAAAAATTACAACAATAACAATAACAACAACTGCAGTTTGCCTTCTTTTGGCATCGTTTCGAGTGCATTTGCCGATCAATCAACGATCAAAGTTCATAAGTTAACCCAACTGACTAATGGCAACCGACAGAGTTGGCAGCGTCCCGTCAACAGCAGCAGCAACACCAACAACAACAAGAACAACAGCAGCTAATGTACTAGACAAAATTGTGTATGTATGCAAGCTTAAATGTGTGTATGTATGTGTATGTACACTGTATTCACTACAATCGAATGTGAGTAAAAACACATTAAAAGGGGAAGTAAAACAATATGTCGGTTTCATTCATTTTCATTGATCGAATACTTAAATATCCTACAATTTCAAAAAATTTAAGAAAAAAGTTTGCAATTTAAGCGAATCGCTGAAATCGGAAGATAGTAGTGGAATATTTAATTATATAATTATTTTAATAATAATAATTAAAAGTAATATATTTGCTTACGTTCTTATATTTACTTTTATGTAAATGCTATGCTACCCTATAGTATTCCTTTTATATAATAGGCAAGTCTGACTACTGTATAAAAGTCGAGAAATCACACAAAGGCGCGAAAGGGGAAACTAAAAACTACTTCGTCAGTTCATGCGTCTGTGTGTCCGCCTGTCTGTCTGTTCGACTGTCTGCCCGTCCGTCAATTTGTCTGCACCGTACGGTACGCGGTTCTGAGGCGGGTCGCTCGCATCAGTCGCATAAATATTTTCCTTTTATATTTTTTCAGCCGAAGATGCGCAGCACATAAACCCTATGTAGTTGTTGTCTATAAACAAAAAAGCGTCCATAAAAAAGCACCGTCCAAAGATGGAGACCAAGACAGAGACAAGGACAGAGAGAGAGAGAGAGAGAGAGAGAGAGAGAGAGAGAGAGAGAGGCTGGCAGCGTTGGCGGTCGCCAATAGAATAACAAAAACAAAATGAAGAACAAGAAGAGAAAGAAGAGGAACAACGCCAAATCGATGTACTTTTTGTTTATTTACACAAAATGATTTTAGTGACTCGGGAAGGCAGCCAGGAAGTAACTAAGTAAAACGCCTGTTTGAACTCCCCCAAAAAAAACCTAAAAGGCAAAAGGCAAAGTCAAAAAAATGAAAAGGAAACCGTTTACAGAACTGTCTTCTGCTGGCAAAATGGTTGCTTGTTATTATACCCGTTACTCGTGGAGTTGGGATATTTTAAACATGTTGACATTAATACTTTTATAAAACCCACTAACATTTATTAGTCCTTCTGCATTTCAGAAGCTATCAGAAAATGAATATCTGCCTTTTTGAACTGCATTTAGCTCTTGAACCCAAGGTTTAATTTAGGTTCAATTACTTTAAATGCAATACATAATAAAAATCATTATATGATATTTCTGTTACTGTTAAACTGTTACTGTGTTGAGGTGTCAAAATTATAAATTATCAAAATTTGTAATTTACTTATTTTAAATAATTTACTTATTTTAAAGAAGTATTTAATAATAAAGAAAGTCTAAAGACCAACCGTATAACAATTTTAAAGATAGAGCAATAGGAATTTCCGCTAAATTTGTCGCATAGCAATTCAAGTTTCGTATTTCCCACAGCCTGAAGGATTTTTGTTCATTTTTAAAGAATTTTTACGGACATTTTACTCTACAACTTACAACTCTATTTAAAATCCCGCGAAGCTATCACAAGATATCGTGACTATCGCGAAGGTAATTTTTTAAGGTCACAGAAAATTGGCTTTCGACGGAGCACCTTTTTAAATTGTTTAATCAAACAATTAATGTCTAATGAAATTTGAATCTTTTAAACAGTAATTTGTTTTAATTTTTAAATTAACCAAATTTTGTATGGGAAAGCTAAAAGCTAAAATGTATGCAACAATTTTGTAACGTTTTATCTGATTTTTTTTAACAAGTCCCGGTGCGTCTAATATGATTTGAAAGTAAATATCGGGTATTCCATAGTCAATTGTTTGTTGCGTTCTTAGTTGTTTTTTATTGGTAGCCCAGTAGGACGAAGTTCTGGGAATTCAGCGCACACTGTCCGCTGCATCATTTGATGTAAACGCTTGACACTTTGCGCCTGCGGAACCCCCAAGGCAAACCGCAAGCAGGCAACATCTGGCATCTGCCACGGAGTCGAAAAGATTAATTTCTGACAGCGCGGGAGCGTCCCCAAAAGATACAAATACAAAAGCAAAATGATGCGTATATACAGTTATAGTATGAACTGCTGATGGACGCTGATGCGCGTTTTCCACGCCACGCTTTTCACGGTCGCATCCATCAATTGTTGGGCGCACTGTAATATAAGACGAACCATCTCAGGGAATCTATATAAATGTACTTCGGATTACATTTTGGCAATGGCGTGGAAACATCTTAACGCTTTAACGGCGTCAATGGGTCTCTAAGACTAATCATTGCAGCCACTTGACTTTGTTTTTCAGTTTTCAACTTTTCGAATTTTTGGATCTTCGGATTTGCCGTTTAGTACTTCATTATAAGCGCACTAACGATGTTATTTTAATGATCTCAGCCCAAAGAATCCACTTGACAAAATGCAGCAGCAGAAAGAGCAACGCTCAAGTATTTCACACAAAGAGAGGCAGAGAGAGAGAGAGAGAGAGAGTGACAGAGGGGAACGCTGTCTCTGAAGGGTAGCAGAGCCCTATAAAAATACTTGTATACAGAAATACATACAACTTATATAGAATACCACTGTCTTGTCACTGCATTTATATTTTTTGCACAGACAGACATTTTTATGCCTCCGAGCAAAGTGTGAAAAAGTCCGTTGAATGTCGAGTATTTCTCTTAGTGCCTTGTTATGGGTTATACTACACATGTATAAGTAGGAATATTACTTATAAATGGCCGGGGAACTGTTGATTGGCATTGCCATAAAAATTCATAGAGCCCATCCATGATATGCCATTGAAAGTTGTTGCTGAAAGATACTGCCAGCAACAAGCAGGTACGAAAATATCCCGATATCTGGAATTTCTCTCGGCAAATAAAACACAAGGAGTATAATAAACAGTTTACTATATAGAAATACATTTTCTTAAAGCGTTCAAATGCTTAATTTGAATTTGTTCACAAAGATAAAAAATATATATATTTTGTTGGGGTTTTAAAACAGTAGATACTTCTAAATTCAACACTTCTCTTAATTATAAATGTTTTTTTAAAACTAAAATGATTTGAAACTCGTTTCAATTCTTCTTAAAAACGGACTTAATGGAAGTGGAATAAATAATAATATTAGTATATTCGGTATGTAAAATAAATACAACTTGATGTTTAGTTCAATATTATACTATGGTATTATTACAATTAGTTTCGGTTGGTATACATTTCAAAAACCGTCTCTAAATAAGTTTTTCATAATGTGTGGATTTAACTAATAATCAACTTACTATTAACTGATAAGGTTGTGTGGTGACTTACACACTTTTTACTTATACAACTTGAACAAACTACCAGATATACATACATACATATTTACACATATATATTTATACTTATACAATATATTAGATATTAGATAGATTTAATGTATTTATATACATTTTATTAATTTAAATGCAGTATTCAAAAATTTGAAAGTAAGTTCAAAGGTTGTTAAATATCGCTCACCCAAAACCAAAACATATTTCGCAACTGCAATTAACCCCGTTCCGAAATGTCCAAACAGTGCTCACAATCAGTTTATGCCCTGCTCAAATGAACATTTAGCCAAGTCATGCAAGTCTCAAGTTGTATCTATGTATATATGTATGCAACATAATCACACATATGTGTATGTATGTACGATATCTGAGTATTTGTATTGTCTGTACATATGTAAATGCCAAGTTTTGCTGCACGCTGTTGCACTTATCTCAAAAGAGGGAAATGGGAAGGGGTAGGAGAATTCGACTCCCCCCTCCATTTGTGGCAACTTGCAAGTGCAGCGACAACGTAACGCATGAATCGTTTGGTATAAGAGAAAAAGAGAATCAGAGAATCAGCAGCAGAATTCAAAAGAGTGCAGAGTAAAACACGTGTTTCGAATTAACCAAATTCCCCTTCGCCTCTGCCACACCCTCTAAATACCACCCATCCACACGCACACGCACACTCACACTCACCCCTTCTGATTTTCTAATAAACATTTCTCTCTCTCTCTTTTCTTAATAGCGACATTGTCGATGTGCATTTTACGCCTCTCGCTGAAATATTAACGGCAACAACTCTGCAAAACTCACATAAAAAGTATAAAAGAATATGCCAAAGTTTGGAATGATCAACCATTAGACACCCTACTGAGGACTTCTGTTGATTACCGACTCTTCAACAAGTAAATCATTGCTCTTAAAATTAAAGTCGACTTTCTATCATGATTACAGGTATATTGTTACAAAATCGGTACATTTATTCACGGCTGGTACAACGGATTCTAATTGGTAAATTATAAGACTGATAAGTTAGCAATAAATAAGTAAACACGTATATAGCTGATAAGAATTGTTAAAACAGATCACTTAATGTTTACTACTCAACGACGAATAAGGTTATTCTAAAAAATTATAGGTCTTATGGGAAGAAAAGTATGCTCTTATGTGGCATACTATTAGGAGTTTAATCTTCAAAGAATTTGTGTCTACATTATCTTTGTTTATTTTTCTTTAATAAAAGCCACAATTATAGTGTCTTGAGTTTTCACTTTTTACCATTAGTATACATCATGTTTAATGTTAAGATGATACACATGGAAGTATATTCTTTGGATTAACATCGGGTATCAATGACTATAAGCTACCATTTGGATCAGGTGTAAGTGTTACATTAAGTGGCATAAGTCGGATATACCCATTAATTACAGGGTGCAACTGTTGTCGACAATTTGCACGTGCGTGCAACAAAACAAGAAAAAATGCAAACTTTAATTTTTTTGAAAACAGTAATCAAATGTATCTGAGTAACTGAGATACTGGTAATAACAACGAAAGCACACAGACACACACACGGAGAGCTGCAGGTCGGCTTGGCCGAGTTAACTTCGTATCAACCTGTTGATGACGCCGACGCCAGCGTCGACGCCAGCAGCGACCGCAAGCCGCGAGCTTCAGCTTGGCTTTGTCTCTGGCTGTGGCTTTGAGCGCAGTTGACGAGCTGAGCTGTTGGCCTAAAGACGCATCCGACAAGCAGCAATTCGAATCTGAAAGGTGCAGCTATAAACCTAATCAGACATAACGGAAATAGTTCTTAGTGCGTTTAACATAAAAAACCAAATCATACCCAAGAAATACATAACGTAGCTTAAGCATTAAACTTGGATTTATGCCAAACGAATGTTTCAATTGTGATTTCTTTACCTTGGTCATTTGTCGGCGCACCATTGTCAGCTAAAACCGCACATCAAGTGCAAAAAAAATCAAATTATAAAGTGAAACAAAAGAAAACCTCAGTGAAAGTGAAGATGCCCCATCACCATCACAATCAGCAAACATCATAATCATCATCATCATCATTATCATTGTTAACACTACCAAGATCATTGCTATGATGGGACTGTCAACTGTTAATGACGCTGTGACTGCGATTTGTATCTCATAGTTATGATGAAGTGCACTTGCAACAAGGAAGTCAAAGTATCTAAAGGTTTTTGCAACGTTGAAACTTATCAACTTGTTGCACTTTCATGATGTATTACACCCATATTTCAATGAACTACAATTATGATGATTTATAGACAAAGTGGTGCCACATTTTATTTTTAATGCCTAATTGAGCATACTAAATGATTTAAATTTAGACTGCTTCATATCTATGTTATTGCAATAAAAATACTTTGTTAGCTTGAATTCGTCTAAAAGATCGTAAACCACATAATGATCCACTAAAATCACACATGTTCAGGTTTTAGCAAAACTTTCCGAAAAGTATCACGCATACACAGCAACCGCAACCTCAACCTGGTAAACCAGACAAACCCAAAAAAATAAAGAAACAAAAAAAAACAAAAACATTCACCTTGGACCAAACAAAAGACCTCAAGTCGCAGTCACAGCCTCAGTTTCAGTTCAAGTCACAAGTAAAAACCTTAAAAATAAATAAAAAGTCTATTTATCTTTGTCAGTTTTACTGCAATTGGAATTCACATCTCTCCGAAAACCTAATTATCCTCAATTTCATTTTAAAAGCAACACAACAAAAGTAGTGAAAAATCGCAAAGAGTGCAAAAAAGTGTCTGCCTAATTACCTAGAGTGGAAGTTACTGTTAATCAACACTGTTAATGCCACTGTTAATGGCCTGTTAACCGACTGCAAGATGAATGATGCTGTTGCCCCTGGCCACAGTCCAACAGCCTTGAACTCCACACAGGTAAACTTAACTTACATTTCCACTTATTATTAACATTTTTTTCGGCTTTTTTTGTTGTGCTCGATCTGGAATCACCAAACCGATAATCTTGCTTTTGTTGAACAATAAGATACAACCATATGCTTGAAACCAGTTTCTTTTCAAACATCCGAATACTCTGAACTCAGTTAACATTTGTTTCGAGGAGGTTTCAGTCGAATCTTTCTACTAGTTCACTAAGAAACAGTTTTTTATTTGAGGGTCGATTAGACTAATTTGTTTTAGTGCGACCCCATTAGGAAATATTGGCAACTGAATCGATTTACTACAACAAACAATTATTTTTTTGTGTGTCTTTTAAAAAGCTTTGAAATTTCAAAGAAAAATCTCTTATCAAGTTAAATTTTTTAATATTCAATATTTTGTATAATGATTCAAATTTTGTACACCAGAAGATTGTACCCATTTGGTACAAGTGTACTCAAATTTGTAGCTCATCGGTTATAGGTATTACCAGATCAAATTAAAAGCTAAAGAATCAAAATGTGTAAATAATAAAAATAGTTGTATGGCCTAATGCATAATAATAAAAACATACAGAATTCATTTTTTTTTTTAATTTTTAACGTGAGAGCTTTCCCGGCATAGACGCTTTTCAGGTTAATTTACTGTATGTAAATAGAGAAAGAACTTAATCAAAAAAGAACTTTTCATTGATTGATTTATATATATATAGGTATATGATAATAAACTTAAAAACAAATTCTAAAAATCCTCGCGCTGTGTACATATTTATGTGTCGTTTAAATCATGTTGCAGGGTATTCCAACGGTGGCCATGCTCGACTTTAAGCTTTCTTACTTGTTTTCGTTTGTCTTGCCTTTCGTGCTACAGAATTATAAACAGAGTCACACTCATTTATTTTCTACGCATTGAATGGGAAAAACACGTTTCATGTATGGTCGGTAGTCGGTTGTTGTCTGCCGATTTCGAGTCATCTTGATTTGATGTCGTATACTTAATGGTTGACTGAGTTTGAAAGTCAAGTCCATGGCGTAGGTCAACACTAAAATTGTTGACAGATTTGGTGTATATTTTATTTTATTTATGGATATTTGCTGGCTGAAAGTTTTGCGCCAACTCTCTTGAGCCAGCTATCTTAAAATCATTAGAGTACTCCACCATTCAGTGTGTGTCAACAAACCGTTAAGTTTTTATAGATAATTACTCATGACTTAGAGCTAAACACACAGAACTCAACTAGAAGTACTTAAACTGTTTGGGCAATGCCAGTCTTTCAATAAATAATAAGGAAGCTTTTAAAACAAAAAATTATGGTACAGTAGAGCTCATTCGGTCGAAATATACCCTGGGTCGCTCTTCGCAAAAGATTAAAAACCTGTTTCTGAGGTCAGTTTTGTGCCAAAAGATATTACCACTAATTAAAATTGTGACTGAATTGCCTTTTAGTCGGTATCTAGACTTGTCATTTTGACGGTTAGTGGTGTCTTAGTATGAGTATCTCACATGCACTGTCAGTTGTTGTTATTTAAGCTTTTAGTTTTATTTTTAATGTGTTTCTTTCAGCAAGTATTTATTATATTTAACATTAAATGCTTAATGCATATTTATAATTGCGATAATGGCACTAAAAATTCCGTCACAAACTACGATAATAATTATGACAAACTATATAAGCAAATCATCACATAGATTCCGATCAAAAGTGTATGTACTTAATACTTCTGAAAAACTTAATACACCCTCGGAACATCTTATACAAATCAAATACTTTAGCTTACTTGACTTTAATTATATGTTAATAGATTGGGTAAAGTTATCAGCATTCTCAAAAGCTTCGAATTTTGAGTCAAAGGTTTTGAAATTTCTGTTTAGTTTAATGTTAAACGGGTGTGATCAATGCCAAGAGTTGAAAGAGCAAACATTGTAAAACATGATGAAAGGCACCGACACTGTGCCATTAGTCGAGGATGGAAACCAATCCAATAAGAATACTCACCTATCCATCTGGTACAAGGTAATAGACTATGCCATACTCAATTCAAGCTAAATAATGTGATCCAATATGCAGATACTGTTCTATATGCTGGGTCTGACATCAGCCCTGATTATCTGTGTTCTCATTCGATTGTCCAATAAACTGGCAGCCGATGCCGAGCACAAGGCCCTGATGCACTTCAAGGAGATATCCAATCGCATAGGTCACAGATTTGATAACTGAGTAGGACCGACTCGATAACTGTCCCCCTTTGTAGTTAGTGCTTTGATAATTGATTAAATAAAGTGCTGACTGAATAACAGATTTGACATCCAGTACAAAATTAACAGCTAATTAAACGAGAGGTCACTTAATTTGCGCCTCAAAATATTTATTCTATAGACTGTCTTTTAACTACATAATTCTTTTTGAGAATTAGAAAACTTATTTCATTGAGTTCATATACAATGTGTGACCGTATCTAATGCTGATAAGGCCATAAAACTAGTTTAGAGCTCATTTGACATGGGTTAAAGATCGACCATTTTAATGACCGATACTATGAACGCATTGTATATTTAAATTGGAATTACACTATAATTGAGACTCGAGATTCTTTAAAGGGAGCTCGACTGCAGATACCCCACAGATCGGATTTATGAGAATGTTCAAGACAATTCTTTTAAATAAGCTTCTTCCAAATATTTGACATTTTTATTGCAAAATTCTTAAAGAGTCATGCAACTGGTTGGAAGACGCAAGAGTCAAAAAAAACTCTAAAAACTAACACAAAAAACACGTTTAACAAGTTTTTATTTGAAGTTTGGTTGCCAAATTTTTATTTTTAGATTTCAATATATTTTAAATAGGTCTAACATTAATGTTACATACACAAATATGCTCAAAATCGAAAGATCAAAGATCGAAGACTAACAAAGAGATATTTTACATTGTTTTAATTGGTATGACTGAAAATTTGTAGTTGTGCAAAACAAGAAGTGAAATTAAAGTGGTTTTATAATATTTTGCATTACAACACATTTTACAATTAAAACCAAGATGTTCGGTTTATATTATTTTAAGATTTAATGAAGACTGAATAAAAAATCGCTATTCTAAAAAGGGGCAGTGATGACCCGGTTAACATTGTTAGCTTCTATGCGTAGTTATTTTATTGGAGAAAAGCTACAGGATATATTGTCATGTGAATACACTGTAACAGCCCCATACCCAATCACGTTCTTGACACAGACACAGGAAAGACGGATGTTGATATATGGTCAAAAATAAATATACTCTATATACCGTTATTCTTTGCGTTTATCTTCTGATCATGATTCAATAATACAAGGTAGTACCGTCGGCAGCCGAACTTTTACGAAGTATACTCTTATTTTGTCGAAAAAGGTTGTGTTCGGACGAATCTTTCATTTCACTCGCACTTAATGTAAGCATGTAATAAGTGTATATCATTTGCCGACGAGACTACCTTATATTATTGTATCATGCTTTCTGATGAACTCAAGAAACCCCTATACTTATTTATATACAGGGTCTACAAACCAAAGATTCAACTGTGCGTTGGAAAATCACTTCTCAGTCAGAAGTTTTTACTTAGCTGTTTGCCTCTCGATCTTTCCCGCTCTGTCTCTCTCTCAGTCAGACTTTATAAGGTCGGTCTTTTAAATGCAGAGCCCAAATCTTAGTTAAGGGTATATTAAAAACACTTGATGCGTATATTTTGTTGTTTATAATATTTTATACCCCTATAAAATGATCTAAAGCCGGTTCAAAATCGTAACATATTGAGCAATTGAGTGGAGCAGTACATTAAATGAATTGCATTGAAAACTTTCTAGGATCAAGATTTTAAAAGCTTCAGGACTGCTATGCAGGAAAGGGTCTAACATAAGCTGCATTTTGAAAAGTGTGCCAATAAAATGGGTGTTTTTATTGGTATAAAAAATTTAACATTAACTGCGTGATCGATTTCTTAATTTTACTTAATTTACGTAAGCTAAAACCAGACTACTATTGTGCAAAACTTTAATTATATAACTGCAAAATAAGAAATAGTTTAACAAAATTGAATGAATGCTTAGTCGAAGCGCAACTTTATGACTTCCAGATTAATCAGATTCAGAACATGAGTTGTATTTGATTAATTAATAAATAATAAGAAAATAATTCTTATTTCGAGCATAATTAAGCCGATTTTTTTAATGACTTATGTATCCATAAGTTCCATGCATAAGTTCCATTAACATAAATTGGTAAATAATTTAAACTAGTTTGTACTTGATTGTAGACTATTTAAAGCAACAAAAGTGGTGGTATGTCTATTCAGGTGTGGCTGTTAAAAACGAATATAAGTATATACTTTAAGGGTCGGTAATGTTACCTTTTCCCTGTTACATAAATTCCAAAGATTAAAGAGTTTACCTTACCTTATGGGTATAGAATATACAAAAAATAAAACATTGTTTTTACATTCTTCTGAGAGACCATAAATCTTAAAATGTTTTATCAGGTGAATATGTCTTAATATAATACGATAGTCATTTATGATAAAACATAATATAATACAGAGTACGTGTCATTAAGAAGTTAAATCAATTTCTCTTTTAGGGTCCTCCAAACGGAGTGGAGATCAACATAGAGAAGGAACCTGATATACCAACAACTAAAAGGAGCTGCTGTCGGTGGATTCTGCTGCTCATAATGATACCCTTGCTAGGTGTGGGCACAGGGTTGCTCTGGTTCTACCAAGGTGCCTGGTATGGATTGGCAGCACTCTACGGCTCATTGTTGTTACTTTTGCTGGTAAAGCCCGGCTTGCGATGGTTTTATATAGCTGCAGTGACGACTCCACGTGACACGAGGTGAGTGGCATATAAATCAATTTGCTTCATTCCACATCAATATGTTTTCTAGGGCTCTGTTTGCCTACATTCGTGTGATAATGTTCGTGAAGCGACAGGAGCGAAAGAATCTCAATGTGGGTGACATCTTTGAGGCGAATGTGGCGCAGTATCCCGATAAATTAGCCATTGTCAGCGAATCTCAAAAGTGGACTTTCCGGCAGTTAAACGAGCACGCGAATCGGGTGGCCAATGTGTTCCACAGCCATGGGTATAAAAAGGGGGATGTGGTGGGCCTACTGCTGGAGAATCGGGCCGAGTTTGTTGCCACATGGCTGGGTCTCTCGAAGATCGGTGTGATCACACCTCTTATTAATACCAATCTGCGCGGAGCTTCGCTCCAGCACAGCATTAAAGTGGGCAACTGCACAGCCCTCATCTATGGCATCAGCTACAGATCGGCTGTCATGGATATAGCCAAGGACTTGCCAGCCCATGTGGCCCTCTATCAGTTCAATGACGAGAGCTCTCACTCAACGGATACCTCACATTCGGAGGGTCTTACACAGGGTTTGGCGCAGCAACTGAACCCACTGTTAGAATCCGCAGCCAAGGATAAAGTAGCTGCAGGTGCTTCACGCGCTGATCATCACGATAAACTAGTTTACATATACACGTCCGGAACTACTGGACTTCCAAAGGCTGCTGTCATTACGCACTCACGGTAAGAGAATCGCAACAGAAATTCCATTGATCAGAACTGAAATCCATTTATTGTCCTACTTCCTAAAGGGATCTACGGACTTTTGGTTTTGCCAAATTCCATTTGTTTTCATAAATACCAACTTCTCAACAAGATTTAAACAAGTGTCATAAATGTTCTTGAGACTAACCCATTTCAATTGATTCAATTAGGGCCTTTTATATTTATTTTAATTATTAATATCTTGAAAGACACGGTAGCTGGGATTCTATCAGTTGAGTGATTGTAACTATAATCGTTACTAAGCTTGATCTAGGATCGTCTGTGATATGATATATTCGTCTAATGTTTATTACAAACAGTTTTTCGCTTTTCTCCAACCATAAAAATCTGGCTTCATGTTGTTAAAGTCAGAACATTCTTTTAATTATGTGAATTTGATTGTATTTTCATAAATTCTTTCACCATATCGCATCTTATTAGATAGCAGCAAATAAATCGTAGAAAATATTTTATGCGAGCGTTTGGGCGTGTCAATAGCTCAGGGAACTAATCTGCCGATCTGTCATAATGGTAACTTCATGCTTATATGAGTTCAAATCTTCATGTGGATCCTTAATCACCATATACAGTATCACTTTTAACATAAAGTTATGACTCTAATTTCTAAATATTCTAAACACTTTAATTCAGGTTGTAAAGAAACAACAGTAAAATTAAAAGATAAATAAAAAAGAAATTAATTTAAAAAAAAAAAACAAGAAAAAACGGTTATTTTCGGCTAGCCGAAGATTATATACCCTTGCAGTCATGCACATGGCGTTAATTTGCGTTTTCAATGACCGATTGTTCCTATGGCAGCTATATGATATAGTTGTCCGATCCGAATGCAATTTGGTCGGCAGATGGAATATGATAACAAATGCATATTGCGTGAGTTTGGTTCAAATCGTTTAAGAGACACAGAAAATTTTCATACTAAGCATTTTCAGCATTTTCAACCGATTTTTCCTATGGCAGCTGTATGATATAATGGTCCGATCTGGATGAAATTTGGCTTGCACATGGGATTTTATGCCAAATGCATATGAAGCAAATTTAGTTAACATAGCTCAAAAAAAAATGTTTTTTTTTTATCCGATTGTTCCTATGGGAGCTATATGATATAGTCATCTGATCTGGCTGATTTTAACAAATGATCTGCGTGCAAAGGGAATGCACATCTGTGCCAAGTTTCATTAAGATAGCTTCAAAACTGAGAGACTAGTTCGCATAGAAACAGACGGACATGGCTATATCGTCTCGGCTGTTGATGCTGATCAATAATATATATACTTTATGGGGTCTAAAACGCCTCCTTCAATGGCTTTCCAATTTTTATACCCTCTGCAAGCGTAAAAAAAATATATATATGCGAGCGTCTAAAAGTATGCAATATTTTTTCTTGACTACCTTTTTTTTTCACTTTGATATCTTATATTTATTTAATTTTACTGTTGTTTACAACTTGAATTAAACTATTTATACTATTTACAAATTTTACAATTATAACTATGAGTTATAAGAGACAGGTTACATCATTAATTAACTTAATATTCTGTTACTCAGGTCGTTAGGATGGAATCTTTTTAAGCGCCTCACAACACCTCTTCTGCTCTCAACCAGACGTCTTGCTAGAATGTTTGGATGGTTCCTTAATCTTGATATGTAGGCATCCGTCTGTTCGTTCAAAACGTCTCCTACTTTGGGTACTTCGAGTTGCGTCTCAATATCTGCAGTACGCATGTACCAAGGCGCTCCAGAGATCATCCTCAGGAACTTTGCCTGGAAAATTCGAATTTTCGCTAAGTTGGACTTCGCAGCAATTCCATATACTTGGAGACCATATCTCCAGGATGGGGCAAATATGCTTTTGTATATCAACACCTTGTTTTTCAGCGGCAACTTAGTTGTGCCTTTCAGAAACCAATACATTTTTTTTAATCTCACTGAGAGGCCTTTTGTTATGCTTGAAATGTGTTTCTGAAATGTAAGGTTTCTGTTTCTGTTGCTCTTACCATCTCTGAAATCTGTTTGTTCATACGGACGGACAGACAGACGGACATGGCTATATCGACTCGGCTGTTGATGCTGATCAATAATATATATACTTTATGGGGTCTAAAACGCCTCCTTCAATGGCTTTCCAATTTTTATACCCTCTGCAAGCGTAAAAAAAATATATATATGCGAGCGTCTAAAAGTATGCAATATTTTTTCTTGACTACCAGGTTTATTTGTTCTGAGTGGAAATTTCAATATGTTGTCGTTTTGTTTTATAAAACTCTCCAATAGGTATAAAAATATGTAGGAGAGAGTAGAATAGGAAAAATGTTTTTTGAAATTCACGCTTTACTTGATCGTATTGGTCTTATCAGCATAATAACCTTTGATATGTGATTAATGTGTTGCCAAGAAATGCGTCGTGATAAGTCTGATTCCGAATAGTCGCCGTTTAGATTACTAAAATTAAATATTCTGTATTTAAAATATAAAATAAAATAAAATCCAATTAAACTTACCTAAGTCCACAGCAACTGAACCACCATCCACCATGGCGCTTAGTTGAGCAATTTTCGCTGGCACATTCATCGTTGTTCTTATCCAAAGTTGCGAACTTCCTATTTAGGCTTTCTCTCATCCCATCTCCAGAATATCCCGTATAGTTTCCAAGAGAAACTAATTTGTAGTCGCTTTCTGCGCTTCCAATCCTAAAATTATTATAACGAGCGTTTCGAACTTGCGACATTGTATCAATCATCAATATGTAGAGCTCGTGGGGTTCACTAGATGTTATCCAATATAGTTTCTCAAGACCAATAAAATACTCTGAACCAAAATCGCCAAAACCTCGTCGATACTCTGACCAATTTCGATTAAAATCGACTTTTCCATCCGAGCGACGCTGTATTAGTATCCAGCCAAATCCCGCCGTATTGGATACGCACTCTACTTGATATGTCGCTAGGTTGGATAAATTGATCGTTCGAACTCCAGATGATTTTCCATAATCATAGCAGCTTTTAAATAGAGGAACCTTATTGCTTGCCATGCTATTCTGAGTAGTTTGGATTTCCTCATCTTTCTTTTGAGTACTGCCCTTAAGCTCTTCCATTTGAGTTTGTAATATTTCTTTAGCATGGATTATCCTCAGTTTACATTGATTCTCTCGCTCGTTGAGAGAAGTCTCCATAATTGCCAACTTTATCTTAGTTTCCTCCAACTGTTTCTGCAGCTCTGCAATTTGAGCATCCTTCTTCTGGCACTCCGCTGACATATACAGCAGCGGTTTCACCACCTAGAAGCAGTACGAACCACACTTATTTTCCAGTGCCTTTGATTGTTCACAGAACTGTTTAAATAAATGTGGCTATAAATTTAAAAATGTTCACACCCATCAAACTATTTAAGTTACCGTCTCATCCTGGTAGTGTTTGTAAAAGGTCGCTGTTGACGCCAAAAAGCCTTTAGCCAGACTCCAATATATTAACAGTTTAAGTAAAGATTCCATTTAACAATTTTCGCATATATCAATTAATTCTGCACTTCAACTGTTGCTCATTAAAGCAGAGATTAAACTGATCAAGGCAATTAGTGAGAATTCTGTGCATCTACAACTCACGGGTGATAAGTCGTCAATTGTCGCTCTTAGATTAGTATAATCAAAATCAAATAGCTAGAGTAGAGTGCACGCAATAGTTTAAATACCCTGTCCACTGTACTAATGTGTACTCATGCCAAATAAATTAAAAATTTAAAATATTATTGGTATTTATTAAAGCAAATGTTCTACCCACTCTTTCAGTTTTCAGTGGTGGACATTACAATTTTAACTTTGAATAAAGTATATATGATTCAATCAAGTAATTTTTTTTATTTACGTAAAAGTAAAACACATCCAG
The DNA here is from genome assembly GCA_035046005.1 of Drosophila acutilabella. Taxonomy (NCBI): domain Eukaryota; kingdom Metazoa; phylum Arthropoda; class Insecta; order Diptera; family Drosophilidae; genus Drosophila; species Drosophila acutilabella. The sequence continues at coordinate 399,459 of JAWNOK010000008.1, read as the reverse complement.
TGCATGTTTTCATACTCAGATTACTTAGTCTACATACTGAAATGTTTTATCTTTTTCGTATCCTAAGTTTGTAAGTCTCTCATACCCTGTTTTCTGTTGTCCCACTCAGTTCAGGGCATAAATCATTTTCAGTTTACGCCTAAAATTATGCTGTAATTAATTTGCATTTTTCAATAAAACTAAAACTGAGAAAGAAAATGGAAATCCATTGCCTGCGACAAACGACAATAAAAAAAATAGTTCATACGAAATTAGTATGGTTTAAAGTAAAATATATTTAAACATTTTAAATGGACTGAAGATTCAAATATTTTGTGTTCCAATATGATTATAGTGATCAGATGAATTTATGTTCTTTTTGGAATATTTATCTCTTTGTTGATTCTCTAGTTTCGAAACATGTTGACTACCAAACTAAGCTATTAATAGCTAAAGTGGCAACAATGCTAAGCTGCTCTTCTATTTCTGTTTGATTTCTAGGTACTTCTTTATTGCCGCTGGCATACACTACGCCCTGGGCTTCCGGGACAACGACGTGTTCTACACCCCGCTGCCCCTCTACCACACAGCAGGCGGTGTGATGAGCATGGGTCAGGCCTTGCTCTTCGGTTCCACGGTGGTGATTCGGAAGAAGTTTAGTGCCTCCGGCTACTTTGCCGACTGCGCTCGTTTCAATTGCACGGTAAGTGAACTGGAGAAGCTACCACGCCCACATGTATTACAGTTCTAATCTTTGCAGATTGGCCAGTACATTGGGGAAATGGCTCGCTATATACTGGCTACACCGACAGCGCCCCATGATCGGCAACACCAGGTGAGAATGGTCTTTGGGAATGGACTACGTCCGCAGATCTGGACACAGTTCGTGGAGCGGTTTCAGATTACTAAAGTTGGTGAATTCTATGGCGCAACAGAGGGCAACGCCAACATTATGAACAACGACAGCACCGTGGGAGCTATTGGCTTCGTTTCGCGCATACTGCCTCAGCTGTATCCCATTTCCGTAATACGCGCCGATCTCCACACGGGCGAGCCCCTTCGCAACGAGAAGGGTCTCTGCGAACTGTGCGGCGTGATGGAGCCCGGTGTGTTCATCGGCAAGATTGTCAAAGGAAATCCTTGTCGCGAGTTCCTGGGCTATGTGGATGCAAAGGCCTCGACCAAAAAGGTTGTCTATGATGTATTTAGTAAGGGCGACATGGCATTTATATCGGGAGATCTATTGGTGGCTGATGAGCGTGGCTACCTGTACTTCAAGGATCGCACGGGGGACACATTCCGCTGGAAGGGAGAGAACGTGTCCACCAGCGAAGTGGAGGCACAACTTAGCAATCTGGTGGGCTACAAGGACACCATTGTCTACGGCGTAAACATTCCACAGACCGAGGGACGTGCGGGCATGGCAGCTATATATGATCCAACTCGAGAGGTGAATTTGGATTCATTGAGCTCACAGCTTACCACAGCCTTGCCCAACTATGCTCGTCCTGTTTTCCTGCGCTTCCTGCGACGCATCGATCTAACCGGTACCTTCAAGCTTCGCAAGATTGAATTGCAGCAGCAAGGATTCGATCCCACAGCCATCGAGGATGAGTTGTACTATGCACAACCAAATGGTGGCTATGCTCCGCTTACTCCAGGCATCTTCGAGAGCATACAACGTAATGAGATGCGCTTTTGAGGATGTGTTCTGGAAGTGGTGCTATGGACAGGCCAACCACTTGTAGCATTTACTTTTACTTAAGACTTAGTATTAGGTTTAATTAATAGATTCGTATATTGTGCTAGCGTATTAAATAAATCTTACAGGCGAACAGTGGAACAATGTCTATGGATAAATACTTTCAGCAATCGTAGTCCTTAGTCCTTTAAGGGCACATCCTTCGTTAAATCGGAGCGCTTCTTTTGCTCCATGCGCTGCTCGACCTGTTCGAGACGCTGGCTCATGTTATCCAGTGAGCTGAGGAGACCCGCTTGAATCTCACCATATCGTTTCATGGCCAATATCAGACTTTCTTCGATCAATTCGCTTTGCTGTGCGTATTCCCCATTGTTCTCCGTGATCTGCTTCAGCTTGTCCAGACACTCATTAGGTATGCTGCGGAAGTACTCGGCACCCAATGCTGGTTCCAGCTGCTTGACGCGCTCCAATTGTTCACTCTGCTCATAAAGCTCTGGGGCCACTGCACTTAGGTAGACCTCTTTAGAGCGCACCTGCTGTTGTTCCTCTAGAAAATTAGGATCCAAATACTTTTCCAGCTCTGCCGCACGACCTACGCACTGCTGCAGCTGTACGCGACCAGTGGTCGCTTCACTCAGCAAGGCATTGGCAGAGCAGAGCGAGTCCACAATGTTGCTGCTGCCGTCGAAGTGTTCTGCATTCGGCTCCGGCAAGGGGCCGAGTACTCGCGTGAGTGCATCTATTCTCTTTTCTAGTATGTCGAGTGCTTCCATATTAAATTGTAAGTTTTCTTTCAGAAATCGGAATGATGTCAGTGCAATTGGCAAAACAAAAACGCAAAAAAATACCAAAAACGCGATGCACTCACAGTAATGCGATTATACTGAAACTAATAATGCCGCCCTGGTTAAATATCGATAAACTCACCCCGATAAATACAATTCTAGTCAATAAATATTTTACCATTTATTAGCGCCCAGATTCACAATTTAAAATTTTCCAGGGATAAACGTTCTGCATCCTTATTTATCTGCGCCACACTATCCTCAGAAATGATTCGCACCACATCAGCATCCAATTCGTCGCCCGCACTGTCGTCTAAAACGCACAAGAGTCCATCGTTTTCCATGTACGGGAAGAAAAATTCTGGCTTATCCCACTTTACACGTTCACCGATGCCACAATGGGATTCCTGATCCATATGCTCTGCGAGCAGTTCAAACTCATCAAATTGCAGATCACAGCACATACATCTCAGCAAGCACAGCTGGCGACGCACATAGTTAACAACTTTAATTTTTTGATAAAAGTTCAGAGAACGCGTTGTGGCATCAAAGTCCAGACGATGAGTCTCCAGCATGTGTTTTTTGAGTGAAGAAAAAAGTGTCTCCTCCTGTGCACAATAAAGACACTTGATAACATTAGGCTCGCCATCCGCACCCCAATCCGACCAATCTGAATCATTGTCTCCATCCGAATCCTGGCGCGCAAAGTGCTTGTCAAAGTCAACGCTCTTGTTTTCCTCGCCTACAGATTTCCGCTTTTGACGCTGCTGCTTCCTTTGTGTAGTCGTACGATTGTAGTTGACCAAAAAGAATTTATCGTATTCCCGACGATTGGGATTGATGCGTTTATGTCCCTTCTTCCGCATATGCTCCTTTAGCGTAGGTCGATCCTAAAGAATCAAGTTGTCATAAAAATGCAATCATCTAAACATTCCTAGTTCACGCACCTTAAATATCTTTTCACAGTACAGGCACAATAGCTTATTCAGGTTCTCCTCCAGCTGGTCAAGCAGTTCGTCCACATAGACCAGTTTCTCCGGCTTTCCCACGAGCAGGAAGTGCTTGTCAAACAAATGATCCAAATAATCCGCACGTAGACCCTTGATGATAGTGCGACAGAAAAGACACTCTTTACTGAAAGATCGATCTGTCAGCTCAAACTGATGGCGTTCAAGGGCGGCACTGAGACGCTGTTCTTGAAGGCGCTTGCGCAGCTCAAAGTCTTGGGGCAATATATCACAAAGTAGATAATATTTCTCATTCTTGGCGTATGTTCCGTCTGGTAATTGATCCAAAAACATTGTCGTGCAATATTGTTCGAATTCGTGCGCTAAATGACAATATGGCATGATAAGGAAATATTTCAGCTAAGTGTCCAAGCACAATTACCTTGAAACTCCTTTTCCCAGTACTGCAGATAGTCCTCGAGGATCGCAATTTCATCCACATCTGCAATGACCAAGCGGTGCTCGAGATACAAATGTGCCAGGCAATCATCTTTGTCTGCGGGAAATATGAACACTTTTTCGCATTTCAAGCACTTAATAGCCGTGTTAGGCGAAGGCTTCAATTGTTTCACATCCTGTGTAGCCAATGTATCCGTTGTATCGCAAACTTCAGCCAATTTAACATCCAACTGCTCCATTTGTTGACAAATGAGTTGTGCGAAATCGATAACAATCTACTCGATTTAGCACTGATTCCTTAGCATCGATTAGTTCTGAGTTTACATCGATTACTTGGCCTCGATTAGTTGTGACTCCACATTGGTATTTTCCAATATTAAGAGTTAAATATATTATAAAACCTATAAAAAAAAATACTCACTGCAAAATTAAATATTTTTTGCCATAATAAACAATTAATTCTATTAAATTGTTTAATTTAAGTAAATATCGCGAAATATCGATACAATTCGTTATATGTCGATTTATTTTTAATATCGTTGTGGAACTGGTTTTTCTGAACCGACTCATTCAACTGTTGCAACACGTGTGTTTCTCGGCCATTTTCCATAACCTGGCGCCGCGTGCAAACGTCTTTGAGCGTTGCGTGCTTAGAGTGTTAAATAAAAAAATATAAAATGACTGACGTTGGTAAGCAAGATAAATTAAACAACATAAACAAAGGGTTTTAGTTGCAATACCGCACATGCTATTGCAGATTCTCGGAAGAAAAAGAAGAAAATCAAGGAGGAGCCTCTCGATGGCGAAGACCTTGGCACTCTGCAAAAACAGAATCAATTTCAAATCAAACCCTCATCAAAGATAGCGGAGTTGGACACATCCCAGTGGCCACTGTTGCTTAAAAACTTTGATAAGCTTAATATACGGTCGAATCACTATACTCCGCTGGCACATGGCTCCTCGCCGCTGAATCGCGACATCAAGGAATACATCAAAACTGGTTTTATCAATCTTGATAAGCCTTCGAATCCCAGCTCCCACGAGGTTGTTGCATGGATTAAAAAGATTCTTAAAGTGGAGAAAACTGGTCACTCCGGCACATTAGATCCTAAAGTTACAGGTAAGCAACACAAAACCAAGTGCCAAATATGTAATTGTGATATAAACCCCACATAATTATTACTAAATAGTTATAATTGTGGAGTGATAAGAAAGCAGACACTAAATTTCAAGTGAATGCCATGTGTGTTATTTATTTTTCAACGCAAACGCGCGTGTTTTCGACCTAACCTCAAATGTAACTAACGCACGTGCACACGCACATTTTCCAACACAGGCTGCCTGATTGTGTGCATCGACCGCGCCACACGCCTCGTCAAGTCTCAGCAGAGTGCCGGCAAGGAGTATGTGGCTATCTTTAAGCTGCACGGCCCTGTGGAATCAGTGGCCAAGGTGCGCCAAGGCTTGGAGAAGCTTCGTGGAGCACTTTTTCAGCGACCACCTTTAATCTCAGCCGTTAAACGTCAGCTGCGTGTGCGTACAGTGTACGACAGCAAACTGTTGGACTACGATGAAACACGCAACATGGGTAAGTTCATCTTCTTGTCAGTCACTTAGCTAAAGCCAATGCGTCGCTGTCTGGCTTAGGGCAGGGACGTGGATCCAAAGAAATATATCAAAATTTTAGTATTTGCCGTGGCAAATGCACAGTTTTATTGGTAACACTCTTTCGCTTTGTTTCGATACTTATCTGTCTAGGTGTTTTTTGGGTTAGCTGCGAGGCTGGTTCCTATATTCGTACGATGTGCGTCCATCTGGGTCTAGTCCTAGGCGTCGGTGGCCAAATGTTGGAGTTGCGTCGCGTTCGTTCAGGCATTCAATCTGAGAGGGACGGCATGGTCACAATGCACGATGTGCTTGATGCTATGTGGCTGTATGAGAACCACAAGGACGAGTCCATGCTACGCCGTGTCATCAAGCCTTTGGAGGGTCTGCTTATCAATCATAAGCGCATCATCATGAAGGACAGTTCGGTGAGTTCTTTTGACTTGGCCCAATTTTTTACCCCATGATATTAAGCCGGCAGACGATTGTATTTTAACCAGCAACGCCTGTGACTATGACTGGGAACAGTAAAGCCACTGATGTGTGTATGTTGGATTAGCGCCTCAATTGCGTTTCCGACAAAGTAATTTTCAGACTACAAACCCTTCATTTCAAAATTAATTTTCAATAGTACCTTAACATGCAATTATAAATAAATATATTTTTTCGAATTGCAGGTAAATGCCGTTTGCTATGGTGCCAAGATCATGTTGCCAGGTGTGCTCCGGTATGAGGATGGCATTGAAATTGAACAGGAGATTGTCATATGTACCACAAAGGGCGAGGCTATTTGCTTAGCCATCGCTCTGATGACCACAGCTACCATGTCCTCATGTGATCACGGTGTTGTGGCTAAAATCAAGCGAGTTATTATGGAGCGAGACACATATCCACGCAAGTGGGGACTGGGTCCGAAAGCCTCAGCCAAGAAGGCGCTTATTGCAGCCGGCAAGTTGGATAAGTTTGGCAGGCCAAATGAGAACACACCTAAGGAATGGCTTACTGGTTTTGTGGACTACAATGCCAAGAAACCAGCTGCTGCTGTAGCGCCACAGACTCCAGTAACACCCACCAATGGCTCAAGTGAAATCAGCAAGGTACTACAAGCATGTCTTTATTAATCTATAAGTTTTTTACTTATATTACTTATAAATCTGCAGCGTAAGCTGAGTACCTCCAGCGTGGAGGAGGCGCAAGTTGAAGACACGTCAGCCAGATCGGAGAAGAAGAAAAAGAAGAAGAAGCACAAGGGTGATGAAGAGGCACCAGCTGAGGAGGAAACAGCTGCCGATACAGCTGATGTACCTGCTGAGAAGAAGAAAAAGAAGAAGAAGGACAAGGATAGGGATAGAGAAGAGGCTCAGGAATAAAAGTAGCATACTACTACTAACTACAAATAAAATTAGGAATTAGCCTTTATGTCCTCCACTATTTTGAGCATTTTTCATAGTTGTTAAGTTTAAGGTTGCAGACGCTGACTTACTGTACAGATGCAAATTTTAATGCATTTATAAGTGACATTCGCAATGCAATAAATTTATATTTTTATTGTAAGTTGTTGGTTATTTCGATTTGGTTCTAGTATAAATAGATTCACATAAAGCGTCAGCCTTCTTGGAGCTTTTATTAATAAGGTGAGTCCCCAATTGACTTTGATTATTAATTTTTTATGTTTCGCTGTCATCTGATGAGTGTTAACTTTCGCCCCTATCTGAAAACTTAAGTGAAACTTCTCATGTTGAATGCGAGATTGGTCTTACTGAATTGACAGCGAAACATTATTTATATTGTTTGATTATAATAATTGTGTAAAAATTGTAATTAATCCAATTCCCTATCTTTATAGATCAAATTTCGCGAGTTTTTAAGATGAGATGGGCAACATGAAAGGTAAGTTCGTCTGTTAATTTATCAGAGTATCAGTTAAATAAAAATTTTGATGAGTTTTTAACTTTCGCCCCTATCTGAAAACAAAAGTGAAACTTCTCATGTTGAATGCGAGATTGGTCTTACTGATATTGAAGTCCAAAATATAGTGTTTTATCCAATCCCAACATTAAGTTAATTTGCCTACTTCTCTTTTTTTACAGAAACCTTAAGCTGCGTAAACTTCGGTATTCCACATTTTTGGGGTAGCAGTTCTACTAAAGTAATGGTTAGTATCTTACTAAGTTTATCCATTTATTAGGCTGTTCTATGATGAGCAATAACTTTCGCCCCTAGCTGAAAAACTAAGTGAAACTTCTCATGTTGAATGCGAGATTGGTCTTACTGACTATTCTTTATAAAATATAGTACTAAACAAATATGTGAACTTGACTAATTCGATGTTCCATTTTCAGATTCACCCAAATAATGGTAATTACAACCCAACGTGCAACATATTGCGGTAAGTTAAATATTCTTAAACGCAATGCAATGATTAAATTTTACATGATGAGCAATAACTTTCGCCCCTAGCTGAAAACTAAGTGAAACTTCTCATGTTGAATGCGAGATTGGTCTTACTGAAATTGAAGAAGTTTAACACAACTTTTTATAAATTTCAAGAAAAATACTAATAAGTTTTCTTTTGTTTTCAGTTTCCATCGGAGTTTACTACTGTTGGGTTTACTCAGTTTAAAGGTGAGATCCTATTCCATGGCCTAAAACAATCAAGCTTTGTTATGATGAGCAATAACTTTCGCCCCTAGCTGAAAACTAAGTGAAACTTCTCATGTTGAATGCGAGATTGGTCTTACTGAAATGTTTGCTTCGAATAAAGAAATGCGCTCATATTTTCTTTCTCCTAATTCAATTTTTCTCTTATTTGCAGATTTTTCCACATGGGATTTTAAATAACCTTCAAAATACTTTAAGGTGAGCATATTTCCAAGATTTGAAATATATTAGTTTTATACAATACAATGATGAGAAAGGAAAGCTGAAAATGTGGCATGATTCACAATACCGCAACAACACAATCCTCAAAAATAGGTCCTACTGAATTAAAATACATATTACATATTAGTTTTAGTTAGTTAAACATTTTCTAACTATATTTTTGTTTTTTGCAGATTGATATACCAGAAGCCAATAATTTTATATTATTATAAAGGTGAGTTTCGTCAAAAATTAGCTATTAATATTAACAATCTTTATATGATGAGAAAGGAAAGCTGAAACTGTGGCATGATTCACAATACCGCAACAACTCAATCCTCAAAAATAGGTCCTACTGAAAAATCATTAATTAAAAAAAATATTTATTCATTTAAACAGTAAACTAATAGAATTTTCCTTCTTATTTCAGGTACAGTACTCCCGTTAATATTGCTTTCAATTTGAATTGATACCTAGACAGGTGGGAACGCGTGTATCGCGCATCACTAAGTCTCACATGTAACTTATTTGCCCGTACCTTCTTGTACATAAACAATGGTCTATAAATAAGAAATAAAACAAAACAAAGAAAAAATCGTTTTCATTGTGGGGGCTCTCGCATACATAACCTACAAAAACTTGGGTTGTACCGTAGCAAGGTTTCTTCGGTGCTTTTGGTGGGAAATACAAACCAGGGTTGCCACATTGCTTGTTATACACAATTTCAGCGGGCATCGTGTTTTTGTAAGACAAGGTTAACAAGGCATTGATGTAAGTTTGTAATGTTAAAGGATATTGTAAAAGCGTGGCTTAAAGCACGTGTTTACTTTAGTCACACAAATTAATGAAGTGTGCTTCAATTTATGGTCAATTTTCACTAAAGATACGCATAGGCTTAAAGCAAACGCCCACTTTTAAATTGCAATATAAATAAACTAGTTACTTATAAAATATGTATTGTTATAAGTAAAAAATGTACAAACTTCGTCTTTAGTGCTACTTTTCTCAGCTTTGAATATCACCAGGCTACAATATTAATCTGGAAGTGCAACCCTGTGTTTCATTCCACGCTAGCACCTTGGCGCGCTGTTATCGTTCACCATATTGAAAATAGTCAAGCAGTCGCCGATATACATGTATGTGTGTGTCAATTTTTGTGTATGTACTCGTTTACATGCGCTACGCTTTTAGCGACGTCAGCAACGAGAGCCAAAAGAAATTGTGCGTTTCAGTGAAATAAAATAAAGAATTTAATCGTTTTAGAAAGATTTACTGCAGCAAAAAAAGAGAGTGCACCTTGTGTGCCAGTTTTTGTGCAGGTAAGTGCATTATTTTTTGATTTCTTAAATACATGACAGGACTATTCACAGTATCCCAAAATTTAATGCATGGCGATTTCATCGAGCACTGTATGGTGGGTGGGTGCTAGGTGCAGTTAGGTTAACATAATGCTTAACATTTCGACGCATGCGATCGGCGGTAGCGTGTGTATGTATCTGTTGACGTGACGCCATGTTGAATTTGTTTTGAGGTTATCGATTTATTTCATATGACGAAATTTACATGATTTATAAAGGTTTTTTTTTGTGAAAGTCCTAGATCTTTTCATGAAACTCATAGAAATGTATTTTTTATTTTAATAGCTTAGAAAAATACACACTAGTAATCTGTGTATTAATCATTTATCTGCATGTTATATCATAGTTTTAGAGATTTAAATGTGAATACAAAGTTTCTTTAAATTGGTTTTTTAATGGGCCAAAGAGAAGAACGCAGTGCTTCAAATTACAAAGTTCCTTGTCTCTCTCGTTTTGGCATATCAATTGGCAAAAATAATCGGATATCGTTGGCCACGTGCGCACGCACACATTCACACAAGTATAAGTGTACGCAGGCATACATGACATAAGCGTGACAACTACTGTTGTTTCATTGCCATTGCATTTCATTTGGAATGCTTGGGAACGGGCTTCGCACCATACAAACACAAACAGACACACACGCAAGCACAAATTCAGACACACAACCGCACATAACCAACCAGTCCCTCGTCACAGCGCCTTCGCAGAGTTGCTTGTGATCGCAAAATCTTCGGTCGCGTTCTTTTTGAATAAAACCACGAGTAACAATTATCTAAAGTGCCTTTATTAACGTTATATACGCTCATACGCGATGTCGACAACAGTATTGTAATGTTGGCAATGTTTAAAGTCAATTTACAGTTTTGGTACACTGGGTATAAACAAAGCGTGCAAATGTTTAGCTGCTGCTGATTCTCTGTGGTATACCTGTGTTGTGTATGTGTGTGCGCGTTTGCGTGGGTTGTTCAAAAGCGCTAAATAACAAATCCACTAATAACAGCAACAATAACAACCAGAAACTTACCGCAAGGACCGGGACTGTCTACAATTTACCGTTTTCAAAAGTGCGTAATAATTTATGTTTGTATGTATGTGTGTGCAAACGTAAGTTTGTATGTAAGTGTGCTGTTCAAGTTTTTTGGGCTGTATGCAGCTCGTAGATTTCGATAACGTTTCGATAACATGTAACGATAATAGGTCCTTTTGACTTTAGGTTGTAATAAGGAATACATACATGGTTTTGAGAACTTAATAAAGCAGGTAAACAGAAAAAAATGTGTTTCTGCTACCTGCGAAATTTTGTAGTTTTGTGTATACCAGTAATTTATGTGTGTATTTCAGTGTAGCAGTGCTGCCCGTTCGCATTATTTTCATCTTCTTGGCAGCACTGTTTTGTAATATATATGGAACTTTCAAGTACGCATTTTACATTAGCTTCCCACATTCTTATAATTGTGGTTTTTCTGTAATAAATTAAGAAAATAATTGACTACATTTACAGAAAAAGTGACGTTAAATAAACTATAAAGCTGTAGCCGTATTTATTGTTTTTTTTTTGTTGTGCAAACCAAACGCAATCAGAAACTACTCGAAAATTTGTGTTCCATTATATTCGGCCGATTCCATTACCGATTTATAAAGAGTTTAAGAGTTTGTACACTTGACTTAAAGTTTTTTATTTGCACAAAATTACCACTGTGTCAAAAAAAAAAAAAACAAATCCCTTGGCAGGGTACAACAATACATCAGTTCTTAATTTAGGACATTGTTAGATGTGTTCCTGTATTAGGATTCTTAATTTGGATGATAAAGACATTGTTGTACAAGAATTGTTTGAGAAAGATGTACTATTAAATAAAGAAGAGATCAAAAATCTATAACTTTTTTGAACAATTTAATATTAACTTACACATTAAATCAAAATTAAGTGTATATTAAAAATTAATTACATTTGTATGTTGTTTTTTTTTTAGCATGACACAAGAATTGCCGCCCATCGTACTAAATGGCAAAGATTTGATCAAATATCGGCGCTTGCTGCAGAAATATCCAGTTTTGCCGGAATTCCTACATTACAATTGGGGAAAGGTGAAGCGCTTCATTATTTATGCCCTGAATCCGCGCTGTGTTCTCCGTAATTATGGCTGGAGAAAGCGCAATAATCGTGTTGTCATCAAGCGACGAGCTCGTCTCCTGCTCTTCGATCCGCGTCTAAAGCGCATGATCAAGAGGCGCAAGGCCAATGTGAAGCAATGGTCGTCTAGTTTGGTGCGGTACTACAAGAGGATGGGCCACGTCACGGAACACGAGGAGACAGAGCTGTACGGCGAAGAGCTGTCCAAGCTTATGAAGCAGCAGCTGGAGTTGCTCAAGAATAGCAAACGCGGCATTTCGATTATCGAGGATGCTAACAGAAATGTGGAGTTGCGTCTGGAAAAAGATGAGGAAAATCTTTTAGAGCAACTCAAGGAGAAACAGGATAAAGAACAACAGGATATAAAAACAACATCACCAATAGCATCACCAGCACCACTCGCAGAACAAAAAACACCGCAGTCCATCGATAACAAAAAGGAAGCGATGACTATATCTGATGAAGCCCCCACCAATAAGACTGAAAAAGCGACAGAACTGTCCGCGGAAAAGTCGGGAGGCAGCAAATTCCTAGATATGCTGATGAGCAAAGTGCGCGTTAAGAATTTCGCCAAAGAGTCCAATTTTTCCAACATAACTGAAGTAGCTGATGTGTCCTCCCATAAAGAATCTGCCACCACTGAACTCTTCAACGATTTCAGCGAGGATTTCATTGGCTTTGACGAGAGCGCACATCAGCCCGGAATGCTGCTTACTCCGTTGGTGCCACAGAGCTGCAAGACGCTGGATGGCAACGGAGCCTTTGTCAGCGATGCTCTGGAGGCCTACATGAAGAAGAACAGCCTAGAGGATCGGGAGCGTTTACTTGAGCCCATGTATCAGGACGGACGCGTCACTGCGCACAGTGTGCCGCCGTACATGGACATGCCGGCAGTGCCGGACAGCCTGCAGCGGTTGAGGACTGTGGCAGATCGGCGGCTCTACCTGCAGCGTTCGAAGAACCAGAAGATGGCCATCATCAACAACGAGGCGAATGTGTACAGGGAGCTGCAACGGAAGCAGCGACAGCGGAAAGTAAAAGTGGCTGCCATGCAGCAGCTCCAATCCTCCAGCTCCCAAATGCCCTTCACCCGCCAGGGATGGCAGGCGGCCAGCTATGTGGCCACCGACTATGACAAGTATTACTATCAGGTTATCCGGATCGATGGTGAAATGGTGCGTCTTCCGGGCAGCCTGGGCAACAACGCGGAGCGCGAGAAGAAGCCGCATTGCAGCCGGCTCAACGCCAAGGAGTTGGCCAAAATCAGATGCAATCCGGAGTGCGTAGATGCGCGTCTCAGCAAGGAGATTAAACTGCAGCCCTCACGATCGTGTCCAGGTAATGGGAAGATTCAGAAGCTCAATCAGTATCCACTGCCAGCAATCTTTCGGCCCTGTCCGCTCTCACAGAAGCCCTTCCAGAAACCGCTGGATGATGATACAGCCGCCTTGTTGTTAGCCGGCGGCAGCATGGCGATCGTTAGCATGCCCACGGTGCAGCTGGACGTGAAACCCCAGCTGGGTCGACCGCTGGACGAGATCGCCAAGCGGTACCTTCAGCACATACTGCCGCATCATGACATAACCCGTGAGTGGGCCGAGTTCAGCGTGTCCACGCTGCAGGAGTCACCCAACAACATGCGCGAAGCGGAGGACCAGGCGTCGCAGACCCCCGCGGGCAGACGCAAGAGCTTTACTTTCGTGATACCTTATCTAAATGATCGCAATCATATACTCGTACGTCGTGTTGTCGATCGGTCCGAGCAGCTGGACGATAGTTTCAGTGCAGCTCAGCCGCCGGAGAAGCTGCAGGAGTTCCAGTTCCGCCAGCACTTGACGGAATCACCTGATGACATTGAGTTAGACTGCGCAAATATGATCAGTGAAATGATCAACACGGTCGCCATAAGCTGCAGCGAGAATTCCTTTGTAAGTATTGACCCCGACGCAGCAAGCAATGTCCTCTCCGAGATTAGTCCTATCAAAGAAGAATGTAAGCTAGACAAAGCTGGAAAACTGACCAACAGCAAGCAGCTGCCTCGTCGACCAAGTAAACAACAACGCTTGACCAAGGAACTACGCCGCCTGAATGCCACTATCATAGATGCAGGCGCCATAGCAAAGGATGGTAAGAATCTAAAACTGCAATTTAACGCCCACTTAAAATTAGTTTTGGAATCATTTCAAGTAGAAAACTGAATTCCGATATTTCCACTGTGAACACAACAGTAAAAAGATTCATATATTTTTAAAATTGGCCGATTCCACCTGGAATGCGCATCAAGTGTTTGCTGTGGATAATTTTTTTTTTTTGGAAATTGATTTGTTATTCATTTTTTTTACCGCTTACTGTTAAGTACACCGTCTTTTGCATTTTTGGGTTGCTTTTTTGATATATCGATAACTAAATTCTAGTATTTTTTTAAATTCTTCCTTATTTCTTAACACTAAAAATACTTTATTATTATAAGTATATACGATTGTAAGCAAACGTTTCGAATTATGCATCCTTGCGCGCATACAACTATTTAAAAATAATTTAAATTTTTTTTGCTAAGTCGTGAAGCCCTAAAACTACAGACATCTTTCTATACTTAGTCACCTCTGTAGTCAACAAATAAATAGTTTTAAACAAAAGGGGTCGGAATGTAACTAGTCTGTCCCTGCAAAGGTCTTTAAATAAAAATTAGAAAAAGGATTTTTGAACAAAACTTTTAGTGATTATCACGAATCTTCTCCCAAATTAAACTGAAGAAGGGATAATTTCATTTTGTTTTGAACAACTTTTCCATGTTAACCCAGAAACTACAATGCTAGAAGCATCCAATTATCCACTTGGCTTTCAGGCAACCAGCTGTTGGAAATTATAAATGTCATGACCCTTGAAACCCTTTTATCCAAATATTAATTTGTGGTAATTGACACAACTATCTTTAGTTCAAGTCTTTCCTACTTGTTTTCAACTATCGTAAAAAATAGTAATTTGTTCATCTAATTGTTCAATTTATCCATTTATATCAATATTCAATTGCAGCCCAAAAACCTTGTGTCAAAGAACACTGCCAGCTGGGTTGTGTCTGCGAGAGTTTGGCCGGAACATTCCCACTCCGTGAGCACTGCGGACGAGCGGACTGTGTGCTTGAATGCCGGTGCACGGGAGCGGAGCTGACGCGGATTATGCGGGTTGAGACAGACGTGAGTATTTGTTTAGTATATATTTGTTTGCAGTCTGTTTAATGCCAAGTTTCTTGTAATAGGGACGTGGAATTTCCAATGAGGATGCCTTCAATTTGCGACGGCAGGCCACCGCCCGTTTGGCCAAAATGGAGAAGGATTTCACCTCCACTTTGGTGCTGACCGACAACGAGACGTTGCTGATCAATGAGACCCAGTGCGACAAAAAGCGTCGCTGCACTAAGGCTCCCAAGCGCTACGAGGACTTTGACGATTCTATCGAGGATGACGACGATTTGGTGCGACCCAGCAAAGTTTCCAAGCGTGAAATTGTAGGCAAGCGACCACGTGGCAGTCTTGAAACGGGAGTCGCAACTGCAACGATTCCGGGAGTGGGAACTCCTTCGGGAACGGGTGCATTTGCGCCGTTGGCATCCATCCGATCACCTTGTAAGGTCAAGGACACGGATTTCATGCAGCTGAAGCACTGCCAGGTGGCGCTGCGTCGTCTGCCGGATGTGGCCAATTTGGCCACTTTCTGTATGACCCATCAGCTATACAAATGTTTCTGTGGGGGACTGGCGACGGAAGGCAAGCCGGTGGTAATTGAGAAGGAGCAATCCGATGTTGCAATCACTCCCTACGTTCCAGAGCTGGCCACTCGAGCCCACTACAGCTTCGAGCGTGCCCAGGAAGAGCCTCAGCAAGCGCAGTCCAAGAAGCGGCGTAAGGAGAAGCCACCAGCACCACAGCAGACCAAGGTTCAAAAGATTATTCTGCCCAAAGTAGAGCCTGCGACTCCATCGCCAAGGTCCGTTACCCCGCTTACCGTGAAGCTACCTCCGCCTGCAGCCGCGAATACACCTCAAAGACCCCCTGAGCTGGATATTATTTTCAGCTACTATCGCTCCCAACCACTTATATGTCGCCGTGTCTTATCCGTGCCTAAACATTGCTACTTGCGCCTAAACCGACGCCGTAAAGAGCGCATATTGGAGCAGATAAGGCGCTGTGAGACGAAGCAGACCCAAGATTTGCTCAATAAACGGATTGCAAATGCCGTGCGCTTCTATCGTGCCGAATTAGATCAGCAGCGACGCCAGGAGCTGGAGGAGAAGCTGTCGGGCAAGAAAAATGAGGAGGAACCCTATGTCATCATCGTTCGAGACGATTCCGACGAAAGCGAGCCCGGAAATCCGAGGGCACAGCAAAGACTGAACGCAGAGGACTCAGGTGCAGTCGATGTGAAGCAGCCCAAGCGCAGGAGACAGTTGCCGGCAACAGCTGAGGAGCCCAAGGAAGTTAAGGAAGCCAAGGACGTCAAGGAAAAGAACAAATCAAAGCCTTCACAAGTCGCAGCTCAACCTGAAATCCAAATGCCGAAAATATCCTCATGCTTTTCGCTGAACACAAATGCTAGCTCAATGGACTTTGGTGTGGGCATCCGCGGCAGGGCTGGGTCCTCGACTAGCGTGGACGATGGCTCTTCGGTGGACTCTACTTTCCGTGCATCGTACAACGACGTTATTCTCAAAATGAACTCGCATGTGAGCAAGAAAATGCAAGACATTGATTTGGCCCTGCAGCGCGAGAGTAAAATAATTCCAGCTCCCAATGAGGACATACTGTGCATCATCAAATGGACCAACTTCTTGGCCGCCTTCGAGTCCGATTTCGTGTTCATCTGGGATGTGCAGATGAAAAACTATAGCTTCCTGGCCGCGACCATCACCAACATGATGCCTGCGGTGTGCGGTGCCATTGCTGTGGTCAACACCCGGTTCTCGCCCGATCCCAGCAACTTGTGCCTAATGGCTCGCATGCTGCTGGAGAGCAAACGGAACGAAAACACCGCCCACCTGGCAGTGGTCATGCAGGGCAGGCAGCAGTACTGGCTGGTGAAGGGCTTCCTGCGGCACATGGAGGGCAATGCTTGCACGAAGCCAACGCCACAGACCCATCCCATACTGACCAAGAAGATTAATGTCCTCTGCTCGCTAATGGTCAAACAGAAGATTAGGGAGCAGCATAAGCTGCAGATGGTGACATCAAGCAAAGCTGCTTCGGATACGTCTAGCACAGTGTCCGTGGAGCCTGCATCCTCTCCAGCTCCAGCTCCTCCTCCACTTACAATTCCTTCGCCAGCTGAAACTCCTGCTTTAGTTGCGTCTCCAGCTCCAGTTACTTCTCCTGTTCCTGTCGTGAACCCACCTCCAGTTACTCCTCTTGCCACGCCCCAGAACAAGGAGACAGCTCTGATTATACGCAGCAATATTGAGTTTCGTAAGGTGAATCAAGCAGATGTGTATTCTCTACAAATCCCCGAGCTCAATGACAAGGATCACCGCTGGGTCGTCCTCAATGTCTACGATGATTTCTCGCACATCTTTGTGCCCGCCTTTAGGGACATGATCTCCTTAGATCGCATCTATCATGTGGTGCGAGCTGCCCACGAGTCAAAGAAGGTGATCAAGCTGCAGTTCTTCAAGGATGCGCCCTACGATGCCTTTGTGACGCCCTCGTCCAAGCGTAAAATTTACTTCGGACCCTTGCCTTTGGACACAGAGGCACCAGTGTTGGTGCTGCTTCAGAGTGTGGATGGCAAGATGATGCTTCGGGAGGTTTATCAGCGGGAGCACAACATCAAAGTACAACAGGAGCGACGCACCATGGCCTTTTGGGTGCTCCAGATTAACAAACAGCTACACTTTGAAATTGACATGTCTACAACTCCGTTGACCAAGAAGGAGGATGTACTGCAGCAGCAGCAACAACAACAACAATTGCTGCAGTTGAATGCCAAAGATAGGAACGATGCACTTGAGGATGAGGACGATGACGATGATGACTGTATGATTATTGACGACGATGACGAAAATGGCGCTGGAGCTGAAGATGATTCCCATGTACAGGCAGCTCAACCAAATGTGCAGCAAGAGCAACCACAACGCCTGAACTTTACCATTCAAGCGGTGCCAAACCTCCAGATCACTAAGACGTCACTAAATGACACCAGCAGCGGCTTCAAGCCCCTTATAGCCAATGTTCCCGCTACGGGGAGCAAAGCCCCCACGACGCAATTCCTGACTCCTCAAGTTCAGGTCACACAAACTGCTGTACTGTCCAATGCATCCAGCCGAGGCGAGGCAACCGCTGAGGCACCACCAGCCAAGATTAGTCGCATCTCAGTGCAACGCAAATCGCCTGCCACAGCAACGACAGTGGCAAAAGGCACTGGATCAGGTGCTGCCCTCAAGGAGGGTGTGTCAGGAACTAAGCTCAATGAGTCACTGCAGCAGTTGCTGAGCGGAGGAAATGGGAATCTCAAAATACCAGCTGGCACAAGAGGAGTAACCATCACCAAGCTGAATCCATCATCACCAGCAGCAACTCCGGCTGTGCAACCAATTAAAATAGGCGCCAAGCGCAAATCCTCCGAAGTCTCAGCCACTTGCACAGCTGTAAAAGCTGACCATGAAACTGAAGCTTCCAGTATTAAGCCACCAACGATTCTTAAGCAAACTGCCACTACAATATCCCTGGGAAACTTGCCGGTGCGCCAGGTGCGTCCGTTGCCAGAAAAGCTGCAGCAATTGGCAGCAGGACGCAAGTCCTTGCCCGTCAAACAGCCGAAAGCCAGTGAGCCAAGACCATCATTGCCGGTCAAGTTGCCGGTATTGGCAGGAAATGTGGGGACTGGTGGAGCTGGACTAGCCACACCGGAGCAACTGCCGAAATTACCCACCGTACAGTCGGCGATGAAGGCTAATAAAATCAAATATGGTTTTATGGTTGCCAAGAACTTGCCACGTTACAGGGTTAAGCTGATGGACTCCAAGTTCATGGTCAAGATACCTGATGAGGGTGTGTTGGCGTTCAAAAATTGTACTGCTGCCAGCGTCTATCTAAATCGGTAAGACTGTCACACACCCTGTACTTCATTTTATACTTTATCTTATTTTATTTATTGCAGTTATTTGTCACAGGCTGGAAATCACGCGGATTCTTTGCCCGGCGATTGGAAGTTTGTGGCGTTTGAGGGCGTTGACCCGAAGGCAGCAAGCAAGACCGCAAAGAATATATCGGCTCCAATTTTTACGGCACCCATTGTAATCGAAGATTAAACAAAAGTATTGGAAACTCAGTTTCTAAGCCATAACAAATTTACCCGCGCAACAGTTGAAATTAAAAGACATATTTAATATGTAGTCTTCTAAGTCCTTACGTTATATAAGCTAACATGAATTGTCTAAGTTCGTTAATTATGAATTTTTTTTTTTATATAAACATCTGTTTTTTTACTCACAATATCTTGTTGCGTTATTCAAACAGCTGAACAAGATCGTGAGAGGGAATGAAGAGAAGTAGAGGGCGGAAGCAAGAGCACAAAAATAAACAAAACAAAAATTCAATTCCTACCGTTCCGCGTTTTATTGGGTTGTGAGCGCGTTGTTCTGTTTCCGCGTTGTTCCAGCTAAACTCAGCTGTTATGGGGGACTGACAGTGTGTATCGTGTGTTGCGTGCGATTGATTCAGTTGAACCTAAAGGTAAATAAGCGAAATACTGTGCGGCATTTATAGTTATTAATCAAAAGTACAAAAATCAAAAAAGCTTTGATAAACAACCTGATAAGCTGTTTGCACATTAAAGCAGGCTAAAAACAACAGCGGACACCGCGAAAACCGAAAAATTGGCAACAACTTACCAAGGTCAGTCCATTGGAAATAGAAATGTATATGTATGAAAGTTTATGTGCAAGATTTTAACGATAGTGATGAGCAAGTTAAGGTAGCAGTGACCTTTTAAATCAACTGAAAACTTATTTAAATATAGCATAACAGTTAATTAATTTCATTAAAACATATTCCGGTACAAAATGCTTACTCTGTTTTTTGAGATATTTTTGGCAAGTTTGCATTTTTTGTAGATCGATGAGTAACTCGAGCTCATCGCGATTGCAAAAATACAAGAAATAAATGATTTTATTGCCTTTCTGTTCGTAATTGTGGAATACTATATTGGTATTTAAGTATTTTAATAAGTCACAGTCACATTTCGAGTATTCGCATGCAAAATTGCTCATCTCCATTGTTTATCAAGGTATTTGAAATACTACGCGAAGCGAACTGTATATACGTATGATTGTGTTTGTGTGAAATGTGTAAATTTGTTAATGTCATAAAACGAAAGCGCAACAAGTTCTCAGCCGAAACTATTCGTGTATTTTCAGTCATTTAATAGAACCCACGGCAAGCATTTGTCGAGCTCCGTCCGGCTTTGACGCTTCCGGCTAATCGAGGGGGCAGAAACATCAGTAATAATAATATTAATAACGATAATAACAATTGGAATAAAAAGAATCACAGTCCCAAAATGATCAACGAAGTAAGCAGCTGTCAAAAGGAGAACAGCTCTGACAACCAGGGCTTCATACGCATTGAGGATATTCCGATATTGAATCAAAGTCATTGCAAAATGCGCGATCCAAAGCGCGTCGAAAGGATCATTAATGAGTTCGTTCGCGGAGGACCGGAACGAATGCAGTTTGTGTCGGATTTCGATTACACGATTACTAAACAACGAACAGATGATAACGAACCAGTGCTATCGAGCTTTGGTATTTTCCATAACTGTAAATCTCTGCCCTCAAACTACAAGGACGAAACAGACAAATTGTTCCGCAAGTATCGACCAATCGAAATTGATCCACATATGCCGATTGAGGAGAAGGTGGACTACATGATTGAATGGTGGACAAAAACAGCGGAATTGGCTAGTGGATTTCCATTCGATCACACCGAAATAGATCAGACAGCAAGTAAATATAAACATGCGCTACGTGACCGAACCAACGAGCTTTTTGCCACTCTGCTTCGCTTGCAAATTCCGGTTCTTGTGTTCTCTGCCGGACTTGGCAACTCGGTGGTCTCAGTGCTACAGCAGGCAGATATTATGCATCCAAATGTCAAGGTCGTTTCGAACTTCTTGCAATATCGCGATGGTCTTCTCGACGGATTCCAGCTTCCAATGATACACACCTTCAACAAGAACGAAACGGTTCTTGGTGGCAGCGAATATGAACTTGTTCACACACGTGACCACATCATTGTTATGGGTGACTCTCTTGGCGATGCGGACATGGCTAACGGTGTACCGGCCTCATCGCACATCCTGAAGATTGGTTTCCTGTTTGATCACGTGGAGGCGAACATGGAAAAATATGTGAATACTTTCGACATTGTCCTCGTCGATGATCAAACAATGGACGTGCCACGAGCCCTTCTTGCTCTTATTGATAATCACCACCAATTACGCCATCCTCACGTCAGCACCAACGGTGAACGGGTTCAGATAAACTCTGCTCTTTGACTAATCAAAGCTCCAGTTCCAAGTGCTAATTGTTGATAATAAAAGAGAATAAAAAAGAAGCTAATAATTAGACGGTTTAGGTTTAAAACCTCACGCATGTTTCACATTATTTATGTAGGTACATACAAATACTATGTTAATAAATTGACATATACAAATACATGATAAGTTAAGCAAGATAGTTAACTGATTAAAAAACCAGTTTGCCATATCTTAGCTGATATTTTATGACATGATAAAAGATATGATTCTGTCTGGGAAATCTTGAAATAAATCTTATCACAATCTGTGACGTGGTCAAAATAAATGTTTGAATATAGCCCCAAGTAGGCGTGAAAACCCAATACGGTAATATGTTTTCTATTACAGTTTGAGCAATCTTGAGCAAGAATGTAAGTAAGTATGAACTTAAGTTTGAATATAGACAGTTTTAAACACTAAGAGCATTACAAAACAAATTATTAATCTGAAAATACAAGTTAGATACGGTTTATTGGGTATAGGTATTATCGTATTCTGATTCATGGTCTTATCTGGCGTTGTTTCAGCTTTTATGTGAAAGGCACTGCAGCTATTTGAATCAGCTGATCTGATTATTATTTTCAGCTAAACAAACAAAATACTAGTAGGAAAGGCTACAGTCGATCGAGCCGACTGTAAAAGACCCCCTCCCATAGTAGTGCGCGTTTGTATTTAATTAAAATTATAATTTTAGAATGAAATTTAAAAAATTCAAATTATATATTTACATTTTGAATTAAAATTTAAAAAAATAAATTATTTTTAATCGAACATATGTAAATCTCTTTGTCTACATGCACATACAAGTATGTATGTATTAGTCGGCACGGCCAGCGTCTGCGGGCAGCGGTGCCGCCACACAGGCAGCGAAAACGTTCGAACATATTTTTGTAATACAAACTTTGTATGTTTCTGTCTCGCTTGCGCGCATACAGTTATACAGTTAAATAACATAAACTTTGAGACGTGATAATTTTCTTGTTTGACGTAGGATTTTGATGTAACTTTCAGGATAGATTGATATGATGTGTCTCGAAAGGAGTGTTAAATACACTGTACTATTTGAACAAATGCCTTAAAAAGGGCATTGAAGTTGGAAAATTTTTAAGCTCTTATGAGAAAGGGGGGCGTGGCAGCCTAACATTTTTAATGGCGGTGCATTTATGCTGCTGGGAACCTGCATACCAAAATTAGTGCTCCTAAGTGCCATAGTTTCTGAGATATTCGCCTAAAACATAGATTTTTCTGAGGTTTTTTTTGGTTTTTTGCTTATTGCGTGGGCGGTAAGGGGCGTGGCAACCATTTGAAATAAAATTGATCTGTCCGCATAAGGACTGAATTTCATTCTAAATTTGTTGGCTCTAGCTTTTGTAGTTTAAGAGATCCAGGTGTTCATACGGACAGACGGACATTGCTATATCTACTGGGCTGTTGATGCTGATAAAGAATATATATACTTTATGGGGTCGGCCACGCCTCCTTCTGCCTGTTACGCACATCTCTCTTCTGACAAACTTAATAGATCACTCTACTCTTTTTTAGAGTACGGGGTCTAAAAACAATATATGCTGGCAAAATAAAATAATAATAAAGAAAGGCAAACAGTGGATCAAAAATAAACTAAAGAACGTGACGCTTGTTTATTAATATATATTTATTTATATATATATAAATATAATTCGCAAGTAACTTGGCGAGCGGTCATGTTTATAAATCCACTTATATCGAAACACAGCGGTAATACAACAACATTCAAGTAATAAAAGTGTGCAAACGCTGCAATGACAACGTTGTTTATACGCGCATTAGAAAAAAATATATTTAATTTATTTATTTTTTTGAAATAAATTACATATGCACCCTACAAAAAATTTTAATTTTGCAAATGTTTATAAACATTTTGTTGTTATAAAAAATTCTGTAGGAAATTGTGTTGCAAGCACTGTTTAAATATTTTTGAAATTTATCAACACCGTTTTGGTGTTTAGTGTTCGACAGTTTCGAACAGCTGGTACTTTTGTCATTATTTAGGACATTTGTGCAACACGGAGAAAATATACAAATCATTCGTCTTAGCAGGTTTTTACGCAGCCAGAAAATTTAACGTAGACAAGTGAAAAGTGGCTTTTACACTGCCATTAACCAGACAGAAGGTCTGCAACAGAACAAGCTGCAGTCTATAGCAAACAGACATTATATATAGGCAGAGCAGTTTTCCATTATCAATCAAAAATTATGTGCTGAGTGAGTGGAGTGAGAGCGATTGATCAGCTGGGAAAAATCACAATAACAACAACAACAACAACAATAGAAGCAGCAGCAGCAGTAGGAGAAGCACAACTGCTGAACACAATTGCAGCGTCATGTTTGGCTTCGATGGCGAGTATCGGCGCAGACCGGTGCAAAGTCTTGGCGGTGCCTCACATACCTGTGACCGAGACACGGCCATACGCAAGGCAGCATTGGAGCGACAAAAACGGAACGAGATGCGTCAGAAGGCGAATGGTGCTGTTGTCTTACAATCATATGCTCGCTCCTTCATACACCGCCAGAGACGTAAACGTGCTGAGCGCGAGGCATTCGACGCGTATCTCCATGCGCATCGGGATCGTGTGACAGAGGATGAGAGCTTGTGCTTCCTTTTGCGACGCATTAGCTTCTTTTATAGCAGCCGCGTGGTCAAGGACAGCGAACGACTGGTAGGGCAAATGTAAAAACTAACTCGAGTCCCTGATCACAACTGTTTCTGTTTTGTTTTTCTGATCTCATTAGATTGAAATCTGTCAGCAAATCCTACGCAATCCTTCTCGCCTCTTGCATCATTCAGCTCACGATGCTGTGTGGATGTTGCGCGTCTGTAAGCTTTTGGATGCGTGTTTGCTGCAGTTGACACTACCGCAAAGTGCTCAGGCTATACCACTTCGTATGCTTGAGACCTTCACTACTGTATCCGCAGTGGAACGTTATGTGGAGGATGAAACGCTGCTGTACAAGTACTTGGAACGCGTCTTTGGCTTCCTCATAGCCCGTAACTACTTTGTCCGTTTGCGTCAACTGCTCGATGAGAAGTGTCCACCGCTGGACGGCGAGACACTGAATCCGCCTAGTCCGTTTGCTGACGCGCTGCTCCAGCTACTACTGCGACCGCTTGCCGTTGCCAGGCGCAGTTGCACAGTCGGCGTAAATCCTGAGCAATCCCAGATCTTCTGTCGCAAATTTATTACCGAAATATTGGCTACACCTCATACCGAACCAATTCGGTACTTTGTGTTGCCTTGTTTGGCCGAATCCATAGACTTTCCATTTGCATTGATAATGCAGTCCCTACACGTGATGCTGGAATCAAGCATAATAACGTCCACAGTGGATGCAACGGACACAGATGAAACTAAGCGGAACTCAATGTTCTATGGTGTTATCCAAACGAGCGAAATTAAACAGACCAAGTCACAGCCACGAGAAACTTTGTTCACGTCGTTTTTACTAAACTCGCTTCTAGTGCTCGATCGCAGGCAACTAGGTAAGGTGAAACATCTCTTATAGTTATGCATATAAACTCTTATGTACTTTATTGTAGTTACGTTGGAACAAAGCAATCTGCTAATCGTGTATGTGCGTGTTATTGCTCAAATGATGCCTAACATATTGCAATTGCCGAAGTCCACACTGCGTAATCAGTCTGTACCCCATCGTCACACAGATTCGGATGATGACGATGATACCGATGAGTCGGATGAAGAAGAGGATCAGCCAACGACACGCACTCTTGACTATGACATGGAGCAGCCCTGTCGACTCACCGGCGAACTGAGCAGCAAAGAGCGTACATGCCTTTTGGAATCAATAGCCATACTAAACGAAATGGACCGTGTCGATTTTATAGTGCAGCAAATGGAGCCGCATATTGAGCACACTCAACTAATTTATTCGCTCTGTGAGATCTGTCACAATCTTATGATATACAATAAGCATGCGGTCTATGAGTATAAGTATGTCTCATGTTAACGCGATGTTTATCGTCATTTAAAATGCCTTTAATATCATTTCAGACTGCTTTATACATTAGCATTTACACCTAAGTTTATACGTGCCGTGTGGTTCAAACTGGCCGCGGAATCCACTCAATTGGGTTTCTCAGCGCCACTTACACTCATTTCCAAAGGAGTTGTGCGTAAGTAAAAAATACCTAAAGTGCCACAAAACGTGTCATTCACTAATCACCGTTACTTTTGTAGCCAAACAGCAGGGCGTCGATCGCACTATCCCTTTACTGGCAACGTTTTGTATGCTTTTTGGACGACTATTGCCCACCTTGCATGACGTTGAGTTCGTGGAGAAGAAGCTGTTGGTAACGCCCGTCCAGGCATCCATACAGCATGTCCGACTGATGCCATTTTCCATAGCGGAAATTGTGCAAATGTCCAAAACGCTGAAGGACATTAGTCTCGGCCTGGTCGAGCTGGCTTTTCGCAGTGTTCTTGGACACACCGATGCCGATGATAAGAAGTTTCGTCACCAAAAGCAAATCTGGGCAAATTTGCTAAATGTAGTCGTCTTTGTGCTCAATCAAATACACACGCGCGATTTGCGATTGGGTTTCTGTCCGGAGGCTCATTGGACTGTCAGTCGTTTGGATTTGCCACTGGACAGACCGACAGATCTGCCATTGACACACAGCAGTCGAATGCGCGGCATTCGCCCGTTTCAACCAATACGTGACTTCACGCGCGAGGACTTTGAGAATGGTCCGCCAATGTCAACAAAACAGAAACGTTCCATAACAATTCTGCGTGAAATTCCCTTTGTGGTGGCGTTCAATAAGCGTGTGAGCATTCTTCAGGGCCTGGTGGCGGCCAACAAGATGCGGGTTCAGGGTCATCAGCAGGCCTTCTTGCAGGGACCTTCCATTATGATCACTGTGCGGCGATCACATCTTTATGAGGATGCCTATGATAAGCTTCGGCCGGAGAATGGTAACTGCAGCTATATTTTTAAATGTATATATTTTGAATTTATATCCTAATTGCAGAACCCGATTTACGCCTTAAATTCCGCATACAGTTTGTGTCTTCACTGGGACTCGATGAGGCGGGAATTGATGGAGGCGGTGTGTTTCGCGAATTCCTTTCGGAACTCATCAAAACGGCCTTTGATCCCAATCGAGGATTCTTTATGTAATCCATTTTTTAATGTCTGTTTATTAATTGGTACTGACAAAAAAATGTATTTTTCAGGGTTACGACGGACAACAAACTGTATCCTAATCCCAATGTTGCAGATCTATTTGGGGACTTTGAGAAGCACTATTATTTTATTGGCCGCATTTTGGGCAAGGCAATATATGAGAATCTGTTAGTGGAACTTCCCCTGGCAGAATTTTTTTTAACCAAATTGGCAGGCAAATATTCAGATGTGGACATACATCAGTTGGCCTCTTTGGATCCGGAATTATACCGCAATCTTCTATATCTCAAAGACTATGCAGGCGATGTCAGTGAGTTGAATTTGGATTTCACTGTCGCCAGCAGCTCACTAGGACAGACACAGGTTGTGGAACTTAAGCCACAGGGGCAGAGCACGCCAGTGACAAACTCAAATCGCATCGAATATCTGCAGCTTATAGCCAACTATAAATTGAATGTCCAGATAAAACGTCACTGTAAAGCCTTCCGAAAAGGACTCTCCAATGTGCTACCCATTGAGTGGCTATATATGTTTAGCAACAAGGAGCTGCAAATACTCATATCGGGCGCTGAAATCCCCATTGATCTGGAAGATCTAAAGAAGCACTGCAAATATGGTGGCGAATACACGCCAGAGCATCCATCTATAGTGGCATTCTGGACTGCAGTAGAGGGATTCGATGATCTGCAACGACGTCAGTTGCTCAAGTTTGTCACCAGCTGCTCACGTCCCCCGCTTCTGGGATTCAAGGTAAATCTGACCACGGCTCATACATTTAACAGACTTTATAAAATTTGCTTTTAATTGTAGGACCTGGATCCGCCCTTTTTCATACAGAATGCTGGTGATATGGAGCGTCTGCCTACGGCCAGCACCTGTACAAATCTGCTGAAGCTGCCACCGTTCAAAACCGTGGATCAAATGCGTGAGAAGTTGCTCTATGCCATACAGTCCGGTGTGGGCTTTGAACTAAGCTAAACTGTGCATCCCACCACATACACCTAAACCTATCACAGCACACACACCATTCAAACACGTACACACAGAGACACATATCGAATGAATAAAGCAACACATTGATTCGGACGCCCATCCCTCAGCAGGATTCAAAGGTTTGGACAAATAGCAATTCCAATTCATATATATAGATGTACATTATGAATAACGTAATTAATTGTCTAATGTAAAGTATGAAGCTTATGAGGTCTGTTTTCCAATTTTACTTTTTAGTTCATTTTTTGTGTTTTATTTTTTATTTGTAACACAACAATAAATGTATAAAAAAAGAACAAAAAACTGAAAGAAAATCCATCAAATTTGTATGGAAAAGTTACTGCAACTATTGTTGAGGCCTAAAAGCAAAACTTTTAAATTTACGAGCTGCCCACACCACTTGAGCTGTCAGGTCATTCATGTGGCTATCTCTGAGTGCTAGTGGGTGTTGGTACGGGTGTGTGTGTGTGTGTGCAGGCTGCTATTTCCGCTTCATTGTGACACAAAGCATACGGAAGTGCACGCAGATACACACAAAAGCTGCAGCACAAACACTTCGTGATACAGGGACTTTGTGTTTCAGAGAACAATCTTAAATTGATTTAACACCGTCCTTTGGATGAAATTATAATCGATTATTAAGCATACAAGCGAATTTTATTGATTTGCTTGGACATAAAGTTTTCTTGCAGGTAAATCAAGTATTTAGAAACAATTATTTTTTTCAACCCATTGATTTTATGCGACTTATAAATTGTATCAAATTATAACATATATACTGAGTGTAGAAAGAATACACATATGTTCCAAATTACATCAAGATTAAAACTGAGAGACTAGTTTACGCAAGAACACACTGACAGAGAGTCGTGGCTATATCGACTCGGCTGTTTATACTGATCATGAATATGCTTATGGGGCCACTTCTCTTCAATGCTTTACAAACTACGTGACAAAAACATAAGTCAGTCTGCAATATCTACAATGATCAATGGACGCATTTTATATGGATAAAAATTAATTACAATGTCTAGATAAAGAATGTATTTTTAATTCACTCAATTCTTAATTCTTAATGGATAGTTATAATGGAACCGAACACATACTGTGAGAATTTGTTCACGATAGCTGTAGTTGTTTCCAAATCATGATATTTTGAACATTGTTTCTGGTAAGATGGTCATTGTTTTCAACAAATAGCGTTGTCGGTAAGGGGCGTGGCAATAATTTGAAATAAACTTGATCTGCGTACACTATACACGTACTTTCATTCAAAGATTAAGGTGTTCTTACAGACGGACGGACAGAACGACATTGCTATATCGACCCGACTGTTGATGCTGTTCAAGAATATACATATATTTCACTTCTGAAAAAGTTAATAGACGGCGCTACTCTTTCATAGAGTAAACAAAACAGCTTTCTTCCCGGTTGTTTTTTTGTATTTGCCTGGACAAATATATCAAACTTTTCATCCAAATCAGAGCTAGTGAAACCAGCTTTCTTAGCCTTACTTAGTGCTCTGGCCTTATTCTCAAAATCGGTTAGGCAATCCTCGAATATGTTCTCCATTTCGGTGAAACCTCCTTTTGAATATTGGTCTAGTCTTTGTATATGTCGAATTGTATATGCATTTTTCCATATTTGTTACCCAAGTTTCCTTTTGAGTTGCACTTGTGCGTCACTTTTAAAGCAACGAAGAGCATTCTTGTTCAGTATCAAACAACAAGACATTTGTCAACACTGGCATCCTGGTATCAGAGACTAGAACACACCAATTAGCCTCTCTTACGCTCCGACTATGTTGTTACAAAAATTAATAATTAAACATTTTCGCGGTACGACTTATTAATATTTAAAAGTTACTCGTTATTTCGTCAATTTTATTAAGCGAAACAAGCTTAGTTGCCAATACTGTTCAGTGTATTGTGTATTTAAATGTGTACTTCTACTCTATTAGTTGATAGATTCTTTATTTTTGTTTATGTATAGTATTTTTTTAAAAAGGAAATTTGCCTTAACTCATTGTTAATTTCAATTCGACTTCAAGTTTACTTGCTAAGGCAGTGCTGTCTTAATAAACACAAATAAAAGTAGTAATAGATATACTTGTCTTTGACAACTGTTGTGTGTTAGGCCTGTATAAACTCTTCAAATAATTAACATGTTTAGAAATGAGGGCAACTAGTGAAAGGGGTAGGACACCGTAAAGGATGATAAGTAGACAGGAAACCATGAAGAATATGAATGTAGAATTAGTTTTTTTATACTCTCTGCAAGAGTATATTGGGTTTGTGAAAATGTATGTAACAGGCAGAAGGAGGCGTGGCAGACCCCATAAAGTATATATATTCTTGATCAGCATCACAAGCCGAGTCGATATAGCCATGTCCGTCTGTCTGTCCGTCTGTCCGTCTGTCCGTCCGTATGAACAAACAGATTTCAGAGATGGTAAGATCTACAAGTTCGAGCTTGGTCTCAATCGATCACATATTTAGTCAGTCAATACAAGAATCTTTTTTTTTTTCGATGCCACGCCCCATTCGCCCACAATGATGAAAAAACTAGACACACCTCGGAAAAAATTGGTGTTTTGGGCGAATATCTCAATAACTATTGCACCTAGGATCACCAATTTTGGTATGGAGGTTCCTAGCGACATCCTAAATGTATTGACATTTTTTGGACTGCCACCCCCTTTTTTTCCACAATTAATAAAAATAACTCTCCACTTTCGTTCCGTTTTCTGGCGTTTGTTCATATAGTACAGTATTGTAATTTATAATTCGAGTGAAGACTAACTATATCAAATTATTCTGAAAGGCGCATTGAAATCGCACTATAAACAAGAAAACTAGAAGCGTTACAATATTGATAACTGAATGCAATATCGTGTATGAGTGCAAGCGAGACAGAAACATACAAGCACATGTTCGAATGTTTTTGCTACCTGCGTGGCGGCAGCGCTGCCCGCAGTCGCTGGCCGCGCTGAATACACACATACATACATACGTGTATATGCATCATATATTGGCTTTCGTATGTGTATTCCCATACAGACAAACAGATGTATGTGTGATTATGCATAGATTGTTTTTGTTTCAACGTGTTTGAATGCAAGTACTACACATTGTAATATCTCTAGACCGATTTTATTAATTAAATCGAAAAAAAAATGCAGAGAGTATTTTACGGTCGGGCTTGCTCGACTGTACTTTCCTTACTTGTTTATGAAATAATTTAGGAGAATCAATATGTTAACCGAATAATCCATTGAAGGATTGATCTGTAATTGGTTTTATTCCATCCATGGAACTGGCCTTTTGGATGATTTGCTTGTAAATCCTCTGAGGCGCCGAGTCCGCGTAAAGAAAGTCAATGTGGTTATAGCCACGCACCTGGAAAAGCTTAATGCGACAGTTGATCAGTTTACGGACCAAATGCCGGACATCCATTCGGCTAGAAAGTGCATCCCGATTCCCATAGAAGAGCGTTACATTAATTCTGATGTTTTGTAGCTGGTAGCTGGGAGGTGTTGGTTGTCCATAGTGTTGGGCGTTGACTTGGATTGAGCAATAGTCGAACTGCTGAAATTTACCTACATGAAAATGGAAATGGGTTTAGACTGAAAGGTCAGACTTCCTCGCAGCACCTTGGCGCTCTATTTCCGGGCTTATGCTTGGCCTTACCGCTGTTGATGAGCTGTCCGTAGTGTAGAAGTTGTCGTCGTGAGATGCCTGCTGGTGTCGTCTCCAGAATTCGGGGAAATATGTTCTGAAACATGAGCACATATTCAAAGTTTGAGTTGAATATATAAATTTATGAGCTGAACAGCGACACTTGACGGTAACAGTAACGGATACACTCACACATGAATTATTAAATGTACATTATTAAAAACGAAATTAGAATTTTGAAAAGGAGGATTTAAAAAATTTAATTACTTAAATTAAGTTTAGACTTGGATCCACAGAAGCTTTGATGGTGTTAGTCATATCAGACTGCTAAAATCATTTGCTTACAGTACTGAACTGTACTGTACATATACAGAGATCTAATATGTTTGTATTTAAATTTTAAGCAAAAAAACTAAAATTAAATAAAATCTGCTTTTCAGGTATAAGGGGAGTAAGTATGTTTTAAATCTACATCAAGCGCTGATCGAGAATTGGAAGTTTGAACATAGAATCTTTTGTAATAATGAAAATATCTCCACAAAATCTCATATTACCCATGCTGCCACTGGATATTAACTAACTAAATTCGGAAATTTGCATCTAACATAAAAGCAATTGTTTAATATTTAGTGATCTCAAAATATCTGTTGTTATGGTTATTTAGTGTCTGAAAAAGTAAACAAATTAAAACAATTTTAAGCTCTCCAAATGAATAAAGTTTGTATAACGGTGTAACACACACTCACACACACACACAGCAATTAAAGTCAATGTGCCTTGAACTGATGACCTAATCATTATGCATATTTTATCGGACGTAATGGGTTTCGAGTGCTCATTTCTTATAAATATTTTAAAGATATTTGCTTAAAGCTTAGCTGACCGTTCTTCTAGTCGATCTCGTATCACGTCCTGAAGCAACATATTGTTATTTTATTTTTTTGTTTGAGTTTTGTTTTTGCTGCTTATTTGATTTTCCTTTCTGGTTTCTTTCTTTTCAATTCGGTTGCAACTTGTGGCAAATAGTTTTGTGTGTCGATGCACAGCCAGCAGCTTGTTAGTACCACAATTTCTTTATTTTTTGTTCTCACTTGTATTTATTTTTCCTCTTTATTTTTTCGCTACTGTTTTTATATTGCTCGAAATCATGCTTCACGCATTGCAGTTGCAAAGTGTGTTGAACTTTATGTGGCATGAATAAAGGGGAAAACTCTCAGCTAAATATGCACAAATATTTATTTGCGCGGCCAGCGAGTGCTACGAATTGTATAAGGGAGTAGGGGATGGGGAATATCTGGGAAATGAAAGGAGGTATTTTTCTGAATTGTTTGCCAGTTGTCACAAAATATCGTCTCGGCTCCCTTTGGCTTCTGTCGCTGAAGGAGTCGTCGCCTTTTGCTATTTGCTTAGCAATTTTGGTGCCTCTGCTCACTCTGAGTCTGAGTCTGAATCGGAGTCTGAGTCGGAATCTGAGCTTGTTTGTTGACTCTACGTTTTTTCGTCTCGTTTCTCTATTTTATGGGAGCTATGACGATGTAACAGATACGACACGCGGCTGTACTTGGCTGTAAGCTTTTGTTTATTTGACTTTAAGTTTGAAAACGCTGAGCGGTTTATTCAGGATTTGACTTAAAGAAGTTGTAGTTTTTATTGCTGCTTTGACAACTTCTTGAGTAAAACCAGATTACGGCAAAGTTCGGTAACTATGTGTATATCGAAGGTCGTAAACAATTTATAATACTCACTTGGCTTTTACTTGGACTATCGCAATTCAGTTGAGGTATGAACAAAAGTTATGACTGCTCTACAAAAGAGAATTCAGCAACTATCTATTGCCTGTCAAACTTTCTCACCTGTATCGCACTCTCAGAGTACGAAAAAATGAAGAAGCTTTAAATCCATACAGTTTACAGTTTTCCTATTTTTTTTTCGACGATCCAAAACCAAAGCCAATTGCCGCGACCCTTTGCCTAATAACTAACAAGCACCCAACGCCACTTACCTCTTCAACGTAGTACAGCTAAGCCTTTTGGAGCACGCTCCACACAACGACGTACAGATAAGCCATAAAGTTTGGGTAAAAATAACACGAACGCGATTTATTTGCCATATTTCATGGCAAAACAAAATTTAAATGTGCTGTGTGCGAAAACAAAAAGTGTTTAAGGCAACCTGGCGTATACGTAATGTGTGTTGTACAGTTAGCCAGAGCGGTCGGGTTCCTGGACTGTTAGCCAGGGTTGCCGAGCCCCAGCGGCTGTTCAAGGCAAAAGTTTAGCGCACCTTTTGGTCCACATTACTGAAAAAACGACACGACATTTTATCGCATTTCAACGAACTGGAAATACCCTAGAATAAATGAAACTAAACTAAACTTTCTCTTTAAATAACTATTGTAGAGAAAAGCTACAATCGATTGAGCATTTACAAAAAGTGTTAAAATTTGGTTGTTCTTGAGTTTAACTCTTTAATTAAATAAAATATAAAATACACATTATGAATAAATAAGATATAGAACTATGTTAAAGTGCCTAATCTCTATCGTTTCTATGTGACATGGATCTACGGTTTTGAACTGAATATAAGCAATCAAATGAGTAACTGAATTGTGTGCATTGAAAACAGTGATTCAGTGATTTTAAAATCCGATTGAAATTATTTTAAACTCTAAGGAGAGATAATTTTAGAAGTTATTTCTTGGCGTGTATCGAAACGTGTATAAAAGTTGAATAACTTTGCAAAATAAATGGAATAACAAACGTGCCACAATAGTTGGCACAACTGGCTGGAAACTGGGCAGGCAGCTCGTTTACGCATTTAAATTCAAATAACTTTTATTACCAAAACTAAAGCCGTCTCTTCAATGTGTGTGTCTGTTCGTGTTTGGCTGTGTGTGTTCGTTAGTGTGTTTGTGTGAGCAGAAGAAGTGGGTGTGGATGGCACACTCCTGAGTGCAATAAAAACTTTTGCATACAACAAAACTTTGGGGCCGCTTTGTCGGCTAAATTATGGCTGCATATATAATCGTACTCACACGATCCAGCGGATACTCGCTGAAGCCCACATAGAGTGATGTTATGAGCGTACAGAGCGCATACGTTGGCAGAGCAGGACTGCAAAGAATCGGGCCACCCACCTGGGTTAGCGATGTGGCTGGAAGAAGCTCGTGTAGATTCAGCTGATTCAGCAGCATCTGTAACAATTGCAACAACCAATTAACGCATATTACATCGAGTATCGAGTATCTGATAAAAACAGTTCTTAAATTAAATAAATCTAAATAAAAAAATATTTAAAAATAAAATGAAAATCTTAGCTCGTTGATTTTATAAAAATATATAAAATACCAGTTAGTGTTTGTTGAGGACTAAGCGATTATCTTTTTATACTCTCTGCAAGAGTATATTGGGTTTGTGAAAATGTATGTAACAGGCAGAAGGAGGCGTGACCGACCCCATAAAGTATATATATTCTTGATCAGCATCACAAGCCGAGTCGATATAGCCATGTCTGTCTGTCCGTCTGTCTGTCCGTCTGTCCGTCCGTATGAACAAACAGATTTCAGAGATGGTAAGAGCTACAAGTTCGAGCTTGGTCTCAATCGATCACATATTTAGTCAGTCAATACAAGAGTCTTTTTTTTTTCGATGCCACGCCCCATTCGCCCACAATGAGCCAAAAACTAGACACACCTCGAAAAAAATTGGTGTTTTGGGCGAATATCTCATAACTATTGCACCTAGGATCACCAATTTTGGTATGGAGGTTCCTAGCGACATCCTAAATGCATTGACATTTAAAATTTTGGACTGGCACGCCCCGTTTTCCCACAATTAATAAAAGTAATTCTCAACATTCGCTCCGTTTTTAGGCATTCTTTAATATAGTACAGTAATGTATTCGTGTGGAGACTAACTATATCAAACTATCCTGGAAGTCGCATTGAAATCGCACTAAAAACAAGAAAACTAGAAGCGTTGCAATATTGATAACCGAATGCAATATCGTGTATGAGTGCAAGTGAGACAGAAACAGACAAGCACATGTGACGGCAGCGCTGCCGCATTCATATCAATGTAGTAGTGCAAGCGAGACAGAAACATACAAGCACATCACGATAAATCACGAAGAAATGCAGAGAGTATTTTACGGTCGGGCGTGCTCGACTGTACTTTTCTTACTTGTTTTATTTTGTGCACTCACCGTAATGCCGGCAGTGTCACTAGCCAGCAGTCGCAACGGCAGACTGCTTAAATTCTGTAAATAGGCGATTGGAGCCAGAAACGAAACGGTTGCAAATCTGTTATTAAAATCAGGTCGCTGCGACAAGAGCACCAATAGGACAGTGGTGCCCTGTGAATGACCCACATAGTGGATTCTCTGGTGACCCGTCACATGGAGCACATGCTCCACAATGGCTGGCAGGTCATAGAAACCAATCTCGTGCCAGCTAAAATCCCAAAAGGTTTTCTGGCTGGCGGAGAGCTTGCGGTGTTGACGTGATTGAGTCGTGCCACGTGCATTCGGCAGCCAAACGTCATAGCAATGGGAATGCAACAGAAACGCCAAGGCGCGTGCGCGACCAGCTGCCACAAAATCAGCAGCCGAACCGATTAATCCATGCATCAGTACAAATGGATGCTGATCAAACGTGTGACAACTTTGATTACGCGGCGGGGGAATACGCTGCATTGTCAACTGATAACCATCGATGGTTTCCACATGATGCACTTGACACTCTGCCCCGTGGCGTTGTACTATCTGACAGATGGCATCAGCAACAGCAATGTTACATGCAGCTTGCAGTCCGATGCCAAAAATATAGAGCTTAAATAGGTTTGCATCCATTTTTTAATCTCGTGTGACTTAAGACATGTTTTCCCTTAACAAAGCTTCTGCTGTGACGTGCGGTCGACGACTGGGACTCTAAGTTTAGTTGTTCGCTAGTTTTGTAAGTGTTAAACGTGACGTATGCGCAATATTAACAATACGCAAACTGACAGAGGGCGACAGGCAGTATATTGGGGGAGGGCAGAGGCCGAGAGAAACATATGATACAAATAGGGGCAGAGCAGAAGCAATTCAGTACAGTAGAATAAAATATTTAAAATAAAGTGAAAATTGTTTTGTTTTGAATTAATAATTTAACAACATAAATAAATAGCAAACTTTACATATAGAAATGTATCTATTTTTATGACATTTGCTGTATATAACTCCAGTGGAACTGCTAATCTTTAATAGGCTATATTCATAGCCCCCTGTTTTTGAGATTATCTATGAACAAGTAACGAAAGATATAAAGAAGTATACATTTAATAGGTACACTGGTAAATATTTCAGAACTATGTGAAAATGTGTGAGATTTAATGATATCTAAATAGCTGTGTGAGTGTGTGTCACACAAACAGACATACAAAAAATGTGTCCCTTAATGTATTATAAAACATTTGCTTTGTTTTGAAAGTTTCTTAAAAAATAAAATCTTTATTAACCATAAACTTTAACTTAAATCGAAATAAGAATTGAGTTATTTATTTTATACTTTATTATGTGTGAGATTTGTTGTTCATTAAACTTCGAAATATGCGATTAAAATCCATAATATTTTAACGTTAGGGCATTTATAAGTCATCTTATCTATGTTATTATTTTTGCGTGTTTGTCTAACTTTTGTAATTTTCAAGTTTGTTAATTTTATGCCAAGTCGTGCTGACGTGTTAATTACTGGGCCAAATCGAACGTTAACATAAATATTGCGACGCTCGGTGGATTACTCGGTGGCTTGGGAAAAGAGGAAAGGCGAAAGGAGAGAACAGGGAAAGAAAGAGAAAAGGGTTTGAGGTGACGGTTTGAAATGTAATGAAGTGTCTTTATCGCCCAAATTAGCAATATTAATTTACTGCACAGTTGTGCTGAGGCCCATTCGGATGCAAACTCAGAACTTTCAACTTTGAGTGCATTATAAATGTCGCACATGGCATGTGGGATAGATATATATAACTGGAAAGATATGTAGATACAAGTGTGGTACTTTATGTTGTTGGATTTTACTGCATATGCATACTTAACTGCCTATGTGATTTACAATTTGAATTGCGTCTACGTGTTGAAAATGCAATCGTGCTAATTAAAATGACCGCGATAGTGCGTGTGAAATTATTACACTGTGCCTCAAAGTGACGTCAGTTACAATTCGGTTTTTGGATGGTCAACTATCGGCAGAGCTAGTGCGGTAGTACGTCACGTCTGGGAACTGCCAATTGACCAACTGCCGTCATCATCTAGTTGAGGTTGACCATCGAATTGTGCTCCATTAAACGCGAACTCTGTAACAAAGTGAGCATGTGGACAAAGTGAAACTGACAGTATTTAGGAAACAGCTTGGCAAATTTGCAATCTGCCTTTAGTTGTCTGTCCAAGAATATAAATTGTAAAATCAAGCAATAAAGTCTATAGAAGTTATATACATTTAAATAAAAATAAATTAAATCCAAACGTTTGAAATTGTAGGTTAAAAAATACAAATATATAAATACAAAATACAATTTTTTCATTTACTATAAATTAAAAAAATTACAAATTTATAATACTATAAAATTATATTTCAACTCTATCTTTAAACTGTTGAATCTAAGATTAAAAGAAGTCAAAATCGTATTTCTGAAGTGAAACTGTGATAGAATAATGTAGTAATATTCTAAAATTCGTAATTTGAAGACTTTTGTAAATAAAAAATACAGACTTTGAGTATTCTTAAGTATATATAACACTTTAACAGTTCATAAAAGCATAAGAGTGTTAAAAATATTAATTATTTTTTGGTATGTTTTCTTGCTATTGAAAATATTTATTAAATTAAGAAACTACATTTGTTTAATTAAAATGATATTTTAGTCAAATTATGTTTTTCATAAGTAATGCAAACCAATTGGTGAGCCACAGATAGTGTAATGCCAAATGTTAAACATTAAATAACCAGTTTAAATATAATTTCTAAAATAAACACAATTAACTTATTCCTGACTGCAACTCATTGTTGTTAATTGGCATAATTATCTATGACATCCTCCTGGTAGCATAATTTATCTATTCTTTACGATCCATTCATTTGTTTATCTGGACTGTGCATACAGAACGACTTAATTAAAAACGGAGTGCTCATTAAATTGAATGCATTTTCTCAAGCAAAATTCTAGACAGACAATGAGAGCGTTGCACCTGCCCCCAAGACATAGACAAAGACACGGTCGAAAGGATGAAGTTGCACTCGAAGTGATGATTTAAATTCTGATTGAGGCGGGAAGGCGGAATAAAAGCGAGGAGGAGCAGTAGCAGGAGGAGTGTGATAGACGTTGATGATGACATTATCTCATGCTCATTGAACACAAATGTGGCGTTTTGTCGCACACCATAAACGATGCAGAAGTTGTAAGTGTGTAGAAGAAGAGGAAAACATGTAGAAGAAGGGTGTGCAAAATATCAGAAACAAAAGCAGAGACACAAATGAAAAATACAAATACAAAAAAAAGTAAACTAAGAATCAACTGAACCAAATTTTGACGACATTTTTAGCCAGACATTTGTTTTTCTTCAGAGTTCGAGAGAAAACATCGCCCACCTGCCCGACTTCATTTATTTCACACCCGTTGCTCGTACAGTGGGGGTATATCACATCTGTTTATCAACCATATTAACATATATTTGATAACCTTCTACATTTAAAATAATACAGCATTTTTTAACTGTCTACATATGAACTTGTTGTTGTTCTATAGTACATTCATAACTAAATTACACTTGAATCAAATCAATAGTAAGAGCTGCTTATACACAGCCGCTCAACTGAATAGGTTCATGATCTCAGAGGTAGGAATATGTCCATAATTCCTAAACCAGTATTCCGATTTACATAATTTTTTCTTAATTTTTCTCAATTTTTCTTAAATCATATTAGAATAAAACGCTGAAGTACGATTTTAAAAAACTTTTGAGTTATTTTATATTTATTTAACTTTCTGAGAGAGTATCAAAATTAGTGATTTTTTTTTCGTTCAATTTCGATTTGGCCTCTTTCATACTCGGATAATTGATCCCCGCGTCCCATTTTTCATT
The DNA here is from genome assembly GCA_035046005.1 of Drosophila acutilabella. Classification (NCBI taxonomy): domain Eukaryota; kingdom Metazoa; phylum Arthropoda; class Insecta; order Diptera; family Drosophilidae; genus Drosophila; species Drosophila acutilabella. The sequence goes on along the minus strand of JAWNOK010000008.1, from coordinate 360,092 downwards.
AAATTTAAAGAAAATATATTAAATTACAAATTTGCATCAATAATGGATCGCCACATCGCCAAGTTATACCGCAAACTAAAAATCTTTCAGCTGAACCTATTCAGTTGAGCCAAAAAATTGCACATTAATTAGCGAAAGAAATAATAAAAGAGAATATGCAAAGTAACGGTACTTAGCGAACGGTTCTTTATATATATATATAGAGTTGCACTGAATATCAAAGAACATTCGTTTGATCAATAGGTGATGAACAAATCATGAAAATGTAAGCATAATTATGTGAACCTATTCAGTTGATCGGCAGTGTAGCTTTTAAGACTATAATACATCGATAAAGAAATAAATTCTGAAATAAATTCAAGTAACGGGTAGTTAAAATTTGAATAAAAACTAAAAGTTGTTTTGTTCTGTTAAAGCTGCTTTCGTCAAATGCCATAAACAAAGAAAAAAAAAAATTAAATATATGAAAGAATATTTGTCTAGGTAAAGTGAAAGATGAAAAAAGCTGTAATAAAAATTATAAATCAATGAGTGTAAAGTGAAATACAAAATGACGAAGTTAGAAAGCAATTCGCTTATAATAGAAGTTTTAGTAGCTTGATAACTTTTTGCTTTGTAATGTTATAACGCTACCCGCAGCTTTGCATGCGTTAAAGTTTAATAAAAATAATAATTTTGGAAAATTTTTAAATTTAAAAATACGGTTAAGTTGTAAACAATTAAGCATTTTTTTTTAATTTGTTTGGTTTTGCTTTTCTTTTATTACATTTGAATTACTACATTATTCACTCGAAAGAAGTGTAAATATCACACGAATCAATTAATAATGCAAATTTAATAAATTATTTTGATTTTTTGCAGTTGTGCTTTTTTTATGTTGGAATGAAAATCACGATAGATTGCTGAATTCAGTATCAACCAAATATGAGTATTTTTCTATCTACCAAAATGTAGATTCGCTATTTTGATTATTATGTTTTAAAAAAACATCACCTGAAAGTTAAAACAAGAAAGAATGCTATAGTCGCCCCGCGACTTTAGGATACCCGTTCCTCAATGTTCGACCGATTGTCCCAATGGGAGCTATACGATAAAGTAGTCCAATTTTGATGAAACTTGGTTAGTATATTTATGTTATTGATAAATTTATTCTGTGTCAGTTTCATTAAGATAGCTTGGTAAATATAGAAAATTTTCATACAAATTCATACTAAAAGCAAATTTTTGACCTATGGTCCCTATGGGAGCTATACGATATAGTAGTCCGATTTGGATTAAACTTGGTCAGAATATGTACGCCATAGATGTGTACATGTGAATTTGGTTCGGATAAAGTGGGCGTGTCTTTCTAGCTCTTATAGTTGCTGAGATCCTTTTGTTCATACAGACGGACAGACGGACGGACGGACAGACGGACATGGCTATATCGACTCGTCTATTGATGCTGATCAAGAATATATATATGGAGTCTGCCACGCCTCCTTATGCCTGTTACATACATTCCAACGACTACTTTGTACTCTACGAGTATCGGGTATAATAAATAAAATGCAATGAAAACATAAATTCTTTTAGCGACGGATTTTAAAGTACACTATATAAGACGATGTTCAAGTCAATGTAAAATATCAAACTTATATCGATGATAAGTCAAGCAAAGAACGACGAAAAACTGAATCTCCGTTCGGATCACAGTCCAATGCCTACACCACTGTGCCACTAAATTTCCTGGGGAGCAGTGAGCAATTCTATAGCAGACAGCATTGAAATGCTTTTCTTGTGTTGTAAGTCAATTCGATTTTCTGAGAAGACGAATAAACTGAATTAATATCAATGGATTAAGATGAAGTTAAATTAATTAATAATAATGAATATGCACCGAAGTCAATCAATATACGCATTGATTTAACTTTTCACCTGTTTCCAATTCAGCTAAATTAAAACAAATTTAGTTCAAATATGTAAGTTGATATCATGCATGGACTTTGTGAGTTTGGTTAAGATATCTTTTAGACAAACAGTTGCTCACACTACATAAGTTCACATTATTCACCTGTCATTCATGTGATAAGTGTATAATAAAATTGACCTTTGATATCGAATTTAACCCACTTCCAATCAACTTTTGCAAATTGCAAGATAAATTTATGAGATCTACCATGTGTGAAAACCTTATCTCTCTAGGATCTTTGGTTTGGTCTGTAGCGTGATAGGTGAGTCACTCAGTCTGTCAGTGTGGACAAACAGTTGTATATATAGATATATATGCGAATAATTATAGTTTACAACACACTCGGTAAATTATAGAAAATAGTTCTAAAATTGTAATACATTTTTTTAAACAAAACACTACAAAAGTTTTTTACTTTGTTTACCCACAGCTTTGTATTAAATTTAACCAACACATAGTAAGCTAAAGGGTGTCTCTTAGTTGGTGAATTTCAAATAAAGCTTCTATTTATTACTTTTCCTGTAGAAGTACAGCATAGTTGAAAGATTGAACAATCAGAAAATCACTCCCTTCAGCTTTTCCTTGGTTTTATCCCGTGTGGTGCAGTGGTTCAGTGGTGCAAGCTGTGTCTCAGTTCACTGACTCATTTTTTGACAGTATAATGTGGATGTTTGTATATAAGGTTAGCATTCTATTATTTCGGTTAACGAATTAAGTTAGCACGCTTCAGGCTCATTTAAATTGACTTAAATCGTGTAACCCACCGATTCCCCCTTGGCCTGACCATTAGTCACACCCACTGCTAGTGGTTCTCTCTATCTTGCTCTATCTCTCCCCCTTTCCCTTGGCTCTGTCTGCTTCTGCTCCAGCCGTTTACGCCAAGTACTTAACAACATTAATGAGCGACAGGCAAAAAACTGCCGAGCACCCAAAGTAGCCAACGCGCACTTAATACTAATGGCTGTCATTATCCTTTATCCTTTGGCTGTCGCTTCAACTGTCAGTCTCGTTCTCTCTTACACTCTCTATCTATCTTTCATTCTCTCTTTATCTGTCTCTCTGACCGGCTGTTTATCTGGCCTTTTGTTTGCACGCACATTTATTAGGCAAACCAAAGCGCAAACCGAGAGCCCTCTACTCTACCAGAAAGAAAACCAACTTGGCAAGAAACAAAAAACAGTAGTAAAGAAAAGAAAAAAGGAAACTGAAAAGGAAGGAAAACAAAGCACAAAAAAAATTAACTTAACTCAATTTAAAAAAGTTTTTTGTTTTTCGCATTATTGTCTGTTTGCTGTTTCTTGTTTGTTGTTGTTTGCCCAAAAACGAATTAAGCCAGAAAGCAAAACTTTAAGTAGCTTTTGTGCCGGAGAAAGTATTAAAATCGTTTCTCAAATGGAACTGAATGAGACACGAGCTGTTCCCTCCACTTTTCCCTCTTGCAACCCGCTAAAAACCCATCAACCCGCTCCGTGTACAAAAGTAAGTGGCCAAAGGATTCCATGCACCAAGTGTCCTTGAGTCATATTTACTTAACTTTGGCTTGTCAGCTTCCGCCCACACCTCACTTCATAGTCTCCACGCTGCATTGTGCTTCACAGGGCTCAGAATGGGACTTTGTCTTAAAATGCTCGCCAAATTTTTGATTTCCAACTGGAAACATGAATTTTCAGTGATTTCTAACAGTGGCTGTAGTAGAGCCGAAAGCTCTTTGAAGAGACCAGTTAGTTATTAGCCTTTTACATAAAATTTGTTACTTTTCCCGATTGAAGTGTGTTCAATATTTGCCTTACTAACTTTAAATGTTTAGTTTATACTTATTGAAGTTTTTATTTGATATATAATAATCATATTAATAATCACTCGCGAAATAATTCCTAAATGAAATCAAAACAATATTAATCTAGCTCAAGGGTTTTCAGTTTAAAATTCAACTGCAAGTCAGTCATGTAATTTAAATAAATAGTTTTGTGGTAACCAACTAATATTAATTCAGATATATTTTAAAATCAAGTCGATTTTGTTTGTTCCCTATTTTAATATATAAATATTCTTTGCATCGTTTAAAGTGCAGTTTAAAGCTAAAATTTAATTTTCTAATGGATTTTAATTTCAAAATTAATACAAATGGAAAATGCGCAATAAATATTTTTAAGATATAAAAAATGACGTGCAGATGTAGAATCTTGATATTTCCTGAGCTCAAGGCATCCCCAAAACAAAACGTCTTATCAAGGGAAACTAATTATAAGGGTAAAAGGGTTACTTAAATTAACTAGATATCTAGATTACTAGTACTTCGAATAATTTTGTCACACTTAATTTTTTAATTATTGTAATAGCTAGGCACCACACGGTCCTAGCCAATCAGCTGTTAGAAGAACAACAAGAAGACTGGTGAAATCCAAAGCTTATAATTAAATGATTTAACTTGTGATTTAATAAAAATAAGCATTTATAATAAAAGCACATTTAAGAGGAAAATGAAAAAAAAAAAAATATTTATCAAGGTTCCACCTGTATTTAATTTGAATTGGACACATTTTTGGAAGCAAAAAAAACACTTAATATTAAATGAAATAACATTCACATTAAATATTTCGATTTATTGATTTATTGTAAAGCGTAATATTAAGAATAGTTCTTTACCAACACCATTAGGTTATCATACTATGCATTTTTATAAGTATTAGTATTATAATTAGATATCATGTTTATAGAATCGTAATAAAAGCATTCAAAGTTGTATTGTAAATGAAATATTAAACTTCCATATTATTTTGAAATACTTTCGTACTTGTGAAGTTTTCTTAAGCAAATGAATTGCACATGAAATCGACAAACTGTGCTCTGCTGATTGCTCTTAATCCTTTGGCCACGTTAGCGCCCTGGGGGTACTGTGCCACTGCTTAAGGGGCACGCAGCTGCTTACACAATTTGCCACGAAAATCAGAGTAAGATCTAACCTTTCAAGTGGAGCAAACCATTAAGTTTTATCTTTGTGCGAGATTCGTGGTGCAACTTACCCAAGCTTCGTTTGCTCAGCAAAGACACGCATCCTGGCAGAATAGCACGGATTGCCCACCTGGTTGCACCCGCATATACATAAAGCAACAACAACAACAAGGCGAAGGTGAACGTGAAGCAGCAACACTGGCGGCATAAATCGCGCCATGAGTTTCAACTTTCAACAAAGATGTAAGCCAAGTTAATTGCTTTTTGTTGCCTTGCTACCTTTTTTCGCTGCAATGTCAACAATGAAACTAACGGCTGCTTCTCCGCTTTGTTGTTGTGTTTGTTCATGTTGTTGCTGGCGCTGCTGCTGCTGTGCCGGTTGCTGCTATTTGAGCAGCACTTCACAAAGAACAACTTGGCAACAGCAACGGTAAAAGCGTTTAGCTAAGGGGAAGTACGCGCAGCCATTTTGTTGCCAGCTCTCTTGAAAGGCTCTTGAAAAGTCGTTGCCTAACCTTAGGCGCAGTCCAAGAGCTCACTCAGCACATCTGCTACTCCTCTCTCTCTCTCATCTCTCCAGTGTTGCCAGTTTTTCAGGTGCTTAAAAGGAATGCCAAAAGTAGCTAAATAAATAAGGAAAGTAAAATTTATCGATTAAGAACATAACATTAATTCAGATTAAAGCAATTTGTTAGATTCTTTCACTATAAGTTTTAAAAGTTTAACTTTAATTTAACAGATTCTGCAGGAAATTTAAATTAATAATCAGAAATCAGATTATTCATTATTGTAAATTGTTCAAAATATAAATTTTTTCCCCTTAACAAATTCCTGATTAAATTTAAATTATATTCAAATATTTATTGCATTATACTTTTCGTTAGATTTTAGTAGAATGACTGTAAATGTTAAATATAGCTATTACTTTTATCAAATGCCAACACTGCTTGTCTTTTACTCTGTCTCTGTCGTTATCTTTCGCTTACTCTGTCTGCTTAGCTTAAGTCTAAGTATTCTGTTTCAATGTCCTCTGTCAGCATCTTGGCTGCTGTCCAAGTACCAAGTATTGCTTCCTCAGCTACTCCCCCTTATTATTAATGATTAAAATCGGCAACGGGCGACGACTTTGGCTTCAATCAATTTACAATTCATGGCGCCCATTGCTTCCTTGTCTGGTCGTTCCTCCTGTTGTCCGCTTGTCGCCTTGTCTCGCTGCCTGTCGCCCAAGCAAAAATTCGCTAGAAATCAGTCAACTGTGAATATTGCAAAATGAGCTTCCGCCTTCGCATACACTTCCGGCAGCAATTTCCGTTTCCTCATTACCTTTTTATACCCTGCAAAATGATTATAAATTGGTTTTTGATCAAGATTTGGCAACTACAACTTATGGAATGCCATGAAAGAATAAAGTTGTTATAATATTTTCAAGAACGAAGAATATGAAGTGAAGTGGAAGGCGTTGAGGTCTCCTACAAAAGCTTGCTTGAAATCGAGAGTATCTTAAAGTCTAGCAACCATTTGACTACGATTCTTTTTTCTGAAAATATCGGAACTGTCCATTTTGGAAGAGGAGCTTGTGTGAGACCGTGCACACGCCTTCATATGACAATTTATTATGTTTCCAGCTTGGATTTAAACTGCTCGACAATTATTACACAATGACGGGGACGACAACATCGGGACGTCGCGTCATCGGGACAACAGCGACTTCATTGCCGGTTCGTGAATGTGAATTCGACAATTTATATTTTGTGCTAAGGCGGTGGGGAGGAGCAAAATGAATGTGGAGCAAGGGGAGTACGCAGAATTAATGATGGCAAATTTGCAAAGTTCACAAATTTCTTATTAGTTGTGTTCGTGGTGGGGACATTGGGGCTCGTCTCCCCAGCTTCATATTTCATTTTGAGGCAGTTAGTTAGGGAAGTGCCATTGCGGCGTTTTCTGTGGTTTTAAGTTATCACACTTTGGCCTCAAGGACCAGTTTGCAGTTTCATGCTACCAGTTTTCAGTTTTTAGTATTTAGTTCTCAGTTTCACAACCCAGCTCCATCGTCAGCGTGAAAATTTCCCAAGCGCTCTAATTTGAATTTTAATTGAGGTCTCTTTGTGGTTTTTTAATGCTCTTCAGCATTTTTTAATGTTGTTTGTTGTTTTTGGTCGGCTTGCCTTTGCTTTGAAAATTAACAATAATTATAAATAATTATTATGCTGTTCAGGTTTCGGTCCTACGTGACCGGGATTTCACTAATGGGGCCAATATTTATGGGCACCTTTCTTATTCAGCAATTTTCTTTAAATATACTCCAATACGAAAATATTGTTGTAATAAAATCTTGTTTGCAATGTTTGAGAACTCTGAAAAGAGATTTTATAATTAAAAGAAAGCAAAGCAGGTATGTATATTCCTAGGCAGCTGCTTTTGAAAAAAAGTTTCATCAGCTCAGATAGTTTTCAGCTGTTTAATAATTTAATTGTGCTGACATATATGCATATACAATCTATTTTCATAAATTAGTAACTATAGTTGTGCCGTAAGTTTTCTTTTTTCCGTTTGTCGTTTTGCAATCTAGTTATTATTGCCACTGACAACCAAATCTTAATAATGTCTGACTACAAAATACCTGTTAGTCTATTTTTCCTTTACCAGATCTTTTGCACAACACGATAGGTGTTTTTTTATGTTTTCTTTCGTCACTAGTGTGCACTGCCTTCAACCGAATAGAAATTCCGCAGTTTAAAATAATTTTTATTTATTTTACAATGTTTTTTTTGTGATAAAATTAAAATATTCCCTAACTTACCAAGTAACGGGTATTGGAACGAAATCAATGGGAAAATCTTTTATGTTTTATGCATTTCACATATTATAAAAAACAACGCTTCAATCGATTGCATGTGAAAAGCTCATCACGGAAAATGAATAAAAATCAAATAAAGTGTTCAAATGTTACGAAAAATTGAAATTGCTTTGTCCCCTGACACTACACTTTAATTTGCGTTAGCTATCTGAAAAGCGAGTCAGATAGTCGGAAAAGGCGATTGTAAATAAAGGGGGAGAGGTATGTATACATTCATTTATGTGTATGACATTCAAATTGTGCCATATATCTAGTCGGACATATCGTGCGCGTATATGGCATGAAGTATTGTTGTAAATATAAATTTAATTGCGCAAAAAAGTGATAAAAATAAATCAAACAAAAAGTATACTACAGCAAGCGAAATGGGAAAAATAAAAGTGCCATTACACACACACACACACACACGAACATATATGCATATTCTGTTTGCAAAGGCAATTGCAAGTTTTCGCGATTGGAGATATAATTAATAAAAGCCCCACTGTCAATTCAATATGCAAATTGAAATGTAAAAAGTTTGGCTTGCCTTTTGGACTTAAATAGTTTGCCGAAACAAAGCAAAATGTGTGAATAAAATATTGTAAAATATAACCAATTTAATATTAAAATATGAATAAATTTAAAATTTGTATAAGTGAGCTGGATTTGTTAAATTAATTGGGAAATAGTGTGTAAGTGCTCCCAATTTAACCTAGACAAGAATGCGAATTAAGTTTTATATTAAGTGGAAATTAATAATTATAAACGACAAAGTGAGCATATTACAGATTATCAAAAGTTAGCGGTTTGAATGATAAACTTGCACATAACTTAGTCTAGTTTTAATTAATATAATGTATAAAATCTTTAAAACAAAATTCGAAGTGTGAAGCATTTGGAATACAAAATTTGGTTGGTATCGTATTAAAATTTAATCATATTTTGGATGAAATGGTCAAATATTGCATAGAATGTGATATAAAAGTATGTAGTTATTTTTAATTCGTTGTTCAAATCATATGTAACTTGAAATAAAAGCTGTAGTCCAGCTTGACGTCGTTTTTTAAAAACTTTAAGTTGATCAAGAAGAATTCGATGTCTAGAATAAGCTTTGGAAAGCATCTGCTATCTAGAAAGGGGATCAATCGTATGAAAATTGTGACAGTGATATGACTGTTAATGAATGGACTTTATCTGAAATAGTTCACTGTGGTTAATAAAACCAAAGTTAAGTTAAGTTAAAATTAAGCTGGCTAAGTGAATAAGCACTAAAGCTTTAAATACATCGAATAGCTACAGCCAAACACACAGACTCTAAAAGACCACGTAATCGTTCTTCAGCCCATTTTTTTAAGAACCAAACTAATTTTATGAAGTATTTGACCTTTTGCCGATCTGGACCATATTTGGTAAACTATACGCAACGCTTATTAAGAATAATTATACACACATAACATGGGAATTTGGTTGATATAACTCAACTAACACTACGCAAGTCTCAATAATTGCCTATAGCCATTTGAAGACTTATGAAATAGTTGTCCGAATTAATGTAGATCACATACTGGATACATAAGCGATTTTCTGTGTATTAAACCGTCGGCCTGATATGGTATGCCTTAAGTATCAACGAATAAAAAATTTTTAAAAACTCATGCTAGTACTCATTAATAATATAACTCCAAGCATTTGTAAGTGTTGACTTATATTTAATTACCTTTTTATTTTGAAGACAGTCAAGGAACATGTGACGATCAATACAGCAAAGTGTCGGACACATAAAAAAACTTAAAAAGGAAATTTTTAAATTATTTTTAATACCGATGTTTATGTACATACACATTTGAGAATATGTATCCAAATAAAAGCAATATGAAAAAGTTGATAGGTGTACAGCAGGCCTTAACTAGCAGAATACACAAATGAGTCTATAATTCCAATAACAATAGAAAAATCATTAATTGACAGAAAAAAAACATAGTTTATAATAAAAAATAGAGGGGAAAGGGAGAAATTATTGATAAAAGTTCCTTCTAATATTTTTATACTTCACAATTTCATTAATTTTCTTTAATTTATTGTTTACAAATTTATTTTTATAACTTATGTTCAAAAACCTGAAAAATAATATATTTGTTTTTATACGATTCTTGTGTTAAGCTGAAAACATTTATAAAAATTAAAGACTTGCCATGACTGAATTGTAATTTGTATCTCTTCTGAAGTTGTACAGAATTTGATACTAAATTGCAATTCAGTAAATGGCAATTAACTTTTGTAGTATCTTTTAATTTTCTTTATTTTCCTTTTTTCGATTCCTTCAATTTCATAGCATCTTTTTTCATTTGTCCTTTGATCAACTTTGCTTTTGCTTAGTCACTCGCTATTAGAGGACAAGTTTTAATTAAACAGTTCACCACGCTTATTTGATTTATGATTTTTTTAATGGAACCGTTTGCTTTCGAGTTTTAATCTCAATTTGCATTAATTTTTGATTTCAGCCAATTGCGTGACACAACTTCATTTAATTGCATCAAATTTTCATTTGGGTAATTCTTTAAATACAAGCTTAATTTAATTAATTTATTTTAATGTTAAGCCCTTTAGCAGACTCCCATTTGTATTTGTATGTGTCTTTGGTAATGTTTGTTTTTTTTTCGACGCTGCTTATAAATTTAATTAGTAATTTATTTATTTTTACCGTTTACTGTTTATCGTTTGCTACAAAAAAGCTCATTGCGTGTTTGGTTTGCATTTGTTGTGGACGATCTACCCTTGCATTGAGCACTTTGGATTTCCTGGGTAATGTGTTGCTCTGCAAGGGTATTCATCGGTCGTTACTCACTGTTTTTCATCTTTTGATTATTTCCCTAAGATAAGCGCTGATAAATATGCTACACACAGAGACACATTCATCTAAATATACAAATAAACAACAACAATTTCAATGTGGGACGTTGTATACATAGAACATTTGGTGATTATTATTTATTGACTTGACAAATAAAAAACTACTCTCTTTCGTATAGAAAAAATGCATTTGGACATTAAATTTGGACTTTGCAACTGTTCAAAAATTTGTGCTTCGCATTTTTAAATACAAATTTCTTTGACTCTTTCTCAATAATATTGTGGCAGGTACCTGATACTTAAATATCAATATCAATTTGGGGTAGTGTGGGAGAGAGCAAATGAAATGTACGGTCACGTAAAAGATGCGATTTATAAATATGATTTATTTTCAGTTTGGAGTTTTCAGTTTTGGTTTTCGTCTTTGCTTTCGCCTGCGTGTAAAAGCGCCTAAAAGCGAGCTACGTACTACTGCAAAAATGTTAGTGATTGATTTCTAGATTTGTATACATATATAAGTATATATATATTTATAAATACATCAATACAAGTATGGCAAAAAACTTGAAGTTCACTTGAAGCCTACACACACATAAATAGTATATATAATTATATATTATTGTTAGTTTTGTTTTAGTTGATTTTTTCATATTTTAGTTCTAACTTGTAAATATTTGTTTGCTTTGATTTGCACATTAACATCTAGAACTTAGCTTATCTGTGGTTTCTTTTATGTTATTTTTTTATTTGTTACTTAATTAGCTTTGGTTTAAGTTTTCTTCTTATTTGTTTTTGTTTTCTTTTTAACACTTAGGGTTTTGGCAATTGGAGCTTCGGCATTGTTGTGACATTAATGCCATTTGTTGCGCCGAAAAACTCCAATTATTGGACGAATTGTTGATATACTTTGCGGTTTATGCTCAAAAAGTGAGAGAGTGTGTGTTTTGTGAGTTAAGAGAGCTTTAGTTAGATTTCTAGTAGATTAGAGCATAGCATAGACTGGATAGCGACTGGATCAACATCAACATAAATAAAGTTTGAATCAAATTGATGAACTTGCAGTGTTAAATCAAGAATGCATTAAACATTTAGTTAAACAATTATTACTCAATTATTTCCAACAGAACATAATGAAACTGAAATTTTAATTTAAAATAGCTTAAGGTGTGTGTGATACACGTGCCCTTAATGCGATGTGATGCCATTATTAATTGATGCTGATGCGCATTGATGCCAGTTAATGAAAACACGAGCTTCAATATTTGTTTGTTGAGCTGCTCATATTTTAAGCTTAAAGGCAATACGTTTCCAAACATGGCCGTTAAAGTGGTTCTGAAATACTACCTCACACACACACACACGCACGCGCCCATTCACCGCACACACATACACACACACACATACACACGCCACTTGGCACACAATCATATGCTTCGACAAGCACAAGTTTCAATTTGTTGCACTTTTTAAGCATTAAGTAGCTGCCCAAGCATCAGAACTTAATCGCAAGTGTTTGTGTGTAAGCACATCGGTGTATATGTGTGCGAGTGTGTGTGTGTGTGTTTCCATGAGTACATGCCTGTATGTGTGTGAGTTTGCATTGGCCAGCAAAGCGGTTTAGTTGCATTTTAGCTTTTAACAGCTACTATATTTTGTATGTTGCAGTTATTTGTTTTTAAAGTTTCCATACCCTTGCTCTTGGTTATTATCGACTACACATGCATTTTGTGCACTTTTAGCATTAATAAAATTCATATGTGTTAGATATGAAGTCATAATATGAACATAAAAAGAACTTATTATTTTCTTCCATCTAATTGTGTTGCCTGCAAGGGTAGGAAATCTTCGTGAACCTGAAGTTCATTTTTTCCGGTCGTGTTGATTTTGTTTGTTGTTTGTTGTTTTCTGCGTATTTAGTTTTTCTGTTTCGTAGTTTATACAACATTAAAAGCACACGAATTAAGCACGTCTAGAGCATTTAGTTAAAATTACAAATTACGCACTAATACACACATAGAAATGTTTAACGAAAAAAAAATGTAGAAGTGGCAACTTTTATCATTGCGTACAATTTTGGGTTGACTTGGGCTTTTACTTTAATTAGTTTAAATTTTAAACGCCTTGTTGAACGCTATCACTGCAGCAAATTGCACTACTTAAAGGCTATGCTTAGTTTATAGAAAATACTCAGCGGACTTTCGTTAGTAATTACGTACTAAGTGGTATGTTATGGCATGGTATCCAGGGATCACAGGGCAACCTTATGAGTTGTTGCTGAGATTGGACGGCGGCGGCCATTGCCGCTTGATGACAGCAAAGTGTGTCATTTGAAAGGTGTTTGTCTGCTGGCAGCGTCGCTCCACAAATCCAGTAAGGCAGTAGCCCATGTTGTAGTCCTCCATCGAGATGTTCGATGTCAGATACAGTTTGAACTCATCCTGAAAAGCCATCTGAGATTTTGACTTTGACTGCGCTCTGCTGTTACTGCCGCAACCATCTCTTCCTGCTGCCCCTTGAGCTACTTGTGGTGTTGGTGTTGCTGCTGCAGCTGCTGGTGTTGTTGCACCGCCTGTCGCCGTTATTGGCGGCCTCCGAAAGTGTCCGGCAATCAGTAACGAACCCTGCTGCTCCATGGGCAACATCCTGGCTTTGGTCGCCAATCGTTGCGTGCCAGCATATTCGACAATGCGACATCGATTCGGCTGCCACCAGCAGGGCGTGATGGTCCAGTAACTGGAGGAGGCAGTACGCGCCCAACCCTCTTCGGGATACAGCAATATCTGTGGAAGTAAAGCAAAGCAAAGCAAAGAGAAAGCAGTTGAGATTTTAGCCAGGGCCAATTGCAAATTGGTTTTGTGTGTCGCACTGTCGCTGCTGTCGCACTTTAATTGAAAATCGTAATTAAAAACTGCAAACTGCTTCAGATTTGCATTCACACATATACACACACTCACACACTAAAACCAGACATTTTGTAATCCACATTCCTTCATTATTGAAGCCTTATGCTCCTCCTTCCCAACTAAACATCTTGAATGGAGACACTCTCGAGTGTCTTATTCCCCATTAATTTATAATTATTACAGAAAAATGAACATTAAATAGTGTGCGAATCTTTTATGAACTTAAAAAGTTCATTAATGCTGCAACTAATTGCTTTCGAGTCGAAATTTAATTGTTACTTAAAAGTATACCGTTACTGCAATGTATGTAAGTTCCATTTAATTCTTACTTACTACTTGTGGAGTCCTATCTGTCTGATAATTTGTATATTTTATTTACTTTATATTTGTCCATGAACATTTTGTTTTTAAACTAATTAGATATTTTTGGAGTTTATATTTGTATTTATTGAACAGTAAACTGAGACTCAAACTAATGTGTTATTTTGAATACAAATATTTTTTGTGAAAGTTTAATAAATATAACATATACTGAGTAAGTGTTTAAAAGAAGCAAGAGCACCTTAAAGTAGGCAATATTTTAAAAGTCTTTTACTGAAATTCAAAGATTAAAGTTGAATATTTGAGTTGCTAATTGTTTCTAATTTATTGAGTTTTTAATAATAGGTAATTAATTAACAAAAGGAAGCATTTAAAAAAAGTTGATCGATTTTTGCATTCAGTTATTCTTTTTTCTCTTCCTTTCTCATCTGTTAGTCGCACACCGCAAATGTTGTCTGTTTTTGTTGCTGTGGTCACTGGCATGTGGCATGTGGCAAGTGCCGGCTTTATCAGCAGTAGCCCATAAATAATATGTGTTAGTTAGTTTATCATGGAGTCCCTGTGTTTGCAGCCTGCGGTCGCTGTGGTCTCGTAAAGAATTTTATTATTAATTTATTCATTATGATTGTATTGTTTTGACTCGGCGCATAACTGGGCGTATGCCTAATAAGCCGTTGCAGCTGCATAGACGACGCTAATCAAACACTGCATTAAACACACAGTGTACAGTGCAGCGGCGATGATGCGAGAGAGAAAGAAAGAATGAAAATCTCTGGAATTCAAAAGAACATTTTTTTAACAGAATTGAAATAAAGGAAAAGAGGGAAATAAAAACTTGAGCTCCGGGCTAAAGCTGTGTTGGCCAGTGGCCATTTTCTCCTGGCCATTGGGGCCACAGCAGATGCTTTTGAAATTGAAGTGGATGTTGCCGGTGCAGTTGCAGCTGCAAAGTGGCAACTGGCTGTGGGTTCTTGTCTACAGTCTACTGTCTACCTCTTGGCTCTCGACTTTCGGCTCTCAGATAACGTTAACTTTTGTTGAGTTGCTGACTTAAAAATATAAAATGCTTATGCGGTTTTTTGTGCACTTCTTTGCAGGTAAATTGTTTAAAATTAATGCGCCACAGACAACGCTTAAAAATGCATACATTATTTTATTTTTTTTTATTTGCTCTTAAAGCATTCGACGGCAACAACAATGCATTTTGCGTTTGCAGCTGCCACGGCCACGGCACATTAATCCCGAATGAAACCCACTTGACTATTAATGAAAATTAAACGATTTTCGAGTGGCCGCAATTGAGAGGCTACAAAAAGCGAATGCATTGTGAGACGAGGGTTTCTGGTGGGGACTGCACTCAGTGGTTGTAAATACCCATTAATAGATAATCATTGCTTTTTAAAATTAAACCTTTTTACACTGTGAGATCGAGAATGTTTTTTTAACTTAAATATTAAATACAGTTTTATGAAAATTTAAAAGCTTGTCGTTTTTTTAATGTTGTTTTTTTACTAGAATTATTTAAGGTATATTATATGGAAAACGTAAACTTGTTAATGGTGATCGAATGGTTTTAATCGAATAATTTGGGGCAAAAAATGCTGTGCTATGTACAAAAATCATATCTTTATATAGTATATGCAGTAGTCGACATAAAGATATTAATTTAAGCTTAATGAAGTACAGTTTGATAGGTACGACTCAGTATTTTATCCCATATTATTGGGTTTGTTAATTGTATTTGGTTTTTAATTAATATATTTTTATAAATTTTTTCTATATCTTCGTATAATATTTGTAATATTTCATATAAATGTTGATATGTTTATTTGAAGTAGGCTCAGCATTGGATACATAATTAGCATTCGCAAATTATTTAGCCTCTCTTGGAGCTCTACTGTTAACTACCAACTAATTAGTGACCACAAAATGTTGCAGCTAGTCACATAATTAGCCTTTCGACCAACTTGAATTGTTGATTTCGTTTGTTGAATTAAAGCCGAATGACCACAGTTGTTGGCCAATAACTAGCTATGTGGGATGCAGTTGGCATCAATCGTCCAGTCAGATTGCCGAACACACAAATACCCACACATTCACACACAACGCACACATACACGGTTTGAAGTTGTGGTGGGGCACGTGCTGCATATATGTCAACTTGCCCCACATGGCAATTGCTGCGCTGGAATTGTGCGCTCGTGTTTGAAAATGATCAGAAAAAGGAAAAATTATATTAGGAAGTTCGAGAAGTTCTTGCTGCCAAAAACTCTGTACTTATTCTAAAGACGTCAATTGCTTTAGAGTGTCCTTAATGGAAATTTTCGCTGATATATCCTTTGATACAAAGAATGTATTTAATTGTATTAAAAAGAAAATAATTGTGTTATATAAAGTGTAGATTTTCCATAATAAATATGACGCCAATGTAGGATTTTATTTTATAAAATTATATGATTAAATTGAATCTATCGGAAACTGTTAGAAAAATAAGAAAAATCTTTTAGTTGTTTCTGTTGAAAAACATAATACGCGCCATGAGCTCTTCAGGTACAGGGCTTAAAAAAGAAATGTGGCAAAGGAGCACTACAGTGGCAAGGGCAAGAGCAGGAGCTGGGGCAGCACCTTAATAAGCTGCCAAAATGCGCAGCGAATACTGCAGCTGGTTAAGGACTTTGGTTCAGGTCATGTCCGCGCTGCAGTTGGCGCCCAGCCATTGCATTATTCAAAGTTGCCAAAGTGCATGCTGCGAAATTGAAAATGCAACGCAACAAATCGCTTGCCACTATCAAGGGTCATAAAATCCCCTTAACACACATACACATGCAAACACCAGCATTCACACACTTATACACACACACAAAGAGGGAGAGAGAGAGAGAATCACACAGACATCGTGCAAGCTGGAAAATCACTTCCGCTTTGGGCTGCAAACTGCAGCGTTGGCAATTTTGTAGATAGAGGGCATCAGGTGGCATTGTCGATGGCAAAATCGAAAACGTGGTTCTGAATGTGGTTGTTCAGGCAGCCAGCGATTGTACTATGGGTAAAGAAGAACTAAAAAGATGTTCTGAAGTGATACATACAACAAATATTTATTTTTATATAACTAAATTAAGAGCACTGTACTCATTTCAAATGAATTTTAATTTTTCTGAATTTTTACTTGGATCTAGAGGAGGTTACTAAAACAAAGAATCACTTAAATCGCCTTTTTTGTTGTCAGTAGGAAATCATAACACAAAAACATTATTCACGTTGCAAAACAGCAGAATAACTCAACATTTAAATACAATGCAAATATTATCTGACTATTCAATTCTGTAGATGTGAAATTATTTAATTAATTTCATTTAAAGTGATTTCAAAAAGGCATCTCAGTTTTTGTTTCATATAAAATTACTGGTTAAATCTTAGATTGTTATTGAACTTAAATTCAGTGTAAAATATTTAAATAGACCGGAGAAATATTTTAAAATGAACAGGATCTAAAAATAAAATTAAAAATCTTAAAAAAAAAAAAATAATAATATTGTTTAATCCGATATTTTAAAATTGTTTTCCATAGTAAATAAGTTGATGGGAATGAGAGCAACTGAAGAAGTCGCTTCCTTGAGGCGTCCATAATCGATTTCTACTGGCACGCAATTGTTTGTTGACTTTGGTTTTTATTGCGTGGCATTTTATTGCCACAGCACAGTGAACAGAGAGTAAATAACCTTCACTCTGATTCCTAATCCCATTCCCATTCTTAGTCTTAGCCTTATTCTCATTGCATTGTCTGAGCTCAGCTGGTAACTTTGTCTATTAATTTGCTTAATGAGTTCATTGACAAATATTGAACGGTTACATTGCCTTCGCTGTCGACTGACTTAACAAATAAGTGCGAAAACTTTTTGCTATGCAACCGGGAAAATGGTGAAAACTTTTCCCATTTTCATTTTCGTTCGACGGTCGCTGACATTAATTAATTAAGTGCTGCCGCAGATATTTCAACACTTTAACAGTCACTCAGTTTGTCAGTTGGCTATTACTTAGTCAAATTTAAGGGTGTGTATGTGTGTGTATATGGCTGCGTGTATGTGTGAGTGTGCATCTTCTTGGGCACTTCAAGTTAATTACTCGCCCTCATAAGTATGCTACACTGCGCAGCTAAATCCAGCGTAAGCTCGAAAATCAAAGCTTCAACACGATTGTCTAAGCACTTGAGGCGCAAAAACACTTGCCAACAGACATCCCGCATCCACAGTTACATCAGTCTTCCCTCTTTTCTACTCTTCACATTTTTCCCCATCCTTCACATTTTTCCCATCCAACTTTAATTTCATTCGTTTGGCTTATTATACCCTGGAATGCTGTCTGCATTCTAATTAAACAAATAGCTGGACAGCTATACAATGCCAATAGAACTTTGCTAAATCGAGCTTTTATATTGTCTATCTTAGTTTAAAAAAATCGTGAGACAGATTTTGAGACTGTAATTAAGGTCATAATACGAAAAATATATATAATATATTTATATATGTTTATATACAATATACAAACAAAATATCAAAAAAGATAGATTCTACTTAAAACATTAAATGAACTCGATGAAAGCCAATTTAAAGACTATTTAAGACCAATTTCATCCCATTTAAACTCTGTAAATGCTTAGTCTTGTACGGTATGCGTTTGTCGAGCATTCTTTCTTCTATCGCCTTTTGTTGCGGCTTTTTATTTGATAGAAGCCATTCGTAACTTGACTTTGAGTTCTTTTCTCTTTCTTTATTTTCTTACGTGTTTCGAGTATTTCATTCGAGTGCTAAAGGAATTGAAGTTTCAATTTTCTATTTTCCTCTTGTAAACTGTAAATGAGTTTTCAGCTGGCTGTAAACTTATCTTTGGCTTTGTTCTCAATTGGCATTGCCATTCGTATTTATTTATGCGCCTCACGCGCTGCACTTTCAACGAATTCTGGAGCCAGGTCCATTTTGGCTGCTATATCCCGTATTCTTTTTCTGAACTGTGGAACAAGGAGCAGCATTCAAATTGGTCTGCAGCTGGCAGGGCTGGAAGCTGAAAGCTGGAAAAGTTTTAATAAGTTGCTCATTAGCAGAGAAAATGAGGCAGCCGAAACAAAATAATTTACACGGCCAACATCCGTTGCAATTAAACTTGAAGGCAACTGAAATTTCGCTGGCTTAGAAAATTGCAGGAGATTCAACTATCCTTTTTTACTGGCCTAGACCAGCTGGGGACCATTCCCATTCCCATTCCCGTCCCCATCCCAATTCCTATTCGCCGGGCAGAACAACTTTACGGCGTGCTGTAAATGTAGATGTCAACGGATGTTAAGAAAGCGTCGGCGAAAGATGCTTCGGCCTCAAAGTTTGCCGCGAGTATTTTCTAAATTTAATGAGTTGTATTACGGCAAACTATTTCCTCTCACCCAGAACTTTTATACCCCATTTAAGCCCGCTAGCCCCCCTTGAAGCCCCCAGCCGCAACTTGGGCGTGTTGTTAAGCGCAACTTTATATGGCAAAGTTTTCATGTGTCTCGGATGTTTCCCTTCTTCGCCTCTGCGGCATTGCCTGTAATGCAGAAATTAAAGTTCTTTGGCAAAGTACAAGCGCCGCCAAAAGTTTTTGTACCACTCACAGTTGACATGCCGAGGCGCAGGATATGCGTAGCTACAAATTTGATATGTTAGACAAGCGCTGTGGTGACAGCAGCTGCACAGTGGGAGTTTTGCATCATAATAAAGGATAAATAGCTGAGGTTTAAGGTTTGTTTTATACAAGTGTTTAAGTGTTAGTGGTTTCCTAGAGCAAAGTATCGATCAGTCACAGCAGTACTTTTAGTAAGGTCAAGTGCGTAAAGTTAACATAAAAGGACCTACAACCAGACTATGTGATTGTGAACGATAAAAAAATCTCTTGGTAGTGCTAGGTATACAGCTAACTGTACGCAAAGAAAGAAGTTAAAAGAATGAGACACACACTAAAATGAAACGAATGTATAAGATATTGATTAATCTAATATTTGTAAAGATCCGATGTTAAATATATTGAAATATGTAAAAGTCGATCGAGCATCTGTTTCAGGAATTAAAAAAATCGAGACTAAAATTATAAATCATATTCCCAGTCTTTGCAGTGTTAATGATACACTTAACTATTCTTTACTTATAAGAAATAATACCCAACTCAGATATAAATAAACTGTTACAGGATGTATTCCACAAGTGCACTGCAAATTGATCTTTTCACCCGTCTTCCATTGGATATAATCACTTATCTTACTGCTATCTCATAAAAAATCCCACACAATGCTCATCCAGTGATAGACGTACAGATATGTATACCCGAGTTCCGAGTAAGACTAATTTCCTACTTCGTCTGGTTTTGCCGTGTGTAAAAGATTAAGCACATTTATGTGAAAGAGCTGAAGATGGGGACGTAGACGACGTGCCACGCATGTGCCACAATTTTAAAGTAGCGTTAATGAAATTTGAGTTGGAGGCACTCGCACACCCATACACAGCCATAGTCACACATCAACTCTTATACATATAAGCCAGTTTATCTATGTGTGTGGAGACCAACAGTTGAGAATGGGGCCAATGTTGCTCGGGAGCGGCACTAAAATGTCTGACAGGATAAGCTGGTAGTGACTAAACTTTATAGAGCAGATCCCTGGCTCAGCAGATAGCTGTTTAGACAAGTTGAGAGTTATAGTTTCAGTAAGCAGGACTCGTTAAAATGCTAAAAAGTAAGAGTTATGCATGAGGAAATTGAGATACTAGAGAGACTACATAGAGTGACTTGAATCTAGTTAAAGGTGAATCTTATATTCTCATTAACAGCCACAAGTTGTTGCTGTGCGTTGCCCAAAAGTCGAATGGCAGCAGTACTTTGTATATACACTGATAAAAATAAACTTGCAAAAATATCAACGAGTCTTTTTTTTTAACACAAAGACTCTAACACATCTTAAAGAATTAATTTAAAAAGAAATACCAACAGAATAATATGGAATATTTGTTCGAATTTATGTCTTTATGTGTGTTTATGGCCAGACTATTTAAGAATTCGGTTCAGTTATTAAACTTTGTTAATGTGTCTTACATTAATCCCTATTTTTTAAGAGGTTAAATTAAAACGTAAATGTTGCGATGCTTTTATACCAGTGTAGCTGTGCATCAAATAGTCCCAGTCACGCTTCGATTCACACATTCAGCCAAAGGCCAAATCCCCAACCAGCAAGCAACTCAAAAGTTGGCGCTTTGTAACTTATGCCAAGTCAATGCCAAGTTTCCCCAGCGTATTGCAAAATAGCTCATCAATAACCCATTTGGCGATACGCTAGGCCCATGAAAAGCCTGAGCATAAGGACGGAACTGAATCAGGCGGAAGGGGGGGGGAGGGTATACAAGGAGCGGTGATCTGACCTGACCTCCGTTGGGAGCAACCTCCAAACCGGATGGAGTTGGATAGCTTAGCTTTGTAAATGTGCCGCGCCTTATTCAATGCACACCATAACGAATACGAATTCGAATGCGACTGTAAATGTGGATGTGGATAAGGATACCTACGAAAAGGATACCAATAATACATCCGGTTGACTGTTGTGCGTGGATTCACATTCATTCATACTTTAATAGGACTGGGAATTGTAAGAGCATCGCATAAATCAGTCGCGGAAATGAAAAGCCAGGCGTCTGCTTATAAAATTTCGCAACCAATTCGGAGAATCGACAGCAAGTTTTTCCAGCTCCTTGTTTCAATTATTGTTAATGACAGCTCGGCTGATGGCTAAGTATTTTTTTTCCCAACCATTTAATGCAGGGATCTCAGCAGTGTCAGACAGACAGAGTATGCAACATGTTAAACAGCCAAAATGAAATGAAAATTTAATAAAATAAAAATATACGACTACGTACATCGTACTACGCCCAAGCCTGAAGCTACCCAAGCGCAAATATGTCGAGGAGGAGCTATCAGTGGGTTCCTGTGGCCCAGTGAATGGCAACACGAAGGGCATGGAGTGAAAGGCAGGAAGGGACGAGGGGAGTCAAAGTCGAAGACGTTTGCTTAAATGAAGATGTATGCCAGCCGGGCGTATGAGTAATATGCGCAAATATGCGCATAAAATAAAGCAACTTGTAGCAATTTCCCCGCTTTCAAACCGTGCCCCGTCGCTGCTTCCCTTTCTTTCCCCTAAACCCCAATGCCCCTCCACCCATGTCTTCGTGCTGCCTTTCATACAGCTGACTGCCTTGCCACTTTGGCGGCGTTGCCTTCTTGTGTTTAATTTAGCCAGCCATAAACGTAATGCGGCGCCTGAAGTACGTTCTCCCCGAATTTATATGGCGCCACATAAAATCCTTACTACCATCCCCTTTCGCACTCACCCTACCCCTCCCCTTGCGTATTTCATTGGCAAACAGTGCCTAACATAAAATCATTTTATTCGAGACTGCTTTAAAGGCAGCAAATTGTTTAATATAACCCAAAAGAGCCCACTGTGCACTGTGGAAATTCTCCCATTCGCCTGGCACTGTACACGATGACAGTTTAATTGAATTTTTTCCTAAGATATTAAATATGCTATTAACATGTTGAATATCGACTGTTCTTTTGTTGCCTCTCAAATTCAATTAGTCATACTCAAATACATTATTTAACAATATGAACAATTTTATTTCAGACGAATTATTTCTATATCAATCGATTTATGCAAATTTCAGTAAACATCATGGAGAATAACTTTGGACTTAAAAATATTGATGTAAAAATCACTGAAATATGCGTAAGTTATTTTTATGATGTTAAACATATATAGATTAAAAATAATATTAATTAATTGTCAAATGTACAGTTTATAATTAAAAGAAAAATTAATTGAATATTAAAGTGTAACAATTTATGTTGAGAATATTCATTTGTGTTATTTTTCCACTCAAATTAAATTTTAATAGGCTTATACAGTCTACTTTCATTGGGACTTTCTAAAATTCCTTTGATGATGGAGCTTGGCCTTCATCTATTGTTTAAGGTCTTTGTTCCTTAAAGATTTAAAACTGTATTCTTCGCTGTGCCCCATTGTGTCTCCCATATCAAAGAGTAGTCATGGGACATGCTACTACCCCTGCCATATAATGTCGCTATTCCGCGAATCCGTTGGCTGCCAGCACGTTAACATATCTGCGATATCATCCATCAAATATCAAGCGGTCTTGCTGGTGCTGTGGAATGAGAAGCGGCATACCACACTGTGTGTGAATTCGACTTGTGTGTATGCTGGTCGGATGACTCCGAGTGCCTCCTGTCAAGCCGTCAAATTTGCAAAGCCTGCCGTTTTCCCTTTGGTAGACGAAAAATACATATACGAAAATGTGTGTTTATGTATGTATATATTGTGGCTTGGATCAAGTTGGTTTGAGTGTATCAAGACACTTTAAAGCTGTCTCTTTTATTTGCTACATAAAATTTAAGTTATTTTGTTGTCTAGTTTATTGAATTAGCCCAACACACACACACACCTACATAGACAGAGGTTTACATACACATACAAAATATATTGAATTAAATTGATGCGCTTGGAAATTGAGGAGCTTTCCTTGTGCTCTGCTTGTTTTGGCAGCAACTGAAAAGGAAATTGCTTTTAATTTTGGCACAAATCTCTTTTTAATTTTACTCTTCTCTGCTTCTTGCTTCTCTTGGCAAACGGCAAAATGGGTCCAGCCAACTCTTGTGTGCCTGCTATCAAAATCCAGGCCAGGACATGCCAAACCTACCATGACAGCACATGTGCCATCAAAATTGCCACAGCCTCGGAGCTAATCAAGCGGCAGCTGTGCGCCTTCAAACTGTTGTATTTGCCACAAGAAAAGGCACAAGAAAATGCAAAAACTATAAGGTACTTCCAGCCAGTTACACAGTTTGCTTCGAGCAAAGCAAGTTGCCCAAATGCTAAATAGATGCGGCAATAATTAACTGCATTAGGCAGCAGTTAGTTGCAGACAGTTGCAGTCTTTTGATGCGACAGTCGGTGAGTACTTTCAGGCTTGGACTTCTTCTTCCTGTGCTCTTCTTGCCGGCAGCTTTACTTGGCATTAACACAATTTGTCACAGCAGACGTTGCTGCCTGAAAAGCCTCTCGACAGCTTAGCAGCGCAGCACTCGGAGGCAGAGGGAAGATGGTCAGGAGAAGGAAGCAGAGTAAAGGTAGAGCTAAAAGAAGAGGCAAAGTTCCAAAAATGTATATATGTATACTTTATGTATGATATAACGCAATACATTGTCTAACAACAACAGCAGCTACCCTGGCACATTGAGCCGACAGGTGAAATGAAATTGTGTACCCACACTCACACACATCTTTGTTCACCTTATACATCCCTATACACACACAATTCAAGCACAACATTTATTTTGAATGTGAACAGCAGGAAAATTAAAAAATTCCACAGCATTGACAGCTAACAACGTTTTAGTTTTGCGTTCAAAGCAAACTACAGCAAAAATTGTACCTTAAACGAGGTGTGAAAACGTATACAAAAGAAGTAAGTTATGGGTGAAAAGGAGAGGGTGGCGGAAATGAAGGGGTTGCGGCTGCTCCACTTGGTGGCTTAGCGGCGCCTGCACTTTGCACCAAAATTCGGTTAAAGTGCTTCATAGCACTCTCCTCTAGAATATACCCGGTAAAAAGCATATTACTACTGGATTCATTAAGGCGACAGTGGTTCTTTAAAAACGTTGGTCAATTAGTTAAATAAATGAAATAATAATTGCAAATGATGATATAAGATTAAAACCATTGATTAAAAAGATTTGCAATCAGCTTGAAATCAAATCGCAGCCACAGAGTCAGTATCCAAGATTAACTTATTTTGGTTTTATATCCCTTTTGAATCCCATACTTTTCAAAGTTCCAAATGCTTATATGAATACAGTGTACACTAATATTATACAGAACGGGTATACAAAGATTTGATTTTTTTTTATTAGTGCGTTCTGTCGTTTTACCAGCAAGTGCAGGTGTAAGTGAAAGGTTCTTTTTTGGCCAGCTACCCGTAATCCCTTTGCTTGCAAAGCATGCCAAACTAAAGTCGGTGCACTGATGGAAAAGTACTTTTACCCATGCTCAGAAATACATTTGCCACTAAATCACACAGTCATTTCGCTTGAGATGATGAGTAGTTGTGTGGTTTTAAAAACATTTCGAAATATAAATTAAACAAGAATTTGTGGTTGAATTTAAGTGGAAGTAACATGTATTCAACACTATCAGTTAAATATGAAAAAAGTCTAGATTATGGTTTGTTTGCATTTTCGGCTTAAAATCAGGATTGAAATATTTAATTTCTTTCAAAATTTATTAGGCACTATCGGTGTCGTTGACGTTGCCGCAATCATGGAACTTGCCACTCAGCAGTTTTGTGGTTGCAATCTATTTAAGACTTTGCCAACGTCACAACTAAAATTACGCATTCGCCTTGTGGTCGGCGGTGGGTTTTTGGGGCCTTCAAGTAAATCGCCTTAGCTTCTTTGCTGGGATTTAAGCCCTAATAAACTAGCTGAAATGCATAGTTAAGCCGTTGTGCAGGCTGCAAACGATGGCGTTGGGTTGAAGACCAGACACACCCACCAGCTGACAGCTTGTAGGCGTACCTTAAACTTGGTCTGGCATTTAAATCAGTGCCATGGTGTATTAATCTAAAAGTGCTACTTACTTATCAGCGTCTCTTGGCTTTTACCGCGTATAGACGATGACTCAGTGTTGGTAAACGAAGCAAAAGACGCAAGCAGTCGCTGTCGTTTTATTTCCCTCTATCTCTTTTCACATTCACTCGCTGGCGCTGCTTCTTGCTACAAATCATGATAATAAATTCCAATTTTATTTAGTCAGTGAGGCGGCAAAGCACCCTTGTCATCGTCAACGCTTGGTATCTGCGAGAGGTCATCGCTGGAAGGAAAACGGCCAAAAAAGCCAAAAATAGCCAAAAAAAAAAAAAAAAAAAAAACCAAAAAACAGAAAAAGGCAAACGCTTCATCTGCTTTGGGGCAAAAAGGGCTGACTGACTCGCAGTCCATTGCTTCAACTACTTGGATTAACAGTTCATTTTTATGACTTTTTATTTTATACACTGTCCTCTTTTGTTGCCACAGTGAGAGGCATTCAAATAAATTTTGCTCTCGAATTGGTTTATTTTTTTTCTTTCTGACTTTATTTTGTCGTCGGCGCCAGTTTAACTTTTGCCGGGCATAATCAGGCCTGATTGTAATGAATGAGAACAGTCGGGGCCAATCACGAAGAAAGAAAGCAGCTCATCAGACCGCAAAGACTGGATACGGATCCACAAACCATCCGAAATCTCCTCTCTCTATCCAACTTCCTACTACTAGTTGTTCGTCCTGTTGCTGTCGAGGACTGTGGTAGTCTGAGCTGTGGCAGTCCAAACACATTACTCGTGTGCTCCAAATGTTGCAGGATTCACGCGGCGTGCAATGAACACACACAAACACACACACGCACGCTAGAATGCATAGAGATCATGCTGAGGGATTTTAAGCGAGCTACAGGACATGTGACAGCCAACAGTTTGCCATTTCTCCCGCTCCTCACTTTTGCTGTCTCTTCATTGCCTGTTGGCAATTACAACGTTGCAATGTTGTCGCCATTTTTCTCCTATTTTTTTTTAGCATATATATATGGAACAAAAATGTATAATTTTTTGAGCTGATCGCCTTCAAAATACCTGAATGCAGTTTCAAATAATATTAATTAAAAAATACAAATATTAAAATAAATAGCCTACCTAAACCAAGGCGAAAGTAAATTATATTTGTGGAACCTACTTAAAGTTCAACAAGAGGTTTTAATAAATTTATATTGAAAATTTTAATAAATAATAATTCCGTTTGTCTTTTTGGTATCTGACTAAAACTAATATATTGTTTTTTTTTATAATTTAAAAGTTTGCTCTATTATAACTTTAATTTAATAATACTTATAAGTAATAAAAATTGCTAATAATTTTAAAGAAATTCATATTTTATAATTGAAAAAAAAAAAAAAAACGTTGTTAAGGCTATTTGAATTAGTGCCATAAATAAGAAATTAAAACTTCAAATAATTTATGTATATTGTATTATATTTCAGGCTGATAGCTTCATTTATGAATTGAATTTTCAAAAATAATTGTTGTGTTTATTTTCCTAATATATTTCGGAAACGCAGAGATATTATTGCTATTTAGAGAACATATATGTTAATATATTATTTTTGTTATTTACATGTCCAACAAGAACAACATGGAAATATTGGATAATTTTTCTAACGTCTAATCAACCAACTAACATTTAAATCAAAATCGAGATGTTGGAAAGCCTAACTTATTTAAGAAATTATGCAAAAATAATAACTATTAATTAATTAATTAAATTAATTAATGAACTACAAAATTTTAATTTTTTTATGCAATTTGTTGCCGAATCTGTCATACCCCAGGGTGTAAAAAGGGATCGGGCATCACAATGCTTGCATACGGTGATATCCAGTGACACACACATACACATATGCATGCCGTGTAGCTGACAGACACGAAAGGCAGGCGGACAGACGAGCTGACGGACAGAGGGCCCAGTCACTTCCGCTTGCAAGCGAGGCTGTCCATTTTATAATACCCTTTTTTGTTAGAGCTCTTACGGCTTTTGTTGGCGGGGCAGTTGCTTGATTTGCATTTGCATTTGAGCTTGTGCCCGGGATATGGCCGTCAGCAGCAGGCAACATCCAAGAACGACAACGACAGTTACAACAACAACAAGAACGGCAGAAACATCAACATCAAGCTATAGCATAATTATGGGCGATGAAAGGAAAAAGGACTTTGGGCCAGCTATAGTCTGTTATGCATGTGCTGGGTCACTAATGTTGGCACATCATGATTTCTTTGAAGCGCAAACTTGGCAGACTGAATGTTTAGCAATCAGAGACAGAGACAGTTCGAGTGGCAAAGAAAGAAAGGGACAGTAAGAGAAGGAGTGAGAGAGAAGAGGAACAGGAAGTGACTCTGACACTGATAAACTCAAAAAGAAATGAAGCCTTTAAGCTGCTTTGTCCAAACTTTACGATAGTTTGGCTTGTTTACTTCGTAATGGGCACTTTGTGCACAAAGTGCAAACAATTAAAAGCAAGTGCTCTTTATAAAGCAAATACTTTCGAATAATAATAGAACAGAACTATCTTATCAATAGAACATATAATGATCAAATATCCGAGCTTTAGCAGAAACACTTAAATTCTTGGCAAAAAAATTAAATTTATTTTAAAGCAGATGTTATAACTACCTATGCGGCTATGGTTATATTTTTGTCTACTTTTCATTAAATGGGAGTAAAAGTTGAAGCTTTCCTTCATTTTCTATCATTTTTCAGAAGTAGCTTAAAATGCAATTTTAAACTTTGAGTAGTGAGTATATCATAGTCGACAATTAGAAATGCTTTTATTAAAAAGGAAGAAAATCAGATTTGCTCAAATTTTAGCAAATCTATTTGAGCTACTTAGCCATAACTGTTACCTTTGCTAGATTCTTTGTTATTTTCTGCTGTTCAGTCTTGTGACTTAATTTGCAATTTGCAAAAGATACAAATTTTCATTCATCTCCTTGTCGTCTGTTAGAATTTTCATCTCCTGGACTAACTGCATTTGAGGGCTGCTTCGTTGATGACATAAAAGAAATGACATTAGAGCTCCTTTTCAAGGTAATGTACAACCGCCCCAATTTCCGTAATGCAATATATAATCCAAAACATTTTGTAGGGGGTTGGTTTTTTGGGGTGGTTGTAAGCAGTGTGGTTACCCCCTTTTGACTAAAAACAAATATTGTTCCTGGCTCAGCTGTATAGCTTCATTAAAAAATCGATGATAGGTGAAAATGTAACCAAAATTTCAGGGTTTCTGTCAGAGATACCCTTGTAGTTTGTTACAGCAATGAAGGGTATGTTGACCAAAGTCAATGCTTGGTAATTTTTTAACTCATAGGATAGTTTACTTTTTATTGTATTACTAAATGAGCCTAAATTCTTAAAAAATTAAAAAGTTAATCAGACTTTTTTAATAAAAATTTTTTTTGTTATATTATAAAAGCTTGTAGTTAGGCCCGTACCCAAATTGAGTACAGGGGTCTAACATATAAGATTTGTCAGAGAGACCAAATTCACGCCCTATGTGTATAGTACTATAATAACTATCCTATTCTATAATCTATATCTCAACTCAACAAATATTCAACTGCTATTTCAATCTGTATAAATATTAAAGTCTCTTTATATTATACTCTTAGGCACTATTAGCTCTATTAACTCTTTCTTAACCACAAAATAAACGTTTTTTACAGCCGTAACTTGCCTCAAAGTAAACTTCTTTAATTGCAGTGCTTTGTAATACTTTAATCTAAGTGACAGAGAAGGCTTGAAATTATCATCTATCTATTTGTTGATTTGCCAGCAGATCTTGATACCCATGCAAAAACAGTGGTTCCTTCTGATTTGCCTATTAATGTTCTCTGACATAGAAAAGAGTTTTTCTCTTCTTTTCTCTTCTATTTTTGTGATTTTTTGTGCAACACAGATGCTGCAGTATTCGGTTGGTCAGTGCAAAATAGACTGAAATTGATGATGTCACTTGATAGGGCGAATGAGTTTTTCATTTTTCATTTTGCATTTTTCACTTTGCACATAGACAGAGACAGGAGCATTGACAAGCACAGAGAGAGAGAGATGGAACCAGTGTGGATGAGTCGGTAGCCAGCTTGGAGTGCTTTCATGTTGTTTAACAAATTCATCCTGTTGCTTGCGCTTCAGTGCGTGCCTAGTGCCTGCAGGACAGCCAGCACATTGCATTATATCCTGCTGCACACACACATACACATACACATACACATGTACACGTACGTACGTGTTTACATAAGCGATTTTTGGGCAGGCCATTGTTGTGCATCGACCTGTTTGATTGGCTTGCTTTTTGCACGTTTTTAATTAGTAGACGGTTCGAAAGAAAGAAGACTACAGCATGTTGATTGTATTTTGTGTGTTGCAGCATGTAGTGTGCAGTAACATTGCCTTTAAGCTGCCAGCGCATTAAACAAAACGAAATATTTCATGTGCGCACTCCGAATCCAGCCGCAATACTAAATGATTTATATGCAAAGTACTATGAGTATGAGCTTGAATATGAGTACAAGCATGAGTATGAGTATGGGTATGGGTATGGGCATGGGTATAAGTGTGAGTTTGGTTATGAGCTTGAGTATGTGTGGCGCCACATGTGTGTGTGTGTGTACCTTGGCTGGCGCCACAAACAAAAGGCCAACAATCGACTCAATTCCACACGACTCGTTACAACCACAGCAACAAATTTTCCAAATTTTCTAACAATAGCGAACATAGACATTTACCACACATACACATACACATGTACACACAACTACAATCATTTTCAATATGTAAAGTGGAATCACTTGTGTATTGGTTGTGCTATTCGCGCTCCTGATGGCAAACGGCGTTTTCACTCCTGAAACACTTTTAAGAGCTCTGTTTACCGAGTTATGGCTTTAATTAAAACCTATAAATTTAACTAATGCGTACTTTAACTAAGGTAAAAGTAAAGGGATTAGAGAAACTAACAAAAGCCTTTTTAGCTTCATGCCCTTTTTTCATTTTATGAAATTTTTGCTTGAATTGTATTAAAAACTAGTTTTAGTTTTCTATTTAAAACTACTTTTGTCCCTTTTCACAATGGCAATTTTAATCATTTATATCTGTAATACTTTAAATTCATCACATTAACTATTTATTTAATGTTTCAAGGTTTGTTATTATATACTTAATATTGAAGAATTATTTACGGCTTAAATAACAAGGGAAATTTCTTTGAATTCTCATCGATAATTAATTTTTATTGATTTAGGAATGCAACTGTAGCTTATTTTACTCGTATTTATTTGTAAGAAGCTTAGGTTAATTTGTAAAACTCATATAGTTTAAATACAAATATGTAGTTCATCTGTAAAACTGTTGAACGATTTGCTAAATAAATATTCGATTTAAAAAGCTTTCCTTCATTTGAATTAAAAATATCTTATGCAAATTTGCAGACAGATTTAATCAATGTATTGAATATTAAAGCCGATTACAATCGCTAAAAAATAATTTTAGCAAATTCGCTTTGCAGTTCTCTGAAAGTAAACTAATCCCAGCTATGTAAATAAGCTTAAGGCTTTTAAATTTGTATGGATATTTGTTGAAGCGAATATCTTTTGAATCGTTTTTCGCTTGTCATTTTCTAAAAACACACAAATACACACACATACACATTTACAAGTATTCTGAGAGTTATATACTGTTGGTCATACAGCTCAGTTGCTACATTTTGTGGCACACTCACCTTATTGGAATTACCATTGAATTTCAATAGCTTCTTGCAGGATTTACCGCGACTCTCGAAATAGATTTCCTGTGGCGTGCGTCGACGTCGCTGCGCTGCCGGCAGTGTCGTAAGTGTCTTACGTTGCACGAATAACGGCTCGCTATGGCTGCATTCAGTGCCTGCCACCGATTGTGTCGCCTTGTGGCGACTAACGCAAAAGAGGCGACTCAAGATACCACAACAACCGTTTGTTGATGTCGTTGTTGCTGTCGCCTCTGCTGTTGTTGTTGTTGTCGTTCCTTGTGGCGGCGGTGTTGTATTTGTTGTGGCATTGTTGTTGGCACAACATCGGGCGGATATGGTCATTAGGTTGGCATTGTGGCGTGTCTGGCGATTGACATCCATTTCCATTGTGCGCAACAAAAAACTGTTGCCTACTTCTGTGCGCGCCGAGCTGATTTCTGCAATTTTTTGTCTTCGTTTTACGTTTTTTGTTTACTGTGTTTATTATTGTTGTTTCTGGTGCTGCCGATGCTACTGTTTAAGCGCAGCTTCCGACAATTCCGCTCACTATTAAATTTCTCTTCCCTATTTTTTTTATGCAAATTGTCAGCCGGAAGATTCTGTCAGCTTCCCACTGCGTACGTACGTATGTTAACGTGGATGTGTATGTATGTGCGTGCGTGTGTTTGTATATATTTTGTGTATTTATTTTTTATATTCGCTTCTTTTTTACTTTTTTATTGCCACGGAAAATAGCATCGCGCCATGGCAGGTGGTTCAATGTCGCTGTTTATTGCTCTTGTTCCTGCTGCTGGTTGTTAAAGACACAACAACTTGGCGCCCTCACACGTATACAAACGCACACTAATACACATTAAACTCACTCGCTCACTCGCAACATACAACTCACAAGTTGCCACTCGTAACGATTTGCACTCACTGTGCAGCCGCGACGCTTACGAGTCGAGGGCAGCAAGCCAACTGATAGCAGCGACTGTTTGTGTTTGCTTGGCGCTGGCTCTGTGCCTTTGCCATTGCCTCTTATGCAGCAGCGTTGCCAGATCGCGCACTGCATGCACTGCGCATGCCTGGCCAAACAGTGAGCGCTAAAAGCATACAAGCGACTGCTTGTGAATGAAGCAAAGATTTTCGCCTGTTTACGTTAGTTTTTACACTGCTGCTTATGATGTTTATGTGAAGGGCAACGGTACCAAGAGGAAGGAAAGGGGTGGGAGAGGGGTTGAGAGGGTGGCAGGTCAAAGTTGTAGCGCATTTTGCTTTATGTGTGTAATTGTTTGGCGGCAGTCGAGCGGCGCCTCTAACTATGCAGCACTTTTATAATACCCTGTAATGTGGTCAACTTTGGGGTTAATTACAACCTCGGGAAGAACAATAAAATATAATACTTTTAGAAAGTGGGTGTGGTGTGTAGCTTAATCATATTTTTAATTTTAATAAAGATTTATTTTCTATTTATATGCTCATTATCCCCTAAGCAATCAAGCCCAGAAATCATCACCTACAAAAATATTATTTAGCACTCAGTCTGCAAATTACTTTAACTTTTGCCATTACTAGCAAATTCTAGTAGAAATACAATAGATTTCTAACCTTACAATCAACATATTTGAATTTATTTTTAGTTGATTATAATATGTTAAAGTCCTATCTCTTTATTAACTTCAAGGCTTGATTAAATTTGATTATCTTCTACTTGTTCTGGTAAATTAATTAATATAATGGTTTAACTCTATTATTAAGGGGTATTCGCTAGTCATTTGCCTCTATTTGCTGCAATGCTCTCGTGCCAGATTACCAACTAAAGTGATGAGCAGGCACACATTTCATCAGTGCCTGTGTGTGTTTGTGTGTCTCTCTACTCTGTACGTAATTTCAATGTTTCAACGTAATCTTTGATTTGATTATGTTGTTGAGCTGCCTCCTCGGGGTGCACAAAACGTGCTACGATGTCCTGTTTTCTCTGCTCTCTTCCTCCCCCTGGCTCCCTATCTTTCCATCGTGTGTGTGTGTCTGTGTCTCGGCCACTTCCGGCTGGAGCTATAAACGGATTATAAAGTAATTTAATGCTTTTTGTTGTCTGCCCGACAAGATAGTCACCAAGTGCTAGTGCGATTGTGAGTGCGAGTTTGAGTTCGAGTTCGAGACGGAGTCGGAGTCGGAGTTCGAGTTCCAATCCCGTGCGTGCGCAAACGTCGGCAATAAAAAGTTTTAATGCTTGTTTTCTGGGCATATCATGTCACATTAGATCACATCACGCATACGCACTGTTGTGCCAATTTAATGAGTTGAAGTTTGGCGGTTCCGTTGGTTATCCGTTCAACTGTCCGTTCGTCTGTTTGTCGCTCCGTTTGTCTCGCCAACATTTTTGGACGTAATTAATGTCAGACAGTTTGGCAGCATCGGCAGCTGTTTGTTCGCCTGTGTGTGGTTAGTTGGTCATTTTGGCAACATGTTTATCTGCCCCAATGCACATATACATGTACACAAGCATATTTATATCCTACCCACACACACACTCACATACACGCATATCCAGCTAGATTGTCACATTAATTTTGTACGTTAAGCTGTCAACGTGGCCAACATTTTTGTATCTTATTCGTTTGTCCGGCAAGAAGCGTCCTTTTTTTTTGTTTGTTCTTTCACGCACGTTTTCTATGCCTGTCGATTGCCTTGGCCAAAATATCTTAGCCATTATTCTTGCTTTCATCTTGGGTCCAGCAGCAGTAGCAGCTTCGATAAGTGCGTCTTAGTTTATCTTTATATGTAGGCTCTCCTCTAGTGTTGACCCTAGTTGTTGTTGTTGTTGTTGGCGTTACTGTAGCTGTTTGGCAAATAAATACGTTTGATAATGTGGCACGCACATTATATTGATGGCTCCAGTCTTTGCCACCTTGCTCCTCATGCCACACTTTGCACAGCAGCTTCAGACGTTAAATTCAATGAAGTGCAAAGCATTTAAGATTTTCAAAATACACCGGATGAATGCAGAGATGTTTTAATTAAATAAAAAAATAACGACTGTAGTTTATTCTGCAAATATTTAATATAGTGCTATATAGATTTTATTTGAATTTATTTCCAAACTAAAGTAAAGTTTGGCTTAATTATTTGTCAGCTAAATATGCTAGTGCTCCGATTGTTTACTATTGCGAAACATTGGTGTAATTCTACAAATAAATCCTTTAATACGAAGTATAATGCATAATCATCAAATTTAAGTTAGTTTAAATAAAAGTATTTGATATAAAAATAAGCCTTTATGTTTTTTAAAATTGTTTGTCTTTATAAATTTAGTTTAATTTGTCATTGTTAAGGGTACCGTTTCATGGATTGGGTCGGCCAAATATAGAATATGTGTGGAAAAGGAGGTAGACATATTCATCCGATTTACTTCAATCAAAAGCAAAACGAAAGTTTCTTATGCTTTCAATGCAGAGTTAAACATTTTTTATTGCTAAGTTTTTAAGAATTTCAAAGTGAAAAGAAAATAGAAAAATTTAATTTTTTTTTAAAGATTTTTAATAATTTTATAATACTATAATTTTGGTATAAGGTATAAAATATATAATAAACTTTTATTCTATAAACTTTTTATAGACTCTCATTCATTACCAGAGGCCCGAAAAGTTGTGAAAACACAGAGGTTGACGGAAAGCGCCATTTTGGAGCCGTTTTTATACTCGTTACTCGTAGAGTACAAGGGAATATTGTAGTGGTTGTAATGTATATAACAGGCAGAAGGAGGCGTGGCAGACCCAATAAAGTGTATATATTCTTGATCAGCATCAATAGCCGAGTCGATGTAGCCATGTCCGTCCGTCTGTCCGTCTGTATGAACGAAAGGATCTCAGCAACTATAAGAGCTAGAAAGACCCTAGAGGTCGCAAATGAAAGGTAAAATACCCAAGCAGTACAAGTTTATTTTTGTTTTTTGACACGCCTACTTTAGGGCGTTCTATGTTCATATAAATGTAAAAGCTGGTAAAAATAGCATGTTTTAGTATAGAAGACTTTTTTGTTAGTTACGTTATCCAAACCAAATTCACATAGGATGTACACATCTATGGCGTACATATACTGACCAAGTTTAATCCAGACTACTTTATCGTATAGCTCCCATAGGAACAATCGGTCGAACATTGAGTAACGGGTATTCTAAAGTCGCAGGGCGACTATAGCATTCTTTCTTGTTTTGTTTTTGGTTTCCAAAAATTTTTAAATGTTGAACGAAATAATAAAATGTGGCAACTTCTATGTTTTTTGTTGCTTCTTCTCGGCTGTTGTTCTTCCTCTTACCTGCTGCTATTCTAAGTACTTTTAACTGCTTCTGGTGTGGTCAACAGGGCTGCCACTTAGTTGTAGGGTGGCCAGTACCTTCTTCTTACGAGAGTACAAATCTATTCCAAATTTCGTCAAGATAGCTGTTAAATTGAGAAACTAATTCTATTTGAACAGACGCAATAAAGGAAATGGCTATATCGACGTCGCAGATCAAGAACTCTCAAATGAACTGTCGAGGCTGTCTTGAGTTATATTTAACATAAGCATAACATTTTGAAACCCTTTTAAAACACTCATTTTGTACCCAAATTATGCTTTATAACTAGATCAACAACATATTTCATAGTTTTTGTATATGTGCTCTATATAAAACGAATATGTTGTAAGTTTTAACCATTCGATAGCCTTTGAAATCCTTATAAAACACTCAATTTGATAACTAACTTTTATGATTCTATCTCATGAGGCAATCAAGCACATACGTACTACATACGAGTGTAGACACACTCGAGTGCAAATACAATTTGGAAACTCGCTTCAAACACGTTGCAGAGGACTCAACTTTATCAGGCTCCATTCGCTACGCTTTCCCCGCTCCCCGTACCTTCTATTTCCATTCCCTTCGCTACCCCTTTTCGTGTCCTGCCCGTGTGTCCTCAATCAGTCTCAATTACGCAGCATTTTTGTATGTGTCGAATGCTGTTAGCAATGAAAACTGTGCAACTGTAGCCGAAACTGAAAAGTTCCAATGCATTTTACCAACAAAAAACACTCACACAGACACAGACAACCAAAACAAGTAAGAAAGGCTACAGTCGATCGAGCCGACTGTAAAAGACCCCGTACTCCCATAGTAGTGCCCATTTTATTAAAATAAAAATTTAAAAATGAAATTAAAAAAATTAAAATGAAATATTTACATATTGAATTAAAATTAAAAAGTAAATAAATTAACAATCGTCATTGTCAGCA
The DNA here is from genome assembly GCA_035046005.1 of Drosophila acutilabella. Lineage (NCBI taxonomy): Eukaryota > Metazoa > Arthropoda > Insecta > Diptera > Drosophilidae > Drosophila > Drosophila acutilabella. The sequence goes on along the minus strand of JAWNOK010000008.1, from coordinate 323,580 downwards.
TTCGAACCCGCGACCCATGCGAAGGTTCCACATTGCGCCGCAACTCTACCAGTTGCACCACGACCCTCTTCTATCATTCTTCCGATTATTTGCAAATATGTATGTGTGCTCATACATACATATGTGTGTATGTATAGCATTGTTCGGCGCGGCCAGCGGCTGCCGCCAAAGCAGGTAGAGAAAACGTTCGAACATATGTTTGTATGTTTCTGTGTTTGTTTGTATGTGTTGCGCGCATGCAGTGATTTTGCAGTAAAATAACGTGAACTTTGAACCGAAATTTCTCTGTTGTTTGACATAGGATTTTGATGCCACTTTCAGGAAAGTTAGAAATAGTATGTCTCTAAGCGTATGTTAAATTACAACACTGTACTATTTGATTTAATGCCTGCAGAAAAGCATTGAAATTGGAGAGTGTTTTAGTTCCTATGAGCAAAGGGGGCGTGGCAGCTCAAAACTTTAAATGACATTGCATTTAGGCTGTCTCTGGGAACCTGCGTACCAAAATTGGTGTTCCTAAGTGCCATAACTATTGAGTTATTCGCTTAAAACAAAAATTTTTTCGAGGCGTGTCTGGTTTTTTGCTTATTGCGGGGGCGGTAGGGGGCGTGGCAACAATTTGAAATAAACTTGATCTGCGTACATCATAAACGGACTTTCATTCCAAATTTGGTGTCTCTAGCTTTTGTAGTTTAAAAGATCCAGGTGTTCATACAGACGGACGGACAGACGGACAGACGGACAGACGGACAGACGGACAGACGGACATTGCTATATCGACTCGGCTGTTGATGCTGATCAAGAATATATATACTTTATGGGGTCGGCCACGCCTCCTTCTGCCTGTTACGCACATCTCGCTTCTGACAAACTTAATAGACCCCCTTTACTCTTTTTTAAAGAGTACGGGGTCTAAAAATTGAAACTGTTGCCTAATTGCAAAAATGCTGCCGGGCAAACATACACACACACACATACAACCACGCTTATACTTTCTATATATACATATATATTATGTACATATATAGAGAGAGCCCAACTTTGTTGGACCCAAGCTTTCCGAAAAAGAAAAGTACGCTAAAAGCTTAAACAAAACCTCAATAAAGCCGATGGGCAGTGCTTAGTTTTTGTGGAAGTAGTGGTAAGAGAAAAGTACAAAGTGTACGAAGGGGGTCGTGGGTCGGGGGTCAGAGGATTCTCTCTGGGGAGGGGGGCTGCATGCCAGAGGTCGTTCAAAACTATTGAGGTGGCAAATGGCAAACGGAAAAGTTTTTGGCGCAGGCGCGGCATTGGGGCAAGTTCACTTTGCCAACGGCAGTAGAAGCGACAGAAGCAACAACAATCAACAGCAACAACAAGAAGTTCATGTAAATGACGCTTTTATGGTGCAATCGCGTGCTGCTCTTTTTGCTTTCTTGCCAAGTCCCCCCTCAAGGGTATACTGATGAAAGCGTGGTAACCCACATAAGGTACATTTTTATTTCAGATCAGCAGTAAGAGAGGAGTGAGTACAGATAAAGCAGTGAATTTACTGCATTGGTAAAAAAGATCGATGAACACAACGACTTACAATTCAAATGCTTCGAAGTTAATTCCTTTGAAACAATTTGAATAATAGGTATTTTCTAGTCAGACACTCTCCAGTTTATATTTTCTTACTACTTAGTTATTTTTTGTTCTTTCTATTTAGTTTTGTTTTTTTTCTTGTATATTTTGTGTACTTTGAATTTTTGAATGGATTTTTGTTTCATATGCAGTGAAATTTTATGATTATTGCGTAACGACAAAAAAAGTTGGCCACACAAACTTATTTTTGCCTCATGTGCTTGGCTAAATGTCGCGCTTTGATGCCTTCGTTAAAGGCTGCTGGGAGCGGCTTCCTGACACTAGTCCTGGATCAGGATGCATGCTAGTACTTGGCATGCGTTTCCCATCACTCCTTGATTCAAACCTCAGTGGAGATAAACACGATGACGATGGCTATGACGATGACGACATCCCAGTGAAATTTATGCAAATGCACGGAATTTGTATGAAAATTGTTTTATTTCATAGTGCACACACATCATGCTTACACACACACACACACACACATACACTCATTCACTTAGTGCACGCTCATGTCATTGTCTTGTGCTTAAGCTGAAATTACTCATACCACGTGTTGGCCGGCGTTCGCTTTTTTGCTGACTTTGACGTCGCTCGGTATTCTCTGTATGTGTGTGTGTGTGTGTGTTGCGTTGTGTTTTATGCAAATTCGTTGCTCTGCGCAACAATGTTATTAAAAAATGATAACAAGCCAGGGCCAAGCAAGAACAAGAGCTGAAACAACAGCAACAAAAACACGTCACGAGACAACGACAACTGTCAGTTAGACGGCTGCGGCTGTCCCATGTCAAGTTTTTAGTTCGCTGCTCCCCATTGTGGGTGTTGTTGTTGTTATTATTATTGTTGTCTCTTGCATGCGTTACGAGCACAGCTACGAAATTATGCAGTGAAATATGTTGCCACAGAAAACAACAAGTAAGGAAAGTACAGTCGAGCAAGCCCGACCGTAAAATACTCTCTGCCTTTATTCCCGATTAATTTATTAAAATCGGTATCGAGATATTACAATGTGTAGTACTTGCATTAAAACACGTTGAAACAAAAACAATCTAAGCATAATCACACATACATCTGTTTGTCTGTTTGCGAATACACATACGTTTGACAATATATGATGCATATACATGTATGTATGTATGTGTGTATTCAGCGCGGCTAGCGACTGCGGGCAGCGCTGCCGCCACGCAGGCAGCGAAAACATTCGAACATGTGCTTGTATGTTTCTATCTCGCTTGCACTCATACAAGATATTGCATTCAGTTAACAATATTGTAACGCTTCTAGTTTTCTTGTTTATAGTGCGATTTCAATGCGCCTTTCAGAATAGTTTGATATAGTTAGTCTTCACACGAATTATAAATTACAATACTGCACTATATTAACAAACGCCTAAAAATATTTTTTTTATTTTTATTAATTGTGGGAAAAAGGGGCGTGGCAGTCCAAAATTTTAAATGTCAATGCATTTAGGGTGTCGCTAGGAACCTCCATACCAAAATTGGTGATCCTAGGTGCAATAGTTGTTGAGATATTCGCCCAAAACACCAATTTTTTCCGAGGTGTGTCTAGTTTTTTCATCATTGTGGGCGAAGTGGGCGTGGCATCGAAAAAAAAAAAGATTCTTGTATTGACTGACTAAATATCTGATCGATTGAGACCAAGCTCGAACTTGTAGCTCTTACCATCTCTGAAATCTGTTTGTTCATACGGACGGACAGACGGACAGACAGACGGACAGACGGACAGACAGACGGACATGGCTATATCGACTCGGCTTGTGATGCTGATCAAGAATATATATACTTTATGGGGTCTGCCACGCCTCCTTCTGCCTGTTACATACATTTTCACAAACCCAATATACTCTTGCAGAGAGTATAAAAATAAAAAAAAAATATACGGAAAAAGGAAAATAGATAGAAAGTCCGGCGTTTTCAAAGCGCCGATTTGATGCTCTTTTGAAATGAATTTGTGAAACAGTTTTAAATTACTTTAAATATTAAGTTAACAGTTATTTAATAAAGCTAAGGTATATCTAATAGCGTCCGCAGTGTGATCTATTTGACAAGTGGCATAAAATGTATGAAAATAAAGCATGTTAGTTTTATCGCTTATCTTTATTTGGAATTAGCTTTGCAACATTTTCTGCAAAAAGAAACTGAATTGGTCTACGAAATTTTATAAACCACCTAGATTAATTTGCTTTGTATGTTAATCAATTCGCATTTGAATCAGTTTCCTCAATGAGTTTTATCATAATACTCTCTGCAAGAGTATATTGGGTTTGTGCAAATGCAAGTAACAGGCAGAAGGAGGCGTGGCAGACCCCATAAAGTATATATATTCTTGATCAGCATTACAAGCCGAGTCGATATAGCCATGTCCGTCTGTCTGTCCGTATGAGCAAACAGATTTCAGAGATGGTAAGAGCTACAAGTTCGAGCTTGGTCTCAATCGATCACATATTTAGTCATTCAATACAAGAATCTTTTTTTCTTTCAATGCCACGCCTTATTCCCCACAATGAGCAAAAAACTAGACACACCTCCAAAAAAATCGGTGTTTTTGGCGAATATCTCAGTAACTATGGCACCTAGGATTACCAATTTTGGTATGAAGGTTCCTAGCGACAGCGTAAGCGCATTGACATTTAAATTTTTGGACTGCCACGCCCCGTTTTCCCACAATTTTTAAAAATAATTGTCAACTTTCGATCCGTTTTTAGGCATTTGTTCATATAGTACAGTATTGTAATTTATAATTCGTGTGGAGACTTACTATATCAAACTATCCTGAAAGGTGCATTGAAATCGCGCTATAAACAAGAAAACTAGAAGCGTTACAATATTAATAATTGAATGCCAAATCAATGTATAAGTGTAAGCGAGACAGAAATATACAAGCACATGTTCGAATGTTTTCGCTGCCTGTGTGTCGGCTGAATACACACATATATACATATATGCATCATATATTCGCATACAGACAAACATATGTATGTATTATGCTTAGATTGTTTTTGTTTCAACGTGTTTTAATGCAAGTACTACACATTGTAATGTCTCTAGACCGATTTTAGTAATTTAAACGGGAAAATAATGCAGAGAGTATTTTACGGTCGGGTGTGCTCAACTGTACTTTCCTTACTTGTTTTTATTATATTTTATGAATATATATTATATATATTTTTAGAAAACTGCTATTAAAATTTGTATGCAGTAAACTTATGATTTTAAATATGTGCTGAATGTGACTTAAGCTCAAAACAACTGAAGCGTACTACAGTTACTAAAAGTAATCGTACATATAAATATTTCTTGGTGTGTGCACTTTTAAAAGTCAGTGTGTATGTACTATTTGAAATAACAGTTGTTGTACATGGAAAAATGACAGATAGACAGGCAGCGACGTCAACCGATGGTGACGGCAATGCCAACATGTTGCCAGCAAACCAACAACAACAAGAATTACAAAAATAAAAGTAAAGAAACAACAACAATATTAAAATGCAGTTGAAACTTTAGTACTACGACCCCAGTTGAGTCAAGCAATGTTAGAAATGTAAAAAGCATGTCAAAAAATTTGAAGCTCCTGGAATCGTTGGATACGTTTTGAATACAAAGAGTTTAGCGTTTTAGTCATACCATTAGTTTTGCAACAGTTCTTTAAGACCTTTGATCTTTATGTCTCTCTCTCTCTCTCTCTATTTCTCTGTGCTCTCTATCTGTCACTTTGACACTTGTTTCGCTACTCATAGATTTTTTGTTAACATTGTTTACTTATTATCGAAAATGTAAACAAAGCAATGAATCAGTTGTTTTTAAATACACATAAATCATACACTCATTAGACAAAAACTTTTAAGTGGCGTTCTGCCAAATATTTTGAATACTTAGTGTTTATAGTCGAAGATGTTTAATAAATATACGTCAGATATTTCTTAACGAAAAACGTGTGCCCCACTAATTGTTTGAATAAGTACTGCCCATGAGCATCTTTGGCTTTTTGACAATAATTTCCTATACATTTTTCACTTGATGATTAACTAAGACACGGACTACGCACCCGGTTTAATCTATAAGAAAATTGTAAATATTTTGTCATTATTTTTAGAAAATTGTTTTCCGCTATGTGTTATTAATAATGGGTTTAGTTTATGAGCTGTACTAAATTAGAATATAAGTTCTTAGGCGGAAGTATAATTTAATGAATTCATAAAAATGACACTGAATAATTAATGCCGCTGCTAATGATACTATTGTGCTACTAAGAGATTTTATTAAGATATGAGATATATTGATTAAAATATTATGATTTTATTATATTTGGAGTATAATTTCTTAAATAACTTGTTCAAAATTAAAATTACTAAAAATTACAGTTTTGTAATATTTTGTTAATTATTTGAAGAAGCTTTCGGTTTGTAAAAGCTTTGTAGATCATAAATGTTAATGTTATTTATCTTACAAAATATGATGAAAATTGTTGCTTAAAAAATACATGATGGGTTGTTTCATTCCATTGTAAATATTAGATGATTTTTTGATTTTATCTCACTAAATTTTAAGAATATTATTGACTAGTCTTTATAAAGTATAATTATATTCTAATAGGTTGGATTAGGTTAAGCCGGACGTCCTATCGGGTACAGTACAGTATAAAATATAATTTTGATATTTGTATATGAAAGCGAATTTTAAATGTATCTTAATACAATACTATAGACTCTATAGTCTTTTCAGGCCAGTTTGAATATTTTGCATTCCTGTTATGTTCAGTTTGTTTTTTGGTTTCTGTCGCATTTTAACGTCATGTCAAAGTGGCGCTTTGTTGCCATTTAAATGTGGACAGTTGTAGTCGTTGCTATCATTGTTGTTGTTGCTGTTATTACTGTTGTTGTTCTTGGTTACTTTTTGGCCAGCATTTCATTTGCCGTTTCGCATTTGGCATGTTGAGTTGCTGCCATTGCTAATTACATGGAATGTGACCTCAGACTGATTTTTGACACGCTCGCCTGGACAGCAGTCCTGTTAATCTATCTCTTTCTCTCTAGCACTTCCTCACTCTCATACTCTCTTTGGTTTTGTGATAAGGACATTTGAGCAATCATTTCATTAAATGCTCACATCAGCATACACCAAAAACACACGCACACACACAAATGTACACTGATGGACTTTAACTACAAGTTTATTGTTATTGTGCGCTATGTTGGCCGTAATTTTGCAGCTTAACCCAAATCCAATTAAGTAACAAGCGTAAGCCACTTGGCAAGCGACAGCGACGACACATTGCCTCGTTTAACCCATTAAATCTATCCTTCTCTCTCTCACATACACCCATAGGCAGGCATGCACACAAACACATGCTCACACATACACACACACACAGTGACATGCCAAAACCCAAAGCTGATAATTTCAATCAATTTTAAGCCACAGTCACAGAGAGCCATTTTGCAGTTGGGCGCCTTTTTGACTGCAATTTGGGGCAACATTGCATTGAGTGCGATTGTGTGTACGTGTGCGTGTGTGATTGTGATTGTGATGGTGTTTGTGTGGTATGTGTGTGCGTGTGTGGGTGTCTACTTTGTTGCACCAGTATGTAATTTGCCAGGCAACTGCCACTTCTGTTTTTGCTGCCTTCTAATCAAAACTAACCCAACTCAAAAGATTCAACCAATTAGTTTCGACTCATGTGATAAACAGTTAGTCGAACAATTCAAAAAGAATGAAATGCCAAATGTTACGGCCTGTTTTTGTCATATACCCTAGGTTAATTGACATCATGAGGGCATATTTGCGTATAACAACAACATTATTACTAAAGAATTATAAAAATTATAAATGTACATATAATTAAATATTTTTATTGACTTTTATTTAAGCATTAAAATAGTAAAACTAATTAAATTGCAATTAGAAATTTGTTAATTCGATTACTGTACTTGCTTTTGCGTCAAAGGAGTTTTAAACTAATGAAAATTATGTTTGTTTTCTTTACAACTTTTAAAATAATTAATAATTTCCTAACGTTTATTGGTAGTACATTGTAGCCGGTTCTTAATTATTAAAATATTTCTTATTTTTGCCTTATACCTTAGTAATATCTGTGGAAAGTTTCTATTCACTGCGTATCTACAAATTCTCATTTGCTTAAGATGAGCCAATTTTTTGTTGATACTGTAATTCTATTGATCAGAAATCAGCGAACGTTGTTTTATATTACGTAAAAATAAAATTTAATTTTACTTCTATCTTACAAATAAATCTACACTTGATATTATCGTCTTATATGCTGTCTTTGAATGAAAAGTATATATCTACAGGGTATTATCTTTTTGATAAAATCAGTCTTTTCTATTGTGCTTAATAATAATAATAAATAAATAAAAAAAAAATAAGCAAACTTGTTCAAAATTTATTAGTACGAAGTAATGGTAATAGTAAGTAGTCTGAATTGTGGAATATTCTTTTTGGTAGTAGAATATTATATATTTTATTAAAAAATAGCCGTATTTTAGAGTCGCTAGTGAGTAATTATTATAGGGTATCTATAGTTCTATATTTTTTTTAAAAAATAGCCGTATTTTAGTGTCGCTAGTGAGTAATTATTGTAGGGTATCTATAGTGCGCCTCATTAACTGCTCGAAATCAGCGTCCCTTATTGTAGTTTTTAAAGTTGTTTCAATGTTTTGCTTTGTTTGTGGGGCGGACCTCCGACGTTTTCGCTTTCGATCGTGGCTGGCGAAGAACTGGGACTCGAAAGGGAATATGGGGAACGTCTTCTCTCTTTGTCGGTCTCATAGCGAAATCTGGACCGGGGCTTGAACCTGGTGTGTGTTCGCGTCTGGATCTGTGTCTGGGACTGGATTTGGGTCTTGGTCTGGGTCTGCGCCTTTGCTTGTGTGTTGTTGTGTGTGCGTGTTTGAAACAATTCTTGCTTACTTTGTTTTGATTCCGAGGTTTTTGGGTTTTTATGTCTGTTTTTTTGTGCAAGGCGCTAGATTAATAACGTTATTTTCTGGTCATTGTACTTTTAATGGGCTACGTTGCAGGCGAAGCAAATCAAACGCTGCCGTCTTCTATGGTGGTGGTGGTGCTGCTGGCGCTTACTATTGGCAGTTGGTATTGGTTTTGGCAACGGCATCGATCATCATCATCATCCTCAAAATCCTCATCATGTGCTGCTCATGATCGCTGTCCCTTTTGTGATTGTTGTGGTTGCTGTCGTGTTGGTTGCATGCTAGCAACAACTTATCGAAAACAGCGATAACAACAGTAACATGAAAAACAGCAGCAACAACAACCACATCAGCGGTCAGCAGGAGGATGAGGACGATGAGAAGGAGGGGGATGATGATGATGATGATGGAATATGTAGACTCTTATAAACTTGAGCTTCTGGGTGGCAACGCGTAACAGCACACACACACAGTGTCATACACTTAAACACACATATACACACACAAAAGCTCTCTCATCGTATGACAAGCAACAGAAATGTTTAAGCAGAAAGAAGAAACTACTGCAAAGAGGCAAATAATCAACAAAAACAAAACGAATTACAAAAAAAAACATATACAGTTTAAACTGTGTGCTTGGATATTTATTTATGCAAGCGTAGGAAAATCTACAAGTTAATTGATTAATTGTAAACAAGTGAAAGTCAATAAAATTTCGAAGTATTCAAGGTTAATTGGAATGATAAGACAAGACTCCTATCACAACAAAGCGACACTTTAAAAATGGAAAATTTAATTATTTAAAAACTGTTATTTTTTAAACTGTTTGAATTATGGACTCATTTTAATTTGTGTCAATACTTTTCAAATATGTATATCAAATATCTTATAAGGTTTAATATCTGTCTAAAATTGTGCTTAATTTCTAATTACTTTTCTCCTTTTATTAATTTGTTAATATATATTAATTATTTAAACGTATTTTTAAGTTATTTTAAACATTTGTTTATTTTATTTAAGCATTACTTATTAAATATTTTTGAGTAATCTATTTTTTGTTGTCTGAATGTCCAGTTTTAGCTTGGAGTAAAGTTATGTAGAGGAGTCACGGCCTTGGATAACAAAATATATTACTTTTCTTACTTATTATTTTTATATTTGTTTTCATATAATTTTCTGACTAATGTTTATGAACTGCAAAGTCACCTCAACTGTCAATTAAACAACGTGTTGTGTAAACAATTATAATTAGTTGACAATTTGCAATTTTTTGAAAATTCATATTTATATCAACTATAAGTAGTTCATTACAATTTTTTAGACCCCGTACTCATAAAGATCACATTTGTATGTACATAAATTGCAGTGTGCAATTAGCTGCCCAAGTTTCGAATTTGATTTAATTTCGTAAAAGGGAAAGACAAAAGGAAAATATTTCAAAATGAAATTCTATTGAGTTTGAGTATTGAGAGTGCTTACAGTTTCTTTCAATTTCGCAAAAGCTACCTACAATTAAGGCAGCTCCTTAGTTTTTCTTTTGTTTTAGTCGGAGACATCCGGAGCAGTTGCTCATTAGCATAAGTATCCTTGTGCTTATCCTTATTCAATATCCTCTCTGCTTTCAGCACAAAATGCACAATGTCTCGTTACACATTTTGAATACAAGCTGGCATTGTTTCAGTTCTGTTTTCTGTATTCTGTGTTCTATGACTTCGTATTCCCCACTCTCCAATTTTGCTCTATTACCCTCCGGACAGATTCTGCCTAATGCAACTTTTGTGTTGTGCGAAAAGCGCAAAAGATTTTCCACTGCAATTTCCAGCGGAATGAATCGCTTGCCATTGCCAATAATCCGCAGTGACAGTTGGCAAAAATGCAATTAAAAAATTTTCACTTTGTCGACTTTGTAATCCCCCTTCAATTCCCTTTTCCCCATTTACCCTGTGGGAGCAAGAGTGAAATCTTTCGATTTGCTTGGCATAAGTTTGACAGCAGCTGAGCCCTCGCTGACTTTCCACTTGCCCCTGCTATAAAGAAAAACATTCTTTCATTTAATAAAATGCGTGCCAAGTTGACAATTTCCCCCGATTCTGGCATGCCGCTGCCGAAGGACACGGGGATATCTTGACACGGGGACACGGCAAAAAAAGGACATGGGCCAAGGATAAGACAAGACTAAGCAAAGCTTAAGTAAGGCAAAAGCAATAGCAAAAGTTTTTCCCTCAATTTGCTTTAGCCACGTATTTCCACTGAGCCACGCCCAGGTGTCAGTCAGCCGCCCATCTCCGCTAGGCATTCAGCAACAGTTGTCTTTCTAGTATTGCCACCAGGTAAAAGGTACTAGGTACTACGTACCACGTTCCTTGTGCCAGGTGTTGGTAGCAGCTGCTTCACCTTTGCTTTGGCGTGTGTGCAACATTTATTTGCTGCCCACGGCAAGAAGGTGTTGTAATGTGCTAAAAACTCACTATATGCGAACTGCATTGGAATGGCAAATGATGGATTTGCATTGCACCGATGGATGCGTGTAAACAAATAATCTACAGATGCCTGCAAACCACAACTCAGATTTTGAGCAATTGGTAGATGGGAGTTGGGAGTTTAGATGCCGATCAGCTCTAAAGCTGGGAAGTTATGGAGTACTGGGAAGACTTGGGAAAACCTGGGACAAGGGCTCAGTTCAAACAAAGTCACCGAAAACATGTGAAGCACCGGACCACACACATTCACTGAGTGGTAAAAAACGAAAAAAGCCAACCTCAAAACGCACCCAAAGCTCGACGTTGTGTTACCCTTTGCATAACAATTTTGAAATATTTGGGAAGACTGGATATAAAGGTAAGATTGTACATAAAACGCTATAAATAAATATTTTTGTGTGTTGTAAAAATCTTCTATAAATTACAAATACATTTGTACCAATTCAATATGAATAAATGATTGATTTGAAATTAATAATATTATTATAAGTCTGTAAGCTGTTTATTTAAATATTAATTACCTGTACTTACGTGTAAATACGCTATGGTTATCTTGTGCTGAATCAGGTTATAAATATATTAATGCAAGCAAGGCAATATTTTCAGCAATGGTCAGCACTGATTATTTTGGTTACAGGGTATAGTTACAAAAGGAAAAAAATGTTGGTCTCCATACTCCTGCTTCATGACAGCTTCTTCACCTCACCCTGCCTCACTCTGCAGCCATCAACCATTGTCGTATTGATTATTGTGATCTGCCGTGTGTTTGGGCCCTGTTGGGTAATTATGCAGCCAACGCTGTGGGAGCGGCGATGGGGGGCGCGTCTGTCATTTATTTTAAATGATTCCTTTACACATGTCGGAGGCTGTCGCCGCTGCAGCCACCAATCACCAGTTCACCAATCCACCAATCCTCCAATATTCCAATCCAACAGCACAGCTGAGCAGTCACTGCCTCTGATGCTACTTCTGCTGCTGCTGTTTCTGCTTTAGCTGCTGTGGCTGTCGATGGTGCTCCTTCAGCCGTTGACGTTGGCATGCCAATCATTTCGCGTTGATGAAGTGCGAGTGTGAGGCAAAAATGTTGTACCAATAACTTGGATGCATTCACAAAGGAAAATGGGAAGGGACAGGAGCAGAAGAGGAGTAGAGGCATTCGAAGAAATTAAAATTTCATGAGTTTGTCAGTTGCAAATTGCTGATCGATTTGGCAACACGATGTTAATTCTCTAATGATGGACTTACACTAGTGGACATCAAGACATGTACTGACACTGGAAGATCTTGAAATCCAAAATAGCCTCAATGCATAATTAATTAGTTTAGTTGAATGATGATAAATGTTCCCTATAGAGTGCAAGGAATTACTATTATATCAGAAATCCAAACTGATTCACTCAACACATTTAACTCACATGTTCACTCACTCAATTGGGCAGTCAGTCAGTCAGTCTGGCAGTGACTCGATCTCGTTCCACCTTTTTGTCAATAATTAATTTGTTGAAAAATGCAAGGCAACGCCGCTTGGGCCACCACCAAAGACTTCAGTCGGCTTCAACCGGAGTCGTCAGTTGGGACAGCGTTCTGCATTATGCATGAGTTCAGTTGGCTTGGCAAGGACCCTAAACTGGGGACCCTACAGCCTGGGATTTATTCTGCATGGCCCTTGAGTTATGCGCTTAAGTGGCGCCTTCAAGGTTGCCCGCTGTCCCACCTTATCCCGCCCTCTGATCCAGCTTCTGTTTCTCCTTTACTGGCCTGTCATCGCCAGTAGTCGGATCGGTGTTTGATTAAGTCACTTCAAGTTTTCGCTGTTTTCTAACTGATTTGTTGTTAATTTGTTGCTACGATTTTCAGCCCTGTTTCTTCACTCCGCTCATGCTTTACCAAAATATAAAAAAAAAACTGTATTTCCTGCCAGCGATACGCAATTACATTGCCTTCTGCATTGTCAGAATTCCGGGAAAACCCCGAGCAAGCTCAGGTAAATAAAAGACAGACCGTGCAGGGTCAGCAATAATGCAATAAACAATAAAGAATATGTTCGACTATATATGTAAATTAAACTTATAGGTAGTCTTAACCAATATAAATGAAAATGATAAAATTAATAAATAATTACTTGCAAATATGTAATCTTTTTTTCGATTCTTTCAATTAAAATAGAATTCGTGACTTCTTTATGTTTGTAAATAACTAAAAGAATTGTGAATTAAACAAATATAAAAAACATATAACTAAAAAGACAAAAATACGATTCGAATCTAAGTGATCTTAAAAAGGAAACTGAGTACTCTAATTTGTGCTTGCTTATAAAATGAAGGAAAAAAGAAATTTTAATATGGACACGGACTGTCATCTGCGATCTGAGATCTGGGAACACGTTGGTTTTGTGATCTGAGATGCAAGTCAGAGCAACAGGCGTGGACAAGGCGGCGGCTCAGCGCAAGTGAGAATCTGGATGTGGATCTGAATCAAATGTTTATCTACCGTGTGCTTGTGGGTGCAATATCGGATTACATGCGGAGAGGGAAAAATGGTGAGCAGGGAACGAAGAGAGCGCGAAGCGGTTGCGGCTCAGTGGCGCTCAGTTTTTTGCACTGAAAGTCACGTGCCACACATAAAACAAACGCAGTTTATGTTAAACTTCTTGTTCTTGTTGCTTGGTTTTTAATGAAAACGAAATTCAAAAATCGAAAATTGTTGGCGCGACAAAACACAGGAATAGGCAACAAGGCACAAACTGAATGGAATGGGAGATGGTGGCAAAGGAGAGACACCGATAGAAAGAGTGAGAGCGAGCGAGCGAGCACAAGGGAAGGAGAATGAGTCGAAGCTGGCAGCAGCCTCATCAATGGAGCAGCCCTGAAGCAGGCAGGCACATTAATTAAGCCAAAGAGAAAAAGTATAAAAAGCTATATATAAACACACATATGTATGTATATACTCAGGCTCACACACACACACATACTTACAGAAAGCATATGCACATGTGTGTTTGCTGGCAGCGCAGCTTTGACTTCGGCAATCGTCTTCGTATTTTTTTGGGGCGGCATCTTCGTGAGCATAGCCGCAGTCGCCGCTCGCTGGTAGCTGTTTGCTGTCCGCTGCTTGCTCTCTGTTGACGTTAGCAGCGCAGTTGGCGCTTGCTGCCCTCGGGATTTCGTTTGCTTTGCGCACGACTCTCATTTTGTGTTTGCTCGTCAAGGCAGACGGAAGCAGCAGCTTCAGCTTCCGACCTACGCGCGTGCCTCCCTGTGCTTCTGTTTATCTACATACGAGTGTGTGCAATTCCTCTTGTTGTAGCCAAAAGCAAAGGCAAAACCTCGCGAAATACCGTTCGAAAATACGAATACCGTTAGCTAACGGTGAAAGACAAAAGCAGTGCAAACAATGCGCGCAAAAAAGTAACAAGCAACAAAATTTAGCAAGTGAGTGTGTGCTTTAGATATGCGTGGGTGTACGTGTGTGTTTATGTGAGTGTGCGTGTGTGTGTGATTGTGGTAGGCGTGCGTCGTTAATTGCTTAGCATGGCAACAACAGGTGGCAACCCCTTGCCTTTGACCAGCCTCCCTTTTGACAGCGTTGCCCAATTGCTGCAGCGCACGCAAATTCGGAGAACTTTAATTGCCCCTGCCTGTATGCGTGAGTGCGTGTGTGTGTGAAGGGGGCGTGTGGCCCGCAATTAGCAAATCTAACAGTTCCAAGAATCGATTCACTGCAGCCAAAATTAATTGGCTGCCCCACAGCAAACAAAACAAAACACAAGAGAAACAAAAAGAAAATCTGAAATCCCAAGGAACAGAAAGGAAAAAAAGAACAGAAAAGACTTTAAAAGCCGCCGCAGTTCGCTGCCAAAAATAATTTCTTTTTGCCGATATTCGGGCAGCTAAAGAAGTTGTCACAGGCAACAACAGAAACAACAACAAGCCACAGCAGCAACAGCAACAGCGACGTGTGTCAAAGGTTTGACAGGCCTTAATTGTGCAAAGAAGTAGACGAAGGGGAGACCAAAGAGATGAAGTCAGAGTCGGGTAGAGGGTGGAGATGTGGTTGGAGCTAAAGTTGTTGGGGATGACGAAAACCCGGCAGTCGATGGAGGATTAATGATGAAATAAAACAATTGCTGCGGAATAAGCTGATGTATCGAATATAAGGATAATGATTTGGGGAACAAACATGATCGATTGGTTTTGTGAAATGCATTTCAGAGTTAATTACTTAAATTAATATATAATAATAATTAAAACAAAAAGTTGTCCTAGTCATGCGAATGTTTCAAAACTGCTTCTATAAGCATTTTTTGAAAGATTTGTTCACATTTCAACACCAGGTAACTTGAAACATATGAGAAACAGGTGTTTTGACCAAATATGAGCTTGTTGTGATATGACACACTTGATGCTAAATAAGTCAAGCTAATATTAATTAAATTTCCCTAGTTGATTGCAAACAAGTTAACACATTTAAATCAGAGTGAAATAAAAGTGAATAATAAGATCAGCAATATAAACAATTAAAATGCGACGGCAGCGTTTGGCCAAGCAGCCAGAATACCCTGTAATTCGTCTGATGCTGCTATTGCTGTTCTGCTTGGTAGAGCTGCGAGCGGAGATTTCTCATTTTCCATTAGCCAGCAATCGCGTGGTTCAACAAACGCATGAGTCCTCACTAGACTCTCATGTTCTGCCCTCCAGTTGTCCACAGCGATTGGCCTATGAGAAAATGTTGAACAGCATCGATGACGTCGAGGATCTGTATGTGGACGTACCAGTTCACATTCCACTCGAGCAGCGCCAAAAGAAACGGTGAGTCAAATACCCAAATTTCTATATACCCTATACTCAGAGTCCTTTCTCCGCCCCGTCCGCCCGTCTTCTAATCTGAGCAATGCGCCTAAGTGCGCTGGCGACGCCGTCTGTCACACAAATCAAATTAGTGACCCACACAAGCCATAACAAATATAGTAAAGCTTGCAGGACTAAGATGGCAGATGGTGGGACAGGGTGTCACGGGGAGTCACGTGGTGACACGCGGGGCATGGCATCAAATTGGGCGCCATTCTCAGATGGTTTGTGAGTAGTGTGAGAAAAAGAAACCAACAAAAATAATTTATAACCACGACGTGTGGCTGGCCAAACACAAAAAAAACCAGCGCCAGATTTTTACAGTTCCCATAAATATTTGCAATGTGTGTGTTTGTGTGAGTATTTTCCCTCTTCTCCTACACTTTCCCTATCCCATATTTGTTTAATGTGTGTGCTTTGTTAGTGTTTGTGTTTTTGCTAGGCCGACAGCTGCGACCGCGTTGCACGTGGCGTATGAGCAACGTTTTTCTTTCTGCCTCTCCTTATTGTTGTTCTAGAACTGTTGTTTCTTTTGTCTTGTGCTTGTTGTTGCTGCTGCCTTCTTTGAGCCTGGGTCAAGAAATACCATCACGTTTTCGCTTAGCTCGCGCGCCTGGCAGGCATTTTGTTTTCTGAATTTAATATACACTGAATGTTATTTGGGGTAAGCTGGCTGCGACAGATACTTTACAACTATCAAAGGAAGTTTACGCTGCCGGAGAACTGCCTAACCTGAGGTCAACTTTTATGTCAACTTAGTTCCATTCAGTGGTCAAGTGGACCTAGCCAATAAGAACTTTTGGTAGCATTCACTTTTCAGAAAGGAATTCAAAGGAGTTTTATTCTATTAATTTCCGTTTCCACATGAAATCGAAGCATTTAGTGCATAAAGCGTTCGATATGGCTCAGTTTGTATATCCTGCTTAAAATAACTTTTATTTCTGTATTTTATTTGGCCAAAAAGAACGTGCGAGCCTTATGTTGTTGCCACTTTGGTTTTGGCTTCGGCAACGTCTTTTATGCTGCTCATATAACTCTGATAATTCTGGCATAGAATGTCAAACACTCAAAAAAATGTTTTTGCTTTTCTGGCAGCCTGGTAGATACACTGATAAAAAGAATAAATTAAGATGAAAATCCATTGAATTTATTTAAATTTCCATATCTCATCACAAATTGGCTAACACTTATTGTGACATTTGAGATAAACACATGATTAATGGAGCTTGTTTTTTTAAATACTGTTTTTATCATTATGTGTTTGCTGAAAATGATCTCAGAAATATTTTATTTGCTTATTTTGATGATTAACATTATTAAATGTAGATTTATTTCATAGTTTTAGAGTGGCATTGTTAATACTTTTAAATCTTTTTTTTATAATATGCGTACCTTAATTTTATCAGTGTACTTTTACGAATTGTCGCGCGACCAGTGGACAAGCGAGTGCTCCAATTGCACGGCTGCAGCACCTCTCATGTCTCATCTGAGCTTTTCGTTGTATTAATGTTCACGATGCGTTTGTGTGTTTGTACCTCTCGAGTTGCGCTTTGTGTGCATGTGTGTGTGTGTGTGTGTGTGTAAAGCGTGTGAAAAGGAGTGAATTGTGAGCACAACATTTATGAGGCGTTCAGTCATTAAGAGTTTTGCTAGAATTAAGCGATCTGCAGATGTTTGCACGCACTGTTAACTGGACTGTGGTAAGTGTGAGTGTTCTTCTGCTTATGCCTATAAATGGCAGACAGGACACAGCTCCTGAAAACTACAAATGGCAAACTGCAAAACTGAAAACTGCAACCAATCAAGGAACAACTCGACTTTATTCTCAGCGCAGACCAATCATAAATATTTATTTTATGACTTAATCGCTGCTGTTTGCCTACCCCTTCTCCTCGAGTTGAAACTGGAATTCGTATTCGTATTCGTGTACGTATTCGTTTTTGGCATTGGATGCGGGACTGGGCCATTCAGACGCTTCGCACCACTGCACCACCTGTGGCATACACGTATTTGGCCAATGGCCCGAAAATCAAAACAAACTACAAAATCTTGTTAATGTGTTGTTATTGTTGCTGCATTTTTATGTGCGCCGCAGGCTGAAATGTTGTAAACAACTTTTATTGCACTAGAGTGCCGGAGTGAGAGGGTGCGAGAGGGGGATAGTGAGCGAGAGAGGGAGATAGGGGTAAAACTACTCCCTCACAGTGTGCTGCTTTATGGCGTGAAACTATTTATTTGTAGCGCGTATCAAAGAAGCCACAATAAAAACAACAGCAACAACAACACAACAAG
The DNA here is from genome assembly GCA_035046005.1 of Drosophila acutilabella. Taxonomy (NCBI): domain Eukaryota; kingdom Metazoa; phylum Arthropoda; class Insecta; order Diptera; family Drosophilidae; genus Drosophila; species Drosophila acutilabella. The sequence goes on along the minus strand of JAWNOK010000008.1, from coordinate 305,389 downwards.
AGAGCAATAAACATTTTTTGGCCATAAAATGCGCAGCATAATTTTTCGCCTGAAAGTGCGCAGACCTTCGGCAAACGTTGACGACTTTCAGCATTGGCACTAAATAAACTTATACCCAAAGTTGATATTTTTAGACACGACGCACAGACTTGTCACTGTAACTGCAACTGCAACTGAAACTGTAGCAGCCACATGCGACTGACTGAGTGTGAACAGAATACGCACCAGACAGACACTTGGGCGTCGGTTAGATAGTCAGACGGAAAGACTGACAGACAGACAGACAGATAGACCGAAGGACTGCCAGACAGACAGACTTCCCAGTGTCGCTTAGTCACCCATCAGACGTTGCTCAAACGCCATAGTTCAATAGTCTAAAATTTCACCAAAAAGCAAATCAACAAACATACAAACACACAGTCACTCACAGTCACACATACACAGAGAGACACACACACCGACATTAAGTGCATTCACTAAGTGAGCACTGTGCCCATTTTGTGAGTGCTTTGTGAGTAATCGAGTGAATGCGAATGTGAATGTTTCATTCAATGTTTGCGCGCTAAATAAATATTAGAATCAATTACATAAGAAAAGCAAATTAAATCAACTGCAGATATAAACAACTATCATTGATACTCTTTCAGATCAATGACTAATTGAGTGAAAAATAATTGCAATAATGTTAAATGCAGTTTTTGTTTGTTATCAACAACTGATTACGATTACGATTTTGGAATACCCTTTCATTAAATATGCTAAAGATTAAATTATTTTTACAAACTTATGGAAGCACTCATTTTTGGGATCAGAAATTGTTAAAACAAAGTTTAATGTTGGTTAAGTAATATTACATGTGAACCTTAAAATATTTCATAATTTCTTAAGAAATATGTTAAGTATAGTTGTCTGATCAGAACCAATTTTGGTAAGATTGCACTGAATCAGGATATACGTATACTGAGTGACTGAGTATTCAGGATGCTCTTGAATCTTTCTAGTTATGGTGATGGGACAACACTTTTATAAATGTTACAAATATGTATGTTTTCTAAAGTTACATTAATGTTACAAGTCCAATTTATTTTAAATATGGTTTTTTTTTGTATACGTCTTTTGTTATAATATTATTTTTATTAGCATATATAGATACCTATTTATTTGAATTAATTAAATTAAAAGAAAAAGAGATTCAATATTACGAGGTAGACTTTTCAAAGCTGTTAATATAAAAAGATTTTTTTGTTTGGTTTACAATTGTTTTGTTATTCAGAGTTTTTTCTGTGCTGATTTCTAATCTCTTTGAGTTGATATTTAAATTGTTGAAGCAGTAAAGTTTTTACATCTTTTATTTTTACAACAAATATCCAAAGCTTGCACTGATTTCGATTTGCAAAGAGTCAGTAAATATGCTACTTATAACCATATTATGTGAGCCAGTTAGTTTTCTAGTCATTTGCCGTATCTGTAGCTGTGTTTTGCGAACTTGCTCTTTGCATTTTGCGTGACAATGCAGGAAAACTGTTCATTCAACGCTGATTGTCAATTTGTACAAGGAGAAAAAAGGCGATATAGAGAATTGAAGAGGGAGTTACTGGATGGAAATAAAGATGGAGATGCAAGTGGAAATGGAGATGGAGTTGGAGTTGAAGTTGCAGTTGGAAATGGAGACCAGACCAACTGACTGCCCGACTGTCTGCTTGTTTTTATGCCGTCGCTTTTGAAAGTTGCAAAAATAGAATTTTGTCGCTGATTTTAAGTATTTCGCGTGAAAACTACAACTACCAGACGCGACCAGACATTCAAGCCAAGCAAGCGAACCAGCAAACGAGGAAGACAACAACGACAACCACAACAACCACAAGAACAACAACAAAAACAACAACTACCACAATGACTCCGCATTGATGTTGTCGCTGTCGCTGCCTTCCCTCAATTGCAAATTTATGTGAATTGAGTCAATTTTTATGGTTTGAACTACTTGGTTAGTTGGTTTGTTTGTTTGTAAGTCACAGTGCTGCCAAATCAGCCTTTTCGGAACCATTTTGTGGATTTCTTTAAATATCCTAAAATCTTTAAAAGTATTCAATACCAAAATGTTGAGTTGTAGTTTAAAAATCTGAATATCTCTAATTTAAATGAAAAAATCTATTGATTGAATTGCATCTAAATCATGGAACGACATTAAGAATTATAAGTATATTGTTTTATTTATTATTAGCTGAATTGAGAAGAATTTAATAGCTGTTGGTAGCTATATAACTAGCCATCTAAAAAGGCGAGAAATTGAATAAGGAATAATAAAAGCGGATAATCAGAAAAATCAAATTTGTTCATTAATAGTAATATGATGACTTTGACTGTCTGTCTACATAAATATTTCAGCTCTTAATATTTTTAGTTACCCTATTAAAGGGAAGATTCACAACAATCCATTCCATACCAACATAAATTTAACATTTCACTTTGGTCTATTAATCAAACTCTATCAAGTATTCAAGAGTCAAGCAGACAACAGTCGACCAACTCGATAGTAATCCGTATGCTTATAACACTTTGCGTCTTTTTACGGGCGTAAAACGAACAACTGGAGCCATTGCCCTTTGGACTTGCCGCCGTTCCCTGCGCCACTTGCTAGCCCGGCGCCTGCTGCGTCTAAAGCGCCTGCAGCCAAGTCGGTAGCCGTACAGTATCTCGACGATGAATGCGAGAGAGGCACCGCAGATACCCACGATGAGGACACCCAGAGCACCCTTGACATGCTCTGTGGTCAGGACAATCGCATTTTTCGCAAAGCTTGGACGCATTTTGGCAATACGATTGATGTAAGTGTTGTTGTATTGAAAGTCAGAGTCGATCTTTTGTATAATGCCGACGTCACGCATATATCTGATGAGCATGTTCATTTCATAGATGAAGGGGAAGCCTGCCTTCATAATCATCTGTAGTGGACTGGTGAAAACGTTTTGGGGGAAGCCATAAATCTCATCCGCATAACGGTTCTGCAAAACGTACATACGGCTACTCAAAATGCAGCGCAATCCTTGATTGACATCGGCTAAATTGTCAGTGCGTGGCAGAAACTTTGCGCTAGAATTATATGCATCGTGTATCCACATGTCCTCTTCGTTTTCAAACCAATCGCGACTCTCCTCCATACCACCAAATGGAATTCCCGCCTTAACCACTTCATCCAGATTGTCCAACTGCTCCAAATAGCCCGGGAACTGAAAGGTTGCTATCATTTTGGAGGAATAGGTAGACACCACGTTGATTCCGTACAGGGTTAAAGCTATGAAGTACAATCGGGTTGCCTCACAAATGGGTCGTTCCTGCACAGCAACCCCGATTGTCACCGCCATAGCATTGATAGCCGTCAAGCTGAGTTGTTGGAAGTACGTTGGTTCCGGCAGTATCTTCACCAGCGCATACCAGACGAGCCAGCTCAGCAAAAGCACCAGCAGGAAACTGACCCAAGTGCTTAGAGCAAAGATGCTAACCATGGCAATCCAAGGGGGACGTGGATCAGCGCGTTTAATGAACCAAGTGTGGGCATCCTGGAGATAACAATCGGAACCCCAGAAATCCACGAAAACTTCATTGTCCGGAAAGTAACCGCCCATTATGAAGTCACATTCACCGTCAGCAAGCTTGGCTAATAGACCATTCCATTGGCCATCTTGGTCCACTTCCCCACGATTCTCACGACTGCAGGATTGATTAGTCTGTAGAAGGAAGATTATAAAAGTAAACGAGGTTTTAATATATTGTTACACTGGAATCGAATGTCGCGAAAGGGCAAATAGTAAACACTGGAGACTGTGTAACAGGAAGTAGGAGACAGCTCCGCCCCTATAGAGTCGACTCAATATATTGTAATGATCTGTACACATTTGTGGGTCGTTATAACTATGTCCCACGGTTCGAACTATAAACTGTAAGAGCTAAACGATCTCTGAAGACATTATAACAATACCAACCAAATTGGAGTGTGAAGCAAAAATCAAAATATGTTACACCCTCCGTCATGTCAGTAAAGTTAACAAGTAAGAAAGGCTACAGTCGAGCGAGTTGACTTTACTTCGAACTTATTCTAGTGCACATTTTCCTCCTGTGGGTATAGTTGTCTAATCTGTCGCTCTGCTAATACTACTATTGTTTAACTTGTCCTGTTCTATAGTTGTCCGATCAGGATCAAACTGAGTGAGGAGAATTACAATGTGTAAGTTTGGTCTCGATTTCTTTATGGGGGCGTGGCACCAATTTGAAATAAACTTGATTTGCTCGCGAAGGGGAGAGGACAGTCGCATACGGACAGTCGGTCGGATAGATGAATAGAAGTACATTGCTATATCGGCTCGGCTGATGATGCTTATCAAAAACATAATATTTACGGTGTCACCCACGCGTTCTTCTTCCTTCTTTACTCAAATTTCGCCACTGACTAACTAAATAGGTCCTTCTACTATTTTTGAGTACAGAGTCTAAAAAAGTATATTCATATGGAAATAATTTTTAGTGATTGAGGCAAATCAATAAATCTTTCACTAAATACTTTTGTTTATATGATCAGAAACGATCCAAATTGGGGAATAACATCATAGTAGAGAAAATAGACAAAAAATAATCCTTGATATACAATAATTTAAACACTTATCTGTTTATTAAGCAATCATTTTGAGACTCACACAAGTTGCATCGGGATCGGGGATATATTAAATAATTTAATAATATCCATTAGCTAACTTTTCTGAAGTAAATTGCAAAACATAGTGATTTATATAGATTTGGTTACCTCAAAGTGCAATCGATTGCGCATGAATCCGAGGATTCTCATCTCGAGTCCCACTGCACAGTCCTCCTCCACAAAGGGAGCCGCAATGGATGCACATATGTTCAGGGTACAATTGTTGGGGCTGAAGCCACTAATGTAGTCCAACATAGCCACCTGAACGGCACGAGCTGATGGGTATAGCGCTCCATTCTGACACTGACCTACACTCTGAACACTGAGGATGCGACAGTTGATATTGCTGTAGTAGTCATTGACCAGAATATTATAGTCCGTGGAGGAATTTGCATAGAGAAGAGCCACTCGGTGGACATAGAAGTTTTTCATTAGATCGTTAAAAATCTCGTTGGCCACCGTCCAAGGTTTGTCTCTTAAGTCCGGATTGTGGTAGAGCACCACGAAGCGGGCTCCAGGATTCCAGGATTTACTTTTGCTCACATATTTTAACATCAGTCTGTGCAAACGTTGCACGCTGTCCACAACAATGACGTAGTTATCCGCCAGCAGCAATTCTCCAAAGGATTTCGAAGTCGCTAATCTATCGGAAATAACTCGAATTTGATAAAAATCTCTTTCTGGATGGTCTCCTGGCACACTAATAGCTTCATTAATGCGCTTACTAAATCCATTTTGTATAAGAGCCGCGGGTAGAGACATATTAAAGACATTGGTTATCATCAGGTTGTAGGCACGTGTGTAGCGTTCCTGGGGATTGCGATAGAAGAAGATTTGGGCAAAGCTGTCCAGACAGTCCACGCCCACCTTCCATGTATGTGGTCCCACATCCCTGGCAGGTAACATATATATCACCATATTAGCCGATTCATTCGCTGGATTCACAATTCCATTGCTGCCGAATGGCAGCAAGATTATAAGCAACATTACCAACTTCTGCCACATTTAACGTGCATGTCTCGTTGAAGGATGAGCGGTCAACTGAGGGAACTATTCGCATGGTGGCCTATTGGTTTAGACCGGTGGCTGTCTCTGCTTATTTGCACCCTACGACGAGTAGGTATATAGAGTAGTGACCGAATAATTATTTCTAATTTATTTGCTTATTATTTAATTTACACATTTGTGTACTGTTTAAGCTCAAGGTAACAATGTGTTCGCTATTCGAGTGGGATTCTAAATATTTTATAAAATTATTAAATATATATTTCTTAAATGTCACTTTTCAAAGCATACTTATAATTTTATTGGATTTTAATATATTTTTTGATATTTTTTTATATGTGTATTTATTTCTTTAATTTCTCTGTAGAGTATTATCATATTGAAACCATTTAATATTTAGATTAATTGATTTAAATAGCAGCTAGTTGTTATATTATTTTTCTTTTATTCACTAAAAAGGTTACTTGAAGTTCGTTAAGATTTTGTAGCGCATTTCATGTCGACAAAGTCGAATGCAATTGGTTATTGCCACATGATGTTTGCCTTGTTATAATTGACTGCTGTCATCAGGCAGGCAATAATAACAACAATAACAGCTTTATAGAACAGGTGCAATGACAACAATAAAGCTTGCAACTTGCAACTGCAACATGCGAGGCTTAAATTAAAGCAAATATAAATATTTGTGCAGTCGGTACGGCGCCATCGGAAAATGGCCGCCAACAATGGCAAATGCATTAAAACACTCCATCAAACTGTTGGAAACCTTTTGGCGGTATGCTGCCAAATTCGTCTCGCTGCTGCGGGGGTGTTGCATGCCACAACATGAGTAAGGGCATGTGGAATGCTGCGTGGTTGCTCCCTTGGCAAATGGCGTTGGCCGGAAGTGGCCGGTCATAAAACTTGAGATGGCGGCTATAAGCCAAGTCAATGAGTCACTTTACTGCAATGGGGCTGCTGGCGCTTCCGTCACACATACACACAAATGCATCTATGTGGGTGTGTGTGTGTGTTCTTTTTTGCGGCATGACATTTGTCTTGGCTTTTGTCATTAGAAAAAATGGATCGTAAATTTCGCATTTAATTACAAAACAAAAACGGAATTTCTAAGCGTCACTTGGCTTCTTCACAAAGATATAATACACTGTGAAAAGTATCAGATTCTCGATTTAAGAATTTGCGTTGCAACAATTGCGGTACTAATATAAGACCATTTTCAGACCGCAACTTAACGTGTTTTCAGTTGACATTTCTGAACATTTCGATTTATGATATATAAATAAATGTCTTTAATGACTTAACTTAATAGCTTAAAACAAGTTCTATGGCCGAGTTTATTTATTGTTATTACTTGAAGTAAATAGTTTTTAGTAGTGCGCAGCTAAAAGGCTGAAAGCAAATAAGATGAAGAGGAAATCAGTTCCAAACTTGGACATAATCTTTAAGTGCATTCAGCTGCCAAAGGCGCTGACTCACCCTGGACTCGAACTCGAACTCATCTCGAGTTCGAAATCAGACTTGAATTTGGACTTCGACTTGGACTTGGACTTGGACAGCGACAAAACAAATTGTATGTGATAATTTAGTGTCATGATTTTTGACAAAGGGCGTCAACTTCGGCCCACTTCCACAGCACTTGCCCCTCCCATGCCCCTTTGATGCAACTCCATCATTCACTCATCAACTTGTTTTATTTCCTTTTTGCAGATTTGTTTTGAAATTAAACAACTCAACGCCGCTGATGATTCTGTTCTCATTGCCTGTGGCACGTCAGCTTTACTACAATCAAACAGGTACGCTGGCCCCTTTGCACGCCCCCTTTTACTGCAGTGGCAACACCTTTAACATCTTCTTTTGCATGTCCACAGCGAACATCATGCGCCTGGCCTCGCCAGTCAAGGGTCCCGGCATCGCCATGGGCCGACTGATCCTCCCCTGCGCCCTACGCGGTCAATACGATCTCTTCGTCCAGGCACGACAAGGCGGGGCTCTCAAAGTGGAGGCACAAGCAAAACATCCTCATCATTCGTGGCCGCTGCTCAATCACACACACCGCATCGCTATTCGCACCCAGAACCGAGTGCGAAAGCGTCAGCTGATCGTCAAGTGGGAGCCTAGGTGAGTTGAATCAATACTCAATCATTTGTTTGTACCACTAAAACAGTTTACTTTTACCCAATAAGGAATTGGACTTATTTTCTGCTTAATTGAATAATTAATAAAATCATCAAATTCAAATAGTTTTAATAATTAGCTATTAATTATTATTACTTAAATAAATTATCTTAGTTAAAATGTATTAATCCACAATTTTCTTGTTTTTTATTCAATTCTTGTAGCAAATTTGATTACCATGCGATGCACTATTGTTTAGTAATCCAACGTGTGGGTTCCTCTACCACTGGCTCTAGTAATGACTTTACTAGTTTCTGTGAGGCAATCTACGCCTACACACGACAACAGCAGACACATTCTCGTACCGCTTCTGGTCCCTGTTCGGGGTCTAGTAATCTTTTTGATTTAGTCTGGTCACGGGCACCGAAGAGGGCTCGTCATCTCAATCCGAGGCATAATCTGCACATTGTGTGCACAGGAGCCAGGACCCAGCAGCAGCTACGAGGATTGCAGCCGAACAGTAGCTATAGATTACAACTCTTTGGTGTCCATCAACGTCTCCAGAATCTGACTCTTCAGTTGGCCAGCAGCCAAGTGCATTTCAATCGCACGCATCCAACAGCGTTACGGGAACAGGCACTTTCGCTGCTTAAGATTGGAGGATTGCATGGAGTACAGGTGTATAGCTTCAAGGTGCCTGCGACTACGCCCCCTCCACGATTTATGCGATATCTCCTGCTGCCCTGTGCGGGCAGCGAGATACGTGTGAAGCTGCTTCGTCATCACGAGATTGTGGCTAAAGTTGGTAACATTTATTTGCCCACCTACATAAAACAGGAGGGCATTAAGCCAGGTCAACGTTATCTCATGCGTTTTGAGCCCAACAACGAGGACGAAGCTCTCAGGGCGCAGAAAGTTCGAGTAAGGTTCAAATCAATCAAAACTTATCGATAAACTTTATAAGACTTTCATTCAATTGACAGTTGGCGTTAAGCAGCGAGCGACTATTCCGAGATTTACCGGAACTTCCCGAAAACATAACCGTTTTCGATGTCCGAACGCGGTGCACGAGTACCACCATCGCCTGGAACAGCTCCCCAGATGAACGCGCTCTCAGGTAAATCAGTACTCGAATGACATCCTGTACTTTATGTGCCACAACTGCTTTAAAGGCTTAAAGATACGATACTAAATTATATTAAAATACTATATTAAAGGATTATAATCTTAAATTAAATTGCAAAACTAACATTTGTTTATTTTTGTTCCACTATTCGAATAGCTACTGTGTCATCGTGTTCAATCTGCCACAGCGCAGCGGCGTTGATTACACAAACTACTGCATGGACTTTGGGGCACAGCGAGTAATGCAACACAAGAACTTCAAGTTTATACGCTGTCGCGACAAGCAGTCCAAGTGAGTACTAAATCCGACTATAGCAAACCTATTAAATAACTTGAGTTTTATTCCAGTGCCAGCGGTAAACTCGAAATGGAAACCATAATGAGTTTAACACCTGGCGACAGTTATTTGATCTATGTGACCGCCAATCTAAGCATGGGAAAGCCGTTGCCGTATCAGACGTTAACGGTGCACATGGCCAGCCAATGCGTGGATTTAGAGTCGCAGGAGCAGCCTGAGTACTACTAGGCATTTGCGCAGTGCTTGCGTACCACTAGACGTATGCGCAATGTTCTGCGTTGCAGTTCGCATTTGTCAAAGCAAAAACTATCCGTCGTTGTAAAGCTACCTAATCCACTCAACTAAATTTAAAACTAATCTATATGCAATACCATATTATACAATAGATATATATATATATATCGAATACTATATATTTATATATATATAGCTAAAATATATATATATATTTCTATATATATGACTATGCGGGTTTTGCGCTAAGCATAAAAGACTATATATTTAAATGCGTATGGCAAACGTAGCTACTTGAATGTTTGTATGATTGAGTGTGTGCTTGTAAGTGTGCATGTTTGAGCGTGTTTGTGTTTGTGTTTGTGTTTGCCAGCCAATTCCAAGTATTTTGAGTTTTTATTCTTTCTCATTCTATACCTAGCTTTAAATGTTTTTTATATACTTATAATTGTTTACGAATATGTTTTGTATGTGTTCATTGTTTAAAATCTCGCATTGGTTTTACATTTAATATAGTTATTAATAAGTTTTATTTAGCGCTAGGCTTTTGCTGTTAAGTTTACCACAATGAAATTTTGTAATTTTTTACATACCAACATTTACATTTATTTTAGCTAAGCCGAATTATACATTAATAATAGCTATAAATGTATACATAGTAATATGGATTATGTACATGCGTGCGTTGTATTTTTTGAGGCGACTTAAGCTTGAAAAAAAACTATTAAAATAACTAAATAATGTGGACAATAAAATGTGCTATGCAGAATATGAAAAATGTGTTTATTAAAAGAATTAAAATGCCTTCAAAATTGTTTGTACAGTGTAGAAGAACGTCAATCGCAGAATTCGTGGTTCGTAAATGGTTAGGACAACCGATAGCAATCAAAACAGGTAGCCGGTTAAATAATGGCCATAACGACGATTGATAAGAGGCTCCGATACCTGTCGATAATTATTAACTAAACGTTCAACGGTTGTGCGTTCTCGAATTCGTTGTTTAGTTAAACAATAAACGCTGAACCCAACGCACGGGGTGTAAGAATCGTTGCATACTTTTAGGCCGGTTGTTTAAATGGCGCTGCTGCCTCTGCCGCTGCTGCAGCCTCTGCCACGATTACACCATGTATATGACGTTTCGGACGTACTTCCATATCCGATTCTTCAAGTTTCGGGCTTGTGCCAAATTCATACGAATCAGCGAAGTATTTTCTTGGTATTTGTTGGAATTCTTGCTATTGTCTCCTTCGTGGGAAACATAGGCACCCTGTATGTGAATTCCAGACGCAAGCTGAGACCTTTTTTTCGCTGCTGCCTTATTGCATTGGCCTGCAGCGATTTGCTCTATTCCATAAGCTATACCACAGCCTACGTGGCGCACTTCAATGCCAAATATCTGGATTTGTGGGTAAGTTTGTGAAATGTGGCTTGAATTAAGTCGTCGATCGTAGTCCACTTCATTAAATTTCTTAACATTAATTGGAGTCGGCTTGCTTACGGTTAAACTAAAATTAACACATAATCATTTTTTTATCATTTTTCAATTTGATGAAAATATTAAATAGTCAAATTAAGTGACAAGATAGTTAATTTTATTTCACTTTGTGATCTAACGTCGCTGAGTTTATAAAAAAAATCTTTCCTTTTAGATCCTGGGTCGTTTTATGTGCAGTTTAATACCCTTTGTCAATACGGCCACAATCATGTTTAGCAGTCTAATTCTGGTGGCCATTGCCATGGACAGATACATGGCAATAAGGCGTGCTGCAACTACTATTTGGAATCCAAGTTGGCTCTACAGTGGCATATGCATTGGTGCCATTTTTTTAACCTCAGTGGTTTGCTCGGCACCGCTATTTATAATCACCGAATTCACACATGTGTATTTACAGCCAACGGAGGAACTGGTGGTCAGCGAACTTCAATTGGCCAGCATGTGCATGGCCATGAGTGTGGGTATTAAGTATTGAGTATTGGGGTTATAAGGTTAGTACGCAGCTCGAGATAAGCGCGATTAAGACGCAAATTACTACGCTTTTGTTTGCAGAACTGGGCAAGTGATTAGATTGGTGCCCTGCTGTTGTTTACACTCAGTTCCCAGTTCCCTGTTCTCGGTTTTTTATCAATGGTTTTGTTATATTTTCCGAGCTGTGTACTAGCCTTTACATGCTGTTGACATGTGTTTCATATCTTATCAGCTAAATAATTTGCATTTCTATGTTTATAACAACTCCCTTACACAGGGAGTCGTTGGCATTTACAATGTGGTTTTACTTAGCCTCATCTTTCTGCCATGCATTGTGGGCTTTGTCTTCCTCAATGCCACAATTGCGCGTCGCTTGTGGCAACGACGTCATTATCATCCAGGGAAGCCTCAATTTGTGTATCTCCTAAGTAAGCCGGAGACAAAGTACGCTTTGATGACCGCCTTCAGTGTGGCTGCCTCGTTGGACCTAAGCACCAGCAAAATGATACCATATTCGAGCTCCACAGTCACATCTACCTCAACTGACACTACCACAACTGCATCTCAGACTCCTTCTCCTGCGCAGAAGCAGGCAAAGTACCTGAGTCCGGCGGCAGCAGCACGCGTGGCCCGACATCGCCGCATGGTGCACGTGGTAATCCTAATGATGGCGGCATTCATGGGATTGCGTCTTCCCGCCTGGATATTTCTCATCTTGCGACTCTACGGCACCTTCTCTTCTCCGGTTGATTGGCTGCTCTACTTCAGCTTTGGTTTGCTCAACCTGACCAGCAGTGCACTCAATCCGCTTTTCTACACTTTTCTCACGCAAACAATTCGATGTCTCTCAAATCTAAAGCAGAAATTTCAGCGTCTCTTCTGTTGTTGCTGCCCCCAACCAAAGTCCGATGTGGATGCGGATACAGGTGCCAATGCTAATGCGGATACAGCGATGCCCAAGGAATCTGTTGAATCAGGGCATTGCTGCTTTTGGTGTGGCATTAAGGTTACCTGGCAATGTTATCACAAAACCGTAAAGACACCTGTTGACAATCAGCAGTCACCTACAGAGGCTCTACCTGTGAATCATATCAGTGATCTAACGGGAAACATCTTTACCATCTACAGTGAGAACTCGTTGGCAACGCGAGTGTCAAGTGAATCCTACAGCTGATTAATTGTCTCATCAATCACGAACAATCTGATGATAATTATTTGTTGATTAACCTACCACAGAACTAAGTATGTTGTGGTTGTTTGTCAACAACGTTGATGCCAAAGTTCAGGCGTTAACTGATAGGATCCAATCGTGCTTTATTTATATACTAAAATGTTAATTATTTTGCAAAAACAAACACTAAAATATGAGAGCCTAATAAAAACATTGAAATTTTAATTGAATTAATTAATTTGAAATTAATTTGTTTTGAATTTTTTATTAATTTGTGGCACTTTAATTTGATTGTGATTTTATTAGCTGCTAAATTTAAATTCTCTTGTTTACAGCCAGTAATTAGTGACACATAATAATGTGTATTTTAATACATATAAGTAGTATGTAGTACTTGTGGTAGCTTTCATAAAAAGATTTGAAATTTTGAAATATTGTATATAAGAAGTGATTTGAGTAATTGAGACCTATTCATATTTAACAATCTTGTAAGTAGGTTTCAACAGTTTCCATTTTTAAAAGTAGTTCTGGACTTGTTCCAAGATAAGCATCAGCCTAATTAATGTCGAAAACTGCTGAAGCGAACCCAAAAAACAATTCATCACGCTCCTATTGTGAATTTAATTAAATGAGCGTATAAAAAGCTCGCGCTCATTTGCGTTTGCTCTCTTGAGTTCGCTCTCTTGCGGTCGCTCGCTCATGCACTCTCAGTTGTGCGCTTTGTGATGAGGCTGTCAGCTGTTTGGTGCTTGCAAGCTTGACTCAAAAGCTGCGTCGGCTTTGTTGCAGTCGCTCAGTTGTTGATTGCGCTTCGAGTTGAGCAGTTGGACTGTCGTTGGAGCGGAAGAGACGACGCGCGCGTGTGTGAAACGACAAAGGCAGCCAATCGGGTGAAATCTACGACGACAGAAACAACAACAATATTAATAACAGCAAAACCAACAGCAGCAGCAACAACAACGGGACTCTTCTTTAATCAGTGTTTGTCGCTTGGATATTTCACAGTGCATGCCAAAAGTGTATGAAAACAGTGAAAAAAATGTAAAATAAATAATGTAAATCAAACAAAGCGAAATGTAAATAAATGAGGCCAATCGCCAAAAGAGAGTGTCGCAAAATATGGCTTATGGTTTATAAATAGAGAAGAGGCCACAAAAGAAAGAAAAAGTGACAAACAAAACCCAAAATCAACATCAAAATCAAAACCTAAATTTAAAGAAGTCCAAAAGTTAACAGTGTTTTCGTTGTTCTCATTGTGTTCGCTGTGTGTTTCTGTGTTAATTGTGTTAAGTTCTGTAAACTGACAACAGGTAAAAACCATTGAAAGTAAATCAAACCTAAAACACGCTCAAAATTTTAAACCAGTTGCGTGTGTTACACATTTTGCCAGTGCGGGTAAAAAAAGAAGTCTTTTCACTTGGCCACGACATGTCGAATCACGCATGCGCAACTGATGTCTGTCTGAAGCCGAAGCTGATGCTAAAGCTTTTGCAGGCAGCTTTTACGGCATGTCGACTGTCGACAAGTTGACAATTGCTCAACTGATCAACTATTCATGTTGTCAATTGGTCAACTTGCGGCTGTTTCACTTTTCCTCATTGCTGATAAAACAACCGTTTGACATTCTCAAGCTACCGTTCTCGCCCAGTCTGTCTCGCTCTCTCTTTGTTGTATTCCGTTATTTATCTCCCTCTCTGTTTCGCATAGTATTAATTGGTTTTTTTTTACTCTCTCACTCAATTGTAGTTTGAGTGCCTTCTTTTGGGCCTGGTTACGCAGCGCTTTCATTAGTTTTAGCCGCCTTTGGCATTTGGTCTTTTGTTTTCAGTCTTCTTTATTTGAAATTTTCCGTTTATGCTTCCAATCGTGTATTACCTATACCAATCTGCATACCTAATTAGCTAATGCCTAGTATACACACATATATAGACCGTTTGCTAGTTTCACACATTTTGACCACATTCAAGAGAATCATAGTCTGAAAATGCAAACAATCTGGTTACAATGGAACGTGACTGAAATTTTGTATATAAACTTGGCCTGATATGTAGATTTTTGTGATTCCATGTGAGTAATTCTCTACATAAAAAGAAAAAAAAAGAAACTTGGATCGATTAATCGGGTTATGCGATTTATTTGCACGTGTGGGTGTGTCCCACAATTATTTTTGGAATTTAACAAGTTTTTGTAGGCCAAGAAGACAATAAATTAAAAATCATATAAAAGAAATATTCGTAAAAGTCGCGTGTAAATTATTGTGTATGTCAACAAATGTATTTTTTCTAATTTTTTTTTAATTATAGTGAATACTAATTTTCTTGTCATAAGTGGAAAATTATGCGTTTCTCGTTTGCATCATCAAGAAAAGAAAAGAAAATCACTTTCATTTTCTTTCACTCTTAATTATTATAAAACAAGAAAAGTTCATTTTAACATTGCATGCAGCGTGACGACTGCACCGTTATTTAATAGCAACAAAAAAAAAAACAACAACAAAACCAGAAACAGAAAATACTAAAAAAACTAAAACAAGAGCTGCATAATCGAGTCACAGAGTGTAACTGTGTTCGGTATTTAGCACATTTCTCCAAAAAAATATAAGAAAATTTCAACTGGAAAAAATTGTATAAAAAGTAAAAAAAAAAATTAAATACATTTTCTAAAGAAAGTGAAAGTTTTTTTTTGGGTGCGATTGCGGTGAGGCCTTTAAGTGCGTCTTTGTTGTTGTTGTTGTTATTGTAACTGCTGGGTCTCGTTGTGGGCAAATGGATATGGCTTTTGAGTAATTGGTTACGGTCCCCAGGGAGCGTGGATTGAATAAACAATAAAAGGTCTAAGGCCTTCAACTCCCAGGGCATATAAGATATGTCAAATGAGTTTTGGGTTTTGTCATAGTTTAAAGTTTTTTCTGAGATTAACTCAATAACCTTGGCAAAACTTTAGACGAACTGAACTGAAATTTGAAACTCGTTTCGTTGTGTGTGATTATTGTTTGAAAAATTGTTGTTTTCCCAGCGCCCATTGAACCCGAAATTGTTGTTGCTGTCGTTGTTTGTCGTAGACACTTTCGATTTCGCACAAAATGAAATCACAAATTAAAAAACACAAAACCAAATTTACAATAAAAAGTCGCAGGTCTTTTTGAAGACCCTACTATACACTTATTTCTTATTACACACCATCTCGTTGACGATTTCACTCGACGTCTGAGGGGCCAATGTACCACCATCAGCATCGCCATCGCCATCAGCATAACCATAACCATCCCGGGCCCCTCACAAACCTCTCCACCTCTACCGATCCCCTCGATCTGCATACCCCTTCTCGGGTATTCTGTCTGGCCAGTACGGCATGCGAATTGCCATTTACCATTTACCAATTACCATGCGAGTGAGCAAATGCTGTGCGGCATTGAGACAAGCCGACAAACCGACCGATACACCCCCCACTGGCCCCTTCACCGGCTCATGTCAGAGTCGTAGTGCCTACATTGAAATTATGCATAATGGGTGCTCACAATAAACAGATATAAATGGTCTTAAGGTTATCTGACAGATTCCACAAACAAATCAATTTGTATACTGACCCAACAATGTGGCTATCATGTGACTCTTCCAGAGCAACAAGTTGTTTTTAGCGGTTAATGTTGGATCGGAAACAATATCAGTATATCTAAATGTTTTTATCTCATTGTGTTCTAAACAATTTTACTATATAAGTATGTCAAGTTGGTCTCAATCAACCGATGAATAAGTTTAATTATTTTGTTTTCTTCATTTGGTCACTCAATTTTCCATTAAGTTTACACAGTTCAGTTTGCTTTGGTTTAATTTAGAAATTTACTTACTTTAAATGAAGCCGAATAATGTTAACATTTTTTATTGCATAGAGTAAATTGCAACATAATAAGGGATTTAATAAATATTAATAAATTAATCTAAAAATATTTCCCGAGATTAGAACCGATAATTCTAAATATTGTTCTTATAAATCAGAATGGCAAGATTTATGAGAATAGCTTGAATAATTAAATGCTTTGTTTAAACAATACAAAAGAGCTTTGTTTTGGTTTCATTTAGTAATAGAACCTCCATAACACTGCCTGACACTTATGTAAAGCCACATCGTTTATTTGTAATCAAAGGGTAACTGTAAATAACATTAAAACCGTTCTTTTTCTTTGGCAAGTACTTAAACTATTGTAAACATTTTCTTCCATTGAATTGTTGGAAACTAAAGTATTTATATATTAGTCATATGACATGTTATCCAGGATATTCAGTGTGTCCTTGCTGAACACTTTTTTTTAGGGGAGCGAGAGGGTGCCAAATCAATTTGTCAATTTCTGTTTTGGGCGTACGTGCATTCAAAGTTTGACAGCACTTAAAAACTCGTTAACTGCAAATGTCAGGCATGTTTAAGCCACCCACAACATACGAACAGACTCACATACACAAACACAATGTTATCCATGGGTGTTTCAGTGTGTGTGTGTGTGTGTGTGTGTGTGTGTGTGGTCGCAGTCAACCGTTAATGGCCATTAGAGAGCAATTGCAATGGCAAACTGCAACACCACTTTTGTTAAACTAGAATGATTTATGCGCTATTTGCTTGCTTTTGCCTCTCATGGCTTTGATGTTATTGTTCTTATTCCCTGTGTATTTGTTGACTTTGGCGAGTCAACAACTCCACTGAAATGATATCACGCTTAAGACCGACATTTTTGCTTTATCAGCATCATTGAGGTTGAGTTTTATTTAGAAATTCTACAGCTTGATTCGTTTACATTCAGCTGATGCTGTGCTTTTGTCTTAATCTTGTATATTTTTACTTCTTTCGCGGACTTTGTTTATTGCCCTTAGTCAAGTCTTTATTGGCCTTATCTGCATGATGTGATTCTGCCCTTTTTGTTGTTTAAGTATAAAATTATTTTATTGCATTCTAAAGAATATATACACAAGAGTTGATGTAAAGTGCTTTTAGTGTGCGTATTAAATTTGCTCAGAGATCAACGCACATTTATTTTTTATCTCTATTGATAATCATTGTAAAAACACTGAACAGGAAAATTGTGCAAAATGTCCTTAGCAGAGGAAGAGGATCGATTATATGATACCAAACTCCTTGGCCAATTTTCTGATTTGTCAATAAATATTCATAATTTGAAATCAACCATATCCATTCTTTTCTTGATCTAGAATATTTTTTGTAAATTGAAGTGTACATGCTGCAATATCTCAAAATTCATTTGAGTTCCAAATTTGCATATTTTTTTGTTTTTTGTATGTTCTACAAAGGAGTTTCGGACTCCGAAAACGTGAATTGCCGATCAATATTGGTGACTTGGCAATAAAGGAGGTGACACACACTCACACTGATTACATACCTACATATATTAACCATTGCAGTTTATAAACAAGTTTATCATAATAATGATTGTTCATATTTCATCGTTCCTTTTTTATCGTTTTGTGAAACGCACCGAATGTAGGTCAAGAGGGGCCACCTGTGTGAACTGGCCGATCCGACAAGACAGCTGAAGAGGGAAGAGTAGTGGCAGTGTCGAAGTTACGACACTGACGATGCCACAACAGCCATGCCCCAACCAGAGTCGGCGAATCTGCTGGCTCATTACGGCACTTGTCATTGTGACTTTTACCGAAGTTACCAACGGTAAGTGGAGCAAGTGACTCGAAAGAATAGAACTTAACTGAACTATTTTTTTCATTTTCCCAACAGCTCTACCTTTTATTTATGCAAATGCAAGGGCGCCCATTAACTGGACTCAACCGGTTGTGGACGATTGGCAGGTGGAGGTGCAGCCGCGAAGTATAACACCGCATGTGGAGTTAAAATATCATCCAAATCGGACTAATAGTGAACCCTCAGAGAGCGATGCGGATTTCCTAGAGCGGTTGCGTGCCTTAAGGAGGAACCGAACCTCGGCCAGAATGCTGTGGTACGACGCGGCTGCTGGCGATGGACTGACCTATCCTCCATTTGTGGACAAGGCTTTGAAACTGTTCAACCTCAAGCAGGTGGCTTTCGAGATTGAGAACAGTGTGTTGTCCAAGGTGTCCTGTACTGCGTGCAAGGCAGGAGCCGGTCTGCTGCAGCACTACATTAAGTCGGGCAAAACGGAGGCGGAACTCATGAAAATGATCGCCCAATACTGCACCAATTTGAGCATTCAGAGCCCCAGGGTCTGCGAGGGCGTGGCACAATTGTTTGGTAGCGAGGTCATCTACGTACTACAGCGGGTTAATCTTGGACCCGATGAGCTATGCAGTTTTATTATAGGCGATGGCTGTGGTGATGTCTACAATCCCTACCATGAATGGGAGGTAATCTTTCCACCTGTACCGAAGCCACCCCGTCTCTCTGACCTTCCCATACCAATGGATGCAGCGCCGTTCTTCAAGGTTCTGCACATCTCCGATACCCACTACGACCCTCACTACGTGGAAGGAGCGAATGCGGACTGCAATGAACCACTTTGCTGTCGCCTGAGCAGCGGGAGACCCGCCAACCCCAATGCAGCGGCTGGCAAGTGGGGAGATTACCGCAAGTGCGATACTCCTAAGCGAACGGTTGACAACATGCTGGCCCATATTGCTGAGACTCACAAGGACATTGACTATATCCTGTGGACGGGTGATCTGCCCCCTCACGATGTATGGAATCAAACGAAACAGGAGAATTTGGAAATTATCAAAGAGACGGTTAAGCAAATGACTGAGAAATTTCCTGGCATTCCCATCTTTCCAGCTCTGGGTAACCATGAGAGTGCCCCTGTCAATAGCTTCCCTCCGCCCTATGTGAACCAGGTGGACATATCTATCAATTGGCTCTACGATGAGCTCGATGTCCAATGGCGTCGTTGGCTACCGCAGAGTGTTTCCCACACAGTGCGCCGTGGAGCTTTCTATTCCGTTTTAGTGCGTCCTGGATTCCGCATCATATCTCTTAACATGAACTACTGCAACAACAAGAACTGGTGGTTGCTTTTGAACTCCACGGATCCTGCCACGGAGTTGCAATGGTAAAGAATAAGTAGAAGACTGAAAGTGTTTAAAATTGTGTTACAATTACGTTATACATACAAACAGAGCTACCGTCAAGCAAGCTGACTGTATATATCCCACAAAGACTCATATAAACTTATTTCACATAATCAATTAGATCGAGAATTTATATAATTTTGTAATAATAATGTAACAAAAGTCTACCATTTACACAGTGAGATTAAGTTTTGGCTATGGTAGCTCATCAAAAATATGTCCAATACTAACCACCGTTTGTAGACCGATCTTTTGGATCTATTTTAGTGGGTTGTCCGAATTGGTTCCAATACATTATATATTATTTGAAATGTCTCCTTAGTTAAGAACAAAACATTTAATCAAATTAATAGTCGATATATATTTCTTTTATACATTTTTTATAGTTTCTATTCTAATTTCGAGTTTTCCGTTCTTTCTAAGGTTCATCTATGAGTTGCAGAGTGCGGAATTCTCCAATGAGAAGGTTCATGTCATTGGCCATATACCTCCAGGACATTCGGATTGCTTAAAGGTCTGGTCTCGGAACTTCTACAAGATCATCTCACGATATGAAAGCACCATAACTGCCCAGTTCTACGGCCATACGCACTTTGATGAGTTTGAAATGTTCTACGACCCACACGATCTAAGTAGGAAATTTTGATTATTTATTCAGAACTCAATACTAATGTTAATATTCTATCAACACTGTAGCACATCCCAATAGCATCGCCTATATAGGCCCCTCCGTATCGCCCTACTACGATCTAAATCCCGGCTATCGCATATACTACGTAAGAAAATCATTTAATGATTAGAAAATTTGATTCAACTGACCTCATTTTGTTTCAGGTTGACGGAGACCACGACACGACAACGCGTCTGGTTATTGATCACGAGTCGTGGATTATGAATCTCAAGGAGGCAAACCTTTATGGCTACCCGATCTGGTATAAGCTATACACTGCAAGAGCCGCCTACAACATGAAGGCGTTACGGCCCAGTGATTGGGATAAACTTCTTAATGACCTGACTGACAATCAGGAATTGTTTGAAATTTACTACAAGTATGTAAACCATGTTTTTAAATTAATTGTTCAATTTATACTCATCCAGAATCCCTTTTGATTAGAAATTACTGGAAAAATTCACCGGCACGACCCACGTGCGATGCCGAGTGTAAGAAAAGAATGTTGTGCGACTGCAAGAGCGGAAGATCCCACGATCGACGGCATTTCTGTGCCGATGTCGAGTCCAAGATCGATGAGGGATCCTCAAAGTCATGGAAATCTTGGTTCTATCGTGGACTTAGCAATTCGTATGTATTTGTAGCTAATTTGTAACTATGTGCTTGGTTTTCGTTATCGTATTGTTTTTGTCTTAATGTTCACTTGTATTTGTGGCTTGAAAACCCGCTTTTAACTCATTTCAAATAATTAAAATACATTTTATTCTCATTGGATTGGGTTTGCACTTTAAACAGCGGGGAAGAGGTAACAACACAGGAAAATAATGCGGACACAGACTGGAAAGGATTGGATGTGGTATTTGGTACATATGGTTAAGGTGACACATAACACAACAGTTTGTAAATATTTAGATATAAGCTACACTTGGTTCATGGTAATAACTGAATAATCTGTTACAAGTATCTGACAATAAATGAACAATGATTGAGCCTTGTCTTTCCCAATATTGTATCTTCCCTCCACAGCTATAGCCTTCTCTCATCTATAACTTATCTGCCCAAGTATCTGCTGGGATATGGCTGAGTATCATACATCCCACAGATCAAATCATCAAGTCAACTGAAAGTCAGTGCAAATTTCAACGCCTACATAATAAGTTTACTATGTGATAATTAGTACTTAAATTATGTTAACTATACCTACAAACAAGTACTCTATGTTTATGTTTATGCTTACGATTCACGAGCAGCAGATTGTCACCCACACTGTCTCAGCGCCGATTGCCTCTGGACTTACCAACCCTTCATTATCATTGAGTCAATGAACAATAGTCATTAAATTAGTCGCGTCATTGTCGGCATTTGGAGTGTGGGTATGTTCAGCCCTTGTTGAGCTGCTTGAGGAAACTGCATCTCTGACGCCAGTTGCACGTCACTTTAGGGCAACCATGGAACAAAGTAATCAATAGTGTCTTATATATTAAAAATAAATATATTATATGCAAATACTAAAATTAAAAGTCTTAAGTTATAAGTAAATAAAGTGCAATTAATTTAATGAGATTAAATTTACAATATTTATTTATTTAATTAAACTACATTTTAAAAAGCATAGTTATTTTTCAATTTATTACTAATGTAATTTTTTGATTAAACTACATATCAAATAATTCAGTAACTTCCAAATTTGTTCTGTGCCACTGAATTCAAAATGAAATCTCAATTCAAATGAAGCGCGCGCTCATTGAGATAACAGTGCTGTAAAATGCGGCAGTCAAACAGCTGCCATAGACTTACCAGCATCAACTGTTTTAACATTAACTTTAACAGAATGTGCTCCGCTTAACAGTGCGTAGCCACTGTTGTTTAACAGTGCGGAATAGTAAGCGCGGCGAATTGTGTTAACAGCTGTGGTGAGCTTTTCCCACATTAAATGAAAGGCTAGTTCAAATCGTCAAAAAATGTTATTTCAAATATTCCTCTCATATATTTTTATTAAATGATTAATATTTTTAAAATGTTTTCTACAGACATAAGTTTTAAACCCTTTACAAAGAGTAGAGGTATCTATAAAGTTTGTTAGAAGTAGAAAATTCCGCCTGTCAGTCTGTCTGTCCGTCCGTCTGTCAGTATGAACACCTGGATCTTTTAAGCTACAAGAGCTAGAGACACCAAATTGGGAATGAAAGTCCGTCTAAAGTGTACGCAGACCATATGTATTTCAAATAGTTTTCACATCCCATATCGCCCTCGCAAATTCTAAACACTATTTTCATAACACCATAACTAGGACTCTATTAGAGCTATTGGAACCCCAGTATGTGTATGGAGCCATTATAATAATTCCCGCCAAGTTTGATCCGGATCAGACAACTATAGCCTATGTGAAGACTTGTATTATTAGTCGAGCTATTTACAACATGATATATTAAGTGTATATCATAATTAAAACAACCCTCATTAAGTTTAGTTCAGATCTAACAACTATATCTAGTAGCATAAGAAAAATCGATCAAAAATTACTTACTTGTGAGGAAACTATGAATTAGAATGAGGACGAGGGCTTTTACAGTCGACTCGCTCGACTGCAGACTTTCTTAGTTTTGCTTTGTTTTGGTTCTTGTAGATAACGAGTAAGAGTGTATGGATCAGAAGATCCAAGAGTATATTGGGTTTTGTGCAAATGTATGTAACAGGCAGAAGGAGGCAGACCCCATAAAGTATATATATTCTTGATCAGCATCACAAGCTGAGTCGATATAGCAATGTCCGTCTGTCTGTCCGTCCGTATGAACAAACAGATTTCAGAGATGGTTAGAGCTACTGGTTCAAACTTAGACTCAATCGACTACATATTTAGTCAGTCAATACAATAATCTTTGAGGCAAAACCCACCTCGGAAAAAATCAATGTTTTCGACGAATATCTCAGTAACTATGGCAGTTAGGAACACCAATTTTGTTACGGAGGTTCCTACAGACACCATAAATGCAATGCCACTAAAAATGTTCGGCTGCCACGCCCCTTTCCCATAGGAACTAGAAAACTATTCAAACTTCCATGCCGTTTTTAAGGCATTTGTTATTATAGTACAGTGTTGTAATTTAAAAGTTGTTTGAAGACAAATAATGTCAAAATATTCTATCGGTTGCAAATAAATACGACTATAATTAAGAAAGAAAACATGTCACAAAGTTTACATTCGAGCGCATAGACAATAAAATGAGTGCAAGCGAGACAGAGACAAACAAACATATGTTCGAACGTTTTCGCTGCCTCTGGTCGATGCGTTCGCTGGCCGTCCCGACCAATGCCACACAAACATATTGTATATATATGTGCACACAGACAAACAGATGTTTCTTCGATTAAACTTAGCTTTTATTTGATTCAACGTCTTCTAATACAAGTACTAGCCATTGTAATACCTGGATACCGCTTTAATTAATTTAATCGGGAATAAAATCAGAGAGTATTATAAGGTCGGGCGTGCTCGACTGTACTTTTTTTAGTTGTTATCGGTGTTTTCTTACTCTCAAGCAATAATCGGCCTACTTTCAGTCGTATTTCGGGTTAATAAAGTCTATGGCCTTTGGATCCTAGGAGTTGAATCTCTTAGTGCCCTTTAAACTAATGGAATGTCCAGAAACTCCATGGATTATTCAGCTGGATGGATTGACGACTTACCCCAAGTCGTGGAAGGAAGAACTCACTTAAGTACAAAATTTTTTACTGTCCGTTATGCTTATTATCGTATTCCAGCCAAGAAGAGTTGAACTGAAGCATTATTCCATTTCATAATTATTATTTTGGGCAATTGCACTGTTTGTAATCACCTGCTGTGTTGTTTTCTACAGTTTAGGCAGCTCAGTTGCCGTTATGCATTTTTTAGATGTTGTTTCGAGCTATGCATTCATTTTCATGGAAATATCACATTTTGTTGGTACATTGGGATCACATTTACTTAGTTCTCCAGCTATATATGTAAGTAAATTAAATTTTAAGTTATTTGCTTAATCAAATACGGTTGAAATTTTCTGTAGTGTATTAATTAATATAATTTCATGTATTTCTATGGCATTCCTGTCTCGGTTGAACTGCAGCCCTGGGCTATGACAAACGCAGTGAATGGTCGCGTAATGTCATACCCAACGAGAGCACGGGGTTCCAACAGACATTTTACATAGATAGGTAAGCTCGGATTGGATAAGAACCTCGGTCGTGATGAAGTAATTAGATTGAGTACCTTTATGCTTTGTATATATATGTGTATTATTGACCATCTCACTCAAATATATTTTTTTTGGAACATCATTGTAAATTTATAAAGATCACTTCGAAATTAATTTTGGTATGTTGCTTGTATGTATTCTAAAACCGAATTCTTTTGGCATTCAAATTTTCCGGCATTTAATTAATTTGTGGCTAAATGTGAGATGATTTTCTAATCAATTTGTTTTGACCAACAACAGTGGCAAATGGGGCAACACTATTATGCCACAATGCAAGCCCAATTTGATTATTCCAACTATATGTTGAATTTAGACTAAAGGACCAAACAGGACTCACATGAACAAGTTGTTAGTGCCCGGGTTTGCTTGAGTTGCGTGCGTGTTTTCCCGCATTCTAGATAAGACACGCAACGCAGCGCAGTCAGCGTTCACGTCAGCATCGTCTATGGCGTCGACGTCATCACCTTGCCTTGTGGCTGCCAACGCATGCGAGGGAGTAACGCATACGTGTGCGCTTGTGGGTGTGTGCGGGTACGTGGGTGTGGGTGTGTTTGTGTTTGTGTTGTCCCGGCAGCTTGTCATTATCCCTTTGTCACACACAAACACATTCGCATTCACACACACACACACAAGCAAACACATACACGCTGAGCAAGCAAAACAATTCCGTTTACATTTCCCACATTCCGCACCCAAACATTTACACACACACCCACACACAATCGTGTGGCGTGCTCCGCATTTTTGCTTTGCATACTTTTCGGCTGACGTCGCTGCTGCTGGGAACCGCACACATGTGCGACAAACAAACAAACAACAACGGCAATGAAATGCGTGCAAATTTTTAGAAAAATATACAAACACATCAGAGCGAGTCAGAGAGTTGAGCATTATCTCATGCAGCAGGCACAGGACGATGCCGCTTAAATGGCGCTTAACATATTTGATTTTTTCCCATTGTTATTCGAGTGATTGTCGTTGTTGTTGTTTTAGTTATTGTTATTGTTGTCCTTGTCAGTATTGTTTGCTCTGTAGCTGGCTGCACCGATAGAAAATAATTTGCAATTCGATTTAGCGCAAGAGTTTGCTCTCAACTTAACCCATAACATTAGGCAACCCCGCGGTTTATAAATTTTATAATTTTAGAAGTATATATAAAAAATTGCACTAGTTTAAAATAGACGCAAACATTTAGGATATTCATCTTTAGAAGAGAAATAAATCTTAGTTAATAATTATGCCCATAAAAAAAGAATATATTTTATAAATGGCATATGTTTTTCAAATAAGATTATTTTATTTCCGCCTGTGTTCGCCGAAAGTAATTAAGAAGTACTAAGTATCTGGTTCACATAAGAAATCTATGACTTAAGGTTGCAAAACAAATTGTGATCTCTCGAAGGCCAAAAAAACTATTCAAAATATGATAAACTTATTTCATTACGGTCTTTAAACAGTTGTAGTTACTTGTAACAACAAGTATCAGGTTGATACATTGGGATTAAAATATGCTTAGAGTTTATAAAATACAAAAATCTAAATAATAGAATTTAATAAGCATAACATAGAATTCGAAAAGCAAGATTAAAAACGTGTGAAAAATTAAATTACTTTTTGATTTCAATGACATACAAAACAATTACAAATCTTAAAACCTGGCTGCAGTGTTAATATTTCAATATAATCCTGGTTGTTACTCAAAACCATTCAAAATTAATGGTTTAATTTAATTTGCATTTTAGTAAATTAAATTTTTTTTTTATTTCTAATATACGTTTTTTATTTATTTCAATAGTGAACATTCAATATAACATTCTTATACTTTCAATCAATTAAATGCATTAACTTGATTAAAGTGTGAGTTAATGCTTGTGTTGACAATGGGTTAATCTGCACATATTGAACCAATTTGGGAATCTCATTTGAATGCTGTAACACGTTTTAAAATAAATGAATGCATTAATTATTTTAGCACACATAAATCGCTAAGCTGTCGATGGCAATGTATTTTTTTCTTATGACCGCGCCCACTTGTCACACACACAGGCACACAAATACACCCACACACAAACACAAACACAAACATATTTTTATTAGCTACGCATAATTGCTGCGGCAATAAAGTTGCTGTCGTTGCTGCTGCTGTTGTTGGCTTGGGTGTTGCTCCCAGCTCAGCACATGGTCGTGAACGGACATGAACATTGTGCCGCGCGTGACCCGACAACATAACGACATTTAAGTAGCCACCACAAAAGTGGGCGGTGGGTGTGGCTGCTTGCTGATGTAGCTTAACCATGTTTGGCAACATGTTACAAAAAATTGATGCGACTGTTGTTGTCGTTGCAGCTGCACACACGACACACAAAAACATAGCAACACAGAAACACAGCAGCACTATTTATTGCTGGTAAAAAACCTTGTCAAATATTTGCCAAAATTTATTGACGACTCGTTTAACATAGCGTATACGCAATGCCCCTTGCCAACGATCCTCTTAAAGCTCGCTGATGCCGAGAGTAGTTTGCCGTTGTCAGCAACAACAGTAACATCAACAATCAATCCCCAATCCCAGTACAATTTTCCGAGCACTCTGTACTGCACTTGATAGCTGACTGAACAGCAACAACACCAACAAGAACAACAAAATCAACAGCGATAAGTTGTTGCTGTTGTTGCCGTGTAAAACGCAAAGGGAAATTATATTTAATTACTCAAGCAAAAGCATGACAACTGCAAACGTCGACAGTCAGACAAACTGAGCATTGGATCGAGTGCCAGGGGAGGGGCTGCAGCACTATCCCTAGCCCTAGCCCTGAAGCTAGCCCTGGGTGTGGACTGTCAGCTTGTCAACAGCAGGCGCCAGTGCCAAGCGGCTGGTCAGCTTTTTCCTCTCCATCTTTTTAAATTTATATTTAAATTGTTGAAATAAATATGCTAAAGAGCGGACGGGGACAAACTGGTATAGTGGTCAGAAAGATGTTGGGCTAGCGAGGTCCAGGGGCTGGGAGAATGGATAACAGAAGCATTGCATCCAGTCATTGCAGTTGACATTACTGTCACTACTACCAATCCAAAGATACAACAACAGGAACAAAGATTGTCTGTCTTAGTAATATGCTGAAAGTTGAAGGTGGGTGATTCATAGGGTGAAAGTATTTTGAACACAATTACTTCAGCTAGAGAAAGGTCAGTCACCAAATTCTGTGCGCTATTGACAGTTTTATTAAACAAGATAAGATAATATCTACATTCATAGTTATACGTGTTACTCACGTAAATAGTAAGGGTATATTAAGCCTGTACCGAATTGGGAGACAGTGAAGCGAGTACCTAAAATATCCTAGAGTGTTCTTAGTCATTACTAAGATCTCATAGACTTAAAGTAGGAGGGCCAACAAATTTGGTTTTTCTCTTTTATACACAGTTTTGTTTAAAGTTTGTACAAGTTCCCAGCGTAAATTTTCACGTTCCCGTGAGATTGATTAAAATAAATAAAATTAAATTAAATAATATTTTAATTAATTAAAATTTGACTTTTGACATCGAATTCAACCGCCTTCCAATCAAAATGTCGTAAAACGCCGCCATATTGAACGATGAAGTTGTGAGATCCACGTTGAGTGGAAATTTAATTTCTTTGGCCCGTCGCGTGATAGGTTAGTCAATTAGTGAGGACCAACAGATTTATTTAT
Source organism: Drosophila acutilabella (assembly GCA_035046005.1). Classification (NCBI taxonomy): domain Eukaryota; kingdom Metazoa; phylum Arthropoda; class Insecta; order Diptera; family Drosophilidae; genus Drosophila; species Drosophila acutilabella. The sequence goes on along the minus strand of JAWNOK010000008.1, from coordinate 277,133 downwards.
TGAGTATAAATTAACAAGAAAGAAAAGTACAGTCGAGCACGCCCGCCCGTAAAATACTCTCTGCATTTTTTTTCAGAAATTAAATTATTAAAATCGGTCTAGAGATATTACAATGTGTAGTACTTGCATTAAAACACGTTGAAACAAAAACAATCTAAACATAATCAAACATATATAAATCTGTTTGTCTATATGCGAAAACACATACGAATGACAATATATGATTCATATATGTATGTATGTGTGTATTCAGCTACCACACAGGCACCGAAAACATTCGAACATGTGCTTGTATGTTTCTGTCTCGCTTGCACTCATACAATGATTTTGCATTCAGTTATCAATATTGTAACGGTTCTAGTTTTCTTGTTTATAGTCAGATTTTAATGCTTTTTTCAGCATAGTTTGATATAGTTAGTCTCCACACGAATTATAAATTGCAATACTGTACTATATGAACAAATGCCTAAAAACGGAACGAAAGTTGAGAATTATTTTTATTAATTGTGGGGAAAAGAGGCGTGGCAGTATAAAATTTTATATGTCAATGCTTTTGCACTGTTGCTAGAAATCTCCATACCAAAATTGGTAATCCTAGGTGCCATAGTTACTGAGATATTCGCCGAAAACACCTATTTTTTCCGAGGTGTGTCTAGTTTTTTGCTCATTGTGAGCGAATAGGGCGTGGCATCGAAAAAAAAAGATTCTTGTATTGACTGACTAAATATGTGATCGATTGAGACCAAGCTCAAACTTGTAGCTCTTACCATCTCTGAAATCTGTTTGTTCATACGGACGGACAGACCGTCAAGAATATATGGGGTCTTCCACGCCTCCTTCTGCCTGTTACATACATTTGCACAAACCCAATATACTCTTGCAGAGAGTATAAAAATATTAATAAGTTTTATTTACTTTGAAATAAATTTGATGATTAAAAAATTAACAATATTTGGTGAACATTTTAAAAATTATATTTTAAAATTTAAGAACCGCTTTCCAGAAAGCTTTATATAGAGATATATATAAATTTTTAAAAACAATTCTTAAATTAATCAACCTTTAAATATATGAAAATGTTCAATAAAAGTTGATTTAGTTTAATTAAATTTATATAAATCGAGATGAGTTATTTTTGACAAACTAGAATAGATAGCTTCTTAAAAGGTTTGAAGCTTATAAAAGGTTAATACTTCAATGCAGTTTTTCATACTCTGTTCAGCTTGGAACTTAAAGATAAACTTAAGTTCCGGATATGTTATAGTCTGAATACTTCTACTGTTTTCTAACTGGTTTTGAGTTTGTTTCCGGGACCTTATTGACTAGCTGATAGCGCAATCGGCTCTTATCAATTGCCAATTATCGAAAAATGAGCTAATACCATCTGATAAGAATTACAATTATATTATATGTTTTCACTTCGACCTTATCGTATTTAAACTTGCCTTTATGTCTGCGTATACACGCGCCGCTCGGCAGTCAAATTGGGCGTGGGCGGGCGAATTTCAAGGAATGAATCAATTTTATTTCACTTTTTTCACTTTGTATTTCACATTGCTTTATGTCGAATATACTTATTAATTACCACCATATTCGATAATTTGGTTAGTATATTTCGGCAGACACTCCTCTCAATAAGGCCATATCTGATAGTCTGTGACTTGTTTTCTTTTCAAGATTTTTAGTTATTTTTTCCTATCGCAGTAATGATAATGCTGTCATTTTCAAGTTTTGGATGAAACCCTATCTCATGCGAGCTTTTTGTATGTTTTATTGTCAGTCCAATTGCATTGATCTCATCGAAATGCTTTAATTGTTCAGCTGAGACACACAATTTCGCATTCCACCTGGATTTCCTCACACTCTAATAACATTTCCCACTGACAGTCACCTTTATAAAACCGCAAGGCAATTCAACAGAGAACCTGCAAAGAACATAGAAGGAAACTGGAAGATATGGAAAGAGATGGGAGAAGAGTGAAAAAATCTCAGCTGCAAATGACTTGTATGCCATTGAGATAAACCCAAAATTATTTATTTTTGCCATAAACTCGTAAAGGACTTTTGGCTTTGCTATTGTTGGCTATTTTCATGTGTATGTGTGTGTGTTGGCATTTTCTATATGTACATGTATTTGTGTTTGTATTTGAGCTTTCAACACCAATAGCAGCAACAACAACAACATCAACAACCACAATGGACAATAGCAACTAACTACAGTTCCGTAGGCAATTAATTTAGCTGGAAAAACCAAAAATACAAAACATATTCCCACACATACACTCACACACACAATCACACACCAAGTCAAACACACACGTGGCACAAATATAAAATGGCGGCACAATCGTTGCCGACGTCGTCAGTCACTTGCAAAATAAAAAAAAAAATGGAAGGAAAAACGAAAAACGGCGAAAAATAAAAGAAAACTTGAATGGAAATTCAATTGAGTGACATGAAAATGGAATTTTTCATATTTTGCTGTTGCTGCTGCTGCTACTACTGCGGTTCTTGTTGTTGTTGTTGTTATTATTTTTATTGTTGCTTTAGCTGCTGCTGCTGTTGTTGTTAGCAGCAACTGCTGCTGAGTTGAGGCAAAGAGAAGCGAAATGTTTTGGCTGCCAGGCACATCACAAACACAATTTTCTGTTGCTCCTGTTGTTGTTGTTGTTGCTGCTACTACTGTTAGCCGCAATAATAGTAAAAACAACAACAATAAGCTAGCAAACCAGCAGCAGCAGCAGGCGTCCCACACACAGAAGCAACAACATTTTCTGCTCTATCTCTGTCTCACTCTTTTCATCTCTCACTCTCTCTGTCGTTCTTATGAGTTTCCCCCAAAAAACGTTTGCGTCTGACATTTTCATAATTAGGTATTCAAAATCTTTAATAACGGTTACTCTTGCTGCTGCTGCTACTGCCAGTTGCCATTGCTGCTGTCGCTGCTGATGTTGCTGCTGCTGCTGTGGTTACTGCTGTTCTTATTGTTGTTGTTGTTGTTGTTGTAGCTCGAGCTGTTGCTCAGACACAGACACACGCGTCTTTCTTAAACGTTTTTTGTTGTCCTTGTATTTTAGTTTGGTTTTTTTGCGCACTTATTGTTGCTGCTAATGTTGCCACAAGTTTTTGTGTCTGTGGGGCACACACACACATGTATATTTAAATATATACATGTACACATTTAGAAATTTCCTGATGGGTTTTGGCCAACATGCTGCTGTATCTGTCGGTCTATCTGTCTGTAGGTTAAGCAAACGACTGTCTACGGCGCCTCACAGAGGATGTTGCAAGTGGCAGCAGCAGCAGCAGCAGGCAAATTTCTTTGAGCATTGCAATTATGTGACAGCTGCGTTAATAGTTGCTTCATCCTATGATTTTTTAAAAACCAAACACAAAATATTAAATTAAATGAACGAAATCATTTCTATAATTTTTCAAATTCTTTATTTAACATATTATTATAACTTGCTATTTATTTTAAGCAGTAAAAGAGAGTTAAATTTGTTAGCACTCGCTATATATTCCTGATCAATCAATTTTAGTCTTAAATGATATAAAATAATTTATTAAATCGAATATATGATATGATATGATACTGTTTAGAATAATCATATAGAACTTAGTACATAAAATAGTTATTGAACCAGACTTGATAATATATGCTATAAACTATATGCTATTTATTTGAAGGGGGTTAACTTAAAGTTCATGATTAATCGATGTTGGTTTTATATAAAATATATACTCGTATGTATATTATTCATAATAATTAAAGCCACTTCTAATGGAGTAAATTGTTATTTACTCAATTATCTTTATCAGACTTGAACCTTTTTAAAGCAAACAATGTTTCTATGTCTTACTTATTACAATTCGTATCTTTTTAAATATTACCAATTTCCAGAAGGTAAATTATAAAATTACTTACTCCTTTTAAAATTTCTAGCTAAAGAAATGATTATTTTCTGAATTCAATGTCCGTTTTGTTGAAACTTATTTACATTGTGTACTCTTCAATAGCCGTCATTGACAGCCACTCTCTGCCTTCGTTAAGTCCGCACTAAAGGATGCGGCACTTTCAGTGCCTTCTTCAGCTTGATAGCCCCAGGTCACCTGTCACTGTCGGTGACAATTTTTACGCGTCTTGTTGGACAGGACAACCGCTGAGCAGGACGGCCCATAGGACGAGCAGCAGGACACTACTCACAACTTGCGATTCGCAGTAAAAAAACGTTTATTAATGACATAATGAAATATATTTATCTTAAAAACAAATTCAAATGGTTCAATAAAATTATGTTACGACTCTTATCTAATATCATTATCAAATAAAGAGCTAATGGGGCTAATATATTATCAATTCAACACAATATTTATTTAATTTTATTTTCCTTTTACATATCCCAGCTAAAACTAGTTGAGAATTTTAGCAAAGTAGGTGCGCCTCAGGTACGCGCCTTCTGATTAGTCATCACAATCAATTTGTATTGTTTATTTCGTTTAAGTTGAGGCATTACATATGTATGTGCTTATCAGTACTGAGATCAGTAATTAAGGCACTTGAAATCAAATGAAGTTCAATCAATTCTAAATTTGTCTTGCTGATTAAGAGTGTGTATTGACTTGGGTTGATTGTCTAGTTTTACGGTGGCATCAGCTTCACAAATCAATAAATTATCAATATTTGTTTGTACTTTACCTTTTCTATCTGACATTAACCTCTTATCAAAATTCAAGTGAACGAATACTTATATTAGATAACCAATTATTGATTTACTAGCACATTGCTCATTGCTTAGAGTACGGTTTACCGCTTTCACTACTCTTTATCAGTGTCATATGATAATCGTTATTGTAACATAACTAAATGAACGCCACAAGTACACTGAAAAATATTAGAGGCATTTTATAAAACTAGGTCAGCACTTTTACTAAAGTAAATTAAGAAGAGGAGAGAGTTCGACGAGAATTGGTTTTGCAACTTGTACCAAACACATTAATTTCAATGTAAATATAAAGACTATATTGGCTTTTGTTCCAGTGTACGTTGACTGTATTTTGGAAAATGTACCATAAAAGCCCAATTGATAAGTGATAAGAGTTTTCGACATCAGTATTTAAGCTAAATAATTTCCTGGTTTCAATCAGTTGCAGAACGCATTCCGGAAAGTGAAGTACTCAATAATTAAATATGAACCCTAAAATAGCAATTGCCCTGCTGTTGATTGGTTGTGCCTTGCACGGAGCTAACACGCAGACCACGGCCACCAGTGAATCAACGACGGCCGAAAACACGTCCTCAGAGTCGACTCCAGCCGGATCCACGGAATCAGATTCCAGTAGCACAGACGTCACAACTCCAGCTCCACCATTCTCCTGTACCACCCACCCCGGAACACCAGTTGATCTAAATGCCGTTAGTATAAAAGAAGAGAGATTATATTATCGATTTCTAACTACTTAATTTTAATGATTAGATATCAGGAACTTGGTATGAGACTGGTAGGGCTCCCAATGTCGACTCAACTCAGTGCTTGAGGTATTCCCTGCCACAGACCGCCACTTCCGATAATAAGCTCAAGGTTGATGTTGAGTACGTAAATACAGCTAATAACAAGTGGGATCACGAAGATGAGTCATTGCAATTGCCCTGGGATGAGGATGGCAAGAATGGCAAATTCACATGGAATTTGGGCGGTATCACTCAGATAACTATCACCTTGAAATTGGTTGCCACCGATAACGAAAAGTATTCTCTGTATTGTGGCTATATGCCCGGTGACATTTCGACATTCTTCAAAGTTCTTACCCGCAAACGCGAACTCTCCGAGGCAGACAAGACGACAGTCCAGCAGAAGTTCCAAGAGTATTCCCCAGGTACAGAGTTATCCTGGGTCGAACAGTCTGAACAGAAATGCAACTCTGCTGTGCGATCAGCTGGTGGCATTCTTGTAGCCCTCGCATTGGCCCTCCTTGTCCGCCAAAGAAACTTTTGAAGTAGCACAAAAACTTCCGCGATCAATTCTATGTGCAATTTGTAGTTAATTAATCAATTTTTGAATTTTTAAAGGTTAAGAGACTTTAAGTATTATATAATTGCGTGATGTACAGTATTCCATTTTAAAAATATATATTCTTGTTAATTAATATTAAAATTATAGCCAAATATTGATTTTAAAATATTGTTCTTAAGCAGCATTTTTAATTTGTTGAAATTCAAGTAAATGATTCATTTAATACCAACCAATTATGATGAAATTTGCTTTCAGTTTCAATATACAGTCATAATCTTTGGTTTCCATTTCAGTCATTTCACATTACATTCACTATAGTTGAACTTTTAACTTTCTTGCTTAAGTCATCGTGCTTGGTGATTTATTCGATGCTATCTTTACGATAGCCATTTAATTTTTATGGATATTGTAACCCCCACATGGTAAAAATGTGCTGTTTTTTTTATCAACTTTTGAAATATCCCGCTAATTAGTAAAAATAATATGGTTAAAGATAAAAATCTATTTACCGGTCTTGACTAAACTATTTTTATTTAGGGAATACTATTCCCATGTCAAACGGGAGAACTTAAAGGCGAAATTATGAAATATATCATTAGAACTTAACTGTCAAAATTTAAATTAATTTTAAAATGTCTTAAACTAAATATTTAATATTAAATATTAATAAATGTTATTACTTTGCTATAAGTACAGCGTCCCTTACGGTCGCTTCATAATATTGTATTTTTATCTTCTTGACTTTCCTTCTATCTTTGTAAGACTACATCAATTTTGACATTTAACATATGTCAATTCAGCACTTTTAGGTTGCCCGCGAAAGACTTAAAATGTTAATGAATTACTTTATAGATAGAAATTGATGGATGTCAGAATATCTTATAGGCCTTTAGTAGCTAATTTTATCTTTTAGTTGGGAAAAATTAAACTCAACGGCAGACACCATTTCTAGAAATATGTAGGTCTAGTGCTTCATGGGCTCTGAGCCTTGTATTTAGATTCGTTTAAGTAAACTAACTCAAAGCAATTGCCATACGAACTCAACTCAATTAACAATTTAATTGTACCGCAAAATGACTTTCGTCGTTATTAGATTATTGCATTTGAAAATTCATTTTCAAGACCCGATTGATTGGGATTCAGTTATGAAGCACATACAATTAGAAATAACAGAGCTTTCAGACAGAAATGAAAGTCAAGAAAGCATAAGAGACGGCTCATCTACTGAATAATTTGAGTTTGACTGAGTTTGAGAAGACGACCACAAGTATCTGGCACACAAGAGCCGTAGAAAAGACATCCTTTCGTAAGTTCAGTTTCTTTCTAAATTCTCCTGTATTAAAGCAAAATCGTGACGTTGTCAATACATGAGACTAGATTAGACTAGACTATATATAAGTATAATATCTTGTCGGTATTGCTTTCTTATAGGTACTCCGGTACATGAAAAGCGTTTTTTTTATACTCTCTGCAAGAGTATATTGGGTTTGTGAAAATGTATGTAACAGGCAGAAGGAGGCGTGGCAGACCCCATAAAGTATATATATTCTTGATCAGCGTCACAAGCCGAGTCGATATAGCCATGTCCGTCTGTCCGTCTGTCCGTCTGTCTGTCCGTCTGTCCGTCTGTCTGTCCGTATGAACAAACAGATTTCAGAGATGGTAAGAGCTACAAGTTCGAGCTTGGTCTCAATCGATCACATATTTAGTCAGTCAATACAAGAATCTTTTTTTTTTTTGATGCCACGCCCCATTCGCCCACAATGAGCAAAAAACTAGACACACCTCGGAAAAAAATGGTGTTTTAGGCGAATATCTCAATAACTATTGCACCTAGGATCACCAATTTTGGTATGGAGGTTCCTAGCGACAGCGTAAATGCATTGCCATTTAAATTTTTGGACTGCCACGCCCCGTTTTCCCACAATTAATAAAAATAAATCGCTCCGTTTTTAGGCATTCTTTAATATAGTACAGTATTGTAATTTGTAATTCGTGTGGAGACTAACTATATCAAACTATCCTGAAAGGCGCATTGAAATCGCACTATAAACAAGAAAACTAGAAGCGTTGCAATATTGATAACCGAATGCAATATCATGTATGAGTACAAGTGAGACAGAAACATACAAGCACATGTGACGGCAGCGCTGCCGCATTCATATCAATGTATGAGTGAAAGCGAGACAGAAACATACAAGCACATGTTTGAATGTTTTCGTTGCTTGCGTGGCGGCAGCGCTGCCCGCAGTCGCTGGTCGCGCTGAATACACACATACATACATACATACATACATACATACATGTATATGCAACATATATTGTCTTTCGTATGTGTATTCGCATACAGACAAACAGATGTATGTGTGATTATGCTTAGATTGTTTCAACGTGTTTTAATGCAAGTACTACACATTGTAATATCTTTAGACCGATTTTAATAATTAAATCGCGAAAAAATGCAGAGAGTATTTTACGGTCGGGCGTGCTCGACTGTACTTTTCTTACTTGTTTTTTCACGGCAAGTGATACCTTTACGGGTAAAAGAAACAGGTTAATTCGGTAAATGGTTCTCAATTCTATAATAATCAGCTAAAATTTTTTATAATTATAATTTTTTAATTGTTGTTTAATCGTTTAACTAATCTTTTATTTTAATTTTCATTCATTTAATTGCGAATAATGATCTCTCTGTTTAAATTAATTATATTGAATTTATTTTGCCATCACTACTTATAGTCGCTTTCTAGATATGTTTTTCTAGTTGGTTAAAATACTCAATAGCTTTTAGACCCCATTCTCTAAAAAAAGGAGTAGAGAGATTTATTAAGTTTGTTGGAATCAAAATGAGCGTAACAGGCAGTAAGAAAAGTGGCCAATCCGACAAAGTATATATATTCTTGTTCAGCATCAACAGCAATGTCCGTTTGGACATCGGTCTGTCTGTCCGTTTAAAACCTGGATCTTTGAGACTATTAGAGCTAGAGTCACCAAATTTGAAATGTAAGTCCATCAATAGTGTACGCACTCCAAGTTTATTTCAAATTGTTACCGTCCCCTTACATTGTATAAAACTATGGTTACCTAACTATTAAAGCAATCGTGACCAAATTTACACATTACACGTATGGTACCAGTATAATTATCCTTACCAAGTTTGATTCAGATCGGACAACTATATTCTATAGAGCCCATTGGACAAATCCGTCGAAAATTGCATATATGTATGAAAAAAATGCGCTCTAGGAGGAGTACAGGGTCTTTTACAGTGAGCCCGTTCGACTGCAGCCTTTCTTACTTCTTTGAAATTCAATACTAGCCAAAATATCTTGAGAATGACCAACTATTTTAAGAGCGCCACAGGTGGAAGTCAACAAGAGGTGACTTTGCATATGCCAAAGCAGAGTGTGAGTGAACATGGGTTAAGTTTGTGTTGAGATTGTGGGAAATATAAACAAATTTTCACCCAAACTAAATGCGCCAAGCTCTAAGGGCGAACTTGAAGGATGTGTTATCTGCTCGCACTCAGTTGTTGTCAGTTGTCTATTGGACTGAGCACCACCCACTGCGCCGGCTTATTATCAAAAGTCAGTCAATGCCGCGTCATACACACAGACATACCCGGCCACACACACACAAACACACATTCACGACAGCTTCATTTTGACCTGCTGCCCTAGAAGAAGACACACTAGAGAGTTTGTTGTTTGCCCAAAGGAAAGGAGGGTAGTGGGCGGTTGTGGGGTTGGGGGTGCTTTTGGTATGAGTTGAGCTTTGGTTTGTGTGCTGCTGAATTGGCGCTGAGTAAACAACTTCTTTATCGCCACGATACACGCCGCAGTCAGATAAATACGCAGCAGCCCTCTTCGAATCTGGAGTGAAGTGGAAGGAGGATGAGGAGGGGGAGTGGCAATGAAGAAGCAGCGAAGTGTGACACGAGCTGTTAACGGAGATTTCGCGTATGCAGTGGCAACAGCTATGACATATATATATATATATATATATAAATATACAGTCGCGTATAAAGTTGTATAAATTCGTATTTAAAATAAAAATTAATATTTCAATTATGCGTCAGATGTAAGACAAATATTTGCAATTGGCCATTTGGTAACAGTCTCACTCGTCTCTTGGCCTGGTCACAGCTGCCTGTTTGCTTGTATGGCAGCCAAATTGCCGTGATTTCATTCAATTTGTCGCAGCAGCAACAGCATCAGCAGCAGCTAAAGCTGTGGACGAGGCAGCAACAAATGTTGCCACTTCCTGCCCAAATTGTTTTCGTTTGTGGAGATTGAAACTTCCCCGCAGCTTCTGCAAAATGCGCATAAAAAATGCTGCCGCTGCTGCTGCCTCTGTCGCCACTGCTGCTGCTGCTACTGCTGGTGATGTGTCCAATGCCCACAGCGGCTGCTCTGTCAATACAAAGTGGCACACCTCGTGTCTCTATCCGCAGTCGTGCCCCCATGACTACGTCAGCTGCCTTCTATGTGCCAATGCACAATTGTTGTTTGTATGAGAAAATCTCGCCTAATGGCGTTTTACATTATTTGCCGCCTGATGCCAGAACCAACTGTTACCGAGCGGCAATGCCACACGGACCGGGAGAGAGCGAGAGGAAGTGAGAGTGAGAGCAGGACAAGGCAAGACCTGCACATAGAAGTGGAGATGAAGACGAAGAGAAGGACAAGAGCCGTAGCCAGTTGTAACAACAGTTGCCGACTACGTAGATTTCTTCCACTTTTCCACCTCCACCTATTCGTGCACCCCCTCCTACCACCCTTCTTGCCACCTTACCACCCTTAACACCCTTACCCCCTTTGACGAGTGCCAAATGCGCTTCGCCGAAGCTTGTGGTTTGAGTGCTTCGGTTTTCGTTTGTGGCAAACACCATGGAACTTTGGGTTGGGGCCACAACTGGGGCCATGGAAGCTTAAGATGAATGGCCACTTATTGCCAAAGCTGGTTCTGCTCAACTTGTGATGGTCAATTCGGAGGCATTGAGATGATGCCAAACTTGAATCTTAATTGATCTCTAAACTTCTGTCACTATAGATATAATTTGATATACAAAACAATTATCATGTGTGTATATTTAATCATTTACTATATACCCAAATACATATTTATATGTATTTATTTATATTTCTAGTTATCGTTTGCTCAACTGTTCTCAGTGGAAAAAAAAAACACTCCATCATACTCTCCACCTCCTTTTCCACTTCCCCGCTTGGTCCATTCTTGATGGTAAGCGCATTCCCATGTCGCACATAATCCTACGCAGCTGCAGGAGAATCCCAATTTCCGAATCCCGGAATCCCCAATCCCAGAAACAAAATCGCCTTTAATTTGCTCGCTCATTTTGTCGCTTAACGTCTACACTGCGCCATCCCACCCGAAGGGGTGCACTGAAGTAGGGGCGGGAGTGGCTCGCAGCTTTATGTACACACACATGCACATGTACATACATATGTATGTATTATGTGTGGGTCTAAGCATTTGACATGGTGTGAACACGCGCATAAGGCCATTTCAATGGTTTTCAAATGTACAACAAATGTTTGGTGGGTGCTGGGGGTATGGGGTGGTGGGGCTTCTGGGCTTCTGCCCTAGGGCTGAGTAACAGTATTCCATCTGTCTCACGTATGTGCGAGTGTGAGTAAAAGTGTGTGTGTACAATTGGTTGGCAATTTATTTAAATATCGGCACGCAGTTGGAAACGCAATGCCAACTGGAATTTCATGCCAAGTGAAACACATTTAAGCGAAAATAAAACGAAACAGCAGCAGCAAAAACAACAGCAACAACTGAGATATTTCGGCTGCCGAAAAGGAATTTTTTCAGCTGCTGCCGGCAGCAGTCGAACCAATGTGTTGGAAGGAGAGAGAAGAGGGAGGCTGCGATTGCGACAGCGGCAACGACAGCAGCTGATGTTAATAGCCCAGCGGGGCCAAATGCCGGCTGCTGCCAAGCGAAATAAAAGAGAAGTACATGACGAAGAAGACGTAGAAGAAGTGCAGACTGCGACGATGTCTGTGCAGGCAGTTGTTGTTGCTCCCTTGCCTCTGTCCCTTTGATAAGCCTTAGGGGTGTGTGCGTGTGTGTGTGTGTACGAGCAACTGAACAGCTGTTTGTGACGCGACGAAGCAACTGCGCATGCGCTGGTAAAATGCAGGCGAACGCAATGAATTAAAGATCCGAGTAACATCACGAAGGCGAAGACGAAGCCAAACCCGAAGCGCTTAGCCGAATAATGAACACGAACACGAAAACGAAACATGTGCGACTACCTGAGCAATTTGAAACTGAAACGGCGCTCACAAACAAATTCAACTTTCAACTAAGCGGACGTCACGCCGCAACAGCAATAGTAGCAGAGGCAGCAGCCAAGGCGTCTACATCTCTAGTGTCTCAGTCGCTCTCATTTCGTCCCGTGTGAATGTTGGGATTCGGAATTCCATAGCAAACGTTACCGTTGCTTTTCTTCAGTCGTCTGGCAGCTGCCCGACATGCCGGTACATGTGGCGTGTCTCTGCATCGATTCATGTCAATGTTTGTTGTTGTTCGCGTCGCGTTCGCCGCAACAAATAAACAGAAACTAAATTTAAAATAAAATGTGCGAGTTATCATAAAGTGATTTGTGGCGCGAGATTCATTCACAATTGTTTGCGAGTCAATTACGCCCATTGCAGGCAGCGTGCGAGCGATTTAAGTGGGTGGTGTTACGAGCAATTGTATCTTGGAGATACGCAAACAATGTTAACAGCATAACAATTCAAAAACCAATGTTAAAAGTACTAGAAATTAGAGTTTAAATCAAAGAAAATAATAAATACAAGAAGAACACTTCAGCTATAACAGTCAAAATGGTAAGTCAAATGGCAAAGTATCTCAGAGATGCACATCTGTTATGAGTATTTGTGTGTCTCCCCTCCACCTAACTGTGCGCAACACATGTTGATTGTCCATGCCGCGATAACGCCAGCTGTCCCAGTCAACAAAACAGACACTCTCAAACTACATACAGACATATTTACAAATATATTTGGAATCTGGGCAGCTGCGTTTGTGTGGCTGCTCTTTAAATACACAAGTACGATATATGTATGTACATGTATGTGTATATGTATCTCAAATGCGACGCATCTGTTTTTTATTTGCGCAAATGTTTGGCACAACACACAACGCTACAAATTTGACTACTGTGTGTGTGTTTGTCAAGTGCGCCGCATTTTTGCATTGCCAGAACAATTTCTTGCAGCAAATTCCTTTTGTCAGTTTCACGTGCGAAATTATAAATTACGAGTATTTCCCGAGGTACTTTTCCCCATCTCCGTGCTTTCCTCGTCCGCACGTGTTTATGCGGAAGTTTCTGTCAACTAAAGCTTCTGGCCGCCTTCTGTTTCTGATGGCCTTGAGCAGAGAGTCCTAACTGCAAATAATTGCAGCTAGATTTCAATTCAATCGCAGATTCGTTTGATATCTGTATCTCGAAAGCATCCACTAACTAAACAAGTGATAAATTATAATCAGATGTAAAATATCGTAATAAGGATTGTAAGCGAAAGTCTCGTAGTATTAAAATTAATAAACTAATTATAGCCATCATGGCCATTTAGCAAGTCGTCCTAAATGGGCCATTATTAAATTAAACACGTGCCACAGATCTGCAGCTGTCTGTTAACAATTCTTTAGACCAGCTGCACCAACATCTGCGGACTGGTGCATGACTCAGAGCCTAGGTGAGTTACCTGGCCTGGCCCTTCCTGCCTTAGCCTGGCCTTGCCTAACTAGTAGCAGCTGTTGGGGAACGTCTGCTCAATGATCTACTCTTAAGCAAAGCCCGAAGGTTGTAAGTGTGTGTGAGGAATGGGGAAAGAGCGGCAAGTGGCAAGAGGCGAAGTGGCAAGTGTCTCAGCCAGCTGCTATTTTACCTGACAACGGTTTTTTGCTGCCGTCTGTGGCAAGACACCTGCATAAACATTGTAGCAGCTTGTGGTCTCCAAGTGAGTTTTGCTAGAAACACCCTTTCCTTGGTTATGTCGCTTGGAATATGCAACTTACATAGTTACGTATCTTTAAGTATCTTTGATCAAACGATTTTATCATAATTATGTTGGATAAACCTAATAATAATTTTTTTTAAATATAATTCAAAAACAAAAAACAATAAATTTTAATTCTAAAAATTTAAGAAAAAATTAATCAAGCGTCGGCCGGGAATCGAACCCGGAAGGGAAGGCATAAAGGGAATTATTAAATATTAATATGACTTTTAAATTTAACCAAATAATAATGTCTAAATCAGTCAGAGTATTCAATTCTATGCCTGAAGAGCACATGATACTTGATCAGTTTGCAGTTGAGTAAACAAAAAAAAATGCTTTGTAAATAAAAACAGTACTAATAAATGTATCAATAGGCCATGTATGAAGTTGCAATTAAGATTGGCTGTGAAGGGTAGCAGCAATTAGCAATTAACACACCAAGTTGGCAATATCAAACTGGACTAAATCAGAACTAGAAGTTGAATGCTTAAAGTTTTGGCTACTCAACAGCAGGTGGACAAATTCGTGTTGAATAATGAATTGAAAGAACTTTTGCTGATTGGCGGACTGTCAGTTTGTGGGATTGACATATCGACGATTAGCTGGAACTAGAAACTCACTGAATGCAGTTGCAATTTGACAGATAGATGGACATTGTTGTATAAAGGGCAAAGTTATTAGCGTAATAAGGAAAGGTAAAAACAAAGTCACAGGTGAAGTGCACTTGACAGGTGCAGCTGTTGTTAGCTGTTTAGTGGGTGGCGTGCCAAGCCACATGTGGAATGTGGCAACCCTAAAATCCCTGCCCAGTCATCCATCAAGTGCTCAATCAATCATTAGCGCTGTAAACTTCAATCTCTCGGCAGAGGAAATAAAGTTGTTGGCCACGTTTTCACACCTAGGCAATTAAAAGACAAGCGACACGCCCCTGAGGCGACACGACGCCCATGTGGCTGCCTAGATGACATTGAATAATGAGGCGCCATTTTGTTTGGCCACGAAACAGCTGGGACCCAACAACAAATGGCAAATGGCGATTGCCGAATGGCGACCGGAAATAAGTCAATTTGCTTATTAGCAGCAGCAAAAACAACAGCAGGGAAACTGAGGACAATTTGTATCCGAACTCAAAGCACAAAGCCAAACAAAGCTTTAAATATATCACGCACAGTTGTGTGTGTGTGTGTGTGTGTTTACGTGTATGCACACACTTAATCGAAAGAAGTCAAAAACAATTTGTTGAGCTTTATTTTTTCATTTTCTTCACATCCTGAACCTTCTTCTAGCTTTGCTTCTGTATGAATCTGTTTGTTCTGTGTGTTTGTATGTGTGTGTGTGTGTGTGTTTTGCTGTTGTGGCACTGTAAAAATTGTAGTCGCTGCAAGTGGCAGCTTATTAAAAAGACGTGGCCAACAGCGCACAGAAAAGTAGCCAGAATTTGTTTTTTGGCGAACACAAAAAATGTCAAAGAAAAAGTTAAGCATTTTTCGTATTGTTTGAAAAATAATTCGAAAAATCCGAAAAAAAGCTAAGATAATACCAAAGTACTTACTATAATATAAAGCTAAAATGAAAAATATGAAGAATTATTTCAAAATAATTTCTACCTATAGGAAATTTAATTTAAAACTAGAATTTAGTTTTTCGACCTTATTTGTGAGGTGCACACAAGAGTTTTACCAAATTTATCCATAAAAGTTTTTAATCATTAAAGAGTTTTTCAATTCAACTTAAAAAACTTCTTAATAAATAATATATAAAATAATATTGATTAATATCAGGTCAATATCAGTTGTGTTTTTCTGGAATCAATCGAGAACTCCTTGAGTGTTTAAGGTATTAACAAAAGATAAGTTGGAAGTCATCAAATATTAAATAATTTGAAATGCTTAAACTTGTAAAATATATATATTCTTAAAACTATAAATAAATTATTAAATTAATTTACTTTAAGTTATTTAGACTGTTCCGATTTGCAAATTGGTTGAATTCACATCTGTAGTGCATATGAAATACACAATATAGTAGAGTTAAGCTGGCACTTACCAGCTTTGACCAAATAGAGATATGCAGTTGTGGCATGCGTCAACTTGTCTATTCGCTGTCATTGCATCGAGTACGCAACTAAGAGAACAGAACTACACAAAGTGCTGAACAGTTCATTCATCTTCTTCACAGTGTTGCTGCCATTTTCAACAGACTCTCCATTGTGTTAGTTCTCAGTTTCCCCCGCCCCTTTTTCGCTGTACCTCCGCCCACTCAACTAGCTGGCAATCCTTTGGCCCAACTCAACTGTCGCCTCTTATGTTTTAAACATTTTCTAAATAGTGCGCTCAAGTTAAAAAAAATGTATATGTACGAAAAAAAAGAGAGAGAGGAGAAAGGCCACGGCTAACGGCATGTCCAGCGCAGATATATCCACCTACCCCGCCCATCCCCTTACCCAACCCCCTGTCATTGTCTCTGAGTTGCTGGCAAGTGCCCAAATTGTCTGCTTGGGTTTCCTGCTGCTGTCGCCGCTGCTTTGGGCCAAAAACATTTGAATTGAATTTGCAGCAGCAGCCACTGCCTCAATCTCCAGACACAGCGCTGACCTTGTCACACATACACACACATACACTTATATACTTTTGGGCAAAAGGGGCGTTGCCAACGGACAGCAACAGCAACGACGCCGCAGCTGCCGCAATATTTCTTACGCCAGATGAAACGCAGATGACGCCAGGCAACAACGAGCAACGAACAACGAACATCGGACATTGGAAAAGTGGCAAGTGGCAAGTGGCAAGGGAAACGACAGCAGAAGCAGCAGTAACTGAAAAACTGCGCCCGCCAAGTGGCAACAGCTGCCGGCTTTAAGTACAGCGAGCAATACATTTATCTGGCATCTCTGTCTCTGTCTCTGTCTCTGTCTGTGCCTTCTGCCTTCTGGCGTCTTGTAAGTTGTCATGTGGCACAGTTGTTTGAGCTGCAGCTCGAGTGGCGGCAACAGATTTAAGCTTTCAGTTATCCACCAAAAAGTAAAATGACTGAAAACAAAACACATCATTCATCGATACGAGCATGTGTCACCAATGGTTGCCCCAAAATGTGGTAGGAATAAAGAAAAGAGTGCTTCACGGCAATTGCACAGGTGCAAGCATATAACCATCAGCAGCAGCTGCTGTCAGTCGCAATTTTTAATTGAAAACGACAGCAGCAACACACGACACCGCAGCAACTGTCGAGTGCAGCCCTGGCCACAAGGACATCAACGTCGCCAACAATGGCACGTGCCAACATGTGTTGCCGCCCCTCCTCGCACGCCCCTAACGCCTCTAGATGTCTAGTCGCCGGTATGACTGTTGCAGACAACTTGGCTGCACAAGCAATCATCAGCAGCAACAACGGCAACAGACAGAGCAACAGCAACTTGAGGCGGCGGCACGTGCTGCACTAACTGAAAATGATTTTCCAATCAGACACACCAGCAACAACAACAACAACAATAACAACAAGCATCAAGCAGCTGGAAAATCTTCAATTGGCCACAATCCGGCCTCGTTTCGTTAGAAAATTGCAACAGCAACGGCAACAGTTGCAGCTGCAAGGCATCAGCTGCATAATTGAAATTCTGGCAACATGCAGCATGAGGCTAGAACGAGCCGTCTCGACTGCATCAACATCTGCAACTGCAACTGCAGCTGCAACGCCAACTAGTCGACTCCTTTACTACTTCGTCTATTAAAGACGCGGGATGGAGTGGGGTGGAGTAGAGTGGGGTTTAAAACAGTTCATATCGAAAAAATAAAACAGACCATAAAGCCGATTAAACGCGACACTCGCCAAGTTTTTGTTATTTCTGTTGTTGTTGTTGTTGTTGCTGCTGCTGCTGATGTTGGTCGAAGTGACACGACATTATCTTATTATGCCTGACACTCACACACATGCAGGGAAATGAAGCATGCAATGGAGAAACACTCACACACATACACTCTCGCACACACATGTGTAGACTGGTGTTATACTGTTGTTGTTTCTGCTGCTGCTCTTTGTTTTTGTCTGATGTGTAATTTAAAATGAAGCGATGCTGCGGCACGTTGCAGACACACGCATGCAAACACACACTTACACTTTTGACAAATAGCAACTTGCGAGGGTTGCTTTATCCGTTTGTGTCTATTCTTATCCACAACAAGAGAAAAGCTCGAAAATTCTTGATTTCTGGACTTACGAATATTATTGTTTTGAAAAGTCTTACAATAAATTAACTTTATCTTTATAATTCTTAAGCTTTTATTATAAAAGTACAATTTGAAGCTCGAAAGACAATATATTTTTTTCAGATATTTTTTAATTTAACATAGATAAATAGTTTTTAATGGAGATAAATAAAAAATAAACAATTTTGATTAGCTAAGACTAAGCTCTCACTGAAATTCAGGTAATTTAAACCAAACCATGTCTTAATACTTTTATTATGTAATATTGAAATATCATAATGAATACACAAATGTTCAAATATTCAACAGATAAGTTTGGAAGGTGTGTTGTTTAAAATACATTCTTACTACCACTAAATATTGACTAGTCTCTGACAAAAGATACAACTAATTTAAATTTGCTTATGCATTGTTAAATATTGAACTGTAAAACTTTTACTCTCTGAAACCTAAAGATTTCGTTTTTTTCAGAATGAAATAAATTCACAAAATTTCAGTCACTGTAGTTAAAATTTCGTAAACTTTTGTGACAACACGTTCTCTTGGCAATTGTAGCTTCATGTGTAATGAAGCAGCTGACGCAGCAAGTAACAACAAAAAAACACACACACACACACTTTATGCTGTACAATACACACACTCAAACTGAATGTGTTCGTATGTCCTTTTGTCGAAATGTACATACATATGTTGTTATTGTTGCAGCTATTGTAGCTGTTGCTGTTGTTGTTGTTGTTGTTGCTGTTGCTGTTGCACAGGTGTCGTCGCCAGTAATCTCTTTCAGACGGCGTCGGCGGCGAGCGCCACTTGTGCATAATGGCGCAGTCCACACACAAAACTACACCAACAGTTGTGCAAAGCCGGACTCTATGTGAGTGTATGTGTATGTGTGTGTTAACTGGACTCGTCCACGCGGCTGTCATTTGCACACACACTCGCACATACACACACAGAACGTGAACTGGCAGCTTACTGCTAAAGCACATGCAGCTGGGCTGTGATTTCAGTCATTCCCAAACTTTCAGCTCTCGAACCCTACAGCCCCCTTCAACTCCAGCCCTGGTGAGCAATGTGAGCAACCCTTCAGAGCTCTGTGTTTCTGTTGTTGTTATTACAGTTGGCGCGCCTTTTCGTTAACTCTGCCACAACTCTTCCTCTGATACCTTCCCTATCTCCATCTGCTCCCTTAACAGCTGTGTGTGTGTGTGTGTGTTTTTTTTTGTTGGCGAAAGGGATAAAAGTATAAAATGCTTTGGTGTCCAGCCACATGGCCACTGCACTATGGAGTAGTTAGTCAGTTTTTTGGAATAATGTTGACAATTTAATTTCATCCAAATTAACCAACTTTAATCAGGTGCAAATATTTTATTTTTAATGTTTTCTTGATTTTAAAATTTATAATAAATTATCTTATTATTATCTTATTATCGGCTTATTATATATAAGCCGATTCCAGTTAATCTTTTATCGCTTTCAGGCCATATAAGCTTATTTTCGAAAAAATTGACTCCAAAGGTTCCTGTACTTGGCTTTTGTCTGCCCTGTACCTTACACAAAAGCGAATTAAGTTGGCTGGTACTCGTGTATATTTTTCACAGTTTATGTAACAAGGAAGGAAAGAGAAGTTGTAGTCGACCCCATAAATACACTCTTGATTAGCTTTCACAGCCCATGAAATGATACATGTCAAGAGAGAACATGTACTGTCCAAGTTTCATCCAATTCGGGATACTTTATAACATAGCTGCCATTAGAACAATCAGTGAAGCTGCTCTTATATGACTATCCTTAACCATTTTGAATCACATATTTAATCTGCGAATCGGGTATCTTGTTTTTATTGCGTACTTTCTTTTCACATGTGATACTTATGATTTTTTGTCCAATTTGAAGGATAATTGGTTCCTAAAAGTTTTGTTACAAAGTTGTAATACCTTTTGCAAAGGTTCACAAATAAGTCTAAACCGATTGATTGATCATAGTTTGATATTATGTAGATACTTTGTATTTATTCTCATAGTTCAAGATTCTGAATATCCTTTGGATCCTCCTTTTTATTCGGCTTATCCCAAAGCTGCTGTTCACCCGAGCCGAAGATGCCATAGACAATACAACCGATCACATTCAAACCGATAGATATGCTAAAAGCAGTCGACAAAGTGTCCAATGACTAAAGGGAAAGGTATGCTATATCAAATTCAGTTAAGAAAGTAATTTATGGTTTAGCTTACATCCTCATCGATAAATTCGTTAAACAGGAAACAGAATAACAGTCCAATACTGTAGGCAATACCCGTCAATACAGATGCAAGCCGTGGGGCAATGTCCAATAGATTCACTAAGTTCACCGAAATGCCAAAACTGGCAAAGACTGCACTGCCTGCAAAAGCGAAGAATGCACGTACCTGAAAGAGGGAAAAGAATTGTAGGACCAACCTTTAACTCTGCATAAAAACGCATATCACGCTTACCAATTTAGTAGAATTCACACCAAAAAGAAGTTGGAGTGCTTCGATGCCAAACCCTGCGCAGTAGAAAAGCTTTCGCACATTTGTTGTAGAGATGCCATTTAAACACAGATAGTCCGCCAAATAGCCAGAAACGGGCACTAATATTGCCATGGTTAAAAACGGCAGTAAATCATATTTAGAAGCTGATATAAAACTGAACTTGTGCTTCAAAAATGGCCGTAAATATGAAATGAATAAATATTGATTCCAGAATTGAACAAAAATTGCTAAAATAATAGCATAAACAGGCGGCGAACGCAAGATCGCCCAACGAGATGTTGGTTGGATTGAAGGCTTTTCCGACTCCTCCAGAGCTTCCTCAATGTATTCGAGCTCAGATTGGCTAATAGTTGGATGCTTACGAGGACTCTCAGAGCACTGCCAGGTCCAGACCAAATACCAAGTGATGCCAAGTATACCATACACATAAAAGGGTGCTTGATAGCTTATGGATTCCGAGAGGAGCTTAGTGAGAAGTTTACCCACAACCACTCCCATAAATGATCCCGAGTAAGCCAATGAGATCAGACGGGATCGCTCCGAGGGTGGTACCCAGTAGCGAAAGATTCCTATGCAAGCCAAATTGGCAACACCCTTGGAGTGGACAGAAGAGAATTAGATGATAATCACTTGTATGACTTATAGGACGAATAAGACTTACTTCAAAGAGACCTTGTAGCAAAGATATCCACATCGTAAATTTTCCACAAATAAGGGGCATTAGGAGATTTAGTAACGATGAACCTACGATCGAAAAACCAAAGACTTTGTTGAAAGGAAACTTGGTTACGAGAACACAGCCAGGTACTTGGGCAAGAAGGTAACCGACCAAAAATAAGTAGTGGACAAATCTCAGGGACATACAGTTCCACTGGAGCTAAAAAGATGTTAAATAAACAGTAGTTTAATTCAAGGACTAACTCCGTTTCTAAGATCAAATAATAGTGTTGTTTAAGTTTGTCAAATATATATATTTGTATACGATTTTGTGATGTACACAACTGAAAGCGATCTCAATTTTAATAGGCGTCCGACAACGAAAATGTGTCAGTGACGTCATTGATCACAGTTTAGTTTTTCTCTCGCTTGTTCCTATACATGATCAACTTAATCAGGTTTCATGTAAATCTAAGCATTCAAAAGATGAGTAGGCAATAATTAATAAATAATTTCTATAACAAAGACATAACGAGATGTTATGTTTATGAACCTATTATTACCTTATATCTTTCGTTGTGGGGTTTGATCTTGAGGTCGAATGTTTCAGTGTTGCATCGCATTCCGAAAATAATGATGTATGCAAAAAACATCATGATAGTTATCATATAGCGTTTGGGTAAACAGGAGCAACCGTCTTGAAAGTATTTGTCGATCTTGCCGAGAAATGGCGTTTTACGCTCTCCCTCGTTGAGGCTTCCCTCCGATTCATCGTGGTGGCTCTGCAACGTCTTATGTCTCTCCATTTTTAACACAAAGCTCTAATGCTTCTTAAGCTATATTTAAATTAATTGTTCATATAAATTATTCTCCACAAATGTTCAAAACGAATCAAAATAACACTGAATTTAGAGACAACCTTCACTGACAGCTCCTAAAATCAACTGACAAATCTGGGAGACAATTTTTTAAGAAAAAGAAAAAAAAAACAATAAAAAAGTTCATATTAAAATCTTTTCAGTCTATCTGTCTATACGCAAACTCTTAAAATAGATTAGACTAGGAGATTTCTGTTCTTCACAAAGGTTATCTATGATTGGAATACGCACTATCGCTTGACAAAGCTGAGCACATAATGAAATATTTTCGCGATGATCAAGGACAAATAAATTGTTAATAGATAATGTTCTCTTTAACTTGGCCCACTTTCTCCTAATAATATCAATACTGAAATTTAATTTTGAGTTACTACTCGAGTTGTGCTTTTAAATTTAAAAGTTCATAGGATATTCGTATCTGTATGAAATATTCCATATTTCAATTACTTGGAATCTGCTTTAAGTTATTCATTGTCATTGCCCGTGTTCGAAGCAAGTGTCAAACACTATTCTGAGGAAACATTTTGAAACTCAAGACTGATGATCTGTCCACATGGGTCAGGATTAAAACTGAACTGATCTAATCAGTAATTAAGAAAATTTGTATTTCTTAGGTTTAACTAAAGTTCCTTAGAAACAGATGTATAAACAAACATACCGATGTGACTATATTAAATTGACAGTAATGGCGAATCAATAAAAAATCATTTAATATTTTTCTATATTATAATATATTAATGACAGCCGCTTAAAGAATAGTCCACATTAGTATGTTAGTGTTCACATTAAGAGAAATATTTATGCCATGATTATAGAAATGTTAGTGTTGAAAAGTGTGCTATCTATCGATATCGATAAAATATACTAAAAGTTTTCAATCGTCCCATAGTACATTGTAAGGTCGGAGCAGTCCCTTGCGTTTTGGACATTTTTACACATGAATTAAATGAATGTCGTTGAATTTTTTATGATTTGTGCTGAGGCCTAATTGAAAATTATGCGCGACTTGTTTCCTCTTTTATTTGCTGCTGTTGCTGTTGCTTTTGTTGTTGCTTTTAATTTGTCATTGCTTTGCTAACGGCTTGCCTAATAGTTGGCACGCCCACCGCCCATAGCCGAGCTCACATAGACCCACGCCCGACCCGTTTAAATAATTACTTTTTCTTTTAGCAATTTTGCCAGCAGCCGTTGCCAGCTTGGCAGCTGCCCCAAGTTTTGTGGCAAAAGTTCTGCGGGCGACATTTTCCATTTTAGCCGAAGCTCAAGCTGAGGCAGCTTTGAAGTGGCTGTAAGCCCCCCCCTGCTCCTCTCATGACTTCGAGGGGTATGGTGGAAGAATGGAAAACAACTCAAGTTGAAGCCTGCTGCTGCTTCTGCTGCTGTTGTTGCTGTTGCCTGGCGCCTGCTGCCGCCGACAGGACGACAGCTGCTTGAGCGACGACAACACGGCTGCTTCTGACATTTGATTCATTCGTCATAGTCCTGGTGTGTGGCTGAGCTTTTCCATTTCCCTTTGGCCCAGCAGCTGCTACCAACCAGTCAGCCAGTCAGCCAGAGAGTCAGGCAGCCAGACAGCCAGACTGCCAGACAGCCAAAGCTATTAACTGAGTCAGGGCAAACCGCCCACTCACCTGCGCACACACAAAACACTTGTTGTTGCCGCCTGTCACGCATGTTTCGCTTTGTTAGTTATTTTCCCCCGCCAGCCACACCCCTTTTCCAACAGTTGACAAGTGTTATAGACGCCATATGCCGGCTGGATCCGTCATTAGTTGCCTTGTCCCCCTTGCACCTCCCATCCACCCCACTGTTTGCCTCCTTTTAGCCAGCTGCCGTGTCAAGTGTTTGTTTTTAATAGAATTTCATTTGCAGCATTTTTAGTAATTTGCCTGATGCGAAACAGCTGTTTATCTCCCCTATCTTTCCTTCCCTCGCTCGCTCTCTATCTCCTAGTCCATCTCTCTCACATGTTTGTAATACTCGTAGTATCCCATGTGTAAATATGGCCAAGTGCGACGATTGACTTTAAACATTGCGCCAAAAACAGTTTTTACACCTCAAACAAACGGTTGAATCGGTTGTGACCAGAAAGGGGAATAAACGGGGTAAAGGTTGCGGTTGCTGTTCATCCGAAACATGAATGAAAATTACCAGATTTCCCCTTTCCGTTACTCTTTCTTTCCACCTTTGTATTTTTTTTTCGTTTTTTTTTTTATTCATTTGCGCTTTTGTTTATGCAGCCGACAAGCTGCACAAACTCTCACAGTTCCAATCCAGGTATTTACATATTTTAGTGATAAAAATCAACAAAATTTTCCCATTTTCACTCGACATGGGTCCGAACCGGACATGAACATGAACATGAGCAGGTGCGTGCCAAAGTATGATGAATCTCAGTGGTTGGGTCGTTATTTCAATGGGTGGTTCTGTGTTTCTCTACCTCAGTGGTTCAGTGGGAATCAATTCGTTTAATATGTGCTAAGTAGTAAGTGCTGCCTGAGTGTCTTGTGGAAAGAACCTCAGTTGGGGCAACCGAATGTATGAGTACCCGCAAGTTGCACACACAAATAAGAGTCACTCATTTGAAACAAACCCGGTCATTTGCAACTACTGCAATAATTAAAACATTAAGTCTATGTTTTGTTTAGTGTTCACTTAACACTGAGTTTAATCAAAGGTCTTTAATTCATTATATTTTATTATTACTCTGGCTCAGAATGTTTTGTTATAGTATAATTTAAATATATGGTTTTCTATGTGGAAGAATAATTTACTAAGCTTTTTATTTGTTACGTTCCAATAAACATTTTACCTCAAGCTTAAGTAAAAAGTAATTGAAATCTTTATATCGATAAGTAGAACAAAAAAGGGAAGTACACTCGAGCACGCCCGACCGTAAAATACTCTCTGCATTTTTTCGCGATTAAATTATTAAAATCGGTCTAAAGATATTACAATGTGTTGTACTTGCATTAAAACACGTTGAAACAAAAACAATCTAAGCATAATCAAACATACATCTGTTTGTCTGTATGTGTGTATATATGATGCAAATATGTAAGTATGTGTGAATTCAGCGCGGCCAGCGACTGCGGGCAGCGCTGCCGCCACGCAGGCAGCGAAAACATTCGAACATGTGCTTGTATGTTTCTGTCTCGCTTGCACTCATTCATGATATTGCATTCAGTTATCAATTTTGTAACGCTTCTAGATTTCTTGTTTATAGTGCGATTTCTATGCGCCTTTCAGGATGGTTTGATATAGTTAGTCTTCACTCGAATTATAAATTACAATACTATACTATATTAAAGAATGCCTAAAACGGAACGAAAGTTGAGAATTTTTTTTATTAATTGTGGGAAAACGGGGCGTGGCAGTCAAAAATTTTAAATGTCAATGCATTTACGCTGTCGCTAGGAACCTCCATACCAAAATTGGTGATCCTAGGTGCAATTGTTATTGAGATATTCGCCCAAAACACCAATTTTTTCCGATGTGTGTCTAGTTTTTTCATCATTGTGGGCGAATGGGGCATGGCATCGAGAAAAAAAAGATAATTGTATTGACTGATTAAATTTGTGATCGATTGAGACCAAGCTCGAATTTGTAGCTCTTACCAGCTCTGAAATCTGTTTGTTCATACGGACAGACAGACGGACAGACAGACAGACGGACATGGCTTTATCAAGAATATATTTACTTTATGGGGTCTGCCACGCCTCCTTCTGTCTGTTACATACATTTGCACAAATCCAATATACTCTTGCAGAGAGTATAAAAAGATTTTCAAATGATAACGATACAAGTGTAAATATCAAGCTATAAATATATTTTTATTATTTTCATTTAAAAATTAGTAAAAAATCATGTTTATAATTAAACTATTTATTTCCAAATTTATATGCAGACATTTCTTTATGAATTATTTTAAACAGAGTATGCAATTTAGTCATAATGTATTCAGCAATAAGCCTTGAACTAACTACAAGAACCTAGCAACTAGCGTTTGATTAAATCAAAACAATTTTAGTTCAGTTTTGCATTAAGTATTCCCATTGTTGTATCCACATGGCGCTGTGGACAACTAAATAATATGAAATTTGTGGGCGAGGTTACAGCTGCCCATAATGAGACTAAGTCACAGACCCATTCCTACTATGTGAGGTACAACTGAGGGAAGTAGTGATGGAAGGGAGGGAGAGAGAGGAGAGAAGGGAATGTACAAAGAGCGAGTTTCTGTTTGTGCGCCCAATTTGCATGTCAGACAACAATTTAATCAAATTGAAATCAAATAATTTGAAATCATAATGTGAGAATTTTGTCACTTGATGTTTTTGGTATTTGTTCGTCGCATGGGAACCTGTACAAGCTGCACTGGCTAGCAGCCTGACTGTCTGCTTATAATTAGAAATTGTACGAGGGGCGTTGTTGTTATTGTTGCTGTTGTTGTTCTTAAAATTCTTAACTAATTTGCGACTATTTCCAGATGGCGCTCGATGGCAAAGCGATAATTAAGGAGGAGATTACCGACAAGGACGCATATGAGGCAGCAACAGCGGCAGCAGCAGCAGCGGCCGCAGTCGCAGTCGCGTCATCAACAGCTGCCACATCCGCGTCATCGTCAGCGGCCTCATCAGCAGCAGCAGTAGCAGCAGCAGCAGCGGCAGCAGCAGCAGCAAACACAGCAGCAACAGCGGCTGCAATTAGTCGACGGCTTAAAGGTGAGTGTCCATGGCATATGGAATTTGGTGTGGGAAGAGCCAGAGAAGGTGTATATTGGGTATGGGAAAGTGGGGGAGTGTGAGTGTGGAAGTGTGAATGGGGCATACATTATAGCGTTTAATTGGCAGCGACTTGGGTTTCAGATTGGGAGCAAGTGCAGCCATGCGACAGGCACGACGATTGATGGTGTGAAATCCAGCAGCTGTGTTCGTGTAGCTCTGCCTCTTTCTGCTTTAGTGTGTGTGGCTATTTGGTTGAGCGTGTGTATATGTTTCTTTGCTGTATTTGTACTGTGACAGGGCAATAGAAACACGGAACCACAACACAATTAGAGTACTCAAAGAGAAGGTGAAGCTCGCATTGATTGAGCTGGTTTTTATGATACGTATTTTGTTTATTTATTTGTTCAAACGCTGAATAATGAAGAATGATTAATATAAGTCTAAACTTATATATATAAGAAATATCAGTTTATTGAAAATATTTAAAATGAAATGTAAATGTTAATATTAAAATCAATATTTATTTTTTCCAATACATGAAGATGGTTAAATATTCGGTTAATCAGAATTGAATGCAACTAAAACTATTGCTAAACGTGCAGATTTATACAAAATGATGTTAAAGTCTTGCAGCCTTCAATTTTATTTCACAACTTAATTCTAAACTTTAACTTTCTGCTTTTTAAGTGCTTTTTTGCAACGTTTGTCAGAAAACTACAAATTTTTGTTTGTTTCAATTGTTTGCAGTAACCGCAAACCCACAGAAATACTTTGTCTTTGCCTCTGTTCTAGTGTGTGTGTGTGTGTGTGTGTGTGTTGGGAACAGGCAGGCCACAAGCTTTTCCTATTTTCATCTCCTTTGTGTGCGTTTGTCCAAAAATAACAGCCGCTGTTGGCATTCCCAGCAAGACAACAAGAACAACAACAGCAGCCCGCATTTAGGCAAAAAACGTAGCTCGCTTTTAGGGGCTGATGTTTTGTGTGCTCTGCTTTGCTTTGCTTTGATTGCTGTTGTTGTTGTCGCTCTAGCAGTTACTGCTGCTGCTGCTTTTGTGGTAATGTTGCTGTTGTGCGTACCTGTGTCACTAGCTGTGGCAATTCCCAGGACATTGATGTGGGCGTGCGTGTGTGAGTTTGTCAGGCATTTAAGGCGCTTAAGTTCTATCAAATGTTTCTCTCTCTCTACCTCTTATTAACATTCAAACTGAAATGCTGAAAAATAAAGAAATTTAACTAATGTTGACCGACTGTTGTAGGGACGCCCCTAAAAGCAAGTGCAACAGCAGCAACAATAAAATCAACAATAGCAGCAACAACTATAGCAGTTGAAACTTCATTATGGCCGCCTGCTGATGATGATAATCACAAACAGCGCATGATGAATATTTGCCAAAATGATTGTTTTCCCAAATGACTATGCCAGCAACAGCAACAGCAACAGCCACAGCAGCAACAACAACCACACAAACTAAACTTGCCAACGTTTCGTTTTGTGCGCTCGACTGCAATCTATGGGACGCAGCTGTGCAAATTCTGTTACCCGCACACACATGCACACATGCACACACATACACATACATATATTCAGGAATACTGACTGCCAGTGGCCCAAGCTGCGTATACGTAACCTTAAATCGATGGAAACTGCTGCTGCTGTTGAAGTTCACTCATGATGCTGATGTTGCGCCAGCCGTTGAATCTCCCACAATGCCGCATAGCCACGCCCACCTAAGCCTCCCAAAAAGCACACACAGACACCCACACTTACACTCACTGTGAAAGCAAATGGCCAACATTATGTTTTAGAAAATATGTGAATTGTCAACACAAAATTTTCGTAAATAGTTTTTCGTGGCCGAAACATTTTTCGTGCCCAGTCACAGCTGGTCAAATGGACAGTTCTCCGCACATTTCCCTCTCCCAAGGGGCACAACTTTGGGTCAGTTGCGGTTTTTGCGGAGGCCAAACAAAACTTTTAAGCCCCAAACCAACTGCAATATTTTACAATTGTACACAGCCAGTTAGATACTCAGTTAGATAGATAGCTAAATAGATACACAAACGGATACAGATACAAATAAAGATACAGATAGAGATACAGTTACTGTCTGTACTTAGTTTGCTTGCTTATTCTTTGTTTTCTTCTTCTTTATGCTCTTCTGGTGTTTCTTTTTGCATAACAGCCAATTACAGAACAGGCGGCATCATGTGATCCATCATTGTCTATGTTTGGCGTTTGATAAGCCGCCGCCAACTCAGTTGAGTGATGTCTCCAACTTGCACTCTATCCCTCTTACTCTCCATATATACATATATATATTATGTATATGTATATGTGTGTGTGTGTGTGTGTGTCCCTTCGATTGGCGTGCCTGAATGGCTGTGAAAACACAGCCAGTTGCAGCTGTATCCACAATCATTATCACAAAAGCAAACTGTGCAGCAGCCACAGCAGCAGCAGCATCGACTGGTTGCCATCAACGTCGCCATCGTCATCGTCATCATCAGCAGCAGCAGCAGCAGCAGCAGTGGCTCTGGCAGTGGCAACATTTGCGCCCCACACCAACCAGCAAATTCACGCATACACACACAAACAATTTCCATTAGCTTGTGCAAACACTGTTTATGTGTGTGTGTGTGTGTGTTGTTTGGTCGCCAATGCAAAACAGGCGACAAAATATTTAGCGTACGAACTTCTCTTGCATAATGGACAGACAGTTCAATGCGATAGACTAAGGATAATGAAGAAGACAGATAAAGAGAGGAGTGCGGAAAACATTGAGAAGCCTTTTGATTTAGCAAGCAAATAAGAAAATTCATTTTAATGTTATTTAAATTAAATAGACTACAGTGAAAATGAAGATTCTATCTTAGAATTTATTGCGCAATAAAAATAATCTATGGTGTAAACAAATTAGTAAACAACAAATACAGAAATATTTTGATAGCAATAAATTAAAATTAAAAGTGACATTTTATCACCTTTTACGTTTTATTAGTTCTTCTGCTAGTTACATATTTCAAAAAAAAAGTTGAGGTTTCTGTCATAGTTGAGCTTGGGTTATAAAAATATATGTCATCTTTCATTACACTGACCTTAAAATTAATATAAAATTGGAATAAAATAATTAAAAGATCAAGTCTTGAACAACTTATAGTCAAATTAAATTTTAATCTCGTTGAGACGGTTTACTTAAGTTTAAAGTAACAATTATTGTAGTGTCGGTCTTTGAAGAAAACGATTTCGTTGCATGCGTCGCCTGGGCAACAACTGTTGTGTTCTCGTGTTGCTTCAACCCTACGCCCGCCTATCCCTCTCTTCTCTCCGCTGTCCCGCCTTGTCCTACCGCCCTTTGTCATCATCAACTCAACTCTCGTCCATTTGCGCGTTGCGGCTTTTCCGTTGAGCTTTTCATTTTTGAGCTACACTCGAGTGCGTTGTTGTTGCCGTTTGCCAGGATCATGACGAGGAGGCATGTTGCATGACTTTTCCCCACCCTTTTGCCCCACTTCCTACTCCCTACTTGTCACTTCCTGCTTTCGCCCTAGCATAGATATTAGTGCGTGGCATTTGATTTGCTTGCTTGGTTGAAATTTTGGTGCTTGTTCCCTGGCAAATGGCACCCAAAAATGTTTGCTAATTTATTTGCCATGTTCAAACAAATTTGTTAATGTTGTGCAACCTACTGGGCCAAGTACAAGACAGAACAGAACAGGATGGGACATGACCGGCCAGAATCGAACAAGTGCTGTAGCTTGTTGTGGTCAAGAGAGAGAAATATATTTGTGGCATGGCTGATGTTGCAGTTTCCGAGTTTGAGCTCCTACAACGGCTCCTAATGTGTTTGTAATGCGCTTCGCTTGCACATCCTGTCTCACTAGCCCTGTCTAGTTGTCCCTCTTCTCTCGTCCATGTTCTCTGTTCATCAATACACTGATCAAAAAATTAACTTACTTAAGATATCTTATTATATTTGTTTATATATAAATATTTGTCTAATGGTTTAAACAAGAGAGCATGGTTGAATCCGATGATCGAAAAAGAATTCGATATTTTTGAACAACTTTTGGGTCAAAGAAACATTGATTTTTTTATCTCTACTTTCATCAGTTCAGTAGTCTTATTTAACAACTTCATCTTAGATAACTGAAGAGTGTTAACTGTATATAGATTTAGATGTTGTGTCTTCAGTATCTACATGCCAAAACGCATAACGATTACAATTTTTAAAACAAACAGAATTTTGATTTTCAGTGTATTTGCTTTCGACATCTTGTTTCTCTTGACCGTTTATTGGCAACTAACTAACGAGCTGACTATGTTTGCTCTTCCTTTGGCAGCCAACAGCAACAGCAGCACCAGTAGCAGCAACAGCAGCAGCTGCAACGGTGACAAGAGCTCATCCGCATCCTCAATCGGTTCCAGCAGCAGCAGCAAAGACATGTCCATCCCCATCTCCACCAGCAGCAACAACAACAACACAATCTCCACGCCCAATGGAAGTCGGGAGAGAGAGCGTGAGCGAGAGCGAGAGCGGGAGAGGGATCGTCTTTGTCGCACACCGCCAGATTCACCGCCAGATCTTTCGCGTCGTTCACCACACTCTCCTCCACAGCAGCTGCATTCACACCAGCGTCCACAGCGCAACTCCAGCGCTTCCCCCGTTGTTAATGGAGGCGGGGCCAGCTCAGCAACATCCCCGCCACCTGGATCGCAGCACGCCGCATCCTTGGCCGCAGCAGCAGCAGCGGCAGCCGCAGCCGCAGCACATGTGGAGCAGGCGAGGCTGCTCTCTAAGCTGCGAAAGTTTTTGGGAGCATTGGTGCAGTTCTCCCAGGAGCTGGGTCAACCGGAGGTCAGTGAAAGGGTGCGAGCCTTGGTGCTATCCTTGTGCAGTGGGGCTATTTCATTAGAGGAGTTTCGGCTGGCGTTGCAGGAGGCCATTAACCTGCCACTACGGCCTTATGTGATGCCACTGCTTAAGAACAGCGTGGCGTTAATGCAACGTGAGATTATGGCCCTAGCGCGTGCTACCAACCAATCGGCATTGCAGTATGTGACTGGAAATGAGCAGGCCGTTATGGAGCTGACACCTCACGGCGTGGCAAGTGCTGAATTCGCGGACATTTTCGTACAACTGGAGGCTCCCCAAGCCGCTTCCGCTAATGTCAACGGTGGTTCTCTATTCAAGCGCCGCTCCTCGGACTCCATGATGGAGCACGGAGCCCACAATGGGCTGCAGGAGTGGAGTGAGTACATGGCCAGCGGTGGAGCCGGCACTGCTGCTGCCTATGCCCCGCCCACCAAACGGCTGGCCCTACACCAAGCTGCCGCTCACTCGATGCTCGCCTTCGACTATAGCGCAGCTGCAGCAGCCGCTGCCGGCGATGTGGCAGTTGCGGCAGGTTTCATGCAACGCGATGAACGCGACTTGCGGCTTGGTGAGGCAGCGCAGGCGCCCAGCCGACATGCCCCGCCCCAAGTGGCACGTGGAAACAATGCCGCCACCGGTGCAGCTGCCACAAGTGGCTCTGTAGGAGCGGGAGGTGGCGAGGAGGAGTGGAAAAACATACACACCATGCTCAACTGCATTTCCGCAATGGTGGACAAGACCAAACGAGCTATCACAATTCTGCAGCAGCGTGGCATTGAGCCGCAGCACGGCGGTGTCAGCAACCAGGAGCTTACTCCGGCTGCCCTCGCCGAACTGAGGCGCCAAACCGAGGAGAAGGTCGCCGAGTTCAAGCGCAACGCCGAAGACGCTGTCACCCAAGTGAGTCCAGCATTTCCTACAGCACTTCTCCTTCACGGACATATAACATCTGAACCTTTCGATTACAGGTGAAACGACAGGCCGTTATCGAGATCCAAAGAGCGGTGGTTGCAGCTGAAACAAGAGCCGCTGAGATCATGACCCAGGAGCGTCTTCGCATGGAGAAGTTCTTCATGGAAATGAGTCGTCATTCTAGTGGTGAACGCGATCTGGACAACAAGTCACCTTCCATAACTAGTGCTCAAAATGTAAGTGCAATTTGTATCTTATTTTAATGAATTTACGACCCGTAGTAATTGTAAAGTCGTTTCTTACGATCAAGCCTTACAGTGATGAGTATTATAACTGATTTAATCCTTAAAAGAAGAAAATTATTGAGAGGCACTTGAACTTTTGGAAACCAGCGTAGACTGACCTTACAAGTGACTTATTATTATTTTATTAAATTATAAAGAATTGATTTTCAAACCAGTCTTCTAGCTTAGCATTTTTAAAATCACTTAAAATATTATTAATACAAAGTCTCGAAAGGTTGAAATGAAAATGGGGTTTCTGTTATCGTGACTAGCTAAGTCTGGCTTTCACTGTATTACTGTTTCACAGTAAACAATTTTCTAAATAAAACAAATTTTAGAATAAAATAATTTAAAGGAAAATGGAATGATAATCCATTAACTTTATATCTTTTGGAAGTGAACAGTCTTGTTGAACATGGTGTTTAGCATGAACAAAGCCAATAACTGTATGTAATCGATCATTTAGTACAATTTTAATTTGGCTCGAGCTCTTCAGCTTAATAATTTGCTACATATTTTTCTTAAATAGCTAAATTGTAATGTTATATACTTTTTTTGTTATTTAACAGGGCGGCAACTTGCAACAACAATGCTGGAACTGCGGCCGCAAAGCCACCGAAACCTGCTCCGGCTGCAATATGGCGCGCTATTGCAGTGCTTCATGCCAATACAGGGACTGGGATAGCCACCACCAGGTGAGTTTGACTAGAAGTAACTGCTGGTTGTCACTGCATGAAAACTCATGCCTTTTGTTCTTTTTGTGTTTACAGGTGTGTGGTAACTCAAGGGCGAGCGAGTTAAGCGCCAAGCATCTGCATTCGGGCAATGCAAGCGGTCTGCGTAGTGCAATGGCCACCCGATCCCCACCTACCCCCACAGCAGCAGCTGCTGCTGCTGCAGCGGCAGCCACAGCTCATCTGCAGGCAGCGGCTGCTGGAGTCAGGGAAGCGGCTGGTGGCACAGGGGGAAGCGGTGCCGTGGGCGTTGGAGTTGGCGTCGCTGGAAGCGGCTCTAGCGTGGGCGCTGGCACGCCCAGTGCGTTGGTGCCCAATGGGCTGGGCTCCAAATGACGCAATCGCATGATGAAACCGAAGAAGAAGTATTTGTGCTAGTCAAATTAATCGAAGCGAAATACGAATAAGTAATTATGATTATAACAGATCCTACATATAACTATGCAGTTTAACTAAAGTAAATCTTAACCAAAAAATAAGGAATGCAGATAAGCTGCATTCCACATTTTTCTAATAGTTTTCTAAATGATACTTCAAGTAAACGAGTTAGAAATTAAATTGTAATTTGCATTCTTACAGTTCAATTTATAATTACAGCTTAAGAATATATTGATTGAAATGTTGGGTGTGAATTTGAATTAGTCTGCAGATAACTATGTTTTTTTTATTTTAGTTTCAGTTTGGGTTTATTTACTCCAAACCCTATTCCACACTTGCTAACTCAAAATAATTCAATTAACTTCTGTACGAGCACTTCAAAAAGTAAAAACTAAAAAAATAAATATAAATACTTGCACCACTTAATATTAAAAATAAACTTTGAATAAAATATTTAAAACATAAAGCAAAAAATTAAATGAAAAGCTGTAAGTAGTCGATAGGTAATCAAAAAACAAATAGAAAGAAAACAAACTGAACATAGTAGTATTTATTATTATTATTATTATTATTATTAAAAATATTATTATTATAATTATATACTATCATTATGGCTAATTTATTGATTATACATATTTATTAATTAGTATTTATTGTATCTCTAAATAAATATTTAATTGTACTTTAACTATAAACAACAAGAACATCAAGAAAACCAAAAGCAACGGCAAAAACTAAAGTAAATGTTACAAAAACTACAAAAAAGGCTAAAAGAAACCAAGAAATAAAGTGTTTTAAACCAAAAGATTGCAATTCGATTCTACTTTCTGCTTTCATGGGATGCAGCCTAAAAGCAGGCAACAGAGTGCAGCAGTTGCTGCCATGATTTGCGCATTAGTGTGTGTGTGTGTGTGTGTGTGTCTGTGCTACAAAACCACAAACTACTGTGATGAAATTTCAATTATCGTCACTCAGCTGTGCCATGTGAGTGTGCACGTGTGCGCCACTATATATATATATATATATGTGTGTGTGTGTGTGTGTGGCACACCTGCTGCTGTCGCATTGCAAGCAAGCAAAAGCTCGTTAGTGCTTTGACTCGCCTGGGGGCGCCCACAACATTTGTTGCATACAAACGCACATGGTTTGTGGCTGACACACACACACCCCCACACCCACACACACACATTTGTAGACTCTTCAGGATCAGCTTGCCTCAACTTTGCTTTTGTCTGGAACTACTGTGCGCTTTTTTACATCCCTTCAACCCTTTACCGGACAAGATGATTACGTTGATGATGATGATTACAATGATGATGATGGCATTTGCTACCTGAGTGATTTTCTAAAGCCAGCTCCATGAGCGGAGAGGAGTGACAGACTGCCATATATTCAAATAGCTGCACGTCCAGCAGCTTTCTGATTCGGATTCTCCTTCTCGTTCTCTTTCCCATCTTCTCACCCGCTCTATCTTTTAAACCATCCTTTTCTGGCCAGCATATGCTGCCGTTTTGTTTGTTCCAAACTTGACTGTTCCACCCCTGCCACAATGTTGCACCCACGTCTCTTTGGCCCACAACTGTTTGCTGCTCCGTTCGTTAGCTTCTATTTAACATGCAGTTATCGTTTGTTATCGCCAGCAGCCACAGCTCAGCTCTGCTCAGCTCAACTGAACGAGCCACAGACATGGACATGTTGTCAATGACAATAACAGAAGTCCCCTCTGACAAAAAGCGAGGACAGCACTGCATTTTCATACCCTGTAAACAATATTTCTTGTGTTCCAACACCGAATAATTATAACATTTGTTAAGGGTCTGAGCGACAGGATTTCAGCATAAATATAAATTACAAGACAATCTATTGCAATAGTTGAAAACCCAACTGAAATAATTTCCATACAACACAAAACTTTGAAGTGGCATAAAAATAGAAAATGGTTAATCACATAATTTAAATTGACTGGCAAAGTTCACTTCGGACTGAGCATTCCCTATCAATGATAATGTTAAGGGACTGTTGTTGATTTCCTTTGTATTGTCTTTTGGTTCGATTGGGTAAATTGCATTAACATTAAAACGTTAAACTTGAGTGAAAATTTTAATTAAAATGCTGGCAACTAGCGCACAATGTGGTGGCCCGTCTGGGAAATCGGAGTTTTCTGCTTCCTCAGTCTGTGTCTGGCATAAAAATATTCATCATAAGTGGCTGCCACCAGAACCAAAACCAGAACCAGCTCCAAAACCCAGAACCAAAACCAGACCCAATGCCAAAGCCATAGCCAAAGCTATAGCCACTACCAAAGCCAGAATCAGCAGCCGCCAGCTGCTTACAGAGACAGTCAACGGCGCTGGCAGCGACGCAGGCAGCAATTGTGCCATTTCAATCGACATCTGTTACTGATTTCAAAGAAACTTTTGTTGACAACACAAACAAATGCCAAACACAGCAGCACAGTGGCAATAAGCAAGACAGAGAACACAATGCGGTAGAGCGGGAGAGGAGGTGAGCGGTAGAACATGATGCTGTCGCCTGGGGGGCAATGGGGCAAGGTACAAACGTTTGACGCTTGCCTGCGCACGACTCCAGCCACGACTCTAAGTCCGGGAACTCTCACGTGTGCCTCTGCCCCGAGCTCCTTTCCCCGGGCTCCTTACCCCAAAGTATTGCACAGCTGACGTTAACGTTATCAGCACGCAAGCTGCTGCCTCTCACACTCCCCTCTACCTTATACCCTCATACTCTCTCTCTTTCTCTCTTCCTATTTCAAAATATATGTATATATACAAATATATAAGTGTGAATGTGTGTGTTTTGTTTTTGCCGGCTACAAACAAAGTTGACTGAGGTTGCCTGCATTTGAAGGCTGTGCAGCAGCAGTGAAGAACATGTGCGTGTGCTTGCCTACCTACATATATATGTACGTTTGAGTGTGTGTGTGTGTGTGTGTATAAGAGAATGTGTGTGTTTTTGGCGGCGCCATTGTCGATAATAACGATTGGTCTGGTCGGGCCGGGTCGGCTCGGGCAGAGGAGAGGGTCACATGGAGGCGCAGTTAGAGCGCAAGTTGCCGCTTTTGTGCGCGTAACATGTGTCAATTACAGGCACACACACAAACACAATCAAACTAACTGCTCTCACACTCATACACCCTCACACACACACACTGCAGAAGGTTCCTCTCTCACCGTCGATAACTCAAAAAGCTGCCAAAAAGTACGAGCACATTTTTTACACAGGCCGCCCAAAAGTATGCACATATATTTTTTATATTTCTTTTGCCGGCGTTTGACAGCTACGGTGACGTCGGCAGCTACGTCGCAGTCGACGTAAACGCAAACGCTAACTTTGACGCCGCTGCTGTTGCCGAGCTTTATGTTAATTTATTTCAGCATTGGCATTTTTTGTGTATGTTCTGTGCGTCGGCGACAAATTGTTTTACTTTGCTTTTGTTTTTTGCTTGTGAGGCAAATGCGTTTAATTAAAAGTAAAATGTTTTATTTATGATCTCACAATGTGCATTAACAGCCAAGTGGTATATGCAAAACATAAATCCTTGCTGGTGTTAAATTTGGGAGTAACGCACAATATATATTTGTGCAATGCTGAATAATGTCGTATAGTTTTGCATTCGTACATTTCGGATACATTCTGCTTACTTGCGAGTGGTTCAACCATTAGAAAACATAATTGATTCCATATATTATGATTGAATACTATCCTATGGTTAACCTATTACATTTACCATTTACATTTTTGATTTATATTATGCTTTTTAATTGTTTTACTACTAAATATATAGCTTGTCTGATGTTTATGCAATTTTCTATAATAATGATGTTTATTATTAAATAATCCTCATAATGTAAACAATAAATATATGTATATGGAGTTATATATTTATCATAGACATATTTATAAATTTTTTTTAAGACTCGAGACAATTTATTTTCTATACTAAACTCTAATTTGAAATCTAATTTTGGAAGTCGACCATCACTACTATTTTAACAACTTAAGAACTTTCTTATGACGTTTTGTACAATTTTAAATTTTTTTTATATTTTAATTAATTAATTTCTTTTTTTATTATATGTATTATATGTAACCTATGTAGTACACAATGTTCAATAGGATTTGTTTGAAATAAAACAAAAATTTACATTATGTCTATCATAGTTAGAATAATTTCAAAATATTAATCTTATACTTATACACTAATTTAAATTAAATTTTTTCAAATGAACATAAAAGAGTGAATTTGTACCCGCACAAAAGTAGGCAACAGTCTTTATGCTGCTTTTTTACCAGAAAGCTGAAAAGTATTCATCAAATTATGTCGATTTACTTAGCACATGTAATAAAAAATTTATAAAATAAAGTTTTCTATTTGCATGCCTCCAAATATAAATTCATATGAGTATTCTAATATTAAAAAATAAATACTTTTTGTTGAGGGTAGTCTAAAAAACTCAAAACTTATATATTTCTAGACAAGGATTAAGAGAACAACAACTATTCTTATTAAATATAAAACACTTTTTTTCTTAAAATAAAAATACTTCTCTTTGATTCTACTAAACTACATAGTAAATTAATTGTAATCAGTAATATAAGTATTGGTAGTAAAAATAATTGAACATTTGAATTATTCAAAGAATCAGGGCAAAGCTCTGGATTGAAACTGAACCTGTTTTTTGAGTAAATGAATCTTTGGACCGCAGTGATAAGCAAAATTCTCTCCCAGTAACGCTCAACCCGACGCATTGCTCTCAGTCATCTGTTTTCACTGTTTGTCACAACAAATAGAACCGGCAACGCTAAGTTTGTTTTCAGTATTTAGAAACCGCTCAGTTGTAATTAGTTGTTGCTGTCGATTAGAACGCATTTGTTTGTTCGCTGGTGTTTTCATATGCTATTACTGT
This sequence comes from Drosophila acutilabella, assembly GCA_035046005.1. Taxonomy (NCBI): domain Eukaryota; kingdom Metazoa; phylum Arthropoda; class Insecta; order Diptera; family Drosophilidae; genus Drosophila; species Drosophila acutilabella. The sequence goes on along the minus strand of JAWNOK010000008.1, from coordinate 237,996 downwards.
ATTGTTCTGCTACGGTGTTGTGACGAGTATTTTGCAAAAAGTATGTTAATTGATGCATAATGCGATAATAAAGTGTTGTTTAAAACTGCGAGCGTAAGGCGGGGCTTAAAAAGTGAATTCAGAATGCCAAAGAATTGAAACCAAAGTCAGTGTCAGGCTCTTGAATACATCAACATTTTGTACATCTATCCAAGTGTAACTATGCCAAGTTAGCCAAGTAAGCCAAGTAAGCTGAGCTAGCCAACATGGCCAAGTGAATCAACTGGTTGGAAGCGTGTGTAGAACCGTTCAATGTTTTGTGAGTTGCATACAAAATAAGTCAAGGTCCCAGTCCCTCCACGCATAGATGCCAACTTTTACAGTAACAACAACAGCCACAAGAATATATATTCATATTTTTGTGTGACGCCCATTTATGTACACTCAGCGCACAGTGGGCTACTTGTGAGCTTAATGTATAACAAATTAACTAGTTATTTAATCCATTAAATCTTTGATTTGGCTATTATTATTATCCACTTAAAGTAAGTTAATAATTAGTGGTCAACCCTTTTAAAGATAAGGCCGAAAATGGTTTGAAGCCCACTGTGCAGTGTCTGTCAGACGTACATAGAATCTCAGCCGTTTCATTGAACTTTGTCAGGCGCCTGTTGCTTCTACCCTTGTTTTATCGTTGTTGTTGTTGACACATGATATACCTTAACCCTTGTGTGGCCTGAAAAATGTTTAGAACTTAATATGTACTATTTCTATATATATGTAGGAACATCTTTGCTTAATGCATTGTTATCAGACATTCCATTTGTTGAACCAGCTGATCGTCTTTTCTTATATATTCAGAGGGTATTATGATTTTGTCATGAAGCTTAATGTGTATAAATTCTTGATCAGCTCCAACATTCTATATTCTATACAGTTATATCCATCTGGCCGTCTGTCTGTACGTTTTTTTCTATGCGAACTAATATCTCAGTTTTCAATTTAGATCACTTCTTCATATAGCGCTATAGGAATCAAATTTACTCGATATGTACTTTATACTAAATCCCAAGTGCAAACCAAATTTAATCAAGATCGAACCACTGTGTCATATATCTGGCATAGGAATAATCGGTTAGAAATACATAGTATGAAATACCTTCGTGTTTTTAGACCCCGTACTCTTTAAAAAAGAGTAAAGGGGGTCTATTAAGTTTGTCAGAAGCGAGATGTGCGTAACAGGCAGAAGGAGGCGTGGCCGACCCCATAAAGTATATATATTCTTGATCAGCATCAACAGCCGAGTCGATATAGCCATGTCCGTCTGTCCGTCTGTCCGTCTGTCCGTCTGTCCGTATGAACACCTGGATCTTTTAAACTACAAAAGCTAGAACCATGAAATTCACAATGAAAGTCCGTTATTATGTCAAGCAGATCAAGTTTATTTCAAATTGTTGCCACGCCCCCTACCGCCCCCGCAATGAGCAAAAAACCAGACAAACCTCGAGAAAATTTTTGTTTTAGGCGAATATCTCAGTAACTATAGCACTTAGGAGCACCAATTTTGGTATACAGGTTCCTAGAGACAGCCTTAATATAACGCCATTCAAAATTTTGAGCTGCCACGCCCCCTTTGCTCATCAGAAATAAAAGACTCTCCAGCTTCAATGCCTTGTTTCAGGCATTAAATCAAATAGTACAGTGTTGTAATTTAACATACGCTTAGAGAATTACTATTTCTAACTTTCCTGAAAGTGGCATCAAAATCCTATGTCAAACAACAGAGAAATTACGGTTCAAAGTTGAAGTTATTTTAAAGCAAAATCACTGCATGCGCGCAACACATACAAACAAACACAGAAACATACAAACATATGTTCGAACGTTTTCTCTACCTGCTGGCGGCAACGCTGCCCGGAGCCGCTGGCCGCGCCGACCAATGCTATACATACACACATATGTATGTGTGCACATACATATATGCAAATAATCGGAAGAATGATAGAAGAGGGGTGTGGTGCAACTGATAGAGTTGCGGCGCAATGTGGAACCTTCGCATGGATCGCGGGTTCGAGTGCTGACGATGACAGTTGTTAATTTATTTATTTTTTAATTTTAATTCAAAATGTAAATATTTAATTTTAATTTTTTAAATTTCTTTTGAAAATTTTAATTTAAATAAAATGCAATACTATGGGAGTACGGGGTCTTTTACAGTCGGCTCGATCGACTGTAGCCTTTCTTACTTGTTTCATAATTGAAACAAAATTAACACAATATGAATAACTGCAAGGGCAAAACCAAAGATAACATTTTTTTTGTTTATGTTTGTTTATTATTATTTCTGATAAGAATTCTAAGATTGCAATACTGTATAAACAATTTTCTATAACAATGGATTAACGCTAATCGCCTGAATTTGGGAGTTTAGTGCAATAATTTGCCTAATCGTTCCAATTTTAGAATTTATTAGTTTGTTATCTCATCAATACGAGATGCTTATCAATGATTAAACTGCTTAGTAATGAAAATGTTTCTCAAATTACCTTTAGAAATTGTAAAGACATGAGTTCATTGGAATTGTAATTATAGCAATGTATTTATGTTATTCAATCTGGAAATACGAGCGAATTAAATATAGGTATTATGTGAACATTGCAGCTTCTTATGAAATCATCCAGATGCTGTTCTGATAAAAATTTATTGCTTACTTATTTTACACACGCGCAGTTATTTAATTTATTATTATCATAACTATTAGAATATATTTTAAGATAAGTTTACATTTTTCGGACAGCTTATTTAAAAACAGACATAACAAGTAAGAAAGGCTACAGTCGATCGAGCCGACTGTAAAAGACCCCGTACTCCCATAGTATTGCATTTTATTTAAATTAAAATTTTCAAAAGAAATTTAAAAAATTAAAATTAAATATTTACATTTTGAATTAAAATTAAAAAATAAATAAATTAACAACTGTCATCGTCAGCACTCGAACCCGCGATCCATGCGAAGGTTCCACATTGCGCCGCAACTCTATCAGTTGCACCACACCCCTCTTCTATCATTCTTCCGATTATTTGCATATATGTATGTGCACACATACATATGTGTGTATGTATAGCATTGGTCGGCGCGGCCAGCGGCTCCGGGCAGCGTTGCCGCCAGCAGGTAGAGAAAACGTTCGAACATATGTTTGTATGTTTCTGTGTTTGTTTGTATGTGTTGCGCGCATGCAGTGATTTTGCTTTAAAATAACTTCAACTTTGAACCGTAATTTCTCTGTTGTTTGACATAGGATTTTGATGCCACTTTCAGGAAAGTTAGAAATAGTAATTCTCTAAGCGTATGTTAAATTACAACACTGTACTATTTGATTTAATGCCTGAAACAAGGCATTGAAGCTGGAGAGTCTTTTATTTCTGATGAGCAAAGGGGGCGTGGCAGCTCAAAATTTTGAATGGCGTTATATTAAGGCTGTCTCTAGGAACCTGTATACCAAAATTGGTGCTCCTAAGTGCTATAGTTACTGAGATATTCGCCTAAAACAAAAATTTTCTCGAGGTTTGTCTGGTTTTTTGCACATTGCGGGGGCGGTAGGGGGCGTGGCAACAATTTGAAATAAACTTGATCTGCTTGACATAATAACGGACTTTCATTGTGAATTTCATGGTTCTAGCTTTTGTAGTTTAAAAGATCCAGGTGTTCATACGGACAGACGGACAGACGGACAGACGGACAGACGGACATGGCTATATCGACTCGGCTGTTGATGCTGATCAAGAATATATATACTTTATGGGGTCGGCCACGCCTCCTTCTGCCTGTTACGCACATCTCGCTTCTGACAAACTTAATAGACCCCCTTTACTCTTTTTTAAAGAGTACGGGGTCTAAAAATAAGTAGTTTATATCATCGTCATTTCAAAAAGGAAAACAATTGTTTACAAAGAAACCATAAATTTTAATAAAATGTTCTAATTAGGGTAAAATCAAATATTCTGACGTTGTTTACCTGATTAAACAGTATTTTTTATTTTAAACAAGTAAGAAAGGCTACAGTCGATCGAGCCGACTGTAAAAGACCCCGTACTCCCATAGTAGTGCCCACTTTATTAAAATAAAATTTTAAAATGAAATTAAGAAAATTAAAATGAAATATTTACATTTTGAATTAAAATTAAAAAGTAAATAAATTAACAATAGTCATTGTCAGCATTCGAACCCGCGATCCATACGAAGGTTCCACATTGCGCCGCAACTCTATCAGTTGCACCACACCCCTCTTCTATCATTCTTCCGATTATTTGCAAATATGTATGTGTGCTCATACATATGTGTGTATGCATAGCATTGTTCGGCGCGGCCAGCGGCTCCGGGCAGCGCTGCCGCCAAAGCAGGTAGAGAGAACGTTCGAACATATGTTTGTATGTTTCTGCGTTTGTTTGTATGTGTTGCGCGCATGCAGTGATTTTGCAGTAAAATTACATGCACTTTGAACCGTAATTTCTCTGTTGTTTGACATAGGATTTTGATGCCACTTTCAGGAAAGTTAGAAATAGTAATTCTCTAAGCGTATGTTAAATTACAACACTGTACTATTTGATTTATTGCCTTCAAAAAGGCATTGAAGCTGGAGAGTTTTTTAATTCTGATGAGCAAAGGGGGCGTGGCAGCTCAAAATTTTGAATGGCGTTATATTAAGGCTGTCTCTAGGAACCTGTATACCAAAATTGGTGCTCCTAAGTGCTATAGTTACTGAGATATTCGCCTAAAACACAAATTTTTCCGAGGTTTGTCTGGTTTTTTGCTCATTGCGGGGGCGGTAAGGGGCGTGGCAGAAATTTGAAATAAACTTGATCTGCGTACATCATAAACGGACTTTCATTCCAAATTTGGTGTCTCTAGCTTTTGTAGTTTAAAAGATCCAGGTGTTCATACAGACGGACGGACAGACAGACAGACAGACAGACAGACAGACAGACAGACAGACGGACAGACGGACATTGCTATATCGACTCGGCTGTTGATGCTGATCAAGAATATATATACTTTATGGGGTCGGCCACGCCTCCTTCTGCCTGTTACGCACATATCGCTTCTGACAAACTTAATAGACCCCTATACTCTTTTTTAAAGAGTGCGGGGTCTAAAAATAAATTATATTAAATATCGAAGATAAAATCAAGAATTTTAGGATTACATGTCACAACAATTTTTTCAATGCAGTCACACAAATCACAAATTTTAGACTTTCAGAAAAATTTAATATTTACCTTTGATATTACCATGTCTGTTGTTTGTTTAAGTATTTGCCACATCAAATTGAATTACTTTCATATATTTAAAATATTACTGCACTGAAACTTCTTAATTGGTTAGGAAATCATATCTAGAATTAACTTTAGAGAATTTGTGAATTTTAAAAATAAATTTTTAACGTATTTCTTATAATTTTATGGTGATTAATATAGTTGTCTTAAAAGTAGTTGTTACGTAGTAAGTAAAGTTCATTTACAATTATTTTATAATCTTAAATGTTGATAGTTTTATTATGTAACATTTAAGATATTAATGAATATTGTAACTTATATATAACAAGTTTTGACATATGTGTGACTTTTTACACCTATTCTGACTATAGCTTATATCAAGATACGCTTTTGTTGGGCTGGTGTAACCCCAACCGGGAAATCAGTGGGTTTCTCACCTAAGACTATGGAGTATTGTATAGATAAGGCGTTCGGCGTCCACATGTGCTGTAATTCTTGGCGGTAAAAAGCGTATCACTGCGAACTGATAAGATACTGGATATGGTAGATTGTTAGGGCCGGTCCGGAGTGGGTCTTAGTCAGCCAGTGTTAGCCTTTGTGAAGTGTTGTGCTGTTTGGAGGTGCAGGCACAGACTGTGGGGATATCTAGTTAGATATCAAGAGACTGTCAATATACAGATAATATATACAATAATTCAATAATGTAAATATTCTAATTTAAAGTGAGCGAGTCTAAACAACAACAGCCTGAGCAGGAGGAGGACGACAAGAGAATGGAGTTACTCTTGGAGCTCAATATGAAACAGAAACTGGCCACCAGGCTTGGTATTCTAATCGTTGGTAGCTTCATCTTTGCCACCTTCTGCTGGGACAGTGCCTTGACCAGCCTAACACTCGGTGCTCTTATGGCTCTTATGCTGCGCAATCCCACAAATGTCTACGCCTTGGTAATGACCTGCCACAGGGACTTTATGTGAGTACACTGGTTATTAATCTCTGATATGCATATCAGCTAATTAGACTGCCCAGAAATGTAGAGTTCCCACTTCAGAGCAACTATCCGATTACTTTTAAGTTAACTTTATTAGTCTACAGAATCTTAGGACATATATAATCAAAACTTGTATAGTTAATATAGTGTAGCTCAGCGATAACAGTTGAGTTATTAAAAATGCTTTAGAAAACTAAACCACTTCTGTTATAGTTTAATCTCTAAGCTGTTCTCATTCTTTTTAGAGCCTTTCATCGCTTTGTGGCACTCAATTTTTACTTGCTTCGCAAAGATCGCAAAGGTTGCACTGTTGCTCATTGTTTCGAGGAGCAAGCGATTCAGCAGCCGGAAAAGATCTGCTTCATAATGGATGAGCGGCGTCTGAGTTTCGGTGAAGCTCTGCTATTCAGCCAGAAGGTGGCAGGATACTTTCAGCAGAGAGGCTTGGTACGAGGCGACTGTGTGGCCCTGTTGATGGAGACGCGGCTGGAGTATCCCCTCTTCTGGGTGGGTCTGAGTCAACTGGGTGTTGTTACGGCTCTGATCAACTCCCAATTGCGTGGAGAGTCTCTGCTACACTGCATCCGAGTGGCCAAGGCATCTGCACTGATTGTGGGCAGTGAACTGAGTGATATTTTACAGTCGCTAACTTCAGTCAATCTGCCCATTTATCAGTATACAGACACTGAGGTGCATCAGCTGTTGCCAGGCGCCACTGAACTCAGTGGAGCTCTAGCCGCCCAGACACCGTTGCCCCTCGGTTGCAATACAGGGTGTTCTGCACGGGACAAACTACTCTATGTATACACCTCCGGGACTACGGGACTTCCCAAGGCAGCGGTGATTACCAATCTAAGGTTTCTGTTCATGTCCGCAGGAGCTTTCTATATGCTGCAATTGAATCGAGATGACGTGATCTATAATCCTTTGCCTCTGTACCACACGGCCGGCGGTATTGTAGGCGTGGGCAATGCACTGCTGAACGGCTCCACTGTGGTGCTGCGCAAGAAGTTTTCGGCATCGAATTTCTGGAGTGATTGCTGCAAGCACAACTGCTCCGTGGCTCAATACATTGGAGAGCTCTGTCGCTATCTACTTGCCACGCCCTACAAGAACCATGAAGAGCAGGAAAGACAACCCAAGCACCAGCTGCGTCTCATGTACGGCAACGGGCTAAGACCTCAGATCTGGACGCAGTTCGTCTCTCGCTTCGGTATTCCACACATTGGTGAAGTATATGGCGCCACCGAGGGTAATTCCAATCTCATCAACATAACAAATCGCATCGGCGCCATCGGATTTGTGCCGGTCTTCGGGCGCAGACTATACCCGGTCCAGATTCTGCGCTGCGATGAACTTACCGGCGAACCACTGCGTGACTCCCAAGGCTGGTGCATGCGCTGTGTCCCTGGAGAGCCTGGTCTGCTGGTGGGTCAAGTTGACGCCAGAAGAGCCGTCAGCGCCTTTCATGGATACGCCGACAGAGCTGCATCCGAGCAGAAGCTGCTTCGCAATGTTTTCAAGAAGGACGACTGCTACTTCAACTCAGGAGACATGGTCGTCTCGGACATATTGGGATACTTCTACTTCAAAGATCGCACGGGAGACACCTTCAGATGGCGGGGCGAGAATGTTGCCACTCAAGAGGTGGAGGCCATTATCACCAATTGCATTGGACTCAACGATTGTGTCGTCTATGGTGTGCAGGTGAGATCTCAACGAAGCTAACTAAATGCCAACTATAAATAGAGTAAAATTCAGACGAAAACAATTTGATATATAAATGGAACTCTTATTTTGACTTGATTTTTAGTTTCAGAAGATTTTACTCAGTAGAAGTTCAAAATCTTAATTCCCTTTTATTCTTTTCAGATACCTCACGTCGAGGGAAAGGCTGGAATGGCGGCAATTGTGGATCCGACGCGTAAAGTGGACATGGATTACCTGTCCATTGTGATTAGAGGCAGTCTTCCGCCATATGCGCGTCCACTTTTTATACGTTTGCTAGACGAGATTCCTAGAACGGCAACATTCAAGATGAAGAAACGGGAACTTGCAGTTGAGGGTTATGATCTGGAGAGGGTGAAGGACATTATATACTATCTGAATCGTGATGGGATCTATCGGCAGCTCAGTCGGGAGCAGTATGCGGCATTGCAGGCTGGAACAGCGGGACTCTAAGCGAAAAGTTAAAGACACTCACTTACACTTTAGCTAGTTTGTATATACACACACATAAACAAATATGCACTCACAGACAGGGAGATAAACACAGACACTTGTATGTAGTTTGAAATGTATTTTAACACTTAAAAGAAACGACTGATGAAACTTTTAGCCAAAGCCGAGCGCGTTTCATTCCCATAACTTGGCCATAAAAATAGCAGCTGAACCGATAATGGCCATCAATACATTTCCGGTGGCTAGATGCAGCAGCACCACACCCAACACCCAACACCACCACCACCGTGAACCACCGTGCACCAAGCAAGACAGCAGCCACGGCCAAGCCAAGATATATCGAAAGTGTTAAATCCCCAAGATTAAGTTCTCGCTCATTGCCAGCTGCTGTGGCCGTTTGCTGCTGGTTGCTGGTTGCTGCTGTTGCTGCTACAGTTGCAACATTAACGCCATTTCCGTTCGCTAGTAGCAGCTGCGACGCAACAACAACAGGAACGTCCACCATTCTCAAAGATAAACGATGTGCAAAATCCATACAAACAACAACAATGCTGCTATCTGTTGCGACTTGAAGTTGCAACCACAAGCAGAGCAGCCCAAGTCGACGTCACCAACATCGCCTCGCATCGCGTTGCGTCGCGTCGATAGCAACAATATCGATGGCGAAAAAGTTGTGGCAGGCAATCATAAAAAACGAAGAAATACCAACAAAGCCCCTTCCTGCAACGAATCGGATCCCAACCAACGACGCCACATATTGGAGGCACCCGAACTTCGGCATGCTCATAAAAAGCTGTCGAGACAAACTATGCATTGCTCTCTTGTCTTATTTTGGCTTTACAAACATTCCTTACACGTAAATGCAATAGATATAGAATTCGGGCCCTGCAAAACCTTTAATATATGACCTTAATGACCAACGATTTTAGATCCCTTCGGTTAAACTCTGGCATATTCAATGTAATGTCAACAGTGTATTTCTGTGGGATGCACTTTTTGTTCAATAAATTATGAGCTGCTTAGACTCCAATCAGAATTACTAGTCCATCATTTTAAAAATAATTTTATACAGAGAAAGATAAGTAGATAAGATAGGATAAGTCACAAGTAACTAGTATGATTGGTAGAGTTAATGAAAGATCAAAGCTTTAGGAAGTCGACAGCCTAAAAGTATGCAAATTGTATTAATTTGCTTCACGAACCGAAATTTGACAGATTGCGGTCTCAGACTCTTTCAGAATTACTTACACTGGACATGCTGGTTAGTACCACAATTCACAGGTAAAATGGAGTGGAAAAACTAAATCAATGCCAGGCTTTTTACTTCATAAATATTAGTAAGTAGCTTGGACTATCGATCAAAGGATCCGCATTCAATATTTATACTTTCAGCACTGTTTACTATACCTATTAATTTAGTGGGAAATTTCAAATAGTTGTATGTGTTATGATCTGTTATTAAGGATAACAACTTATCAGATTATCAACACTTTTTTATATACGATGGAATTCTTGTGTTTATAACAGCCATATTTACACTCATGATGTTATCAATTACCCTATCAACATTTCGCGAATATGCGAAAGACACACAAACAAAGCTTCCCTCTTCTACTATTGGCAGCACCAACAACACCAACTGTGACAACAAGTGTATCCGTTAGCTTAAAAAAATGTGCATAAAGTTGCATTGGCAGGCAGCTGGTGTGGCAGGACTTCGGTGCATGCCACAAAAAACGAAGAGTTTGAGTTTTGTCACTATCGTCATTGGCATGGCGTGGCAGTCCTTGCTATTTCCTTGCCCCGTGTTGCATGCATCCTCAGCTGTTTGGCTCGTCGCCGTCATAAACAAAATGGCAGTTGCTAGCGGGCAGAGCGCATGCATAGCTAATATCAATATAAGCAACAACAACTACAACACCGACAACTGATGCTGCTGCTGCTCCTCCGGCAGCCATTACAGCTGATGTTGTTGTCGAGTTGTGCACATCGCGCGTTAAAGAAGAAAAATTAAAAATTTTCCAATAATTTTTCAAAATGTTCGACGAGTTTGCCTGCAATCGCCTTTTTCTTCTACCCATTCTCTCACACTGTTTCTCCCTCTCACACTAGCGCTGTCTCTTTCTTTCCCTATATTTGCCGCTCTTTCTCTTTCTTGCCATTTCTTAAGCTTCATTTTTGGATGGCGCCACAGCTGCCATTGGAATTTCAAAGCTATTAAAACGCTGCCAGGCGAACAACGACCAAACGGGCTCCATGTTGTTGCTACTCCTCACTGAAATTCTACCCCAACAACAAAATGACAGTCCATCAACTTTAACACACAGTCTGTGACTCTCTAATAAAGTAACTATATACTAGTTTGATCAAGAAATTGAAAAAAAACGGTCAGGTCTAATCTATAACTTTTTAAAAATTTCAAATCAGTTTGAACCGATTTAATTTAATTATTTTGAATTTCTTTAAAATCAAATATTATTAATTTTCTTGAAACCTTATTATAGTTCAAATTAAAATTTAGTAAAAAATTGATTAATAATAGGAACTAGTAATTGCTTTAAATGTGTTTCATTTTGATTTCAAAATGATTTTACTGAAAAATGTTTTAATGCTTGACAAACGAAAATACATATATAAACCTATTTGAAAATAAAGGTTCTCCTGAATAGAAAAATTTAACATTATTCATTTTTTATACTCTCTGCAAGAGTATATTGGGTTTGTGAAAATGTATGTAACAGGCAGAAGGAGGCGTGGCAGACCCCATAAAGTATATATATTCTTGATCAGCATCACAAGCCGAGTCGATATAGCCATGTCCGTCTGTCCGTCTGTCCGTCTGTCTGTCCGTCTGTCTGTCCGTCTGTCCGTCTGTCCGTCCGTATGAACAAACAGATTTCAGAGATGGTAAGAGCTACAAGTTCGAGCTTGGTCTCAATCGATCACATATTTAGTCAGTCAATACAAGAATCTTTTTTTTTTTCGATGCCACGCCCCATTCGCCCACAATGAGCAAAAAACTAGGCACACCTCGGAAAAATTTGGTGTTTTGGGCGAATATCTCAATAACTATTGCACCTAGGATCGCCAAATTTGGTATGGAGGTTCCTAGCGACAGCGTTAATGCATTGACATTTAAATTTTTGGACTGCCACGCCCCGTTTTCCCACAATTAATAAAATAAAAATTTTCAGCTTTCGCCCCGTTTTTAGGCATTCTTTAATATAGTACAGTATTGTAATTTATAATTCGTATGAAGACTTACTATATCAAACTATCCTGAAAGGCGCATTGAAATCGCACTATAAACAAGAAAACTAGAAGCGTTGCAATATTGATAACCGAATGCAATATCATGTATGAGTGCAAGTGAGACAGAAACATACAAGCACATGTGACGGCAGCGTGCAAGCGAGACAGAAACTTACAAGCACATGTTTGAATGTTTTCATTGCTTGCGTGGCGGCAGCGCTGCCCGCAGTCGCTGGCCGCGCTGAATACACACATACATTCATACATGTATATGCATCATATGTTGGCTTTCGTATGTGTATTCCCATACAGACAAACAGATGTATGTGTGATTATGCTCAGATTGTTTTTGTTTCAAAGTGTTTTAATGCAAGTACTACACATTGTAATATCTCTAGACCGATTTTAATAATTAAATCGCGAAAAAATGCAGAGAGTATTTTACGGTCGGGCGTGCTCGACTGTACTTTTCTTACTTGTTTATTCATATTAAGCCGGCTTAAGTCAACTTTAATTTTCTTTAAATTGCTAACTGATCTGTTTCAAACCTTTACTAGTTATATTTTAATACGATATGAAATAATACCTAACTTAAGAAGCTTTCAAGAAATATTATTTGAAAATTTGTTATTATAATGCTTTAACAGGGTATCTGTGATGCAGTAACTTAGAAGAGATTACTCGTTTTTCGTGCAGTTGTTGTTGTCCTGCGCTTGCTGCTTGTATGCATTTGGGCTTAAAGGTTTTGCTTGCTTTTGTTTTTATGTGGCACGCAGCCGTCGCCATCCTCTGCCCTTTCGCTGCCGCTGTTGTTGCTGCTCCGCTGCTGACTGCTCCGTTGCTTTGCCGGTTCGTGCTAATTACATTGCACCTGTGCGTGACGTTTGATGTTGGCCTGTCCGAGCTTCAACTGTCGACTCTTTGTTGCTTGTTGTTGGCATTTGCTTAGTTTGTTTTGTGGGTGTACGAGTGTGCGAATGAGGGTGTGTGAGTATGTGTGTGTGTGTGTGTGTTTGGGTGGGTGGCAATTGCAACTGCAGCAGTTGCCCAGCAAAAATTAATTAAAAGCCAACGTGCCGCAATGCAATTAAATTCGATTTGGCTCAGGAATCGAAGCTGTGGCGTCGACTGCGACTGCGACTGCGACTCGAGCTCAGCTGAGCGGCTGTTGTTGACATCATTTAATACAACAATACAACAAAATTATATTCGACACATACACGCTTACACACACACACAGGCGCACATCAGAAAGTTCACACAATGCAGCTGCCTAGGACATGATTCCCCCTCTTCCTCTACTTGCTTCCCCCTCCCGCTTTTTGCCAGCTTTTGTTTTGTTTGTATTTGTATTTTTATTGTGAGCTTTCGCATATGTTGGCAGCTGTTGGCTGATCTGCCTATTTGCTTACCCTCACTGTACATTATTCAGTGTGTGTGTGTGTGTATGTGTGTGTGAAATGCCTGACTGGATGCTGCTACTGCTTTTGGCATGCCAGTATATGTGGCACTCTGTGTGTATGTGTGTGTTTGTGTGTGCCTGTGTGAGCCCGCGTTGTTTGCTTGCTTGCTTCGTTCGTATTCGTTGGTTCGTTGATTCGTGGCACCTTTTGGATTTGACAGTTTTGTAATTAACTGCAGTCAGCATGTGCGGCATTGGCGGCGTCAACGGCAGCGCCAACGCCAACGCCAACGCCAGCGCGAGCGTCGACGTCTGCGTTGCCACTGAGAGCAGTACGTAATATGTTGCATACTTTCAGGCGGTACAATCGAAATTGCCAATAAGCAAACGGTTTGTTTGGCACTTTTGGAGCGCAATTAGTTTTTTTTTCAACTTTACTTGGTACAATACAAATGCGCAGCTGTTTTTAAAATTTTATATTTTTGAAGAGGAAACGAAAAAATGTTAACTTTTAAAACAAACATGGATTTAGTCTTTTGTTGACCTTATTTCGAAGCTCTTTAAATGTCAATACAATTATTAGTTAATCTATAGATGATCCTCAGCGATTATTTATTAGTTTAAGAGCTTAATTTTTTTTATTGTTTTCAATTGTGTAATAGTCGTTGCATGTTAATAACTAGTCAAAACGTTTTCTCAAGTGGAATACCTGCAATCACATGCCAAGTCTTGAGCAGGTTTCGAGACTCAGATACAGCTGTGACAGCAGTCAAGCCACAGGACATTGCGAAGGACACAGGAAACAGGACATTGGATACCGGTATACTGGACACACGTGTGCGCTTTTGTTTGCGCTTCGGTGCGAGTTTGAGTTTAAGTTTTAGGTTTTGGTTTTGGTTCTGGGTCTCTGGCTTTGTTTAGGTTTCTGTTGTTCGAGCTCAGCCCAATATACATTTGGCCTTTAGCTACTGTTGTTGTTACTTCCGCTGCTGCTGTTGCTTCTTCCTTCTGTGCTTGTTGTTTTTTATGGGCAGTCCATGGCGGCCTTTATGCGCCCGCATATTAAACAATTATTGCCAAATGGCAAACGACAGCTGCGTTGTGTCACCATCGCCGATGTCGTTAGTGTGGGCCGAGGCATCAGGCCTATGTGATGGCCACGTTTTTTAGCCAAGCAGTCGACAGCAGCAACAGCAACAGCAGCAGCAACAGAAGCAGGACATGGCCAGGACTCGGATTGGGTTTTTGGTTTGAGGTTGCGAGCTGAGGGCTCGAAACTGGCCCAGTGCCTGCATTGGGCTTACAGACGTTTTTTCGCGTTTCAGCGTCTGCTGCAATTTATGTGTATAAATGACAAAAGTACCGTTATTTATGGCCAGCAACCGCAACGCAATTTGGCAACACTTGTTGGCCAATTGGCAAAAATGTGAAACAAGATACGCCCCTTCCACTTCTACCACCCTCCCACCCTTCCCGCAAAAAAGTTAAGATAAAACCTCCGCATTCCCAAATTTCTGTATATAACATATATATGTATATATAGTGAATGTGTATTACAGCCATGTGTATTGCAATATCTAAGTATATATCACAGTATTGTCTATATTTCAGAACGCTGAAAAAAATTTAACGCACATGCCGAAGAACTGATACACTTTCTGGAATAAATCGGCAGTATATCTGGAAAAGTTTTAAATTAATTATATAGTATTTGTTAAAACTAAAAAAAATTAAATAAAACTTAATTATTAAAGAATATAACGAAAGTAAAAGACATTCACTTTTAGTCTTAGTTAAGAACGCATTTAAAACACATAATAAACAAATATTCCCTTTGTCTAATGGAGTTTTGTTCATTGATTGCAATGACCCACTTCATCAAGAGACTTTAAGTTTTTAGTGTATTTGTATCACTAAGGACAGCTGCTTGTTTTTGGTGACTTGGTCGCAAAAGATTTTGTGCCGTCCTTGCCAAAATTTGAATTTTTATTGCTGATCGATGCGCGCGAGGCCCCATTGACACGCCCACTTATACGCCCGCCAAGCAGTCAGTCAGGCAAATTATGCTTATTTAGGTCGTTGACTATATCCGTATATTCGTATATCCGTATTTCACATCCTGCCGCTTGTTGCTGCCATAAATCCACCAATGCCCTGTGTGTAAATGTGCCAATGCGTTCGCTCGAATCGGTCCCCAAAAGGTCCCTCCTCACTCTTCCCCTTTTGCCATGCCTTTCCCAGTAAGCCCATATTGACCCTTCTGTTTTGTTGTCGCGCTTTTATTATGCTAATATTTTTTAGGGCCATTGCCAAGATTTATTGAAATTACTGCGGCGCACATCAGAGTATTGAGTATAGAGGATAATGGTTGCAGTTTGTGCTGTGCTAAGGAAAGGTGGAAACGCTGCGTATGCGTGATGTTAGCATCAATTAAAATGCCATTTAAAGTGCAGCTTGTTGCTTGCTGATTGTTGTATGCTGCATGTTGCATGGCACCCGTTTTTCCTTAAACTTTTTTTTTGCAATTATAACAACTAATTGGCAGCAAAAACCATTGTTATAGCCGACAGTAGCAGCAGCTGTTGACTTTTCCAAGCAGCAAAAACTCGCTGAAAAATGAGTTGCATAAATTTTAGCTAACATTTTTGCGCACTGACAAGGAACAAGCGATACGACAGATGTATTTGGTTGCATTAAATTCAATTTTTAAATACATTTCACGCATTATCACTGCAGAATTTATTTTAATATTCTAAGAGGCCCAAAGCGTTACAGACTCATTTCGGTGTATCCACAACTGTGATGCCTTTGGCATACTTAAATCTTATTGTGAACGAAAAATGTGCCACAAATTTTGGCAAACACATCCATCGCCACATGCAAATAAACACACACACAATCAGAACACTTCCTTTTGCATGTTTTCTAAAGCGTTGTTGGAAAAATTGGACAGGTGTTGCTTTTGTTTCACTGAACTCGGACTTTTCCTTTTTTGACAGCTGTGGCAGGCCATGCCCACATCAGCTACACCCAGTCATCGGGCATCGGCCATCGGCCATCGGCCATCAGGCAGCAGGCAGGAGGCAGGAGGCAGCGTTGTTATGATTTTACAACAATATTATTTTTCCATCAACAATATCAGCAAAAATCAATCAAATTCAATTAAAATGCAGCCGAAGGATACAAAAATCGGCATACAAAAAAGGCAACTATAAAAATAAAATATGCCTGCAATTATGCAAAATTGCAATTAATTTTAATTTTGAAGCAACAATACAAAAACTACAAAAAAACAAGCACAACAATAACTATGCTAGTTACATAAATTAAAATTCGCTTTAAAATTGAAATTAAATAATAAGACAACAAAATAAATTAAAATTTCCACAAACCCAAATCAATCAATTATGCGGACAAACTGTGGGAGAGTGCTTTATGGGTGTGTGAAGCAATATACACACACAATCCCTAGCATAACAAGAAGAGAGAAAAACTTCTTTCAAAACGCCAGTTTAATGCTCTTACCACAAATAGATTTTAGAATTAAAAAAATTAAAATTTAATATTACTAGTATGCAAGTAAGACATTTTATTTGTTTTATTATTCCAATATTACCTATTTAATGAAAAATGTATACAACTTTAGATAGAGCATTGAAACCTCACAAAGTCCACAAAGAAACAAAACTTTACAAAGGATAACAAAAAAATTGCTGGCAAATTTTTGTTTTATATTTCATTGTCTATGTTTATGCGTTGTATAATTTTTGCTGTATTAAGTGTGTGTGTGTGTGTGTGCGTGTATGTGTTTTTTGTGTGCGTGTGTATGAGAGCGTTGCGTATACATTTACACAAGTGCACAAATTCCCAAAACACAAATCCTAAAAAAACATTTGTTACTTTTTGTGAAACGTTTTATACATTTGGGAGGCGGGTGCTCAGTGGGCGTGTAAGGTTTCGACCACACAGCAGTTGAGGCAGGGCCAAAAGAGTCAAGCGGTAATGCAGTATGTGTCCGTGTGAGTGTGAGAGTGTGTATTATTGTAGCTGTGTTGACATAAGCGTAGCTGGACCAAGGGAAGTAGTGCTCTATCGGAAGGAAGAAGTCGTAACTAAGGGTTGTTCAAAGTAGCGAAAAGTTCACAACTTTAAAGATTTGGGGATCAAATGTTAAAGTAAATACAGCAAGTTTTCACTAAGTGTTTCATAAACGATAATTAAATGAGTAATATATATAACTTACTAATAACAAAGGTTGTTTCTTTAAACTGTAATTCATCATCTAAATTTGAATGAATCCCCCTTATAAATATTTTTAGCTGCGACTGCTTTTAAAATGTCATCAGTACGCCTCTTTTTTGGCTACCATGAATTGTCGGCCAAAGCATTTGTTATCCGATGTTTCTATTTGTTTTGGGCAGAACCTGGTCTTGGACAAGGTCCAGTGCCACAGTGTCCGTCTGTCTGGACGGGTATTTAGTTTGTTGGTCTTGTTGGAAATAAATGTATAACATTTTATAACTATTCATGCTCGTAAATTTAAGATTATTTTGTGGTATATTTAAATTTAGCCACACAAACTCTCACAGACACACACTCGCACATACTACATACACTCTCAGCTTTGGTTTCGAATACAAATTGCATTAATGTGAGTTCAGTGGTTTGACTGCCAACGATGGAAAAGCACTTGAAAAGCCTAAGGAGATGAAAACTTGAAAGTAATTAGAAAATAAAACAACTACAAATTGTCTGAAATACTCGGCGGGCAGTGATTGATTTCCGTGGAAAACAGTGGAAAACTCGAGTGCCACTAAAGATGCGAAGTGCAACTGAAAATAGATTCATGCAACTTGGGATGCAGTTTGGGCTCATGAAAATGAAAGCAGAAAAACATATGTACAAAATGTTCCTAATGACTGCGGTGACACTTTTGTGGAAGTGAAACCAACACGACAAACGAAAGATAGAGAAGGATTTAGGCACGGAGAGAGACAGAATGATACATACTAGACAGATAGATATAATAGTTGTTAGTGTGTGTGTGTGAGTTGCATACCTGTGAATGTTGTGCTGATAAAATTAGAACGTGAAAGGCACTGCAGTTGACAGCGTGAAAATTTGTGAACTTAGAACAGGAAAAGTCGACGGGATGCCGTCGCTCAACTCCAAACTCGAACAGCTTGCAACACAAATGCATCTACAAAGTCACAGATACATACAAACCAACACACAACAGATCCTCTTAGATACAGCTACAGTTTCATGATGAACATAAACCAAAATAGCAGCCCCAATATAATCGCAGCTATTTGTTGCTTTGGATTTTGGCCTGTCGTGTTCGCTTGATTGAAGCTGCCATAATAAACAAGTTAAATCGGGAAACGAGAAAACTGTCGCTGTTGAAAATACCCTGTAAATAAATCCAAGTATGTTTCATATATCATAAATTCAAGGAATAAATCACTTTGATTTGTAGTCATTTCAGGAAAGCTTAATCTCAGGTGAACACCACCTTAACACCACTTGACATTTCAATAGTGACAGAACTTTTATCACTACCAAAATGTATAAATTTCAGCTTATTGAAATATTGTGTTCCAAGCCATAGGGGACTTACAGCTTAAGTCCAGTAACAAATATAAAATTATGAATAGTATTATTTTCTTCGAAGAAATGTATTTATATTAAAATCAATTACAATTTATTTGTTTTAAAGCAATGACAAACGATTTAAATAACTGTCAGCTAGTGTTTATCAATATGCAGTGAAACAGTTTTCATAAATTGTTTTATTTTGATTTTTAGTTAGGGTAAATCGGAATAGAAAAAATATTTAATTTGTTTCTATGGTTTCAAATCAAAAATATATTAATTTGTAGTTACGATTATAAATCAAGCAATTATTTATTTAATAAAAATTTAATTTATAGGAGACACCATGCCTTGTTGAATACCACAGTGTCAAAATTTAATAAACCCGCGAGTGACTCATACAAATCTTAAATAAAATTGTTTAGAAAGAACGTTAATTGAAATGAACTAATATATAGTTGCTTTCGACTCGTTAAATAAGTTATTTTGATTACTTTTAACTTAATAAAATAGCAGTTGGCTGTTTTATTTAGTTCTAGAAGAAAGAACGCGCATTTCCCTAATGTTCTAACGCAGGGGCAATGCACACACTCGAACTATATATGCATGTATGTGTGTGTGTGTGTTGCTGTGCTTGGGTGTGATCGTCTTTCTCGCTCTAGTCAGCACTCGGCTCGGTAGTTCGCTGTTCGCAGTTGGCAGTCGGCTCTAGGCTGGCAGTGAGCCGAAGCGAGTAAACGTCGCCTTCGTGTGTTGGATTGCATTGGGTTGAGTTGGGTTGAGTTGGGTTGGGTATTGGAACTCAAAACTGGGGACTGACTCTTGGGCCGTCATCAGCGTTGTCGCTTGCGATCAGTTGAGTTTTGTGCGTTGAGCGGTTAAGTTGCGCGTTCAGCTCCGGTTCCCCCCTATTGAAGAATCACTGTGTGAGATTTATCACTGCACAGAGCAGAACAGTACAGTAGAGGTCCAGGTTTAGGTTCAGTTCAAGTAAAGATTCTGGTTGAGGTTCGGTTTAATTGAGCTAGAGTCCCGACAACGCCTGCATCGAAGACTTTCGAGTCCCACGCAATCAAAAGAATTATTAAATTGTTGTTAAATCAAAACCCATAAATCAAAATGAGAGAAATTGTACATCTGCAGGCTGGCCAATGTGGCAACCAGATTGGCGCTAAGGTAAGTCATATTTTTTCTCTCTGTTTCTCTGGTTCTCTGTTATTTGGGTTTTTATTCTGCTTATTTTTTATTTCGGTGCTGGGTTTTTTGTTTGTTGCTTTTTGGCAAACGCAGCTAATTTATGCACATTGCCCGAAAACGTTTTTCAATGAGTTTCCAAATCGATCACAACTCACAGTAAACGTCGCCGCCGCCTTTTACAGCGCATTCAGCAATTAAAGCAAAAGAAAATTAACAAACAACTTAAAAAAAAGAAACAAAGTAAAAAAAAGGCCAACGAATAAAAAAAAAAGAATAAAATACGAAAAAAAGAAAACTTTAACGAAAGCAAATAAAAATACCAATGGCAAAAAATATAAAAATGAGCAATGCATTGAAATGCGAGAAAAGAAATTTATTTGAGCTTATCGGGCAGTCGGTATGCCCTTTAACTGCACTCTTATTATCATTAGAGACAGCCCCATAAATGAGCTTCAATTTAGCCACTCTAATACTGGGTATTACTGCATTTCACCACTCCTTGCACCTTTGCTACCATTCAATGCATTTCGATGCCAAAAACCTCTGGAATAATCATTGCGGTTGTATCTTTTCGCTTTGTTGAGTTTCCTTTATTAGCCAGACCAACCGCAAGAGGTCCAAAAATAAATAGAATAAAAAGAATATGCCACTCAGTTGGAGTACACTGTAAAAAGGGGAAACTATAATTTATTACATGTAATAAGCATAAAAAATAATAATGAATGCTGAAGTAGGTTATGTTAAAGTTTTATGGGTACATCTTGGACTACAAATAAATTATTTAATTAAATGTAATTTCAAAAAAGATTAAAATTCGAATACGTTCATGCTTATATGAGTGTTCCAACTTAGCCTATGCTCAATCTGCAATAAAAATAAATTATTGAACAGCTGTTAATAAAAATGTGATTGCGGTTTTAAGCACAGCTGAAAAGTCGATGAAAGTTTAACCAGATGGTTCGTACTTTTCAGTTTTACCCTGTAAAACAGTGTTAAGTATTGGCTAATTAGTTAATCAATGAGTAATTCCTACAATTAGAAGTAGTTACAACAATTAACTGCCCACAAGCATTAATTATATTTAATAAAACAACGTCAGAGCTTTAATCAATATACCCAATTGTGCAGCGTGCCATAGCGTTGCAACCCCAGAGCAGGGAGACCGTACCTCATGCTGCTTGCAACTTGACGCATTCTTATGCTTCTCTCGTTGTTGTAAATTTTGGCAACTTGGAACCGGTTTTGTGAGG
Organism: Drosophila acutilabella; assembly: GCA_035046005.1. Classification (NCBI taxonomy): domain Eukaryota; kingdom Metazoa; phylum Arthropoda; class Insecta; order Diptera; family Drosophilidae; genus Drosophila; species Drosophila acutilabella. The sequence continues at coordinate 216,875 of JAWNOK010000008.1, read as the reverse complement.
CATTGACATGTGCCGGGCTCTGGCCGAATCAATGTCAATGCTTGGGGACTGAAAAAGTGTGTCACGTTGCACAAATGCTGATAAACGACAAACGACAAACAACAAAGCAAAGCCAATCAAACTATAACACACAATTAAATTAAAGCAATGCTAAAAGCAAAAGATAAGCAAATATTGTCGGAGTAAATTCTTTATTTTTCTCACTTTTATTTAACTTTTTTTTTCTGTAGTACCTCAGTACCACAGTCATGACTCAATTGAGGTTCGCGATTTGTGGGAAATGAGGCAGCGAACCAACAGTGTGGATAACGAGCTGAGGAAAGGGGGTATGGAGTAGGCAGTAGGGGGATGGGTCAATGTCGCTTAATTTAACGCTAACGCTTAGCATTTCTGAGAAATTCGGCATAGTAATGGCTTTATGGGGCAGTACTCTTCTGAGTGTGTGTATATACTTAGGTACATAATTTATATACACGTACGTAGTGTATACTTGCTTACCATGAATGAGATCCGAAGACTGTTTATCTAAACCAAACGACGACGTCGACGACTTGGTAATTTGAGAGACTCGTTGGTTTCACATTACCCAAGAGATTGGGAAACAGCTGAGTGGACATTTCAAATGTATGGGGCAAGAAATGGAAGTGTCTGTTACACTGAAACACAAGCTTCTTAAATCACAAAGATATTTACGATGACCATCTTTAGACGGTAGTGTTAAAATAAATAATTTTCATTTAAAACAATTTTTTAATTCTTATTATCAATCGCAGATCTTAAAGCTTGGTTAGTGGAAATCCAGTACAATTGTTTTAAGTTTGTAATTTTCTAAAGTAATTCATATTGAGTCATTTTAATTCCTCAAACACAAACAAGAATAAATTTTGGTTTCTTTTACCTATTGGGGAATTCTTCAAAGTAGCAAAGGATTTAGTCTTATTTTTCTTGACTACATTTATTCCAAGCTAGCCTTTGATTTTAATACTCAAAATTAGATTTCAAATAATAATGTAGTTTTATCAGTGTACCCACATTTGAGTTTAGTTTGAATGTGAAATCAGAAGCCGAATCCGAGTTATTATCGGTATGAGAATCGGAGTCGGAGTCGAAATCGCTCAAACCGCACAAGTGCATAAAGGAAGTGACTCACGAATCCATATGCTACCAACTACTGCAACATTGGGTTTCCCTTGAGGGTGTATTTTCTGGTCATTGAATGGTCAGTGTAAAATGCAGGAAACCTCAAATCGTACTCGTATACAGTTACAGGATAGGGGCACATATGAATTTCGATTTCCATTTTGAGTCTCCGTTTTGTGCGGCAAGACGATAAATGCATTTTAAATAATCAGCCCGTGCTTATACACATTGAAATTATAATTTCATATATTCTATATATAAGTAAATATTATATACATATATAAATAAATATATGTTCGAGTATGTACAGACTGTGAAAGTCAACAAACTTTTGTCGTTTCTTCTGAAAGATTTATTATCGCCCTCGTTCGACTGAAACAACAAAACAGCTGCTGAGCGAAGACAAATGCTTTTGATAGAGGAATTGCGGGTTGGACAGATGGGAGTGAGAAATGTGGAGTGGAAAGCGGGATGTGGGGAGTGGTTATTTCAGTACTTTGGCATCATGTGAAAATTGCAATGATTTTTTGCATATTTTTCAAGGGCTGCCGGAAAAGCAGCTAAAGCTGCTAAAGCTGCAGGCGATCTCAAGACTCAAAGACTCAAGACTTGTGCTTCTTCAGTCTGTAGATTTCAGACTGGCTTTGGCTCCAAAGTTCATGCCCGAGTGATTTCAAGTGGCACAGACTGAAAGACAGCTACAACGATGGGGCAGCTACAGACATGCAACACTTAATGAGGGCGTCGGCAGTCCACAGTTGGCAGAGGCAGCTGATCGCATGCAAAAGGGGATGGCAAGGGGGCGTGTCTGTACAGGGGCAGCATTTAAAACTAATTGGAAGTCTAAAGTTTCTAGTAGCAAGTGGCAAGTGGTAGCAGAAAACAACAGTAGACAACAGTAGAAAAGCCAGCAGCTTAAAGAGTTGCCAACAAATAAAGATTTTCACTGGAATTTTCTTTTTGGTTTTCCAAATGATTTGTAACTCTATTTACAGTCCGGCAAATTAACTGTTATATTCTCTAATAGCAAATTAGCTAAATGAGTGTTGGTAACAATAGTGTAATAATATTATTGAAGTCATTATGCTTTAAACAAGTCTTATTTTTCAGAGGAACATATTTATATATTTCTTTGGAAGTATTCTAGAAGTTATTAAAACTCAATTTTAACTGATTTTAGATTTAGTTTCCAAAATCAGTTTATCAACAATTCAGGAATTCTCTCTGAGAACCCATTTGAAATTTAAATTTCTTAAATTTTCTTTTAGCATTTTTATCACCAAATTATTGTTAATTTTTAGATATCAACAGTGATTCAGTTTCTAAAAATAATTTGTCCGCATTTTAACAAATCACTTTTCGGCTTCGAGCTCTGACAAAGTTGTCTATAATTCTTGATCACCGTGATGTCGATGAGTTATAAGAATTTTCTTTTGAACATACTTTTTGTGTTATTTTATAATTGTGTTTCCAGTATTTGGATTGATCGTGTTGCTGATAATTTAACCTCCAGCTGCTTTTATTAACCTTTTTAGGTGCTTACCCTTTTCAAATACTAAATAAAAACTATCACAAGGAGTATGACGCAGCTAAAGACAATTTTCACAGCTGGACTTTGTATTAGATACCCCCACCCCTCTTCCATTTCCCATTTCCCCAAACAATCTTAGCAGCTAACCAAAAAAAAAGCAATTTCCCGTAACTATCAAGAGCATCGTCATCAAAAGGAAAAATTCGAGAAAAAATTAGTTGAAAGTAAAGCGATCGTTGTACACAGAAGAAGAAGAAGAGAAGAAGAAGGAGGAGGAGGAGGAGAGATGAAAATGATGACGCAGATAGAGTAAAAGACATGAAAAACGACTTTTCACTTCAACAGTTTTGTGTGCTAATTTATTTTTGTTATTACCCCCTTTGTTGTTGCCCCAAGTGTGGCAGTTGCATGATTTTGTTGTTTGTTTGACTTGTAAGCGCTCTCGTCCGGCGTATAAACTACGCTTGAAGCTTCATAATTGCAATGGCCACACTCCAATTAAATTTGATGATCTTGCGGAGATTGTAGCGAGTTGTTGTTGTACTTGAATTTGTTGATGTGTTTTGTTATTGTAGTTGCACTCGAGCTGCCTTTCAAATAAACAAAAGCATACTGAGACGCCATCGGCTGCCTAACAGAGGAGTAGTCTATGGATGGCAGACTGTTGACTGTAAAAATATACCAAAGACCAAAAACACTGAAGATCGAACTGCACAGACTGAAGATTTAAAGCCATTATCATGTGCTGGGGACTGAGACTTATTTTATTTTTCACGTCAAGTTCGAGTACCAAAAGGAAACGAGACAGACAACAAATTATAACACAACACAGGGTCATGGCAAGGGGTAGGGGAAGTGACATAGAAAGGGCTAAAGGAAGAACACTTCAAGCGATAACATTTTTATTATTTCCTCGATGCCATTTGCTTACTATTTCGGTCGTTCAATTGGAATGCCAAAGAATTTCTAGCTTCAATTATCGGCAATTTATGCGCTTCCAATGCGTTACGTTGCGCTTCAATGGCAACAATTCAATATATTCGTTAATGAAATCTAATTTGTATCCCTTTTTTGGTCAAAATAGTTGAGAAAAGCCGAAAAATAAACGCGTGTTAAACGCAGCAAATCATTGACTGAGCGCTTCCGCAATAAACGCTGACAATGAGTGTGTGTATCCAACAGATACAACAGCGCGTATCTTTTAGATTGCTTGGGCAACTAGCTGATGTTGTATTTGTTGCTTTTGCTGCTGCTGCTGCTGTTGCTGTTGCTGCAGTCTTCTAATGATGTTGTCGATGTCTACGACTGGCGTCTGCTGGGTTAATTTAGTATCTACGAGTTGATGCCTGGGTCGTTGGCCTGCAGTTTAGCTATGACTCAGCAACAGCAACAGCGGCAATATTTGTATATCAGTGGTATCTGGCCAGTGCCCACATGCCTTAGGCCACATGCCACAGGCCGTTGGCAACGTGCAACATGCAACGTGCAACGTGCATCGCCCATGGCAGTGCTATTTTTAACACTTTCGCTGCATAAGGTTGCACATTGCACCCCAGGAGCGTTTACCGTGCGGCATTCAGAATCTGAATCCGAATCAGAATCAGAATGAGAATGAGAAATCTCTCAACTTGGAAATGTCCCATGCCGCGACACGCTGCACTGAAATATATTCAAAAAGTCAAACCGAAATGAAAAACTATTTTTGACTCTCTGGCTGTGTGACTGTATGACTGGTTGTTGGCTGCGTTGTTTCTTCTTTTAAATTTAGCACTAAATCAGGGCATGTAGCAGCCATTTCACTGACGCCTAAAAACCAACACTAAACATAAATTTTCAGCCTTAACAGTGTACAATGTGTCTCACTTTTGGGTGCTGCCCCTTGTCAATTTTTTGTTTCCAGTAAAATTTCACTAAAAGTCACAAAAAAAACTAAAAAAATAAAAACCATTTTATGGATGCTGCGACTGAAAAGAACTCCTAATAATTTGTATATCTTTTGAAGTGTATACTGCCCTTAGTTTCTGCGGCTGGCAACATGAACTCTGACATGGCTCGTAACTCAGTTTGATAAATGTCATCTCAAGAAGATTCTCTTAAGAGGTTGACAGATGACTGGCTGCAGCTAGAAACTGCACACTATTGACCAGAAATAACTCATAAAACAGATTAGATAAATCACAACTTATCTTATCAGCGGAAACTGTAGGAAGCTACATATATAATTACCCAATTCTTAAGAGCTAACTCAAGCAGTGCCCTTAAAAGGCAACTGAACAAAAATAGATATAACATCCATCCAGAGCATCCCCTTCTGTACCAAAAACACTGTCATAAAAATAGCTGCAACATCTTCAATATCTTCCTTTTTTATGCCTACGACACAGTCCAAAGTCATTAAATTTATATAAACACGATCATTACTAAACATCGCACTTTCTTGAAAAGAAATTAAACCCAAGTGGTGTCATATGCTTGTAAATCTGGAACACGTAATATATGATACCTTGAGTTCTCATTTTTGTTATTAATTCTTAGAGAACTGAAGTCAAATTTAAGGAGAACTTTATTGTTTATTTAGTGCTCACTTCTCCAATTTAGTTTAGTACCACATATGACAAAGATTATAAATTAGAAACTATACTTAGTTTCTTGGAGAATATCACGTTATACGCTTATCTATTAGATAAATTATGTACGGTTTTTAAATAACATGTGTTGAATTTTTTTTTCTACATTCTAACATTTTTAAACACTAAGTTTTACTGGGGTTTTCTGCAAAGAATTTTTTTTATAGGTTTTCAATTACAATTGACTCACTGAAATGACTTATTAAAATACTAAAAGTCGTGTTTTTAAAACCAATTACGTATATTATAATTTTTCTGAAAAAATTCATCATTGAACATTGAATGTTATCAATATTATTTATGTTAATAAATAATTTTATATAATTGTTAATATTATGTTAGCATAATTATTTTCCGTTTAAAAATATTGCATTGTTATTATTTTTATAATGTTATTTATTATATAAGACAGCCATGCAGTTTACGAAGATAGGCCTTTTTCTTGTACTAAAATATTAAATTTAAATTTAATAAAAAATAATTTTAATATATTATTTAATTATAAATCATTTATCGGAAAAATTGATTCAAACACAAAGTCCCCCTTTTTTTCCTGTGTAATGAAATAATTAGTTAATTATCTTCACTGATTTCTATTGTTTTTTAGTTCTGGGAGATTATTTCTGAGGAGCATGGCATTGACAGCAATGGCATCTACATTGGGGACAGTGATCTGCAGCTGGAGCGTGTCAGTGTCTACTACAATGAAGCTTCGGGTAAGTTTTTCGTTTTCTCTGTTTCCATTAACGATGACTCATGCTAATCATCTGCATTCCAAATGCGATTTTTATAGCTGTGACGCGTTCCTCGGGTGGCAAGTATGTGCCACGTGCCATTCTTCTGGATCTGGAGCCAGGCACCATGGAGTCAGTGCGTTCTGGCCCGTATGGACAGTTGTTCCGTCCGGATAACTTTGTTTTCGGACAGTCGGGAGCTGGCAACAATTGGGCCAAGGGACATTACACGGAAGGTGCCGAGCTGGTGGACAATGTGCTTGATGTGGTGCGCAAGGAGTGCGAGAATTGTGATTGCCTACAGGTAAATTCCAGCAAGATAAATAAGTTTTCATAGTCCACTCACACTTGACTATGTTGATTACAGGGCTTCCAATTGACGCACTCACTGGGCGGCGGCACTGGATCGGGAATGGGTACCTTGCTCATATCGAAGATACGTGAGGAGTACCCGGATCGCATAATGAACACCTATTCGGTGGTGCCATCGCCAAAGGTTTCCGACACCGTCGTCGAGCCGTACAACGCCACCTTGTCCATCCATCAGCTGGTGGAGAATACAGACGAGACGTACTGCATTGACAACGAGGCCCTCTATGACATCTGTTTCCGCACATTGAAGGTGTCTAATCCCAGCTACGGTGATCTCAATCATCTCGTCTCGCTGACCATGTCCGGTGTTACCACCTGCCTGCGTTTCCCCGGCCAACTGAATGCCGATCTGCGCAAGTTGGCTGTGAATATGGTACCATTCCCGCGTCTGCACTTCTTCATGCCCGGATTTGCGCCTCTCACCTCTCGCGGATCTCAGCAGTACCGCGCTTTGACCGTACCCGAGCTCACCCAACAGATGTTCGATGCCAAGAACATGATGGCAGCCTGCGATCCTCGACACGGTCGCTATCTGACTGTGGCTGCGGTCTTCCGTGGCCGCATGTCTATGAAGGAGGTGGACGAACAGATGCTGGCGGTGCAGAACAAGAACAGCTCGTACTTTGTGGAATGGATACCCAACAATGTAAAGACGGCCGTCTGCGACATACCTCCCAAGGGATTGAAGATGTCCTCAACATTCATTGGCAACACCACAGCCATCCAGGAGCTGTTCAAACGCATCTCGGAGCAGTTCTCGGCCATGTTCCGTCGCAAGGCTTTCCTGCATTGGTACACAGGCGAGGGCATGGACGAGATGGAGTTCACCGAGGCGGAGAGCAACATGAACGATCTGGTGTCAGAGTACCAACAGTACCAGGAGGCCACCGCCGACGATGAGTTCGATCCCGATGTTAACCAGGAGGAGGTCGAAGGCGATTGTATTTAATGGTGTGGCCAGAGGAATGAGGTGCGTGCGTGAGCGACTCCTTTTTGGTGGACAGCATGTGTTTCTGCGTGGCATGCGGCAGCAGTTGCGCACCAAACACTGTCACATACTTTAAGGAGGACGCCACAACACACAGACATACAAATACACACACATGGATACACGAACACACTCACAGTCACGTCATTACAGGAAATGTCAAGCGTAGTTTGACGAACAACCGAATTAAACCGGAAATGCTCCTAAAACTTTCATTTTATCGCTTTCACTACTCATTAGTCACTTATTCACTTCACACTCATTATTCACAATTTACCTTTAATTCTTTTTATTTAAATCTTTACACTCGCTTCATTCTACGCTACACTTTACACAGAGGCACGTCTATCGCATTTCTCGCAGCCATTTTCTGACTTCTCTTTATACCGTTCATCACATCTGCTTTCATGTTTCTTTCCCCGTTCCCGTTACCGTTCCCTTCCCTTCATCAACACTTCGTTTATCTAATTTAAGTCACAATTTTATAACATTTTAATATATATGAATAATTATTTATATGCAATATCATTGAGTAAAAAGCCTTTAGTATCATATTATATATTTCCAAAATATACAAGTATTTAAAACATTAAAAATTGAAAGAAAAAAAATTCAAAACCATTGCAAGATTTTCAAGACATTAGTTTTCAAACCAACATATTTCAAATTGCTCCGAAGACTGACGGACAGGCATAAGTTTGGACTCAAATGGCAATATTACGATTATACTTATAACGTATGTGAACACCCAAAGATCGATCCTACTGAAACAATTTGAATATGTAACATTGTATTATTCTTAAGCACGAACATGTTTCTTAGACTCCTGTGCATAAATTTCTATTAGTCTTTAATTATTACCCAAGTAATTAACTAATTATAAACTTGAATAATAATTCTGCAAAACTTTTTCAATAAATTGCAAATTTTCTTAAAAGATAAATCACATACATATCAATGACTACTCTGGTTTAATCGAGAAATATTTATATTTCCATTTATATCGTTGATTGCGGTCTTCTTTAGCCTTCAACTTCTATAGCACAAATAGAATTAAGTATTTCTACCGCACAAGTCAAGGGTTAGCCAAGTTTCCAACCAAGTCGCCAAAGCGCTGCCACATCATTGGAAATTGTTTCAGTTGTGGCCACTAGATGTCGCTTGCTCTCAATTTCGTTTTAAAGACTCAGCAAACGAAAGCTTTAATACGTAGGCTTTTGGGTGACCAGCTGTTAAAATTTACAGCAATTCAAAAGTTGGAAGCTCGAACATTTAATACAATTAAATGTACACGAAATAAACTGATTATTTATTTTTATTTTGTATATTAATAAGTCTTTGTACCTGGTAATTTAATGTATTTTAAAGCAAATTTATATTTCATATAAATTTCTTGCGGCTTGTAATCGTTTTAGTTTAATGATTTATTAATTCTATTCTTTTATTGTGTATAGTAACGTGTTTTTCTTTTCGCATTTATAACGCTAATTAATGGCTTGACTTCTCCATTTACTTACCTACATTTACAACCTAAGGATAGGTAGTATCTTTATGAGTGATCTCACAATCGTACAAACATTTCTATTAACTTACTCTCTTACAAATTCTAATGAATTGACGAACATTAAAAGAAGAAAAGGTAAAATTTTCTGCCCTTGCCTCACAAAAACTAGCCCCCCCGCGATGTCTGTCTCGTGACACAAAAGTTAACGAATTACATAAACTTAATTATAAGTATCTAAGAACATAACAGAACGCATGCAGATACACGGAAGAACATGAAGCAAAAGAGTAAAGAGAGAACCGTAACAATCGGAAGAAACCAAGAAACAGAGAAACCAGTTTTGCAAAAAGAGCCGGCCGGCATTCTGTGTAGACGTCAACACACGTTCTTCCGTCTAGACTTTAGACTGTCGGGCATAGAGTCTCGGGGTCTACGGGTTTTTGGATATTCAGAGTGACCAACCGGCTAAAGTGCGTTTAACAGTTATGTCACTTGCAATTAAACGACACGACACTCGAAGAACAGGTCGCTAAAGTCATCGAGAACGGAAGTTCCTGGGTCTGAGAATCTAGTTGAAGTCTTGTGATTTTTTTTTTGTTTTTTGTAAGTTGAGCTCAACTCAGCGGAGCTGTCAACCAGTTAGTCACACAACAAAATAGGCAAATGAAAAGGCAATAAAAAAGTTTGCAATTTACACTCTTTGGCGTCGCATTCCCTCCCACTCCCCTGAGCTCTTCATGCCCCTGTCCGGCCATCGTCTATCCCAACCAGTTGTCCATCCAAATCCAGTCGAACCAGGCAACGAGATGCAAGACAGCACAACACAACTAAATAAATGTACGTAGACAACAGCCCAAGCAGCGATTGACCCAGTTTTCAAGACGACAACAACGACAACAATAATAACAACAACGACAACAGCGACGACGACGACGGCAACAAACGACTGCCGAGCCAACAACCTACGTGCCAAAACGGAGACGTACGAGGTACAGTGGGACACCTCTCACTCAATTCTTGTTAATAAACCTAAAATTTAATTTACCTTCATTAATAAGTTAATAATATATTTATACCAATCGGATGAATAAAGATTGTTTTAAGAGAACTTGTATCTAGAAGTTACTAGTTATTCAAATGATAGCTTACAACCTATTACAAAAGTTTTGAAATACTCAATTTTCTTATTTTAAAAATTAATCATAATTTTTGTGAAACCAACACAAAATTTAAAAATTTGGTACTAGAAGTTTCTGATGTATAACTAAAATGCAGTTCTTTACATGTTTTACATTTCTTTTAAACTATCCTTAATATAAATTCTAAAAATGTCCGTTAAAATGTCGTCAAATATTTTATATCTTTAAAATAATAAGTATATGCTTTAAGTTAAGTATTAAAAGAAGCATCTGTAAAATATATCGGTACAAATGAAGCTTGCCCCAATGTGCCTCATCGCGTTGGCTCTCTGAAGCGTACCTGTACTCGGTACCGATCCTCAGCTTGAGCACACCAACACTCTGACTAAATCCAGCTGGAAACTGTAGCTTTTGCTGTTGTTGTTGTTGTTGCAGTTGCCTTCGCTGTTGTTGTCGTTGTAGTTGTAGCTCGAAGTGCAATGTACTCGACGCCAAATCGAAAAAATCTCGTTTTCTGCAATTTGCCGATTCTTCAGAAATAAGCAAAAACGAAACTTGCTTGGCTAGAAGAGTTTGGAAGAGTTACGACTCTTCAGGGGTGTATGCGGAGGGTACGGGAAGGCAACCAAGATGGGCTGAGCTTTAACTGTTGCTGCTATTGCTGCTGCTGCTGCTGCTGCTGCTTGTGGTGGTGTTGGTGGTGCTGGCACATGCAAACAGCACGTCAATGCACTCTGATGTTGTTGGTGGTTGTTGTTGCTGTTGTCTATTAGCCACAAAGACCGCAACGCCTCGACTAGTTTAGATCGGACTGAGAGTAGACAACGCTGACTAGACTTGATCTGGGCGCTGTTTATTTTGCTTTTTTAATTTTTTACTATCAATTTTTGTGCGATACTTGTTTATATGTATTTTAGCTAGCCTGCGGTTTTTTGACTCTTGTGTAGAACAACAACAGCTACTACAATCACATATGTAATTGCATGGACGTAAACCCATAAATACCCACACGCTGCAGTTGGTCATTGATGCGACCGCACAGCGTGCCCAAACTTCTACTTACATGTGTTAAAATACGTATACCCATACATATGTATGTATTTGCTTATTTAAACACATATTGGGGCCTGAAGCTTGGAGCCACGCCAAGGCAGACGTTCACTTGCGACGTTGCCAAGTTTCTTTAGAGCAAGTGCTTCACAAAGTGCAGCGGAAGTGACTCTGATTCAAGTGGAGTCCGTCGCTCGGGGCTGCAGCTCTAGACCAGCGCTGTTGCCAAATTTCACGTTAACATTAAGGCTCTTAAGACTGTCATAAATTTTTGATATATGGTCTGTTTTTGGTTAGCTTTGTACAATGCAGCAAATTATAGTTAGAGACACTGCCCACCAAAGTTGACTTTAGATTAGAACACTCAGACCAAGGCTGATTTCCATAATTTTAAGTAAATATGCTTCTAAAAACATTAACATATTTAAATGGCCGTCTTTTGGCAAACATTCACAAAAAATGCTCATTTACAAACCGTACTAATAATTTAAAACTAATTTAACTAATATATGCTTACTATTGCATTATTTTAGGCAGAAATGTTGTTCTATGAGATATTCAACCTGGCGCAGTAACAGATCTTTCTGCTCATACATATGCGTCAGTGGGAGATGGATTTATTGTTGCTTTTTGTTTAGATTTGATCTGCTAGAAGAGTTCAATGTATGCCGACACTTTTCGATAAGCCACAAACTTCGACTTCAGCGGCTTCATCTAAATGCGCATTTATTGAACCGTTGATTTCTTACCTACATATCGATATCTCTCTCTCTCTCTCTCTTTCCCTCTCTCTCGCTCTGTATATCTATGTCTATTCCAACAATCTGTGAATTCAAAGTGGGTGCAATGAGCTGTTATTGTTATTGTTGCTATTTCTGTTTCTGTATTAGCATTTGCATCCAATCGGATTACAAATGCAACGCATTTCAACTTGCCTGGACAATTGACAGTTGGGAATTGAGTTTAATTTCATTGAATTAAGTGGGGATCATTAGCACCTCAGCTACTACCTAGCTAAACAGCAACCTGTGGCAACAACTCATTAGACAAATTGCCAACACTAGTCTACTCCATTCCATTCCATTCCATTCGATTCGATTCGCCGCGATTTGATGTGATTTGATTGATTTGTAGCAACTGCAGCAATTGCCAATAGACAGAAAGTGACCAGCTCGTTTTGTCATTTTGCAATCGCAAAAGGGAGGGGAGGGGAGGGGCAGGGGCAGGGAATCGGCTGGGGATGGGAGGGTATGAATAAAATGGAACACTTCAAGCTTCATACTGGTACTGTTAGTGGTATGTTTGTGTTTCTTGGGAATAACTCACATAAAACTTTAAAAATGTGCCATAACGGCACACGCAGTACCTACCAAAAATTAAATAGAGCTAACAGTAAGCGACGTGCGTTTACACAAATGTCAACGGTTAATAAAGCTCTCAAAGAAATTAAAGACGTCAAGAAAACGACGACATTATGACCGACGGTTACTGTCAGTTCCACGAATTGGCAAGTGATAAAAAACAAAGAGGGGAAAATGTGACCAGTAGTTGTTCTCAGCCTGGCCAAAAAGTCGAACCAAAACTGCATTGTATGTCTCTGATGCCGGAGTTAATTAACACACAATCAACACACACAGTTCAACAACAACATCAACAACAACTATAAGAAGCGTAACAACAATAAGCATGCAATAATAAAAAAAAAAGACTAAAAAACAAATACAAATACGAAATTAGCCACAAGGCGGGCACTTCAATACGAGAATGCACCGAAATTAGCTAAAGAAAAAACTCAAGAAAACAGAAATTAAAGTTTTAAGATTACAACAGTGTTGCTGACGATGCCACAGCGGCAACACCACAAAGACAGTCTGACAGACAGATAGATAGATAGACAGACTCAATGTAGAGTCATGCCATGTGAACCAATTTGTGGCATCAATCTCAGGCATAATGCGAAATTGGCCAAGCAAAAGACTCCCATATCGTAGATCCCGACTGAGTTCAAAATTACTCGACTCCAATCCCCAATTTCCATTGTATCCAAAAACTATTTGCCACCTGTGGGTAACATGCAAATCTAATACAACATCCACATTTTGTGGGTGGTTAAACAGCAGGCTAAACCCTTAAAAAATATATATGTATTTATTGCAAAAATATATAAATATTTTTATGATCTTGTAGTGGAACTATGAAATTTTAATGCGAAAACCCAATACAAAAAGAAGCACCGTAAAGTTTTTTTTTTTTTATTAATTTTTCATATAAGTCGATATAAAACATATTAAAGAATGATGTAAGTTAGTTTTATAGATATTAAATTACGTCTAAGGGATTAAAATTAAATAAATGAATTTCGAATTTAAATATAAAGAATTTATTAAAAAATTGTTCTAAAATTCCAGTAGTCAAGTGGATCAAGCTATACATTATTTCAATGGTCGATAATACCCCGAAGTTATTATAATTACAGGGATTTACCCACTTACAACAACATACTTCACACAAAATATGACACTGTATATTTTAAAATAGTCGTTTTTTAGAATCCTAGTTACTTTTAAAGACCGATTGCTACTTGGTTAGTATTAGCCTAATACTATTAGGTTATATTAAAGATATGTATGGGGTAATGGGTTGATTTATATAATTTGGCTTATACTAATTTCAAGGATATCAATACAAAAATATATCATACCCCGTGTCCCTCAATTTAGGTAATAATAACAATAATTTAGACTGTAGTCTGTAGACTGTAGTCTAATAAATAAATCATTAGAAGTTTTCAAGAAAGAACAACAAGATAAGATTAATGAAATGTATCTAAAATTAGCAACGGAAGACATTTACTTACGTTTGAGGTGAACTTTCCTTTTTAATTTGAGTACTAGTTAACTTAAAATATAATTGTAATTTTTAGGTGATCGATTTGGCGTTTATTTTAGCCCCTATATCTACTTATGTACGGTTGCACTTATGACTATCTTTTGAATACTTTTATTGTTGACGACTTTTTTAAATCTTTATCTGCTTTTTGCTGCATCATTGGATGATATTAAAAATATACAGTTATATTTACTGGTACCGAAACATGCATATGACATAAAAGCCATGTGATCGTGCTTAACATATTTGGCTTAATGTGTTGTTGTTATTATTGTTACTTTTGGTTGTTGTTGTAGTTATTGCTGCTGATGTTGTTGTAACACATTAAATCATGAAAGGAGAGCGCGCTTTGAGCTGTTTTCATGTGAGTAAAACTTGATGAAAATGTCAAATGTTTTTAGCTTAAGACAAAGGCCAAAACCATATACAACAAAAAAATATTAACAATAAAAACCCAAAAGAAGAAAATAATAAAAAAAAAAAAAACTAAGAGGGAAAAATGTGGCGACAACAACAATAACAACAACAAAAGGCAAATAATTCAAAATGAAAATACGTGAGCTCATGAGCGTGGTTACATGAGTAGTACTCATACCAAAGCAGTTTAGTACCCAAGAGCCCTAAAGTGGCCTACGATGAATCATTGGAGTCATTCGCATTAACTGAGAGTAATGTGGAATGTGTACGGGTTGTAAGACACACGCAAAATAGGGCTAATTGCATTAAGTACTAGTAAAGTTTGTTTAAACTAAATATGTTACAGTTGTCGGTTTTGAAGAAATATCTTTAAAGTTAGAGTCCAAATTAAGACAAAAATCATTCAAAACATATCTACTTCTGCGTTACATTTGCAAATTTCTTTGAAACTATTTGGTAATCCTACAAACCGTAGACTCGATATTATTGACGCAGATTCGGATATCAGAAATTCGAATCCGGATCCGGATCCGTGTATTAAACACTTACAAACTACTTGACTATAATTTAAATATACATATATGTCTTAGCTGTTTGTTTACAAAGAGATGAATTCCCCAGAGCTTACTCGGCATTTCAAGGACAATCTGACTCATTTTGTTTATGTTTACGTTTTTGAAGAAATGAAGCTAAAATTAATTTCTTATTTTTATTTTTAAAGCAATGATTTTTCTGTGATGACTCGCCGATATTAAAATTATATGCATAAAAACCGAGTGCAGTTTCTTTTGTGTATATATTTAAATGCTAACTGATAAGATAGATAAGATGACATTAGAGCCTGACGCAGATTTTGTTTTTTTTTTAGATATAAAACAATTTTAACACCCGTAACAAATGATTTTTGACAGCTTTTCACACGCAGAAAAATGGCATTTAATAACAAGCCAAGAAAAGAAAACAATCAGAAAGACAGAGAGTGGCAGAGTGACAAATAAGAGAAAAATAATAAAGTAAAATTGAAAAATAAAAGTAAAACCAGCAAAAGCAAAAGGGGCATTGTTGACTTTTCAGCTGGGCTTTTGTTAGTAACTAACTCTTTCTTGTCAGCCAAAAGCGCGCGCACAAAACTCGAATTTAGGTCAAACATTATTCAAATGCGGACAACTCGGACGGTGTACAGTACAGTGGGCACAGTGACTGAATGAACAGTGAGAGTGAGACGGCAGAAAAGAGGTAGACCGAAGACGACAAAGATAGCGACTTGGACTCGTTGGCTGGCCAAATAGCCAAATAGCTAAACAACCAAATAGCCAACCAGTTGACCAGTCGAGCATTTAGCGCTCTGCTGCTGCTGCTGCTGCTGTTGTTGTTGCTGTCCCGCTTTGAAAATGCATAAAACGCGCACGCGGACTCCTAAGTCGGTCGCTCCAGCCCCGCTGACCATTTGGCTGGCACGTAAGAGCTCTGATGATATAACCAGGCCCAGACCCAGGCCAAGCGCTAAACAAAACAAAACTTAGCTACTAGCAAATATGTGTGTCGTTACAGCAGGGCTGCTTGGAGGGGAGGTGGGCCAGAGGGGAGGAGTGGGAAGGGGGAGCGCATACCGTGGGCCGACCAAGCGACCAACTTACTGACTGACTGACTGACTTAGCCCAACTTGGCTTAACTTGACTTGGACTGCGACTGCGCAGCGCTGCTACTTCGGCTTTGGCTTCGACTTGGTTCGACTTGGCTTGACTTGGCTTGGAGTATCTTCGCTGACTTTCGTAATCGCGCGTTATTTTATTATTTTTTTCTTTCTTTTTTTTTTTGCAGCGCTTCGTTGATTTTAGCAGCTTGATGGCTCAGTCCAGCGCTATATTGGCTTAGAGCTGCTTCTCTGGCAGCAGTTCTGCCCACACACATAAGAGTCTAATCACAGCTTGTAAATCTCCTAAACGCGCTTTCTTGTTTTGGGTGTGGTCTTTTTCTGTCTTGGCGATTCCTGAACCGGTTGCCACTCTGCTCCCACTAGCCCCCATTAGACCCTCTGTGCCTCTTGTCCCACCTCTCCCACTAGCAACTGAATAGCCTTTTGTTTCCTTTGCTGCCAATTCGTAATTGCCTGATCACGTTTCAGCGCCAGCCTGCGGCTGACTTTATTTATACAGTTATCGGCAGCATCTGCCACACAAAAATTGTTCACTTTGTTAGCCTCGATTGTTGACACATTTATATTTCGGTGTACCATCAATTTATGATCATCTCAAATACGAGTACAATTGTCGTTTAAAAAAGTTAACAGTGCGCTTAACAAACCAATAAATAGTTTACTTTTCTGCGATGCCATTATGTAAGTGGGAATTGGAATTTTTTCTATGCATAAATATACTAACTTGAAGATTCTGTGGGTAACTGTACCCAGCAACTCGAACGAATTACTAAACATTTGGCTTATCAAATTAGGCGCTTGAAAATCACAAGTTTTGTTTTCAAATTGTCAGTAATCTAATTAACTAATGCTAAGAACATACAATTGACAGCCTCAAAATTTGGAATGAAGGTACGTCTATATGTCAGGCAGATCAAGTTTACTTAAAATTGTTGCCACGCCCCTAAGACCGCCTCCGCAAATTGTAAAAAACAACATAACTTGAAACCGATCTCAGCTGTCAGGACCAAATTCACACAGCATGTGTATAGTACCATTATAACTATCCTCGCCAAATTTGAAAATTTCTCATAGAAGGAGTACGGGGAATTTTACAGTACGGCCCGCTCGACTCTAGCGTTTTTTACTTGTTAAAATCTGCTTTCATGATTAGTATAAGCTGCCACCTACATTGATTTAGGTAAAAAAAAAGATGCTGTCATTGAATTATTCTTGTTTTAAAATAATGAAGTTCCATTTAAGTTTAGTTTCTTACTTTTCTAATAAGTTATGTAAATAATTGTAGTTGCTGATTTATGAAATGAACATTAATTTAAAGATAATCCATGTAACTAAAAAAAATAATTCACGATTTTATTCAGTTTATATTCATATTTGTATCTATTTATATAATACATTTAAATTTAAATCATAAGTCACTTAGTGTCACACATATGATTTATGCTGTAAGATTTTCTCTTATAGATGAATACTGAAAAATTAAAATTGATTACTTGCACGTAATTTAATGTTTAATGTCTAATGGTTGAATTTAATATGTAACTCCTAACTCTTGGGTGCATATTTTTTTGAAGGGCCTAAACCGTTGTAATTTTTAGAAATTTTTTTTAGCCAAAAAAAATAAAGTGAATAACAACAACGCGTGTGTAATTTGTGCCTCGATTTTTTATGATCATTTATTTATTTATATTTACAGTGCTGCGTGCATAATTTTCCCTAAATTATAATTCATTTGACGCTGTTGTTGTCGTTGTTAGCTGTTGCTACTGCTGCTGCTGCTGCTGCTACTGTCGCCGGCGGCGACAGCAACGGCGACGGCGATTATGTGATTTTTCTTGCCGTACATTCGTCATAGTCTTATAGCCATTTTGTTGTCGTAGTCGCTGCTGTCGTTGCCGCTGCTGTGGTTTTTGTTGCTATTATTTTTGTTGCTTTTGCTTCGTTTTCACTTTCTATCGTGCGCCGGCGGCGGCAGCAGCAGCAGCAACAACTACAGCTACAGCTACAACTACAACAGCAGCAACTTACATGTG
This sequence comes from Drosophila acutilabella, assembly GCA_035046005.1. Taxonomy (NCBI): domain Eukaryota; kingdom Metazoa; phylum Arthropoda; class Insecta; order Diptera; family Drosophilidae; genus Drosophila; species Drosophila acutilabella. The sequence goes on along the minus strand of JAWNOK010000008.1, from coordinate 198,794 downwards.
TGCATATATTTGTGCTGCTCTGGTGTGTGGCTGTGTGTAAGCACAAACGACACGCTGACCCAGTTTCTCATACAACTACAAACGAACATGGAAGCACACACTGGAATTAATATTATTATGGTTTTGGTGCTGTTGTTGTTGTTTTGGTTTGCTTGATTTTCTTGCTGGTCTTCGTGCCTCGTCGGCCTCTGACTGATTCGGTTTCTTATGCATTTACACAAACGAGTATTCGTACTCGTACTCACACTCGCACTCGCACTCACTCCAACACTCATTCCATTATCAATTATCATTCGACGATCATTCGATATTATGCAGGCACAGCATGTGGGCCTCGAAGCCTTTGCTGGGCAAATAATTGAAATTGAAGTTCCGATGGTATTTTGGGGCTCTGCATTTGCTCTAACTGACCGCCCTGCCAAAAAACTCAACAGAAACCAAGACAAAAGCGAGGAGAGAACAGTGGAAGACAGAGCGAAAGAGGGAGAGGTGGTGAGGTAGGGAAGTGGTGAGCAGAGACAAGCTAGAGAAGCATTTCTGTTTCTGCTTCGTTGATTATGTCTGCAACAAAAGCTCTATTAACTATAGAGACGCTCACTGCCGCTGGCTGGCGATATCGATCAGAATCACGAAAATGTAATGCACATTAACTAAGCATTTTGATATGCTCCGAAAAGAGCATGTATGAATTGTCATGCCGCATGTAACACACCAATTAATATGTATATCATTTAAAAGTTTGGATTCAGAGAAACTGAGAAAAATGCTACTTTGTTTTACACAACTGAGCTCTATATCACCCTTGTTATACTACAAAATCTGCTCTCTTTGCTAACATAAAATCGGTTCTACTTGCATCAATCATTCCACACAAAGGCATAAGCTTTCAATAATTGAGCAAAAGGACATAGCTGCTTTCAAAACTTGCATTAATGAAGCTACAAAAAATAAGCTCATTCAATTTTTTAAAACTAAATGTAGTTTTTAAATAATTATATTTTAATTTAATTTTTAATACTTTAAATATACACTATGTAGAGAATTAACTTTAAGTTATGATTAGGTAAATTTCATATAATATAAGTATAAAAGGGTATGCATAATTCGATATTTGCAGGCATTCTACCTCGTCTTGTTGGTTGTTGCAGTGACTGTTTCTGTTTCTTTAGCCGTTGCCGTTGTTGTTAGTTAGTTGTTGTTAGTGCTGCTACGATTCCTGCCCTATGCTAAGCCACTTCACGCGTCAATGAAAGCGAAAGGAAAACTGCTGTTGGGGGGTAACGAAAAGCGGCGCTTTGGTGAGGAAATGGAAAATATTGAGCAAATACTTCGGTATATAGATTTTGCAACTAGCAAGAACCACAACAGCGTGACTAGGCATACATTGAATGTAGATGAGCAGAAAAGGACGGTGAAAGGACAGAGGGCAAAAAGTGTAACATAGGCCAACTGGGATTCACTAAAGCCAGCAAAGTTACCTAAAATTTAAACACTCGCAATGAAATGTGTTTTAATAATAATACGAATATGAAATTAATTTGGTTGACGTCGCATGCAAATTAATGTCATACGAATAACGGTAAAAATGATGTAACTACCTGTCAACTAAAACTATAAATATTCCCCCTCCCTTTCACCCTTTCCACTTCGCCTCTCCCTTTCCCCTCACACTGTAAACGTTGAGTAGGTTCATAATATTCATGCATATGCATATTTAATGTTAGTTGTGCCTTTTTCTGTTTCTCTATCTATGTCTGTATGCGACTGTATTTGTATCTGTGTTTCTGCCTTTGCGGCCTAAAGTGTGAGTATTAAATATGCAAACAACAACAACAAATAAGAAACGAGTTTGCCTGTTGCTGTTGTTGCTGTCGGTTTGTTTAATAAATAAATAAAAAAACACAACTTTAAAAAAAAATGCATGTTAGCATGTAGTTACAAGTGTGTGTTTCTCTTTCCCTCTTCCCGCTATTTATCCCTGCCCCTTCCCCTTGCTGCCTGTCACAGTTCTCCCAGAGTCCCTGTTGCGGTACCAATACCAGTCCACACACCTCTTTCCGCCTGCTGTTTTCCTGTCCATCGTCATCATTCTCCCCTGTTTGTTTGTCGGCGTCGGCTCGGCATCGTTGTCGCTGGTTCGTTGTTTGTTTGTTTGTTCACAACACTTCAACACTCGAATTCAGGTTTTTGTTTTTTGTTTTCATTTTCAATTTCCTTTCTGCAGTTTTCCTTTTTACATTGGCCACTCAGCCACTCAGCCACTTGGCCAACAACAACTTTAGCAGCGCCCCAAGTTCCACTGGTCTTAGCTCGCCCAAATATCTTGAGGAATTTCCACTAAATATTTATTTGAAAATCTAAAATCTAGTTATAAAGCTCAGCAGTCAAATTAAAATCTTGCATTTAAAAGCTGTTTCTTTAATGGCACACGTCGTATAAGTTATGTACGCAATACGCACTTATATTCATCATACGGCGCGTTGTACTAGCTGCTAATGTATTTTATGTTTCTGCAAATATTTTTAATCACTTTTTTTAAACACCTTTAACTAATTTAATATTTTGTAGTGAATAATTGTTGGCATATTTGGTATATAAGGTTAACGGACCAATTTGAACTTTATAAAGATTAAAATTAATCCAATCGTTGGAAAGTTCTTGATATTAATAACAGGAATCCAATATATTAAACCAATTCTGGTGGTAATTATCGGCATAGTGATGATATATATTTTGCAACTTAAGCTCTCTATTACTGTGTTTAAACAATCAATTTTTAATATTATATACCTTTATAAATTTGTCCTTTAAAATAAAGCTAAAATCAAGATTCTTCAATTTAATGATTCATTGTTTTATGTTATATTGGAGTATATAAATATTTGCAGAAAATCCAAATAGAGAAAATTTTTAGAATTAGGAACATGTGGTGAATTTTTAAGATGAACTTACATAAGTTGACAAATTGGATGGTATTATAAGAAGGAAACATCGTCTTTATACTTAAATTATATTAAATTATATTAAAGTACTTGCAGTAATTAAAATGTACAACTGGTAAATACTTTCTGATTATACCAAGTCTGACAGCATAAAAGTACCATCTCATAAGATGTTTTAACTCTGTAAGGCATCATAATATGTATCTTGTCATATCGTTTGTCACTTCCGCTGGGCGACACTTCTGTGTTGGGTGATTTTTGCCGCATCATGCTCAGCTGAAAAGTGCCACCACATTTTGGCGCCAAAAGCAGCAGTTGTAGCAACTAACAACAGTCTACAGGCAGCGGGCCAAGAGCAACCGAGCAGCATAGCCAGTTGGCCAGGCCAACATTGCCTCATTTCGCCGGCTGAGCTTGAAAGTAAAAGTGGTTTGGCTTTCTTTTGTGGCACACGCTTTTGGCGCTGCTTTCAAAGACTGCGACAAGTTGCCGTTGGTGTTGTGTTTGTTGCTGCTGCTGCCGCCGTTGCTGTAGCTGCTGTTGAGTCCAAGGTCAAGAGGAAGACTTTGAAAACGCTTCGCATGCGGATGAATAATGCAAAAGCAAAAGCAGCAGAGCCAACAGCCACAGCAAAAGCAAAAGCAAAAGCCAGGCTAAAACAATCAGCGCCAACTGTCTTACAGTGAGAGTGAGAGCGAGAGTGAGAGTGAGAGTTGGAGGGAGACAATTCGATCTCGGAGCAAGTGTGTACCGTTATGCGCGCCAGTTCCGGTTTATAACTGGTTGGAGCATCTCAAGAAATGTAGTTCATGTAACTGGCACAGTCGCATCAACGAGTTTAGAGTTACGTTTATCTGATCCCCTCTCCCCTTCTCTCTGTCTCTTTCTCTCTGTGTTTCGCGTTGACTCCATCTCTGTCTGTTGTTTATGATTACGCGAAAACTGATTTGACGTGGGTCTCAGTTTCCAGTCATTGTGGCCGCATTTATAAATATATTTATGTCTGTATCTGTATCTGTTTCAGTATCTTTATCTGTACCTTTGTGTATGTATCTGTATCTGCATCTGTTGTCGCCTTGTTTGGGCCTGTTTATGGGCTTTTGGGTTTTAATGTTGTTTTTTTGAATTTGGCTTTTGGTTTTTGGTCTTTTCTTTTGGCTTGAGCTTAGACGCGATGCGACGCGACTTGACGCATAACACATTTTTCACTCAACTCTTTTGCGTATGCATAATTAAGCACCGTTAACGGAACTGTTTTTTATTTATTCATCTTTTGGAAAATGGGCTTAATGAAATGACTTAGTTTAGGTTTTTGAATACTCGCATTTTGTAATAACCAACATGGAAAAAAGTAAAATAAACACAAAAAACTAAAAGAAAATATGTAATATTTTGCTAGGTAGTTAAAACAATTAAATGTATGCTTACGTGCCTCCTTATATAATGGGCCGCCCAGTTATTTAATTGCCTCAAAATGTTTTTAACTGCAACTGCTTATGAAATGAGGTTGCCCGTTTCCAGTTGCCAGTTTCCAGTTGGCCATTTAGTGTTTTTAAGACAATTAACTTGCACAGATCTTATGGAAATAAGCCAACAGACAACTAACCAACCAAACAGTTAAACAACTAAAGCGCAAAACAACTAGACAACTAGACAACTCGACAACCCTAAACTAAAAAGTTGAAGGAGTTACCTTAACTACATCAGGTCTTAGACTTCTTCTGGTTCCACGTGGGCGATGCCTGACATTTGATATGCATTTCGACTCCGAAGACTGTCAGAATTGGCACGCCATTTAATTGTTGTTTAAATTTACACTTTAAGCCTGTCAGCAACTCAACGACAACGTAGTCTTAAAACCCACACACACATACACACCAGCGCACACACAGCCAAATGCACACACACAGACTCAAGTTTTAATTTAAGTCTGAAAAGCGAAAGTTCCTCGCTCGACACCTTTTCACTTTCAAGGCCGCGTAATCGATACACAGTTGTCACTGAATGGCTCAAACACACACACACACACACACATAAGCACACATATAGTTCGGAAACTAACACACCCAATCCAATCAAAATTCGGACTAGACGAAACTCACGCATGTGACCTGAAAATGCGGAAGACGAACCAAAAGAATTAAAGAGCAAGTCACAACGAATTATAAGTACTCTAATCGCAAAATGAGAGTTAAAAAAATATATAAAATATATTTAACAAATGCAAACATACAAGTATTTAATAAAATAACATAACATAAGAACTACCCTAACCTTTAGAGATGCCCTTTTGAGTAACTATTGTATTATCTTTCTTATTAAAATAAAATTGCTATGTACTTTCTGCGTACTTTGAAAAATTATAAATTATAATTTCCAATGCTGATCCACATTAATATATACATATGCATATTAATAAATATTAATTTTTAAAAAGAAATATTAATTAATAAAAGAAAATATTTTAAAAAAATATCCATAAAACCGAAAGTTGTTCAACTCTTTAACACAGTTGTGTTAACTCAGTGTAGAGTATGCTGAAAGTGAAATATATAAAAATAGGAAAGAAACAAACAAATCCGAATCGTGATTGTAACACAGAGCACATCAAAATCATGTGTTTCTTTATATGCGATCGATGAGTGGGCAACAAAGGCGGGAAAATAGAAGGTAAAAGGAGGAGGGAGAGAAGAGAGCAGGGGGCTGATTGATAATGCGCTCGCTACACATTAGAATCATGAATGGGATGTCGTCCATAAGCAAGTGTGTAGTGTATAGGATCCAAAAATAGACAAACGCTTAGTTTGTGTGACGTAACACATGTTTAACTGGTCGAAAAGTGATCGAGATGACTTAGGTCAGTTACGTAAATGGTGTTGGGCTCCAAGCAAACGATTAAACTTGGCAACGGAAGTGATCTTTGAAGAACCAGACTTTCAATGAAAGTAAAGTATAGTTGTTAGCTAAATTTCATTTTAGCATTGGATTCCCAATTAAACTTAATTAAAAATTAAATCAAAAGTTCAAATGCTTACGAACTACTTTTTGGCACCTCTATATAGGATTTATACATATATTTATATAGACTACACTTTCTCAAAATTCAAATACAATTATACATTTTATACTAATTACAATTAAATTTTGTTCATTTATTGTTCCATTTTCTCATTAATTCTGGCACCCAATATTATGTATCTTTCAGTTTTGGCAACAAATGATAAAGACCAAGAAGGCCAATTATTTTAGCCCTGTAAATAGTTCACGGCAGAGAAATGCATTTATATACATATCTCAGACTTAGGCAAATTTATGACATTGCTCTTAAAGCGTGCCATCTTATAAGTAGAAAGACTTTGTTATAAAATAAATGTGTTAAGAATATTGGATAGTCGTTCATATTAGCTTACGTGGAAAATATATAAGTTTTGTTGGGGTTTTAGACATGGAAAAACTAACTGAACAGAAGAAGAAGAAATCTAGGTAGCGTTCCAAACGATTCTGTTTGGAATTTTGATATTATTTGTTATAAATTTTAGTTCATATATTGTTACTATTGTTGTCTGCTCGTGCTGCTTTAATGATCATGAAAATCTTTGATCATTGCACTAGTTCAACCCAAATGCTACAATCTACAGCTTTTGCTATGTCCGATGATGTTTCTGATTCTGATGCTAATGCTGATTCTGACCTACTTAACAGCCAGTGTCTGGCCCTTTGAAGAGTTCTCAGTTCTGTGTTCTGACTGCTGAAATGCCTCAAGCAAAGATCATGTAAACGATTCCAGGCACATTCTGCATTTCAATTCAATATCCATTCGCAAGTCTATACCCATTCCCAATTCCCACTCCGATTTCCAATTCCAGAAACAGTCTCCCCGCATTCTCAATACCATTCTCGATTCCCATTTCGATTCCCCAGATGCACATGCTCACATATAAGTTTCTCACCCAGAAAGCACCCTAAAAACAAAAATTTCGATTTGATTGTTGGTTCTGTTTCGTATTTTTTTATTTTCTGTCCCTCTTGTTCTTGTTGTTCCTCATCTATGCGTGTATTTTACAGCTGCTGACCTAGTTCTAGCTCAAAGTCAAGCGAACTATATGATATTATGTTTGTTCTGGTTCTGGTACTGGTTCCTCCCCTCGCTTGCCTTCCCTGCCCCTCTCTCGTCATCGCTTCATCTTTCAGTCATTTCTTCGTTTGGTGCGCCCAATTTGAAAGTGAATTCTGCTGTTCTTGTGCACCAACAGCAGTGCCCACCCTCGTCCCCTCCGCCTCCCATACCACCATCCACTGTTGATCAGAGCCCCCCAGCCCTGGTGCAGCAACAACTGCAAACAACTCAACAATGCCGCAAAGCAAACAAAAATTAACAACAATTTCAATTTCTTATTATTGTTGCTGTTATGTTCTTTAAGGGAGCTTTTTTCTTTATGACTAGGGCATATTTAGGTTTGTTTGTGTTTCTTTCTCTGTCTTTCTCCCTTCCTCTCTCACTCAGTGAGCGTGTGCGTGTGCGTGTAGTAAAAAAATTGTTTTTTTTTTTCGATGAAAAAAATTGGGTCAATTTTTTGTTGTTTGTGCGTTTGCCTGCTTGCAACAAGTGTCTGAGCCCTGCGCCCTACTCCCATCTCTTTCTGACGCGTCGGGTCTTGCCCTAAGATAAGTTAACCATGCACCCTTCCCTCCCAACCGTCTTCCGCTGCACTGCCAGATTGATAAAGCAGCGACGACGACGACGACGACGGCGTCGGTGACTGCGACGCCAACGCGCAGCTGAAAAATGAAAATAGCAGCGCGCGCGTCTTTTTCGTGTGTGTTTTTTAAGAAGTTTTCAAAAGGGCGCGCTGTAAATTTTGCCGCACCAACACAAACATAAACAAATGCACACACATACATACCAATACATATCTTGTTGATTAGCAGACACACACACACACACACAGACACTCCATGTGTGTTGGCGTTGAGATTATTTTCTAACATATTTTTTTTTTGTTTCTTTCTTGTTGTTGTTAATTTTTTATTGTATTTCCTTTAGTTTTGTTGTTGCTCCGTAAGAAAAGTAGGCCAATGGGTCTCTGGGTGAGTGCTTTGGATTTAGTTTAGTTTTTCTTTTTGTTTTCCATTCTGTTTGTGGCATTTCCATGCCCTTGCCAAAAATCAAGTACTTCACCTTTCCTGTCTAGCTTGACCAAAAGTAATTAAAAATCTGTCTTCTAACTGTTTTGAACCTTATTTCAGTGACATATTACATAATATTTCTTGCTAAGTAAGTGTAAATTACTTAAAGTTATATTTTATTTGAAACAATAATTGAAATGGAAATTTAAAGAATTTAATGAATGATAAGCCATCTTATGTTAAACTTCTTTCTTTTTGACGAATTTTCTTAAAATTTACAATACAACGTATAATAGTTTACAACGCTAATAATATATTTTTAAAAATGCCAACTTAATAATAAATGTCTAGCTTGAGATTTGAATAACCATCCTTCCTAATGTCGTGATAGAATTTTCAATTACAGCATTTCTGCTGATAGAATATTGAATTTAATTAAAATTAACTTTTATTCCTCAGCTTAAAATAGTTAGGACTGTAAAGATATCAACCTTACTAAAAAGTATCATCTGCCTTTAATTTTACAAACAAATTATAGAGTATTCTGAACATCGTGCATGATTTTAAAATTGAATGGGATTCTTTTTGGGGAACTATTCGATTCTTGCAATTTTTGCACCTCAGACATGGACTGACAGAGCCCTACAGGGCCTGGCTATAAATTCGTAAAGATGGATTGTATGTATTTTGTATCTATAAGATACTTCTAGTCTATACGAGCATACTTATCTCATTCCAAAGAAAAAATTGTTGTTGTTTTCGTTTATCATAGAGAAAAATTTATATGTTTTTAATTGAGCTGCTGCTGTTTTTGTTGCTGCTGCTTTTACAGCTAGATTTAAGTATATTTTGTTTTGTTATTAACTTTTGCGCAGCCTGAGTGAGTCGAAGAGTGAATAAATTCAATCCAGGGTATTGCATTTGATGCCAAAGTTGCGTAACATGACCGTAGGGGCTGTTGGGGTGGGCGAGGAAGGTGGATGTGAAGGGAATGGGAGATGATGGGGAGGTGGAGTTGTGGGGGCTTGGAATAGATGTCTTTATTTTTGCGTTGACGCTTGATTTATAACGGTGGAAAAATCGTTTAAACAACAAACATCGAAAAACGCAAAACAAATTTTGTAGGCCACGTTAATAAGCGCAACATAACGAACATAATATCTTAACTTGGTCATCAGCCACACAACAAAAGAAAAGGCATCTTTTACAGCAACAACTATCACAACAACAACAAAAGCAACAACAGCAAAACCAACAGCATTGAGCGGATTACATAAGAGACCCACACTCAGATGCACACTCTGAGCTCTGAGATTCGAGCTGTGGAGCTGTGCGCTCTAAGACGCAGCAGCTCTAAGAGGCCGTCGAAAAGAAAATAGTCAAAGCATTGTTCGGGAAAAAAAAGAGGTGAACAGAGCAACGCCGTTAACGTCTTGTACCACGTACTGAACAAAAACTCGAATGGGGTATACATGAAAAAACAAGCAGACGAAAGCTTTGTTATAAATTTGAATTTATGCATTTAAACAATGTGTATATAAAAAGTTTGTTATTATAGATTTATAAATTAACATCTTTATTAAACAGATTTGTTGAAGTTCTTTATAAGTATTATAATTTGGAGGGCTTCAAAATGTACAATGTGTTGCTAAGGAACTACAATTTTGGATAAATTCAGAGATAATGCTTTTTTTTTTTGTTTTATCGTTAATAAACCCATTTACACAGTTGCTTTTATTGAAAACCATTAATTCTCATGAATTACATTTAGGCCACTTTCATAAGCAAAAGATACTAGGTGTATTACTGAGCAACTTGTAGTTGTGCATACTCTACTAGAGCACTCTTACTTGTTTTAGCTTTAGCTGGATGCTTGCCTCATTGTTGTTGTCGCTGCTGTTACTGCTGTTGCTGCTGCTGCTGTTGGTAGATAGCAAAAGTCAGCAGCATAGAAAGTGAAACCGCTCTTGCCGCAGCAGTTGGCCACACGATCAACGATAGTGACAAGAGGAAGAAGAGTGACTGACGATCGTAGAGGGGACTCGAGACGTGGCACGACGCTTGGCTTTAAATATAAGCTAAGCAACAGCAGCAACAACAGCAGCAGCAAAAGCAACAGCAAACTATTACTCAATCTGTGCTAAAAAAAAAAAAAAAGATAGACCGATAGATGCATAGATGTAAAGCTGACTATGGCTATGGCTATTGGAAGCGGTATTAGTATTGGTATTTGCTGCTTGAAAAGCAAGAAAATATAAATGAAGTAACCCACTTTTTTCCGTTACAGTTTTTATTGTTGTTGTTACTGCTGTTACTGCTGCTGGGGCATAAAGAAAAGGCAACAATGATAAAAATGTGTAACAGCCAAGCAGAAACCAAAACTGAAACCCAAAACGAAAATGAAAACGAAATTGAAACTGAACTGTGAAAGATAAATGAATGCAATGGATGCTGCTGTCTCTGCTAAAAGTGGAGCATTGATAAATAGCACAGATTTTTGTAAAACCCAAATAATTCGTCACAGTCGATTGAAGATCAGAAAGGATCAATTTATAATGCATTGAACTGAAATTTCTTTAATTCAGCGTCTGATAAATAGAAATTTGATAATTATATAATATAAAGCAAGCAATAAAAGATTTATGCATGGCTATGTTTATTGGCTCAAATATTCTCAAATGTGCTCTTTACATACGCGTTTTTAAAAGTGTCTTATGAGCTTTTCTTAGTTTTCCAAAGTCTAAGAATGTAAAGTTTTCTCCAAACACTATGCTATTTTAATTTATTTACTTATGTTTCGCCAGATGAATTCCACGACTGAGTTCTTTGAATCCATTTGCTCGACTTTATTCAAAATCTGCCCAAGTAATCAAAAACCTATTCGCTTTCTTTCCTTAAGGCATTCTAAGCAATCGTACCTTACACATGCCAACCACAAGTATCGAAAATATCACGTATACGTAAAACAATTACATTTATGAAATTATAGTCATAGTTACAAATGACTTTAATACAAACCAATAAATGCTTTTTTTTAGGTAGTTCTCAGAAAAGCAATCCCATTAAAGTTTTAAAACAGTTTTAAAACAGACTTTTAACGTGCCAATCAGATGTCTCTGTCTGAATATGTGAGGATGCTTAATCTTTCACATTGATGCTCACATAATTAACAAATGCGAAAATGTGCATAATGCAAAATGAATTTATGTACCGCTTGTTGCAAATTTATCACTCGGTGCTCATAACTCATACGCCGTGTGGTTCGAGTACGAGCACAAGTGGGAATGCAAATGCGAGTGCTTGGCGCTTAGTTGAGCAGTAATTATGCGTCAATTTGTTGGCACACCAATTGGCCAAGTGGCCAAGTGGCCAAGAGGCCAAGAGGCAGAATAAGCAGATGGATGGATGTGTCTCGGAGAATGCATAAATGCAAGTCAATTGTAATTGTGTTCGTGCGATTTGACACGACCAGCTGCTTTCACCTAAGCGGCTTAGAACCCTTATCAAAGTCGAGCTTTGATTTCAAGTGTGGAGTGGGGAGTGGAACAAGGGGACGGGATGGTTGAGGGGGAAGCAACACCCACACCGACAATTTCACTTTTGTTGGTTTTGTTTTTGACTGCAATCGGAGGCTGCAATTAGCTGTCATCAATCAAAGTGCTCCAACAATGCAGACCTTTAAGAGCAACTGGACAGAGCTCTATGGGAGTTAGGTAGTTGGAGTGGTATAGGAAGGGAAGGGTAAGGAAGTGGACTGTAGCGCCTAGACAAATTGTACGCACGCAGCTCAAATGAAAGTTTTATATATAAATTTTTGTTATTGTGGTAGCAGTTTTTTTATAATTTTGGTTTAAGGGCCGCCTCAGGTCTCCGAAAAGGGCTTAGCCCAAAACTTTTTAAGTGATTATCTGCCCGGGGCCGTAATGCATTTCAGTCGCTGTTGTTGTAGCTGCTGCTGTTTGGCTTTCTCTGCGCGTTAATTTGTCTTTTTAGTTGCATTAATTTTGTGCTTGTCGTTTATAAATTTGCTTTTCGTTTCGGGTTTGTCTTACTGTCAAATTGTGTCGTTGCCGCCTTGGCAATTGTCTGGGTCCGTAGTGCACTAACACGTGCCCCCAAAAAAAGAAAAAAGCCAGAAGCCCCAGCCCTCAACCGCAACCCCCAAACCCTTGCGCCACAAACCCCGGGACAGCTTGTCGCCTGCCTGCCACAAATGTCGCCCCGTCGCTATCTCAGAGATATCATCAAAGCAGACCATGTTGCATCGCTTGTGCTTAACCCTAAATAAGGCAGAGATATGTCTTTTTGGCAGCGATTTTTAATTCTCTTAACTGTGCACAAATGAAGCTTCCCAACGTAATTATGTCTACCTAAAACTTGCTAAATAATCCGAGTAATAATCATAATTTAATAAGTTTCATGTTTTTTTTCTATACAAAGTTTATTAAAATTTATTTATATATTTGATTTACAGTGTGTTTCGTTTCTTTTGTCGTTTAGATTATAAATTAAAATGAGAACATTGCGTTGGCCTTACAAATTAATAGCATTTTCATCTACTGCGCTTATAAGCATTATTCAAATTTATTTATTTATACTCTGTTGCTGTTGCTGATGCTGTAGTTATTATTGTTGTTTGTATTCTCATTAAATTTGCTAGATAACAATAATAAAATTAATATACAATATTACTTATTTATTTTGGATGTTTCTTTCTCGACTCCTGTGCATTAAAAAAAGCAGTTGAAATTATTAATTAGATTAAGCTTAAAGCTAAAGATTTGCTAATAAATGGTTGTAATTGATTGACAACTAAAGCGGGGCGTGGCAGGGGCAAACAGAAGCAGAGCGAGAGCTGCACACCAGTGTTGTTGTTTTTGTTGTTCCTTTTATTACAAACATATAAGAATATTTAAATAGATTTACATAAATAGTTTTTGTGTTTTCTTTTGTTTTGATTTGTTTAGTTTTGTATTTTTGTTTTCTTTCCTGCTTGCATTATTTATACATACATAGATAATATTTTAACATTTTTATTTTTCTTTGGCTTAACTTATGCCTACAATGTTATATAATTTGTATCAAAATGTGCAAAACGTAATTTACAATTCATTAAAATTAAGTACAATATATATAATTTATATTTAGAAGCAATGATAACAAAACACGGAAAATATAAGAAACGCCCAGCCATAACAATGTACAAAATGAGGAATGCCAGAGGCAGCAATAGAAGTAGTAGAAGAGGTAGAAGTAGTAGAATCAGTAGAAGTATTAGGATTTAAGTAACTCATGTGAAATGAGTGTAAAGAGAAACAGGAAAAGAGTAAGCGAAAATAAAAATACTTAGACTATTCTTAAGTAAATAACTCGATTTAGTACATGTATCAAACTTGTTGCACTTATTTACATATAATTTTGTTGTTTTTTACATAATATTTGCTCAATTGATTGAATTCATGCTATTCGAGTCATTTAACAGTATGTCCATAAGCTTACGGCGCTATCCATTGAATCAGTCACACATACACACTCCCACACAGGCACACAATCACACTCATTTACAAGCTCTCTCCCACAAACACCCGTGCATTCTCTCTCTATATATATATCTCCCGTTCAGTCAGTCGCAGCTACAGCGCGTGCTCGTTGGTGTTGAGAAAGCTCCGACAGGCGCGACTAACTTCGGGATTTGTGTGATTCATAAGCTGCATATAGATTTGCTTATGTATCGAAAGCTCATTGGTCATTTCGCTCAGCTGACGCAGCAGCGCGTCCTTCTCTTTAAGCAGCGACTTGACGCGCTCTTCCACCTCCTTTGAGCGAACTTTTGCCTTCTCGCGACTCTTACGAACCGCAATATTGTTTCGCTCGCGTCTCCTTCGGTACTCCTCGGTTCCTTTGTCGACATGCTTGTTGCCGTGCTTGCGGTGTTGCTGTTGTGCGTGCTGCTGCTGCTGTGACTGTTGCAGTTTACTGTGATGCTTTAGCAGTTGCTGTGCATTCGCCGTCAGGTGCGGCAGATTGTGATGCGCCAGAACATTCGCTGTCGTCAGATTAGTGAATTGTGTGGCATTGTTTGAGTTGTTGTTATTGTTGTTGCCATTGTTGCTATTGCTGTTGTTGCTGCTGCTGTTGTTGCTGCTGTTGTTGCTCAAATTGTTGCTCTGATACGCATTGTAAAGGCCATTGCTGTTGTTAATGAAAGCGGCTGCAGCCTGGCTGCTCACCGACTCCTGCAGATGCCTGCGATAATCCGGATCGATGGGCTCCTCCTTGATGGTGCTGCTAGAGTCACTGCCCACGGAGCTGTTCTCATCACTCGAGTGGTTGTTGTATGTCGCATTCGAGTGTACAGCCTGTGGCATGTATGCAAGTGCAGCACGGCCGTATGAATGCTGTTGCTGACGTGCATTGGCCAATGTTTGCTGCTGCTGCTGCAGCACTTTTGCTGCCGCACTGACCATGCCACTAGGTGGCAATGTGGCAGAGAGTCCTCCTGGACTGGTAACCATATCACTGAATATACCCAATGTTTCTGTATCCCTAAACTGATCATCAATAAGATGTTGCAAGTCGAGCGTTATTTCCTGTGTGGTCAGTTCATCCAGATCCGTTTGTGTGCTATATTGTTGCAACATTTGTTTTTGCAGTAAGTTGTTGTTGTTGTTATTGAGCTGCATTTGTTGCATAGCGTGCTGTTTAACAAGCAACGCTGCATCCTGTACTGTTGCATTGTTGTTCGCATCAGTTGTCACCTGTTGCTGCTGCTGCTGTTGTTGTTGTTGTTGTTGCTGCTGCTGCTGCTGTTGCTGCTGTTGCTGCTGCTGCTGCTGTGCACTGGACATCGCCGTCAGCGTAATCTGGCCAATTGTTGCCTGTTGCGGCAGCGGCTGCGGCTGCTTCTTGAGGTCCAGCTGCGCCAGCGTCTGCACCGCATCCGCGTACATCTGAGGCGATTCCATGTTCAGCATTTTGAGTTGGGCGAATGAGGGTAAAATTTTGATGCCTTTTTGCTAAATTTTAACTTGCAATTGTGGGCGCGGTTTAGTAGGTTTTAGGGGAACGCTTTACTCCTGGAAGTGTTTGATTTGTATAGATGTGTTCCTTCAAGCAGTCACTAAAGCATTTTCAGGGCCCAATTATTTGAGTTTGAGGTAAACTGTTCTTTGGAAATGTTTGCAGCGATATTTTACAATTATTAATAAATTTTAGCGATTCACATTTTTTGTTTTATTGTGTTATTTTGATTTATTTTTTTCGCTGCTGCAATCAACTTTTCATTACTTCCGAATTGTCATTTTCGATTTTAATCAAAGAACATTTGTAAATGTTTTTTTTTTAATACAACAATTTTTTTTTAAACTTAACGTAATTTTGTTATTGAAGCCGCTTGAATTTGTCACTGCAGCTGCGCGCACTGCTTTCTTATTGTTGTTGTTGCACCGTTTTGTTGCTGTGGTTTTGTTGTTGTTGTTGTCGCGGAAAGTGTTGCCTCCACGCACGCGATTCAGCGACTGAAGTGTTTCAGTAATGATGCAACAGATTTTATATGCGAGTATTTCTTTATTTACAAGTCGTCAACGTTGACGTCGACGCTGACGCTGACGTTAACGTTCACGTATACGTTAACGCCGACGCGGACGCTTTGTATTAGAAGGCAACTCCTGAAGAACCGTTATACGCTTTACGCTTCGCGCCTTGTGCAGAGCGAGCTTTCAGTTTGTTGCGCGTTCGCGTCCGCTGCTTACAATTCGTAAATTGTAACTGTGACAAAAAGTCTTTAGCGCAGCAGCAGCTACAGCAACAGCGCAAAGAAAATGAGACGCAAACGCAACTGCGACGCTAACAGCGACGACGACGGCGTCGGCGGCCGAAAAAAATAATAGCAAGCACAACAACAAAAGCAAGAAGCAACTCAAGCACATTCACACACAACCAAGCACACACACACATTCACACGCGCGTACACGCTGACACAATGAGAGTCAAAGCGCCATAAAAGCCCCAAAATGACTTCGTCGTCGTCGTCGTTGTCGGCGAAGTTGACTGCGCTGCCTTTACAGCAACTACCTGTGGATGGTGGTCAGGCACAAGCACAGCACAGAGAGACAGAAGCAGAGACAGAGGCAAAGGCACAGTGAGAGAGCTAAGAAATTGAGAGCGCCCGAAGAGCGAAGCAAGCATACGATCGACAGCAAAAGCAAAAGTTTTTCCCAATCACTTTTACTCTCAACGGAACGCCAAAATCAACAGTAGCAGCAACAAAAACAATAACAACAACCAGCCTGGTCGGAGTATTGCAAGGCAGTTTACTTAGCATGCATGTTGTTGCTTTTGTTTTCTTCAGCTTTGAATGTTTGTGCCGTGCGCGGAAAGTAAAGCCAAAGTGCTGTGCAGTAATGGAATGAAGACAAAAGCATAAAGAGCTGGTATAAATAAAAACTATTATGATCCTATTTCTGGTTGATGCCTTTGTTGTTATATGAGTGTAACTATGAAATAAATAAATAATCTTATTCAAAGAGATTCTAATTTTACAACACTGAAACTTATTTGTGATTCATCTCCACAAATAAGTCAGTTTGTTTTAAATACATGTTTCGAGTATATTACGCGGTAAGCGCTTATTTTCGCACTATTTTTTATGTCTGTTGAATAAATGGCATAGCAGTTTGCCTTTTTAATATTTGTGTGACGTCACTGAAGATTCAAAGAGACGCACAAATACAATACTACTATGCAAAGGCAAACGAAAAGCCAAATAACGAAGCTGCCGACGCAATGCGAGACGACGTTGCTGCTGCCGAAAAGACTTCGCTCGCTTTCATTTTCGTTTGCTGCTTGAAGAGGAGTCGGGGGTCGAGCTGCACCAGCACCACGCCCGCATCATAGCCGACACTCCGACGCACTCCCCCACTGCCCATCGCACATCGCCCACCTAGCGACTGGCCTGCGCACTTTGATTTATGTTTAAGCTGCTTGCTGCTTAGAAGAATATAAAGTTTTAGCTGCACTGCTTGTTTTCGTAGTTGCTGCTGGCGCTGCCGCTGCCGCTGCGCATGCGTGACTGAACGCCGGAGAGCGTAAGTTTAAGTGTGAGTGTGTGTACATGTGTGTATGTCTAATCAGGAGCTTTCACGTAATAGTAATGGTATGCAGCATTTGATCGTTGTCTTTTGCGTTTTATTTATAATAAAATGCTGTTATGAAATTCATGAAAATTAGCACGCTTCGTAGTTTTGTTGATTTAAATGCAGCGATTTGTAAAAGTAGTCGCGCAGTCTCTCTCACACAATCAGACTCTCGCGCTCTTTCTCCTCTCGCTCTCTTTTGCTCTATCGCACTCTCTCCCTGTCGATCCGGCTATTTAGGTCAAGTTGCGAGCTTTTTATTTTAAGGTGTGCGTCTTTAGCGTTTGCTTATACTCAACGACACTTACTCATCCAATACAATACGCAGTCGCTGCACATGCACGATAAGCGTTCATTGCTGCCAGCTGAGGCAGCACAGGCAGCAGGAAAGTCACCTTATCAGTCAAATCAGCAGAAGAACGAGAAGCAGCAGCGAATCAATGGGGAAACCGACAGGGAAGATCACAGAGGGTGAGTGGGGGTGACTGCCCGCTTAGATATCGACGATATCGATATCGATGACTACATATGCGAATTGTGCAAGTTTGAGTTGCTTCCTTATGCGTATTGCACAAATTGCAGTAATCGAAGCTCAAACTCACGGTGAACCTGGACACACCTTTGTGTATTGTAACATTGACAAATGCCAATGATGATTTACCAATCATCAGCAATTGATAAGCGCTTATCAGCAATGCAAACTTACTGCAATTACCATAACAAAGCACAGCTGATGCAATCACACTACCGTCATACACACATACACCCACACACACCCACAGACATGTTGTCTACTAAGTTCTTACCACCAACGCACTATGGGTCAAACGCCGGATTTTTAGGAATTAAGTCTTATTTTCAAGTTGTTTAAATTTACTTAATTTTGATCACAATCCATTAGGAACACCCCAAATGTAAATGTTACATACCCAGAATTTTAACAGGGGCGCGTTCTGTTAAGTTAACGGCTCCTTAACAGAGCTGTTATACACAACGCACACGCGTTAACGTTTTTAAGAAAACTATACGTAAGTTCAGAACAACTTTTGACCCAAATATAATTAAAATTATGTTAATATTTTTAGTGGATGGGAAAGACTGAAGTTTTTACTAATTGTTTATGTGTTTGTTTTATCTAAAATCTGCGTACTATGTGGAATTTTAATTTAATCAAAAACTAGCCTTAAACAAAGAATTTGTAGTGAAATTTCATTTTTGAGAGAAGAAAACTAAAGTTTGTTATATTTTGTAGCAATTAAACTATATACAATTTGTAAAGCAATCAATTACGAATTCAGACCTAAAAGCTCAATGTGCACTTTTGCGCACTTTTTGCAGAATTTAATTTTTTAGCAACTAACCTCGGTGTATGCAATGTTATTTTCTTTGAAGTTAAGCGGCGACACGTGAGCTAGCAAAGCAAGCAATACACCGTTTTTAATGTTTTCAAAGCTTCCAATGGCCAAATATTAAGTTTTATAGTAACATTGAAAAAGAAAACAACATATTTATCTTCCTTTGACAAAAATTTGAGCTAAAACCTTAAAAAACACGGCGTGTTTGGCCAAATAGGTGATTTGAGCAACTCTTCTTTGAATAACTTTTGATGGAGTCAACCGATTTTGGCCATTTTTTCACAGGGTCTTTAGTACATAAAAACTAACCTAATGTGTTGATTCGGTGTTCATAGCTTGATGAACAAAAAAGTTATGGCAACTAACAATATGAAGGAGGGGCGGTGCCACGCCCATTTTTTGTGATAAACGTGTTTTGACATCCAAGGCAAATACAAAATTAAAATATCTTGTTTGGTTCTTAAGATATTAATTAATTCCTGAAAATCGGGCATTTGACCCATAGTGCAACGGCAGCAGTCTAAACCAAAAATGAACAATTAATATTATTATACATTCTTTTTTGGCAAATGACAGATAAGCAACCCACAAAAATCAGCAACAACAACCACAACAACAAGAACAGCAACAGCAACCAGTCGTAAAAGACAATAACGCGTGCAAGCCAAAACAAAAACAAATAACAGTAGAGAATACAGCAAAAAGAACAACAACCGCGACATTATAACAATAATAATAATACTTAAATTTAGCGTTCGTTGCACTCGACCAAATCAAAAGCCGAGTTGGCTGACACAGGGTAAAATCAGACTGCGATTTCTATTTACAAAAATGGCCAAAATACAAATATACTAAAGATAATGCTTAGTATTTAGTTAGTACTTAAAATTTTCCATGTTTCTCAAGAAAACTCAAGTAAACTTTGTGTAAAATACTGCAGTTAGAAGTCTCGAAATTCTTATATAATATTATAGGTTTTTAGATAATTTAATTGTTAATGATAACTAAATCAGTTGGATATAATTTAATTCTTATGCAATTACAGAGTATCAGCTGGAAGTTTTATCTTTAGTTCACCAAATTAAATATAAACAAATGCCTCAAGTCAAATATCGCAAACACTCAATATATGTGAATAATGTAATGATTCTTGTGTACAGGATATTTTGAAATTAAAAAACACATAAAAGTAATTTCAAATTAATTTCTACGAAGATAACTATAAAGTTTAAAAATATTTAAAAGCTTTTCCTATTACTCCAATCACAGTTTGATTAGTAGATTAACTATTTTAAGATAACACCAAACTGTAGTCTCTTTATTTGCTATTCGTGCAGTTATCGAGGTTCACTTTAATTAATTTAAAGCTGTTCTATGCAACTTGTTGTGGTTCTTAGCTTAAAGCTGCTTTCTTTAGCTCTGTTAGTCATCAATAAGCGAAGAATTGCTGGTTACTTCCTTAAACTCGAACTGGTCGCATTGAACCCGATTCCGGGGCATATTTAAGTGGCTATATCGCATATCTGGAGCTGTCAAAATTCTCACGGCACTGCAACTCGACGACTTTAAATCGAAAAATTGTTTTCGATTTGATTTTCTTCGGAGGGGGCAACAAGCCCCACCGAAAACTTTTCGCCGAACCGAACATGCAGAAAACAAACTTTCATTGTATAATCCCGTAGAATCAGCAGTAAAAACTCGGCGTCATCAGGTAGAGGCAGGTAAAGCTTCTACGGGAACGTGCTGCTGCTACTCTTCTATGGAAGCAGCACTGCAAATGCAAAAACAACAAATTTGTGGAAAAAGTTCAACGAACTTTGTTATTTATTGGTGTTAAATACACTGCAGTTAGGTGGAAATACTTGAATTTTAATCAATATTATATATTTCGACAATAGTTAGCGAATAGTTTATAAAACCCTTTAACATTCGAATTATGTGCTACATATCCAAAATATTTAACATATTCATATTTTCGTTTAACATTTTCGTTTGGAAAATTAAAACTTTGTGAAAGTATTAAAATAGCAGTTAATGACACTTAAACACCATTTTAATTTTAAATGTATCAACTTACAGCGCCATCTATTGTTTTGACTGTTTCCGTATTCTTTTATTGTGGAATTTAGCGCCACCTAGTTTTCAATTAAATTAAAATGGTAAAGTATGAAATGGAGTCAAAGCGCCATCTGTTGAACGCTTGTAATTTTTAATGCACTGCTTTCGAGGTCAAGCAGTTTATGTATAAAAATGCGTCTCGATATTGCCATCTGTTGTTCAAAACTTTTCTTTTGATAAAACTGCTTTACTTATTACCAAACTGCTTTCTCCTGTTGGGTATTTCTGGAACTAGCAGCAGAAAAAAAGAGCTAGCAAGCAGTTCAGAAAAGGGCGCGCGCAATATATTGTAACCACTTGTTCGAGCACAACTAAACTTATGCGTTTACAGCATTATCCGTGTACACTATAATGCTGTCAACCTATTTTAAAGAACACAAGGGTAAAATTAATCTGCAACGCAGTCTTTATTATTGGCAAAAACCTCATGTGCCAATAAACAGCTGATTGATATTTATACAAATTTTAATTTTGACTACTTTTATTAAAAAGTATAGAAAGTGGAATGGCTTATTGGGTATGTGTATTAATTTTTTACAAAACGTTTGCTAAAACCTGAACTGTTGAAATGTTGCTTGACATTATAGACCAATGAACTTTTTCTATGGTCGTACATGAGTCAAATTAAAAAGAATATAGAACGACCTTAATTTTTAAAACCAGTCTTGAATTTTTTTGAATTGCTTTTTTGAAATATTAAAACTAGATTGGTTATTTTCCAATGCCTGCGGAATATTGATTAACATTCTTTAATGCAGCAAACAAAATTTGGTCTGATGTGTATTAAATGTTGCCCAATTAAGCTGTGCGTTTCTCATTTTAAATCTCTTGATTTCATTTTAAGATGAACTTAGCTATTAACATGAATAAGGATGATGATACAATAAAAACATATTTAAATAACGGTAACCCTGTATATCTCATCGTGAATTAATCAGAAATATTAGATAATGACTTACCGCAGTTTTAAGATAGTGTCAACCACAAATCATTGGAACGAATAGTGGCTAAAAAGCTGAATCCACTAAATTCGTTCCCTTGGTGTGCAACAGAAAGAGACAGGTAGAGCAGAGAAAGATTGATCCCCGAACAAATGCATTGATTGAAATAGTTTATTTGCAGCTTCGATCTGGAGTTGGGCATGGAACTGTCTGTCTTCCTGGGACAATTGTTTTTGTTTTTCTGCTTTTTTATTTATTTATTTTCCTCTTTTTGTGTTATTGCATTTGTTTTGTGTTTTTATATATTATTTGCGATGTTGGCAGCGCAGAGATAATGATGACGAGCTGCCAGCGAGGCTGCTTGCATCCAGAGGTTGCCTCAGTCCCTGTCTCCGTCTCCGTTACCGTCTCTGTCTTCATCTCCTCCGTGCTTACCTGTGCTTTACCTGAAACGCCATAGAGTGCCTACGACTGATTGGGATGCCTTGTGAAGCGACGTGCACAGAATGACATTTTGTGTGCGCACAGTGGGCGCGATAAGGTCGCTAACAGTCCACTCTCGATGCTGAACAGTGGTTAGTAGTGGCAAGTATCTTGTATCTCAACCTCGTACTCATTCCCGTCCCCGTTGCAGTTCCCGTTCTTTTCCCACTCCCATTCCCATTGCCATTCTCATTCCCAGAGTCACAGAGGTTTTGCTCTGATTTCTGGCAAAGTGCAGCACAAATTAAAAATCGTTCGCAATTGCAACAGATCGATCCAACGATCGATCGATCGACAGCTTTGCTGTGGAATTTTCATATGAGCGCTTGATTTCAGCAAAATTACATACTTGTAATTTTAAAATGCTGCCGAGTGCCGAGCACTGAGTTCTCCTCTCTACAACAACACAAAATAAAAACAAAAAAAAAATAAAATGAAATGAAAATAAATAAATGAAAAAACTTAAAGAATTTTAACCCCAACTCATGGAGTCGTCTGCAAACGTCTTCCACTGATCACTTACGCACATTTTATCACAGCCAAGCTGGAGACATCGCTCAGCATCAGCCTCAGCCTCAGATTCAACTTCAACTTTAGCTTCAGCCTGAAACTCAAACTCAAACGCAAACTCAGCTCGGATTCAACTACAGCTTCAGTTCCATCGTTTGACAATAAGTGGAAAAAATAAGTTACCGTTCTACGCGCTGAAATTTGTTGTGCGATCGACGATCCTCCGTCTGCGTTTTCCAAACACACAAAGTGCTGGCCAGACAAAAACCCGCTGAAAATGCTAGAAATAGCCAAAGTGCGTTTTGATTGTCAAAGAGATTCCACTCACTTTTGTATATTACACGAAGTAAAAAATATAAATTTTTTATGTTTATAAAATAATATAATATTTTAAAAATAAAATAAATAAAATAACATTATTAAATATTTATCAGCGAATTTATTTGAATTAAAAATATTTTTATTTCCCTGCCTTTTAAATGCAAAATATATAGAAAACTGCCAAAATAGTATTTAAGATAAAAATGCAACTTAAATCGTGTTGAATTCATAAATTAAAATCCTTTGAAAATAACCTTTTCGACTTACGTATTTTTGGATTCTACACACATACATATCTGAACTGAAGGATAAATCCGGCTTTTAACTCTTCTATACATTAGAGCCAGAAAAAATGCTGGAATCTTCTCCGAATAATCAAATTGTGTAGCCCCAATCAAATCGGGTTAAACGGGGTCAGATGACTAGTTTTGTAAGCTAATAAATTTAATAAAATTAATACCTAAGTAATTGTCTTATTCAAATATTACAGTGCTTTAAATTACACAGAAGATGCTACCATCAATTGTTTTAAAATACTTAACAAAGTTATGGTAAAGAATGTTTCTAATTGTTTCCATATTTTAATATAATTGATTAATTAATTTTAAGTTAATTCGTTTATTTTATTGATATCTTTGTAAATATTATTATTTATTAACTGTTTTATCACCCTTGGTTACAAATACAAAGTTTCGAAATGAATAAATTTATATAAATAAAATCAATGCGGTAAGATAATAACAATAGCCAAATCGAAACTTAGTGCCAAGAGTAATTAAAGTTTAAACATAATCTAATAATTTTGTAGGCTACTAAATCTAGCGGGAAAAGGTGACTCGGCTGAACTTATGGCATCACTGTCTGATTGGAACTGCATTGTGGCCTGTTGCCTGTTGCCGTCTTCTGTCCTGACGATCGTCGTTGTCGTTGTCGTCTGCAGTTGTTGTCAGTTTTTGCTCAGCAACAGCAACAGTAGCAGCAACAACAGCAACAACAACAACAACAACAACAACTATCGATCACTGGCAATCGATCAAGCATTTCGCGTACATTATCCGAGATGCGTGGGATAATTCTGTTCTAATTTGTAGCCCGAGCAGACCTCAGGCCTCAAACTGACGTCAGTTGGCCAAAAGAAATGACTGTTAGGGCAAAGGGAGCAAGAGGGCGGGGGTTGATAATTGATAGTGGGTATTCGTGCGTGCGTGTGTGTGTTATCGTTATCATTATCATTAGCCAAGTGGCATGCAAAGCACGTGCAACACATACAAAGTACGTGGCACAAAGACACACTCGTATAATTGACTACTTAAAATGCTAAAGGAAGTTCTAACTGATCAGTCGGAAGAGCATGAAGAGCGGGGCAGCTGGTTGTCTGGACAGAAGGGTGCGCGGTGTGGGACTGACGAGGGAGGCAATTGAACTTCCGTTCACTTGGCACTTGCCACTTGTTACTTGCCACTACCCGCTGTTTGCACTTGTCCCTCTGACTCTTCTGGCCAATACCAGCTCCCATGGTCAACGACAATTGCATGCAAATGAGTTTGAGCCATTTGGTAATCAGGTGAAATGGTCACGACCTGTTAATCGTTTTATGATTGTAGCGGTGCTTTTGTTTCCTGTCCTGTGAGCGAGCAGCCCAACGGTAAATCCGGTAACAACAATACAGCAACATTCACACACTTACATTTAAACGAAAACACACACACACACACGACTTGCCACAAAGAATAAGAAGAAGAAGAAGAAGAAGAAGAAAACCCTTTTCCTTTTTGTTTTCCTTTTGTTTGCCACATTTTATTTAAATTGTAACGCGTCGCGAGACGCGACGACAAAGACCTGAAAACGATGCCGATCGCAATCCCAAAACCAAAACTCAGACCAAGACTAAGTCCAACTCCAAGTCCAATCCCAATCCCAATCCTGCAACTTATGTGTTATTCATGAGTTGCTACAACAAATGCGACTTTACGTCTCTTCAACCAATTGCCAATTGGTACAACTTTTGACTTTGGCATTGGCGATGGCGTTGGCGTTTCGACTGCCAACTCGCAACTTGCCACTGCCACAGTAGTTGCCACAAACCAGGCTTTGGTTAAGTGGTTCATTGTCACCCCCAGCGCCCAATTAGACACCTGAGCACTGAACTGAAGTGCTCAAGTTTACCTGTCTTGTTTTCTTTCTATAAGTCGATTACTTGCGACAGATTTAACATAAAATTCTTTTCAATTATCTTTTAATATTGTGCTCAAAAAACCACTCTTTACATAAGATCGATTGGATACCGAAGTGTCTTAAAATTGCTCTTTATAAAATTAATCAAGTCTTCTTAAAACAGGACTTTGTTTTAAGTAGTAAAATCTAAGTATGCAAGTTTCTCTATTTGGTTGAATTTTCATTTATCCATATTTGCAAATTTAAACAATTAAACATTCTGATTGCTTAACAACAGGTTATCATAATATTTCAGTGTTGATGGAACTCCTTTGATAGGAGTGTGTAAATCAGATTTTAATCTATTTCAATTTATGTATTGATTGCACTCATTCATTGCACTGACTTTACATTTAAATATTTTCTTATTTAGTTATCTATCAAATCCTAGTTCCATCATCAGATGTTAAACAAATTTAACCCAATATTTTATCAGGAGCTTAACATTTTTCTATACATTGATGTATGCCCTTTGTTATAGCTTTCAGGTGAGACTCAATCCAGTTGCTAGAATCGATTTAGGATATGTCATATAACAAGTAATTAATTCAAACAAATTCTTTTTATGAACTCTTTTCTTTAGATCAATTTTCCACTTTTATATCTAATTTCATACAAAATGTTTGAAGACTTTGGGCCCAAAAAGGCAGCTCTATAAATACCCGTACTACTCCCAGTTGCATATATCCAAACAGCAAATCAAAAATGTTCGAAACGTAAATGGAACAAACATTTTCTCTCAGCTAAAAATAATAAATAGTTGCATATACAAATATATAAGTATTCTATGTATTTATACATAGATCTTTTTCTCTATATCTCTTACTCTCTCTCTCTCTCTTTCTCTTAGTATCTCCCCTCTCTCTCACACTCTTCAGCTGCAGCTTTGAAGGTGAACTTTCGTGGATTTTGGCTGCAAATGCGATTACATAAGTGGAGCAAGAGTCAGGATCGTACAGTTCGATCAAATAGCTGGAATAAACGCACGTAAAACGCTCGCAAATCGCGCGCAAATAATTAAGTATTAGAAATGCTGAGAAATTCCTTGGAAAATGCAACACGCAGAAAAGCGTCAGCAAAAAGTTGTTCCCAGTTGAGACGACCAATGAGGAGGAATATGGCCAAGTTTCTAGCCAGACTAACTGACTGACGTTCAGTTAGAAATACAGCCGGACTGGAGCCAGCTGCAGTTTTAGGCCGCATCTGAGCATGGGCGTGGACAGAAGGGCTTTGAAACTTCCCAATTTCTCCTATCTCATTAGAGATAACTGTATAAATCCTGTTTATATCGATAAAGTAGTAATGACGAATATTCCGAAGTCGAGCATAGAAAACATGATTTAAGTAAATATTTTTGAAAAATAGTTTAGTTATTGAGATCAGAAAAAATAAATTTTATAATAGTTAATTAAATTATTGAGATAAAGTAATTGTATTTTTTTTAAACATCCTTAAAATGAAATTGAGTATATTCTGCAAATTAAATTAATTTTTTGTACTTAAATATAGCAGAAATTAATTTTCAAATAGAATAACCAAGTCGAAATTTATAGAGTTTATTATTTCGTTAATATGTTCCTTAAAAAATTTAGCATTTCTCATTATATTTTTCAATGTATTGAAAAATTACAAGGAATTTCGGTTCAAATAAAAGAAAAAGTAATAAATATAATATATAAAATAAACAAATTTCTTTAAAATGTAGTTAAGGCTATTTAATTTGGACAAATATCACGAAGAAATAATAGTTTTGGATTTTTTATAGCAGAAACGCTTTGACGGCCTGGTCTACGCCCCTGGCTGGATTCTCAGTCAATACCAATTAGTAAGCGCTGCACAGAGCACATCAATACAATTGTGAGAACCTTGTGGCCAGCGTGTGAGTATGATGAAATGTCAGATGAGGCAACAGATTGAAGCTGGAATCAGAGATGGAGTGGAGGAAGGAACAGGAACTGAAGCTGGAGCTAGAGCTAGAGCTTTAGCTGGTGCACCCGCTGCGGGGTCGCTCCTTATAGAGAGCTGGAGAGCTAGAGAGAAGGCAGCGTTCTATTTTGACAGTCATTATGATTAATTTAAATCATTAGGCAGCCCAGGCAGGTAGTAGTAGGAACACTGTCCAGTTTTCAGTTGGAGATGCTTGCTGGTGACTTGTTTCTAGATTTTAATTAAATGCAGTCAGTGGCATCACTTGCCTTGACTCTTTCTATGTCTACTCCTATTCCTATGCCTATTCCAAAGACATAGCCTCAGCAAAAGCCTATTCCTATTGCAATTCCTATTCCGCGGAAGAGACATGCTGGCGACAAAGTCTGAGCAGACTGTTGTTGCTGCTTTTGGCTGGAAAAGGCAATGTTTGCCATTTGGAGCGGGGAACGAGCCAGGAATGCATCGATGTTTGAGGTTGCTGTTGTCGTCTTCGTCGTCGTCGTCGTCGTCTCGATTATCAACTGGGAGCAATAACTGGCCAGTGTATCGATGGATGGATTGTTTGGCAGCTCGACTGTATCTGTTAGTCACTGCACGTGGCCAACGCGCTGGTGCAGACTTTTCTTGCGAACGGCTATTTAAGGACATCGCGCAAATACTCGAGACTCGGCCAGCGACAGCAAGTAAACAGTAAGCAGGGATTGAGGAGCAGCAGTAGCAGTAGCAGTAGCAGCAGCAACAACGCCACCGCCACCACCACGCAAATCCTCTAGAGCATTTGCTGACCATATTGGCCATGTATTGGCCCTCGCCAGCTGAATTCCTGGCATAGTTTAAGTGTATCGCTTTTTGTAGGCCTAGGGGGACTACCAACGGACCGTACTGGCAATGTTTGCTCAAAATAACAAATTAACTTAATCAGCGCTGATAAGCAACACACACAAATACACACATGCATAAACAAAATGGCAGCCATTGTAAATGTAATTAAAAACTCAATCACGCAATCATTGAAACAACAAAACAAAATGTTGTCGATAATAACGATAACAACGATTCGAGGCACACCGAAGTGGGCGGAGTTGGCAGCCCCAATGCGATCTATGCGTCGGCGCAGCCAATGAAATGAGCGCAAATGGCAGATGTTTGCACAAATGAGTGTAGTAAATTATGCATAAATAGTGACCGAAAGTGGGAGAGAGAGAGAGAGACAGAGAGCGAGAGCGAGCAAAAATACACACACATACACACTCAATGCTCCTATGTACACATAGGTTTAATTAATTAAGCCATAAGGCTGTCGCAACGACACGGCAAAAACCAAAGCTCTTTATGTACAAATCGTTCTCTTTGCCGACAAGCAGTAAAGAGAGCTTTTGCATGCGCGCTCTTGCTCTCCCGCTCACACGTTCGCTCGCTCTGACGCTCTCTGCGAGCAACCGGTTGTGTGGGCAACTGCGCTCCAAGTTTGGAGCAAACATTGAACGCCGCTGCGCCGTCGCTTGCCATACGCGTGCTTTGTTATTAGGTATTTGCACGCCATCTGAAGCACAACGAAGGCAACAATCGATCGCAAAGTTAGCTCGAGACCGCCAGACGCACCAAATATAACAACAGCGACAACAACAATCAGCAGCAGCACTAGCATCAGCAACAGCAACAGCAGCAGCAGCGACAGCGACAGAAAAATCAACGCCAACAACAACACTCACGCGCAGTTCACAACTTATAACAAATTTGGCAGTACGACATTAAATCTGCAAATAAAGCAAAAAAGACCAAAACAAGTGCGAAGCATCTCTCTAACGCGACAAATAAGTCACTACAAACAAAACCAAAAAAAAAATAAATAAATCCAACTACAACAACAATTGCCTCATCGAAAATAGCAAACAGTTATCTGCAATTTATGAATTGAATTTGCCAAACGCAACATTAACTTAATTCCCCGCACTACAAACATTTGTATTTGCATTTGCAAGTTCAAATTGACGCGCGCACACACTCTTGCAAATTGTGCAACACTGCGACTGTTAAGGAACTGTTAAAGGCGCTGTTAGCTAGCAGCAAGAGTTGTCAGTTTTTCTTGAGTGCTTGCGCCGCGTGTGTGTGTGCGTGTGGTGCTGCAACTAAAGTTCGCGAATTATTTGTTAATAATAATACAAAGATAAATCAAATCTTATCATTGATATTCAAACAAAGTTGCTACTCGTGCGATAAAGGTGTAAGCTGAAAATAACTGCAGCGCCGCCAACGGCAAACAGCGTAAACAGCTGACGGCCTGCGCCAACGCCAAAGTCAGCGGCACAGGCATAGGCAAAAGCAAAAGCAAAACCAAAAGCACCAACAACAACAGAGTGCGCGCGTTTGTGTGAGTGCTTGTGTGTGTGAGTTGCGCGCTCGTGTTTGTGTGTGTGCGTGCGTGTTTTTTTGTGTTTATTTTTGGAATTAAAAAGCTAGCAGCCGATTGTGAGTGTTTTGGGGGGCAAAACTAAAGCAAAGCTAAAACCCAAAATCGAAAATCTCTAAAAGTGTGCCGCAGCGGCAATAATAGACGCGCGTGGTGCCTTGGATTTACTGTACGGCTCCACGGTGGAGAACTTTTACCTTAGAATGGATCCAGCGCGCGGTGACTCGCGCTATAACCTAAACTACTCGATGAGTAGTATAGGTTTGAGTCTCGCCGATCAGGCGGACATGTATGGCAATCCCGCCGTGGCGGCGCTTGGCGCCCGTCCACCTAGCGGTGGTCTGCTTCAAAGCATGGGTGGCGGAGGCGGCGGGGTGGGTCTTGCCATGCAGCGTCCCAACCCAGCGGCGGTATCCGCGGCGCAGCAGCAACAGCAGCAACAGTGTCAAACTCTGGGCAACAACCAAACGCACAGTCCGCAACACCAGCAACAACAGCAACAGCAGCAACAACAACAACAGCAGCAACAACAACAGCAGCAGCAGCAACAACAACAACAGCAACAATCACGCGGTCTCAAGCGCAGCGGTAGCGATTGCTATGAAGATCATCGCTCAAGCGGCGGCGGCATGACGCTGCAGGGTCTGGAAAGCTGCGCTGCAGCCAGCGTCGCTGTTGCCGGCGTTGACGTTGACGGCGTCGACAGCTACAATCCGCTGCCCAATAAGAAATCACCGCCCGCCAATGGCAAAAAGACAAAGGGACGCGTCAAAATCAAAATGGAGTACATTGACAACAAACTGCGTCGCTACACAACGTTCTCTAAGCGCAAAACAGGCATCATGAAGAAGGTAAGACAACTGAGGTGCAGTGAGCTGACCCACCACCCACATACCCTGTACACTGCAAAAAATTGTTGTTAAAACTCGAAAGTGTTACTTTCAGCCAGAGTATTTGGGATTACCTTGATACCTGTTGCTCGATACATATTGTATTATTTTTAGTCTGCTCGGAAAACCACCTAAGAAATATTTATTTATTTTCGTTTTTGCATTTGCCTTTTCATTTTCTTGCTCGTTTGTTTTTCTTTTGGGCTTTCTTTTGTATTGAGAACAATAAATTTTGTGGGCAGATTTAGTTATTTGACTTTTCACATTATTATCATTTAGTATAATGTTGGAGAGTTTTTTCAAATTAAATTATTCTACATCAGTTTTCGATTCATATGGTTTGTAGTTTATGGGTGAGGAATTCAAGTGTGTGGCACGTTTTGAGCGCATGTGCAATTAATAAATGCTACCGAATTCGCAATTCCTCCAATTTCAATTTCAGTAGTAGTTCC
Organism: Drosophila acutilabella; assembly: GCA_035046005.1. Taxonomy (NCBI): domain Eukaryota; kingdom Metazoa; phylum Arthropoda; class Insecta; order Diptera; family Drosophilidae; genus Drosophila; species Drosophila acutilabella. The sequence continues at coordinate 167,968 of JAWNOK010000008.1, read as the reverse complement.
ACTTCCCATCCCAATCTCAATCCCTGCGCCTGGCATTGTTGTTTGCCCCGAGTGCTTTATCGTTGTGTTGCCATCGTGCCCAACCTGTGCGGCATGCCCCGTTGTGACCACCACTCCGCCCCACCCTTTATCATGGGGAGGGACAACTGTTGCATTCGCTTTGGCGGCGACGGCGCTGTGTAAGCGCGGTAGCCACGATTCTGATTCCGATTTCGATTCCGAATTTCCCTTTGTCTTCGGCTTCATAAAATGTTAATTTGCCGGTCTTGCAATTGCATTCAAAGAACAGTCCAATCCCAAACTTAAGCCCAATCCCAATCCCGATTCAGTTTCCAATCCCAATCCATATGCTGTGTTGTGTTGCGTGCTGCTTGGTCTCATTGTCATGCGAAAAAGCCGCAGCGATTGCCTGCCTTCTTCCTACTCCTTCCCATTCTCGTTTTCCTTTTCTCCGTTTTTCCTCTTCAAATGACCAATTTTCACACGCAAACTTACATAATGTATCCGCTCGCTTAGGCTCGGCATATGAAATGCTTAACATTTTTAAATAGACTTCTTTGGCCCCAAAGTCGCGGCGATCAAAAACTAAACAAAAAGGAAAGAAAAAAAACAAAGACAAAAATCGCTAAACAGCAGCGCTAAATCACGATCTCAGCACGATCTTAACTGCAACAACAACAAGAAATCTTATGAAATATTTTGGATAAAAACCAACACAAAATACCACAAAAAATAAAAGAAAAACTTCAAACTGACCTCGAAGCATTAAATACCCTTGCTAAAGTGTTCATGTGGGTGGAATCAGGTCTAAGCGATCATAACTAAATACTTCTTATGCGAATTCAATTGAGATTTTCTTTAAAACTTGAAAATATTCAGCCAACACGCAATGGGACTATGGGTATACTAAAAGTATCATTGTCTTTATTAGCACCACATTTCAAAGGAAAATGTAAAAACAATAAAATTAAATAAACATGAAATTTTTAATTATTTGGTTGTCAACCTATCACGATGGTTTAAAGCCAGATTTAGTTAAAATTAAAAATGTATGTAAATGTCAAACCGTTTACAAATATTAACCATTTTTGTATTTGGTTGACAAAAATTAAATAAAAATATTTGTTAAACATGTTTTCGTTAACTTTTCTTTGGCAACCATTACAACAAATAAACATTGCTGTATATTTGTAATTATCTGAAAACAGTTCAATCTAATTATTTTTGGAATATTAAAGTTGTGAGAGGTTTTTTTGTGTTTGACAGAGACAAAAAAGGAAATAAATTTTGTTAGATTATTAAGTGACTTTGAAGAATCTAAGAATTTTCCTAATATATTTTTTTTTAAACATAATTTTATACAATGTTTTTATTTTCGTTTGATTTTGCGCACATTCTTTAATTATTTCAGCTTAACTAACTACAAAGTCCTTAAATAGTTGGATGTTGTCTGGAAAAGTAACTACTTTTTCGATAAGCGTATCACACAAATATTTGACCCCAGAGACATAAGTTTCTCCACTGATTTCTTGGCTCCTTCGTTTATTGTTGTTGTCGTTTTAGTTTCTGTTGATTTGTTGTTGTTGTCCTGCTTTGGGGCCCTACTTATGACAGGCGCGCGCCTCTTGACAGGGACAAAACTTTTGTTATATATTTTTAGTGACTTTGATGTGGCCCTCATCGATGTCCGCAACCTGGACAGTTGACAGGCACACAATGGATTCGCTTGGCGCTACACACGTACACACACACGCACAATTATACGCACACCAATACGCACTGTCCTACAGGCTACAAATTGCGGTTATTGAACTCGATCGGTTTGTGGCAGATGCCGTGGCAGAGTCCAAAGCAGACGCCACACACACAACCTGTCCGCATGAGTTTTGTACTCCGTACTCCGTGTGCTTTTCACTGTCCAATTTTGGGCATTTAGCAAAAAAACAGCTAAAAGTCTGTCTCTCAGTTAGCTTGGGCGTGGGCGGTGATATCGCTTGAATTCGGTCCCAAAAAAGGCCAAAAGTGAAAAGTGAGCTAATGTCAACTCAATGATCTCATTTGTAGGCCTGGCCTAATTGCGTAGGTTGTAGCTGTGGCTGCTTCTTTTTCTGCTTCTTCTTCTTCGTATTCTTTATAAATGTCTGCAGAAATGCACTGCTAAAAAGATCGGTTTCAAAGTATAAAGATTTAGCAAAGAATACTTCTTCTAAATGCAGAGTCCTTTAAAAATATTAAAATATATCAAGCTTAAAAACAAGTTTCTTAAAATATGATCATTATAGGAACAAATTGCTTATTGTTGTTGAATTTTAAAATTGGTAATGAAAAAATTTATTGATTTTTTGGTATTAAAGTTATGCTCAATAATTTCAAGAGCTTTCTAAAAAAATAAAGTATAATTCTTAAAAGTAATTAAAAAATATATTTTAATTTTGTACTCAATTTTTTGTAATCAAAGTTCTATTCCCCTTGTAATCAAAATTTTTGTTTAAAAATATATTTGGATCAGTGTACACACATGTGTCCCTCTGTCCTTCTGAGTCTCTATGTCTGTCTGTTTGCCATGTAAAACGGTGCAACAATGGGGCACAGGCTGCTGCGAGGCGCAAAATGCCGCCAAAAGGTGTTAAATTGAAATCACGAGGCTTGAGACCTGAGGCCAAGTTGGAGGCCAAGCGCTAAGCTTGGCTTAGGCTTTGGCTTGGCTTAACTTGGCTTGGGAATTGTTTGCGTCTTGTGGCCAGCACGGAAGCGTATTGATACTCGAACAGCGGCAGATTGTGCACAGATAAGACAGCAACCAGCCGGCAGAGGGCTTTTCAGCTTGCAGCTTTCAGTCGACCTCTGCTCCACTCCACCGCTCTTTGCCCAGGTGGATGTGGAAGCCCGAAGCCGACAGTTTGGCTGCCTCAACGCGTCGGCTCGCCTTTTGGCCAAATGCAACAACAATCGCCCTCTAACAAATGACTCTGGCTCGTTGCGGTCTCTTGGGCTTGTCCTGTCAACAATTTCCCCGCATTCCCTGCCCCATCCATCCCCTTGCCCTGCTGTTGTCTGCCGTGTCGTGTCCTTTTGTCTTTGTGTTCGAAATTCAAATTGACATGAATTGTTTGACCGCTGACTGCTGCCGCCTAGTTTGCTGCTATAGCCTAGAATCAGAACCAGAATCCGAATCCCAATCCAAATCGAAATCAGAATCAGCTCCCAGGGAAGACAAGAGCGACACCTACTCAGTCCTCGCCACTCGATACTGGGCACTCAGTGGCCCGGGCCGTGTCAATTGTTTGCATTTACACATGTTACACATAAAATTGGCAGCCAACTGGCAACAAGCAACGTGCAACAGGCAGCAGCAGCCGCCTCAGTGCTTCGTGCGTCTCTGTTTCAGTGCCTGTGTATGTCTCTGTCTCTATCTCTGTCTGAGTCTTATTCTCAGTGCCAGTCACAACAATGTGTACAACAATTTCATTAATATTAATAAATGCTTTGTGCGCGCGCGTTTTGCGCGCGTTTCATGCGCGATTTTAGCTCAATCTCACGCGAGTTATTTATGCGCTGAGCCATTGGCTGCCACAATCTCCCTGATCTCTGTCTCTCTTTCGCTCTCTGCCTCAACCCCTCCCTCTTCCTCTCTATTTTTCCACCTCGCTCTGCTCGAGACAGCGACTTTATCGCTTTAGAGTAATTACGAGCTGTTGATAGGCAGCTTTAGCTACCGTCGATTGCCTGGAGGGAGCCGCGTCTATCCGCGTTAGAGATGAGCGCGTGATTTTGCAGTTGTGGTTACAGTTGATATTAAAGTTTTAAATGTACATAATTATTTTAACATATGTTTACATTCCACTTGGAAATACGAATGGATTTGCCTATTTAGATTAAGATAATTTAGAATTCTCTTTTTGGATTCAGTTATATTACTTTATAAAAGTGCGTATTAACTTTCTCCTGAGCTGAATAATTTCTAAGTTCATTCAATTCAGCACACAGACTCACAATTGTTGTCTTTTTTTGATTTGAGAAAATATAAATTGCTATTGGCAGATTGTATTCATGATTATAAAGTCCTTTTAAGTCCTGTGACTAGCACTTTTTGATTACCTAACCAAATTATATTTTTAAATTGTAGGTCAAGTTGGTTTTCAAAGAGTTCCATTTATAATGTGTAAAAAATAAATATGTACTTAAATAAATTAACCTATTCATGTAAACGAATACAAAAATAAATATGTTGTATTTACCATTATTTGTTCTGGAAAAATAAAATTTTATAGCTATTCTAATAACAATATGAGATTACAAATATCGTTTCTTATATAATTGGTACTAGTTGACCCACGTAAATTTAAATCAATATTTACTCTTAGCAATCGAGAACGATATAGTTTTCTAGACTTTTCTTATTTTACATATCCAACTTAATTCAAAGATAATCTGAGTTGATATTTGCTAAATAAAAATCTATCGGTTGCGATCATCTAGTGTTAAGTCATGTTTCCACCTCCAGTATTTTGGCAACTCTGCGGAAAATTTGCCTGTGTCCGTTATCGGTGCAACATAATCGCATAGTTTACTTTAAAATTTATGTGCCGCTTTTAGCTAAAGCACAGCATACACTACGACTAGTTAACACACATTTAACCACACGTCTGTTTCTCTATCTCTCTTTCGCTCTCTTTCTCAGGCCTACGAGCTGTCGACACTGACCGGAACCCAGGTGATGTTGTTGGTGGCTAGTGAGACTGGTCACGTGTACACATTTGCCACGCGCAAACTGCAACCGATGATTACCTCGGAGGCAGGAAAGCAGCTAATACAGACGTGCCTCAATTCACCGGATCCGCCAAGCGTAGGCGGCGGAGATCAACGGATGTCCGCGACAGGCTTTGAGGAGACGGAGCTAAGCTATAACATCGCCGATGAGGACTCCAAAGTAAGACAATTGATTTACGGTCATCACGGGCACGCCCATCTCGCACATCCCCAGGCGCCGCCTTCGCACTACAGTCTCGAACAGAGTCTGATGCAGTCCGGCTATAGTGGAGGCCAGGCCTCGCCCCTCTCCCACGCCCAGGCGTACGGCGGACATGCGCACCACGCGCATGTGCCACACGTGCCACCGCCACACTCCACACACTCTCACATGTCGCACACACATGCGCAACGTTAACGCCTTTCTAGGGTATATAGTAGACATAAATAAATAGATACAGATACGGTAGTACTAGCAGATACATGTGTGTGTGAGTGCATGTTTAACATAAGCAGATCCAAAGTGCAGCGTTTTGGCCATGATTAGACTAGACTTGACCATGGCCAAAAGCGACGATCTCGCCGCTCGTTTTCTTGTTAGCTCAGTAGGCGTAATGGGCGTGGCAGCTCATTTAAAACAATTATTTTTTGTTTATACTAGTCAAAACTCTTACTTAAAGGCGACTGTGCCATAGCAATCCATATATACTATGTAATATATATATCTAAATGTATATATATATATATATATATATATATATATATATACCCAATAGCAATACCAATAGCCATATAAACTTCAGTAACCGATCCGATACGATCTGATTAGAATCGATTCGAAACGATACAAACCCAGTGCCATTCTACATTCTGCATTCTATAATGTATCTACAGAATATTTAATTCACTCAAACACACAGTCGAGACTGCTTTAGTTAGTCCTTAAGCATAAGTGCAATAGAAGTACTGCAAGACAGAGAAAACACTCTTGATAAGAGAGAGAGAGAGAGAGAGAGAGAGAGAGAGAAAGTGCAAGAAAAAGAGATAGAAACTGAAAACAGATGAGGAAAATAATAGAAAGATTTGCTGCGCAGAGTCTACATTTTAGTTATGATTTTAACTGTGTTTTTAATCATTTTAATTATAATCATAATCATAATCGATTAGCAAATGTTTTAACCAGGGCTGCGTCTGGCGGCCTTTTGTGCGATGAGCGTGCTCTAAGTGAACCTATATAGTTTCAAACTATATATATATCAAAATTTATATATAAATAAATATACACATACATATTTTATTTGTTTGTTTTGTGAAGAACTCAACTCATCATCGTTTTAGTTTAATCTTAGCGCTATTTATAATTTTTAGTTATGTTTATTTGATTTTCTCTGACATATTGATTTGCTCTTTGTTCTCTATTTTTTTGCTACTGAAATAATCAATTTGCATAATGATAATTAATTGCTCATAAACATATACTATTTCTATGTGTGATAATTTAAATTGAATAATGCAAAGAATGCGATTAATATTTCAAATTGACAATTTCATTAGCTTTGAGTTTCTCAACTAGCAAATCAAATAAATTATACTTACCCTTTGAGCTGCCTGCGAATCTCTACTAATATTTATTGTATATTTTTTATTAAAAATTAATTTAAAGCAGCTCAATGAAATTTCTTCTTAAAAGTGGCATGACAACAAAAACGAAAAGACAAAACAAAAAAAAAAAACATTTAAGACAAAATACGTAATTTTCCAGCAATTAAATATAATTGATTAATTATGAAATAATTTCCAACTAATTTAGTGCAAATTGCAGTTCTGTAAAACAGAAAAATGCAAAAGCACAAAAAACAAAACAAAAATAAAATAAAACAAAAGTACACACATAGTTAAACAAATTTTAAACGCTTTGTGCAATTAGCTAAACAAACATATTTTTAAAACGAAACAGAAAATAACAACAGAAATATTATGATAAGTGAAGACATATGTTTTAAACTCCAACATAGTAACTATATATACATACATATACATAAACATACATATATTTTATTTAGCGCAATATTATAAAATAATAAAAATCGAAAACATTCAGAACAATATGCGAATCCTGTCCACAAATTGGCCGAAAAAACACAAAATGCTGTTAACTAGTTTCGGAGGTTTTCAAGAGCAAGGTTAAGAGCTTTTCACAACCAGCCACACGAGCTGCTAATATCTTGTTAACCTACACTTAAAAAATGCTGCAAATAAGAAATATGAAAACAGAAAACAGAAAATATCAAGCACTTAGCGAGTGGGCAGTCCTCTGAATGAATTTGTATCTTTGGCTGTTTGTATTTGTATCTTATGATAGAGTTTCATCATTGCGTTGTAAAAGCTTCCGCTTGTACTATGTGAACTGTCTCGTATCTCGTGTTGGGAGGAAGACTGTGAACGGAAGATAAGAGGGTGGTGGGTACGAACAATAGACCCCATGGAAACTGCATGTGGGCTTTGCGTGTCGCTTGTGACGTCATGAGCGCTCGCAACGAGTTCATAAATCGATCAACAACAATTGGCTCGTCCAAGAGCCAAGTCATGCATCAGCAGTTAGTCTCCCCTCTTCCCCTTTCCACAACTCTCTCCTCTCCATGTTCCAACGGCTTCACCTTACCTTACCTGGCCGCCGTCTCCTCAAAGCTCTCAGATCTTGGCATGCAAATCGCGCGCGGCATTTTCAATGCCAGGCCAGCTGCCAGTCGCGTAGGCTTCATCGCATCTCTCTTTCTTTTGCTGCTGCTGCCCGATGACGTGTGCCACTGAAGCCACTCTTTTTTTATTTTTTTTGGCTACACTGTAGCTTTGACTGCGACGGTGACTTTGACAGCGGCAGCGACTGCGACTGAGCACGCTGCCAGCTGTCGTTTCATTCAGTTGGAGACGATGAATGAACTGAGACAAGCGGCAAAGGCAATGGCAAGCGGCAGCCACCACGCAAATGTTGTGGGTGTGACACCAACGCCGCTTCAGGTCACAACAAACTCACACACACACACACATTTGGAAGAAGTAGGTGTGTAGCGCGTGCGGCTGATTGACTGAAAGATACCCTGTCATCAAAGCTTAATTTACCAAGAAATTTGTTTGCTAATTTATTATATTACAAACATTTTAGTCTGTTTTAAGCCCCGTTAATCCATTCATTTATTTCGTCGAGCAAAGCATGGACAAATTTTTGAAAATGTTTAAGAAAATGTTTAGTTGGTTCTTAAAGCCAAACCTTATAATGAGTAGAAACAAGAAATATAAAGCGTTGGGTTATTAGTAAGAAAGGTTAAATAACGCATTTCAATTTAAAATGCTTAAAAGAAATAGGTCGAGAATAGAACAGAGTTTGTGACAAACATATCGCTTCTCTTTATAAGTTACTGTAACTTTAAAGTGCATAACATGAGCGATAATTGCGCCAAGAACAAAGCTCGTTTGGAGTGTTTTTTCGTCTCTTACTTATCTATTGGTATTTATTCACTTGTTATCACCCTTTCACGTGCGCTTCTGGGCTACAGGGTATCAGTCAGCTACGTCATCAGCTTTTGTTGTTAAAGCTGCCAGCTGACTGATAAACTTCAAAGCTTGTTGGCTGCTCGGCTGTTTGGTTGCTGTAGGTCGTTCTCTCTGGCTTTGCCGCCAACTCCAAGTCCAGCCAAGGTTAATTGTTCACATTGCAGTGGGTTGGCTATATTTTAGTTGTTGTTGTTTTTGTTGGGCAACTTTGCGCCACATTTAACAATACTTATGTATAGCAAACTCTTATATATCTCTGTGTTTATATCTCTTAGCTGCGCGGGTGTTTTGACTATATAGCATTACCTTCTTTGGCCGCTCACCTGCGCATCTCGTACGCCCACGCCCCCTCTTTAAAAACTTATAAAAAAAAACTATATATAAGTGAAATAAAACATACACACGCAGTTTGTTGGCATCAGATGTAGCTTTTATTTGAATATTTATGGATTAGCAGCTAATTGTGATCAGTGACCCTAAAGACTTTCCTTTTTTTTACTTTTCACTTCATAGTTTTTGCTTATTTCATACAATTTTATGCGAATTTTATAGGGAGGTCTGAGTTGTATATAATATGAACAGGTTTTACATTAATTTGTTCAATTTATTTTGAAATTTGTAAATTGTTTTGTAGTTTTTTTTAAGAATTCTTATTTTTTTAATTTAACATACTAAAACTGATCAGGTTTAAAAATTTCTTATACAATGTGCAAGCCATTTGTAATATGCATGATAGCTGTTTTTTTTGGGCTTTCTAGGCTCTGTTCATAAATTATTGTAAATTACTTAAGAATTCATAAGTTTCTTAAGTTCTGCCATCCAAAGCATATAATTGTAGAATTCATGAGTGTTTTGTGGACGAAAGTTCAAAGCTAATTTGTGTCCATAATCACGAAGTGCAGCGAGTTGTTTAATTCAAATGGTGCCTAACTAGTAGCTCCAAACGAAGCATTTTGCTCTCTGGCTTCTCTGGTGTTGTCCACACTTGTGTGTTGCCCCTTTCGGTGCCCCCTGCGTTGACCACTGTGTACGGGGCACACTAAGTACATATCAGTTTGAGAAATTAAAAGCATTTTGCGGTTCGGCTGTAACTATCAGAGCCGCGTGCCGCTCTAAACTCTAACGACATTTCAATGATTTGCTGCTGCTGCTGTTGTGGTTGTGGCTGTTGCTGTTTCTGCTGTTGTTTTTGGGACCAAGCGTCACCAAGTTGGCCACGTGCGCAGCACAAGGCATAAGGCAGCGAGACAGGCCAACAGACGGCACAAAGCATTTGCAATGTGCCCGCCGATTACGTACGGTACGAGGGCGACCTCTGTCAGTGGCAAGAGTCGCCACCAACAACGCAGCAACGCCAAGAATCTTGCGTGGCATGAGGCAACTGGACTCTTTCATTCCCTGGTCTGGTCTCTGGTCTCTGTTCTCTGTTCTTGAGTCCATTGGATTCTGCGTTTTAGCCGCCGCGCGTTGAGTTCTAACCACATGCCGCCACAATGTCCTCTTAATTTCCTAGGCCGCAGCTGCAGCGATGATATCGTTACCAGTCCTCTTTCGCTCTCACTCGCTCTCTTTCCTTCTGTCTGTGGTTCTGGGCTCGTTTTTTAATTCAACTGATTGTACTGCAGCTTCTGGAATTCGGCATTTCTTAAAGCCGCACATTGTGAGCTTTGCGTCGCGTCGCGTCGCGTCGGTAGCATCTCCAACTGCCACTGCCACTGCCACTGCCACTGAAGGTACCTTGCAACATCATGTGGCAGTTGCCGCCTGCCGCCTTCGCAATCTGCAATACAAAACAAAACAAAACAAAATACAGAAACAGAAAAAGAAAAGGAAAAGAACTTTAAGAAATGACAATTTGTGAGCTTCTTTTTGCTGCTCGCCGTGTATTGTTTTTTGCCTGACTTGTCTGCTGCCGTTTGTGCCTATTGCTTTCATTGTGATTATTTAAAGGCCAAAACCCGCCAACAGGCCAACCAAGCAACCAACCAAACAACCAGCCAACCAAACTGGCCTTAACGAGGCGCTTGTGGCTTTCAGAACGTCGTCCTGGCGCATTTAGTTAAGCAATTATTGTTGGCAATGCAAACAAATAATGCGTACATTGTATGCAACTGTCTAAGCAGCGATTGTGCAACTGTGCAACAAATATACACCCCTTCCATCTTCATGTCCACCACCCCCGCCCCTTTTTTGCCGCTCCCCTTTTGCATTCGCTGCGCTGACTTACTCCAATGATTTTCCAAGTTAATCAAAATTCTTTACTATCGACTATGAAATCTCAACGACCTTACCCCCCCAGGTATACAACTACCTTCTGCCGCTTACTAGCGCCATGTGGCAACAAGACAGAGAGACGAACGGACGGACAGAGCCATCCCCGTGTCACGCCCAAAACGCTGCCACTGAAGCGTGGCACAGACGGGACAGGAAAGTCAAAGGGGAAATAGACACACACGGAAAACACAGAGAAACGTTTTCCACTCGCTTCACTGCGCATTTTATGGCTGAGAATTATACATTTACTTTTATTTTAGTTTATTTTATTTTTCAGTAGTTTTTGGAGTGTCTACTTCCATTTGCCATAGATTAAATTCATTAAGTTGTTTTTCTTCTTAATTTATGAGGTGAATGCGCAGATGATCTTTTATAATTTCCAACGATTATATCATAGTGTAAAATATATTTTCTGTCTTAAATTTGGAAATTCCATCCGATGTATACTGAATAAGGTAGTTTGAATCAGTCGTACAAATCTGGCAACATAATTAAATCATTTTAACCTTTTACCCTTATCATTCAAAACGTTTGAAGTAAAAAAAAATACCGTGAAAAGATTTTTCCTTTTGAACTAAAGGCCATAATTGTCCTTCACACGTGGTGAGGATAGCCACAATGGTAGCATACACATAATGTACTAACGTGGCGAGAGAGGCGTGTGCAACAATTTGGAATAAACTTGATCTGCGTACACTATGGATGGACTTTTATTTCAAATTTATTTGCTCTCGTTCGTGCAGATGGTCGGAACACACTTTTTCGATTCGGCTGTTGATGCTGATCAAAACAAACCTTATAGATTCCAGTATTGTGTTTGATTACGGGGTCTACAAATTTCTATTTGTCCTGTGAATTAACTATATTTTACAAAATTAATTTAAATTATCCAAGGTAGTGCAAGCATCGTTGCTGTACTTTTACTTAAAATCATTTAAGGTTAATTAAACTAGTTCTGTTCATAGATCTAAGACAAGCCATTTTCAAAGCTATTTACTTTTGATATATAAAAGTTGATTCGCTTTCAACATTTAATTTTATTGTGGGCAGGAAATGAGTTGTTGTTGTTTCTTTGTCGATACTTTGTGTAGTAGCTTTAACCCGGTACTGGGTGCTGAATAGTGTATACTGGGTATTGAGTATTGGCGACAGGGAACTTGGAACTGTGGGCAGCAGCAGAGCTTCGGATTGTTGTCTACATATGTGTGGGAAGTCCGCGCGCTTCATTATATAATGGATTGGATGGCACAAGTGAGTGACGGCGTTGGTGCGCTTAGAATTTATTACCAAAAATGTTTTTTGTTTGCTAATACTACAAAAATTTGTAAGAATCGGTTAATTGTTCAATTCGTCTTGTAAATAGAAAATATTAATAGTAACTCTATTAATAAAACTAATAGGATTAAGTGAAAGTCACAGTCAACTCACTGAGACCATTGTATGTCAAACGCAAATCGTACTTATTTGATCATTACAAAATTAAATTGAAATTCTGTAAGATTCCTGATTAATAGATATTTCTATATGTAATACCGGTGCGTTAAGTAAATTTTGTCATGAATTTTTAAATATTCTTAAATAGTTAATTCCATTTTTAAATAGTTAATTCGATTACATTTATCAAATTTGAGTGAATAAATATGTCGATTATTACAAATTGAATTTTGCTAATATGTATCTATACCTTTGCAAAGGGTGTGTCGTTTTTGTTTAGTATTTTCCTGCCGGACTTTTTCTTTGCATACTAGTCACTCAGTTTTAAAGATATTTTGATGAAATTTGAGCTCAGCACGCAGTTAATATGTTCAAATTGGCCAGATTGAGTGGCTAAGCCTTATAGCTCCCATACAAAAAACAATCGGTTGAAAATGAAAATTTGTCTATTGAGCGACTTCAACCAAATTTACAAAATATGAATTGGCTTTTATTCTCCTAACAAAATTGTATCCAGATTCAACAACTGTATCACACAGCTGTCATAGGAACAAACGGTTGGACATACTTGGTAACAAAAACTTTTAAGATTTTTAGTAAGTGAAGCAAAGTTAACGTTATTCAATGGCGCAATTACCGATGGTTGTTCGTTCAAGATACTCAGTATTTCTACTTTAAATGTAGAATACAAATATTATTTTTTCTCTGTGCGTAACAAGTAGAAGGAGCCTTTTGATTTGTAAATTTTTCATCAGCAACAAGAGCTGAGTCGATATAGCGATGTCCTTCTGTGTGTCTGTCTGTTTGTCCGCCTATTCTTCGGTCTGTATGAACACCAAGATCTCAGAGGCTATAAGAGCTACAGCCACCAAATTTGGAATGAAAGTTCGACTACGTAGCAAGCAGCCCCGCAAATGGTAAAAAAAATGTTTTTATAGCACCAGAATGGATACGACGACTATAGCCTATAGCTCGTAAAGGACAAATCGTTCGCAAATAGGACATTTGTATGAAGACAAGTTGTGTTAGTTAAGCTATCACACCCAAACTCACATTTTATGTGTATGGTACCATTAGTCTATCCTCATGAACTTTGATTTGGAGTTTTACTGTTGATATTTTTAGCACAGTTTACCATTCTTAAATTTGGTATAGAATTTGATCAATTGTTTGGAAACGGGAAACAGTTTCCCCACCATTTTATGTTGTCTGAATATTATCATCCTTCCTTTAAAGCACTTATTAAATTAGTATTTTAAAGATAGTTTTTTAATAAGTTGTGTATAGTCCGTAGTATTTAGTTCCACTGTATACCCGAATTAATACCATCAGTTGGTCATAATATTCTTTAATTTTTTCCTCATCCCACTTGATGAAAGTGTCATAAATTTTCAATTAAAGTTTTATGCTTCTGCACAGATTTTGACAAAGTTATTTTGCAGTCGCGACGGCTTGTCTAGAGTCTAGACGATAATAATAATCAGAAGTCCAAACATGATGATGAAGAAGTAGATGGAGATGACGGCGAGAAAGACCCAACCTTAGTTTGATTGGCGCCGATTAGGGAATTCAGTCGGAGTTTGCATAATGTCTAAGGAGAATGACTGCAATTATTTGTGAATTAACATTTATAACACTTGATCCTGTGCGTATGGATCGTTGCGCGTTGAATGTTGAACGTTGCAAGTTGCAAGTTGTAAGCAGAAGGTAGAAAGCGAACCATTTGACGCTTCGCTGCGTTTAAAAAGTATTTTTCGTGCCTTGTTGCAGCAAGTGGCAAGAAATATTTGAAGCAGCAGCAACTGCAACAGCAACAGCAACAACACTTTGTTTTGTCTGTCCGAGTGGAGATTTGTCCATTTGGTTGTATGTCTGTTATGCGGATTCATTGCAACCGCAGTCACTTGTTCAACTTGCCGCTTGTTGCAGCTCCTGTTGTTGCTGGTGCTGCTGCTGCTGTGCTAAATTTCACACCAACAATGAGCGCGCGCCACAATGAATGAAAATGAGTGACGAACCAGACACTTTAGCTTTAGCCTCTGTTTGCCTTCTGGCTAAATCGATACCTTAATTCAAAGGCACGCCAGACCGCATTTTTGGATAATCAACTGCTCGCAGTTTGCTTCATCCGCTGCGCATTTTGTGGCACGCGTGAGATTTCCTGTCCCAGCTCTCAAGTTGCAGGTTGCAAGTAGCCAAAAAAAAAATAAATAAAAAATAAAAGAAAACAAAAAACCAAATTCGTATTTCATTTTTACTGCTCTTTTCGTATGGTATCTTTTTTTGGCGCTTCCGATGGCTTATCGGCCACTTAGGCCTGGGAATTGTGGCAGAGCGAGGCTAAGTGAAGCGTGTTGTTGCTGTTGTTCTTGTTGTGCAATTGCCTTTAAAAAGCTGTTAACATGCGTTGTCATCGCTGCCATATGTTGCACGACGCGACACAAGCTCGAACTCGACTCCTGGTCGCCATTTGGATTCAATTGTCGCCACCTGGCACAACTGAACCCATTTTGCGATGCTTGGATCGACGCGTGAAACTGCAGTTTTTCATCATGCGTTGATTTCTACTGAAATCTATGCGAAAGTGCAAAGCCCACAGATTTGCGTAGCTCACAGCGCTAGTTATAGCTTCCTCAGTTCACATGTGCCGTCCCTTATTTGGAAGCTTGTGCGCACCGCGAAAACAACAACAGCAGCAAAAAGCTAAATGAATAAAAAATACAGAATAACAAAACCAGCACAACAACAACAGCGTCGGCGGCAACGGCAACGGCAGCGATAGCGACAACCAAGCCGAGTCACACAAGAGCGAGACAGATAGTCAGTGAGACAGGGACAGGTATAGACCGAACCGAGTGCAACGTGGTCGCCACATTGGCTGACTTATGACGAAAATAATTGCGGCTATCGCGACTTGCGATCGCGTCATCGTCATCGCTATCGACATCGTCAGCGTCAGAGTTTCTTGTAGAAAGCTCATCGAAGCTGCTGTTTTGCTGCTGCTGTTGTGGTTGTTGGTGTTGCCATCCCTGCTTAAAATATACGAATACCCTGTAGTAATGTAAAACTAGTCAAATTTAGTTTTCTTTTCTTAAATTTGTTTTTCGAATTTGATTTCAGTAATTTTTAGACTTCAAGATCTTTCCCCATCTTAATTATTTATTTTCAACGGTAATTCAAAAAAATTCAATGATATTTTTTTTATTTCACGGATTTAATATAATTTAATTAAACTGTTTAGTGTTATTTATTGTTTGTCATTTAAAATAAAACTGCTATATGGTTTTCAATCACAAAACAGCCGTTTACACCACTATGTTTAAATTGAGTTTAATTGAAATAACTAAAATTACACAATCACACAAACTTTATATATATTTTCGCTTTAAACAAATAAAAATTACAGTATTACAGTAAATTAATATTCTATCGTGCTAATGGATTACAATTTGTTTTATTTATTTATATACAGCGTATCTTTAAGTCGTGCCCATCGTTAGTTGCATTTTAAGTAGGTCTTAGTATTTTTTTTTTCAATTTTTAATTTACTCTTTACATTGCTTCCTTTAGCCGTTATACGCTGCGTATGAGTAATCAATAATAATTTCATTGCGCGTTTTCTAGTCAGCTTGTGTGGTCGGCGCATTTAATTTTCATAATGTTTTAAGACTCGCAATCGATTGCCATAATAATTTCACGCAAATATAGCACGAATTTGGAACAGAGAAGAAGAGTGGGTGGCAAGAGGGGGAGTGTGGGGATGGAGTGAAGAGACCGACACACGACAATTTCACATATTGTAATTTAGTTAATTCGCATCGTTTGGCGTACGCAAATTCGCCAACATTGTCTATGCATTAGCTGTGTACATGTAGTTGTAGTTGTTGTTGTTACTGTTGTGGTTGTTTTTGTTGTTGTTGTTGCTGTTGCCGTCGAATCGAAGGCGACTGTGCGGCGTCTGTTGTTGACTGCGTTTGATATGCAAATTTTTCTGCCATTTGCTTCAGAAGGCACAGATACAGACACAATAAAAAACACAAATACAAACTATAACTATAGTCATACTCTTTGCCACAAATACTGATATAGATATAGATACAGATACAGATACATGCAAATTGTGAATATCGCTCGTATTCGCTCGGTTCAAATCGCCAAATGGCATCAGAAACGCTTTTTTTTCTGGCAATGAAATTATAGTCTCTACTTTCGCAATGTTCAAAATTGCATTTATATTGTTGAACGTAGTTTGAGCTCTATAAAAGACACGAGAATTACTTTCCCAGTGTTCTGTTTATTTGAGTTCTAAAAGTATAAAACTGAATGGGATCCCAAGTAGATTTCCATGATTTTACTTATGAATTTTTCAGTTGAGCAAAAACAAACTCTAAGCCCTTTATAGTACGCGCGTTGCACACAACTATAACTTCCGTCTTATATAATTAATTTAAATTTAAATACTATTAAATTGACAGGAAAAAGAGTTTTCTATCTGCAATCTAAGCTTAAAGTTCAATGTGGTTCAAAGATTTTAAGTATTTTTATTTGGAACGATAAATCCGCCCTCCCACCGCAAAAAAACGCATACTTTACGAGCAAGGGAAAAGCTTAACTCCATTCGAAAACAATTTGGCAAGCAAACGATTTGGTCGCGTTCTCAACATTTTCGGCGCTTCATTTGTCGCATTTTATTTGCCATTTGCAGCTGATTGACTGCGAACAACTGCAATTGCAGCGGCAACACATGGCGTATGCGCAATATATTTGCAAGCAGACAATGGTCCAGCGGCAGCTTTAGCGTCGGCATCAGCTACAGTTCGACTTGCCACTTACGCGACGCGTTGCGACGCCTTGACATGCCCACACGTAGAAGCAACAGCAACAAACACCCAACAACTTTGCAACATGCCACGAAACTTTTTGGAATTTATGTTGCGCCGCTTTTTTTTCCTTATTTTTATTTTAGTTGTTTGTTTTCGAATTTTGTGTTTTTGTTGTTGTTTTTGTTTAACGGGCGGCGTGTGAGAATTTCTTTTGAAATGCAGCATGCAACGCGTGTTTAGAGAGACAGCATTGAACCCTTAATAAGCTGCATAGGTTGTGCCCAGTGTAAATTTATAATGTGGCACGCAATTAATTCACATTCACAGCCACAAGAACTGCCAGAAGCTGCAACAGATGCAGAAATTATCACACCATTCAAATGACGCTCACGACGGCGGTCCAAGTGTTTGTTGTGCTTGTTCTTGTTTTTTCCACTGCTTGTCTTTGGCGGCAAAACATTTAACAAGCTCAGCTGTCCAGTTAGCCAAGTTTGCCAAGTTAGCCACGTTAGCCAGCTTGGCTAACAGATGCGATGCGGCATGCCACCTAGAAAGCTCACGCTAGGCGTCCAATTGGCTGGCCAATCATCAGCTGCAGCTCCAGCTCCAACTTCAACTGCAACTCGAGCTGAAACTCCAAGTGTAGGGGACAATGGACACTGGCTGATCGCTGGCTGGTGGTCCTTTGTCAAAGCGCGCGCTGTCAACGCTAATTTGTGGCCAGAACCGAACTGCAGCCTGTTGGCAAGTCTCGCGTTTAAAATATAGCCATAAATGTTTAGCACTTGCCATCGATGTAGTTGCAATTGCTGTTGCAGTTCCAGTTGATCAATAAAAATCTGCATGTTCTTAATGCCAGCAACGTGCTAGTTTTACAAATTACAAACAGTGGCCCATTTAAGTTTATATACACGTTGAGCAGCATCATCAAGTATTTTCCCACGTCTCATTAAAGTTGCAGTTTAAAATGCTGCGAAGGAACATTTCTCATCTGAACTCATCTCATTGCTCTGTTCTTTTACTTTCTATCAATTCAATGTCCAACGTCCAATGTCTGGACGTCCTCATCGTCATTATTGTCAACTCTAAACGAGTTGCCAATCGTTGTCAGTCCAACTGTCCGACTGCCTCCTTCCCTCTACCCCTCCATCCATCCGTCTGTCTGGCTATCAGCTTCTGCCTGCCGTTCTAGATTGATGTCTACAGTCAGCATTCAACAACATCAACGATCCGATTCGAACTGGGTTTGCCTGACACAGTTTGCGCACTATTGAATTTTTTTAGCTTTTATTTTGCACATACACGAAAAGTTACTCTTTACTTGGCCTACTACTTGGCCAAAATGTCGTACAGAAGACTTTAATATCCATACAATACGTATACATTTCATTGATAGGAGTTTTTGGCAAATGTGTAAAACTTGAGACTGATTCCTTATTTTGAATAAAACGATCGGACAATTAGGGTTTCAATTAGTTTTTCTTATATTAGTTTCATCATGTCAAAAAAACCAGTTATAATTTTAGGAAATCATTTGTTTGTCATTTTAAATCTATCATTATTAAAAAAAAATATTTTATAAAGTTATCAAATTACGTAAAATATTTTTAAGCCTTTTTTAACTTTTTTTATATTATTTAATCAATTCTTATTTATCACAAATAAATGTTGTTCTCTGTTTACCTGTGCAAGAACTGTGGAAATCTTAGAATGAATGTTTTATATACATTTGTTTATGTTTTCATTTTGATCCACTCACTTTCTTATACTTCCTAAGACATTGTAATTTAATTAAATCAGTGCCATATTCCGAATTTTTAAATGAAACAATTTTTGGCCTGGTAGATATAACACTCTGTTTAAAACCAGAGTGTAAATTATTTGTAAATAACATGCGGTTGTCTTCAAGTTAATGCTTGTTGACATTAAATTGTAACTTTAAATAAATTTCAAGTCGGAACAAATTGTCTCTTTTAAAACGTTTTGAAATAGTTATCCAAATGTTGTATAATGTTTATTCAAAGAAAATTATTAAGACGATAGTATAGATTTGTTAAGAAACGTGTTGTTATCCTAGTAACAGTCTTTGACTACTGTCCACAGTGAAGCCCTTTAAAATTAAGTTTTATTTGAGAATACCCAATATTTGTAACTTTGAATGTAATATTCTGTTGTAACACTGAAGTCTGCCCACTCTCAAAGTTGTCAAGTTGCTTGTTTTTTGCCGTTGTTATTGTGCTTCGATAAACATTCGATTGTCGTAAATACATGTGTGTTACATATATATGAATTTCTGAATAAATACTTGTATATACTTAAACATAAGCATGTGCGCGTTAATTAAAAGCTGAGTGTGTGCTCGTAGGAGTTAATTAGACTGCGGAGGTGTATGTACGCCAGTCTCTTGGGTTCTCTGACTTTGACTTTGACTGAATCTGTTGCTGGTGTTGCTGTCTCTTTCTACTTCTCGGTATTTCTCTTTATCTGAGGCACTGGTAATTTTGTTCGCTTTCAAGTCAAGTTTCAGCTATTAGTCGCTCAATATTACGCGTTTTGCTGCGTTTTGCTATACAACAACATTATATATTATTTGTATTGTTGTTGTTGTTTTTGATGTGGTCTTGAGTTCTTGGTCGATATGTAGTGAACCCGGGGACGTTTGGTCTGCTCTGTTCACACGCTGCTCATCAACAATTGCTGTCACGAATTTTCCACTCGGCGCTTTTTGCGCGCGCTACTTGTTTGTATTTTAAAATTTATTTATTTGTGCAGCATCCACACACAAATACAACAACAAATACACAAACACACAGACATACGATGAGTGTGCTGTGTGGCTGCTGAGGTAGCAGTAGAGTCCTCCTGGAGCGCACCAAAGAATGCATTTGATCAGATAATGTAATTCGCATTTTAAATTGAGGCGCATTCCCAGTTAGACTTCTTCTCACATGCATTTACCGTGTGCATCCTTTAGGCCTCAGTGGACTCTGGTCTTCTCTTCTGTATTCTGTTCAGTTCTTTTGCACTGCTCTGCACTGTTCTGTTCTGTTCTGGCCACATCTCTTGGCCTTTGCCATTCCAGCGTTGCGGGCGTTTGCATTATTACGCACAAGTAAATCATCGAAGACGTCGCGACGTCGTTGTCCCAGCTTGTTAAGTAATTTAGTTGGTTTTTTTTTTTCCTTTTTTTTCTTTACAATATTATGTGTATTATTATCTGGCTTTTTTCTTTTTCTTTTATTTTTAAGGGCGACATTTTGTTATTGTTTAATGCCATGAATTGGTATTCAATTAGACAAAGGTGTTTGTCAAATGGAGTTTAGCATTTACCTAAAATTATATTTCATACGGCAAAATCTTGCTGATTTTTGTACTGCATTCAATGCTCTCCTTTTAAGGAAATTTCCAATTAATCAATCATTTCATCATCTACTTCTAAGCGCTTAATTTATTCATTATCAATTTTGCTTTGCTTTGTGTTCACCGAACAAGTTTAATATCGACAAACTCAAATGCATCCAGTATTATTTCTATACCATTTAAAGTCATATGACGTTCAGTTAGTTAATAATCTTTTAGTTTCGATCTCTGGAACTGTTTAAGTTGTTATTTCTAATTATGTACTAAAACTTTAGTTATTTCTTTTAATTCAGTTGTATTTAAAATATTTATTTATTAATTTTTTCTATATTATTTTAATTTTGTTTTATTTTGATAATATGAATGTTGTTTTGCTAGTTTAAACTTTTTTATAGTCCACTGGTTTTTGACTGAATTACATTTGACAGCTAATATAGTTCAGCTTTGGTTAAAGATTTTCTGGATTTAACTTTTAACTCGTAACTGATCAAAGAATATGGCTTATCATAAAAGAAACTTTTTTATTTCTAACGAAATAGCTTGAATAGAGATCTGCTTAGATCTCATTTTCAGTGGACATTTGGATTCAAACTGGACATTAGCATATCACAATCTATGATCAATAACTGCTAGACTCTCCCGCAGACAATTTAAATGTCATAGTGGCCAATAGTATGATCAGATCATGGGGATGGACGAATGAATGGGTCGATGGATCGCACATGGGATCATAGTCTAACGATTGAATTTTGATATTTGTGACACGCAGATTTTCCATCAGTGTCAACAAGGCATTGTTTTTCCCCATCAACGTGGTTGGTCCTCCAGCTCACTGGGTTGACAGGACAGACTAACTGTCTGGCTGTCTGTCTGTCTGACCGTCTGTTTGCTTGACTGACTGACAGAGCTGATCGTCGATTTTTCAACATCAGCCCCAAAATGCAAAAACGAACACAACGCGTGCATTTGCATAGTCACAAAATTACGAATATAGGAACCGGATCGGTAAATGCAAAAAGTGTATATACACACACATATAATGTATAAACGCAAGTATCGCTTTGAGCTTCCTGGTGTCTATTGTGGATTTATGTACCCACACAATGGCTGGAGAAACTAAGAGCTAGTATGATCAGGCCAAGTGTTGTTTGAGACACCATTCTAGCGGTTTAGCCAGCTTGTTACCAGCTTATTGCTTATTGCCATGAAAATCTATCAAAAATGCATCATGCATTTATATTTATTATACGTAAACACAAAAATAATGTGCTTGACATTTGACCCGGCCCACAACGACAACGTGGCCAACATGTTGCCACGTCTTTTAGGCTGATTATGAAACGGCTTTTACTGCCTTCATCTGTGTGTGTATGTGTGTCTTGGCGGCTTTGTCGGTACCTGGCCAACCAAGCAGCCATTGTCTTCGGCCTGATCATAGTCCGTTTTTTGCGAGACTCTTGTGGTATTTTGCATTCTAACACAAATCAAACGAGGCCCCCACTCAAATAGTCAACAGTCAATATTCGATAGTCAATAGTCGATAGTCGACACTCGCCACTTAAACGCTCGTTTATAATGTTGTTAAAATACAATAAATAGCCAGGATTCGCAGCAGGCGGCAAAACGCAGAGATCTCTCTTGTTTTCTCTCCTTCTCTCTCTGTTTACACACATGCTGATTTATGAAATGTGGACGCCGACTTGGCGGACAACCAAAGGCCAAAAATCCCCCCGGTTTCCAGTCCCCGCCCCTTATTCTCCCATTTCTACCATGCCATGCTATCTGGTACAGAGCTTGGACCAACTGCTGTTTGTTGTGTGATTGTAATTCTTTGATTGAGTTGTCGGCATGCTAGGCTACTGTTTCGATAGACCCTGAGCTACTTGCAAGACTTTATAGTATATGGAAATGTAAATAGTACTATTAATCATACCAACCGATTCAGTACAGTTATGGCTATTTTTCCAATCCGTTTGGTATGATCACTTTCCAACAATACTTGTACCTACAAGATTCTTTATGAAGCACTTTAGACGACAATCTATAAAGTTCAGTACGTACTTTCGATTTTATTGATTTTTGTTAACTATTCTTAAACAAATATCGTTTTTGGCTTTGCTATACAGTATAGTATAATTTAGTTGTTGGGTTCTATAATCTCAAGTGTGACATTCTAGAAACTAAACTTATTTAAAATTGTCTTTAAATATTCTGTGTCTTTAATATTACTTAAGTCCCTCAATTTATTGATCTCTAAAAACTAAACTAAAACTCGTATAAACATTTATTCACTGTATGATTAATTTAGCAGTTTAAATAAGTTACACAAATTGCAATAAGTACAAAAATATACTAAGTATATTATTAGTCACATTTTTAAATATTTAATTAACCAAATTTTTTTAATTTGAGTTATCACTTACCTATAGTAATCCTTTAACTCATTTTAAATAACTTGATTAGTCTCTTAGTTTTTTACGCACTATTTTTAGCGTCGTGACTGTCACACACTTGCCGAACATTTTGTTGATCAATCACTTGCACTTTAGCCATAAGGCACGATCAAATGGATCGATCGTTAGCTGATTCGTGAATCGTCGTGCGACTCACGCAGTTGCTCACAGACTGAAAATGCAATCGAAGCAGCTGCGACTCTTGAGCCACCACAGTGTTCTCCTCTGATCTCTGAGAAAACTCGTTTCAAACTTAAGAGCGCGTTCACTGATGTCTAGCCTGAGTGTGGGTGAAATGGCGCATGTCTTGTGCTCTCTCACACGACCTGAGTCGCTCTCTTTGGGCACTCTCTTAAGTTGAAGAGCTCGCTCAGCTTTTGTTAGGCATATAATGATTACTTGTATCTTGTGGTATATAGGCAGAGCTGTGGGCGTGACTTGTGGAAGAGCAGTGTGTGCGTGTGTATTAGATTTTATAGACTCGCTTTTGTCCATTTTGGGGCTGGGCTTTATGTACATTGGCCGTCGCGACAAATGAGCAAGCAAATGAGCGACAATTTATGAGTTTCTTTCTTGTTGTTTCGAAAATTTAATTTACACGAATTTGTTAAAAGATCACGTATGCAGCAATCTACTGCATATGTATAAAGATGTTTGATATATATGTATGTATCTGTGTGTCTACAATTTGTTGGGTGTAACCAGTTTGTCAGTTCTCAAAAAAATATGAAATCAGCTTTGATTTTGTGGGCGTGAACACGAGACGCGACTTTTATGTTTAGATTTTTTTCCATTAGCTCATTTTTGTTAAATGACACAATTTAATGAAGTCTTTTAAAATCGTTGTGTTGACTTGTTTAATGATCGCAGCGATCGCTACGTTTTTATTTATTTATTTAAGTTTTTTAGTAAAAAATGCTTACTTAATTAGTTAGTCTCTTTAAAGCTCCATTAAAAGCTTTTCACAAACTACTCACAGCTGATGACATCACTTTATAAAGAATTGTACTTAACAAATTCTCGATAAATGGACTTATTCAACAATTTAAAGACCGTGTTACATCAGCAGGGTAGTACATTATAATTTAAATAATAAGACATATAAGAATCATGTATAAAATAGTTTTTCTCTAAAAATCAAAAAAATGCATTAATATATTCGATAAATTAAGATTTTAATTTTACGATTCCTAAAAATAAAAACAAAATTCTTATTAAGACGATCGATAAATCTTATGTTTTTAAGTCCATAAACAGGTTAAGTCAATTAATTTTGTCTTTAGTTTTCAAGCAAATATTTCTTTATTTAAGTAAACTTATTTCAATAAGTTCTAAGGCGTTCTCTATTGAATATTTGTTTAATAAAATACAAATGAATCCATAGATTATATAGTACCTTTAAAGTAGCTCAATGACCATTTCATAGATCAAATGATATGGCATAAATGCCAAATTATAATCGCAGTCAGTATAGAGATTATATAGTTAGTTACGCCGTTTTTGGTTTGTTAACTAGTTAACTACTTACATAAACGCACCCACAACACAAACAGTGCTGAAAACTTGGAATAATTGCAATTTCCATTCAACTGTTTAACTATTTGTTTGTTTGCTTTGACCAAGCTGATTTCATTTGTTGTTTGTTTTGTTTGTTCTCTGCTTGGTTTTCTTTAAGCCGCTGTTAGTGGCCATCATAAATTTGCGGAAAGTGGGCGCATTGCCAAACGCCAGGCTAATCGGTGGCGTTTCATCTGTCTGCACTGAACAAAAGTACGAGCAACGAAAATCAATAACGTCTTTTTTAATACTCTAAAGAAAAGTCAACCTAGACAATCATCGGTTATACTCAGCGTTAAAGGAAAAGTTTTTAAAATTTTAATTTTTGTTGGAAGATAAGTAAAATATTCCTGAGTGGTTTAAGTTTTGGACTTGCACCCTTGAAATATTAATAAGACAATTTAAATAACTTTTACATAAAAAACTAACTTAATTCATTTTATAGACATAATTTGACTAGAGTTCTTTCTTTGCACAGTGTACTTGCTGTATCTGTAAATGTATCTGTACCTGTACCTGTCCCAGCTTGTCCTGTATCTGTCCCTTGTTCCTGTCCCGAGCTGTCCCGGCTTTACCCGATAAGTTGTCGTTGTCGCTGGCTTGTTTCTGTTCGCCGGCGCACGCATAATTAGGTTTGAGTCTCTAGGCTCAGAGGTACTGCGTCTGCTGCAGGTTGCTATCGAGCCATACAATTTAGCCAAATAATTGCTGGCTGAAAACAATAAGCCAACAACTGAGCTCGTTGCTCTTAGCTCTTAGGCAAGAGACATAGCCACAGTCTGCGGCATTGGTTGGGCCAATCGTGGCATCTTAATGCGCGGTGACATTTAAATAGATGCTAATTCACATCATAACTGAAACAAGTTAAGAGTTCGAACTTCGAACTACTAATAAATGGATTTTGTGCAATTCTCAAATTGAGCTGCTCACGATGTTTGAGCTTTCCTAAGTGCATCTTTGGATCACTTCCTGCTGGCCGCTTTCTTTGCGCGTGAATCCGTGTAACCGCAAAACTGTGATTTGACCAAAAACAGAAAGCCAGCTTGCCGCCAAGCTTGCGGATATAAACGCTAAAACGCTTTAAAGTGCATGTTGTTGGCCCGGATGCGAATGAAACCAACGAAACTCCGACTGACAATGTCTCTGTCTAAATCTTGTTGTCTCTGTCCACTTGTTGCTGTTGTTGTTGTTATTGCTGCTGTTGTTTCGTGTCAACTCTCTTTGGCTTTGGCTTTGTTCGCCAGCCGCCCCATTTTGCCTGTTGGTCTGTTACAGCCCGTCTTGGCCTGGCCATAACATTTGCTTAACGTTTCCTGTTGAACTCTTCCCCCCTCTTCAATTGTCTTAACATTTACGGGTTGTGATTCCTCCTACGTCCTACAACACAGTGGTCAACACTCCACATCGATTGAAGAACTTTGAGTTCCATAAGACATTTTAAAACTCTTCTTTATTGAATGAGTTTTGATTAAAATTTAAATATGAGCATTTTTTTTTAATTAATTCTTTTATTACTTACTTATCTTTTTTGCCAGCATAACCGTGCAAATCAGGTGCTCGAATAACTTGTTCCCTCACCAACATTTACTCAATTTAGCTTATTCTAAATCTTGACTTATAAAGCATTATAAAACATTTTATAGCATAATAAATATTCTTAGTACATACAAAATACGATATAAACATACGATAGAGATAGATTTAAAGAGTATTCATCCAAGCGTCGAGTTTGAAGAATATCAATCTATCTGACACGTCACTAAAACTGCCATAACTTCAAAATTAAAGCGATTTTGTAAATATCCTTTGTTTGGTAATATTAAAATCAAGTGTATAATCAACTCATGTTTCAGATATTTTATATAAGTTTATTTAAATATTTGGCTTTTTACATGACATTTTATTACT
Organism: Drosophila acutilabella; assembly: GCA_035046005.1. Lineage (NCBI taxonomy): Eukaryota > Metazoa > Arthropoda > Insecta > Diptera > Drosophilidae > Drosophila > Drosophila acutilabella. Next base: position 141,858 of record JAWNOK010000008.1, on the reverse strand, counting down.
AGTCTATTTTGCAAAATGTTTTACACAAAGTATACTAGCCCTTTTCCAATACTATAGTTATCTAAACTTTAAACTGTTTTTGCAAAGTTGCTGGTATCCACTGTTGCTATTGCTGTTACTGGTCTTCTTGGTGCTTTTCCTTGTATTGTTGTTGCACTCTTACAATTGTGCGTTAGATTTAAGTGCTTTCGTTGTGGGCTTCATTTGCATTTTTATTTTTATGTTTTCATTGAAAGCGCCAGCATCAATGGAGCCCGCTAGCTTGGCTCAAACACACACACACATTTGGCCATTCCTTTGTTTGCCGCGGCGTCTGCTATCAGTGTCGGTAGATGTACACGGCATCAACGGTAGCAACAATAGTAACAACAACGACAACAACAACTACATGCAGCATGCAAATGTTTATTGCCCAAAATGTTGAAGGGGCAACCACTGCTGAGCTGTAAAACTGAAGTTGAAGCTGAAATTGAAGTTAAGCGGGTGCTGACTGTCAACTGGCAGCAGGCAAAAGACAACATACAACAGACAACGGGCATCTGACTAACTGAGAAACTGTGAAACTGGCAACTGTTGTCGCCATCGTCATCGCCATCGCTGTGAATGTGTTTGTGGTTGGGGCATATCAAAGTAGCCATTTTGGTAAAAACAACTAATCAATCGAAAAGCAAATGTGCCATCCGTCAATCATTGGCTGGTGTAGGTCACACGACACCAGCGAACCAACCGAATTGAATTGAATCGCATTCACTTTGGTCCAAAGCAGCAAAATGCCACCTTGGCTGTGTGAATGTCAGTTGGCCAATTTGGTAAAGGAGCATTCATTCATACTCACACTGAGTACTTGTAATCAAACTCGTACATGAGTATTCATTTGCTACGATCTGACGAACTGACTAAAATGACAGACAGCCAGACAGTCGAATTGTATTTATTATTAGCCTTTCCCAAATTGACTATTTTTGGAGCTGCCGATGGCCACACAGCAAACAGCAAACAGCAACTGCAACATGCCGCACATATCACAGCAAGACAAATTTCTATATAATTGCATTTGTTGCAGGCTCCAGTCGAGGCCAACAGCCCCAACACAAAACAAATAAAAAATACAACAAATCAGAGAAAAAAACACAATGCTGCATTATTTTTATATATATACATATATATATTATATATATATAAATTGCATGCCACTGTCCATACATTCCACACTGCCATGCTGACTCCAAGTTACCACCGCACTCGTCTTGCGTCCGACTGGGTTTCTTTGGGCTGGCCAGGGTTGGGTTGGGTCGGGTTGGATTGTGTTTTCATTTTTCTCTGTCCAGCAGCCTCTCGGTTCAAGCTCAACTCTAATTGTCATTTAATGAGACACGCTCGGCATTTGCGCACGACACACGACTATCAATTTGGCGAGTTTCTCGCATCGAATTCGCATCGATTCGCGTTCTACATTGCACTTGGGCTTGCTACATGTCCTTGTGAAATTTCAGATTTTACTAAATTAATTTGTCTTTGCAACAGTCGTTGGCATCACAAGTACTACGATTTTAATTTGAACGAAATACCGTAAATAAATCAAATAAATATATCTTATGGTCAATAAGAATTTCAATAATGAGCCGTAGCTGCTGAGAAGTACTACATTATCAGTATTATGTTGGCTGAATTCAATTGTTGATTTATGTTTTCAATGTGTTTTCAAATTTCAGTTATTGTTGTCATTACGGGAAACCCTTAAGTAAACCAATGAGTGAAAATAAAAACATTCATTTCTATACATGCTTTAAAACCGTTTGTCAAACTTTAAAATATGTTATATAAAATAATTTTATTTGAAATCAGATAAGAAATGTTAGTTCAATGGTATCCAAATCAACAGGAATAACTTTTTATTTAATGCAATAAAACAAAATAGCAAATTTATTTAGTATCAAAGCAATTTATTTTTTTGTTTTTAATCAGAGATATCACAATTTTATAGAATTGCAAGTTTCAAGCTGTTTGTTTTGTTAAAAATTCTGTCAAAAATTGGCTAATTGTTGAAAATAAATTTGTGTTTATTAAAAAACTCATGTAAAAGTCTTGTTAATCTGTCAAAAATTTATGTTCTTATTGACATGACACGACAAGACACCAAATTAATTAAGATGTCAGAATTTATTGCTTTGGACTAACTAAAGCTCTCCATTGTACTTTTTTCGTGCTTTAATTTCTATTTATATTGCGCGCCTTATCTTATTTGCCTATAAAGAAAGCTTAATACTTAAACGAAAGTGTTTGTGCGTGTGCGTGTGTGTGAATAGCAACCCTATGATAATTCTATTTATAGCATGAGATTCTAAGTATATAATAGGAATTTTGCCGGTCGAGTGTCAGCTGCCTCCGTGGCGCAATCGGTTAGCGCGTTCGGCTGTTAACCGAAAGGTTGGTGGTTCGAGTCCACCCGGGGGCGATTTAATTTTTTTTACATTTTCTTTATTTTTTTTGTCGATTTAGTTTTTTTTTACACTTTTTTAATGATGTGGAGAGTTAAAAACTAGTTTATCGGTTTTTATAATAAAGAAACAGAAACAGAGAAAAAAAAAATATAATTTTGTTTTTTTTTTATTGTTACTTATGCCCAAAGTTATTGAGTTAACTTATTTTTTAGTATAAGATTATAAAGTGTAATGGCTATATTAATGCTATTTTGTTCTTTTTTACAACTCAAAAAATTAAATAATCTCCATCTTTTTCCACAATTAATCATGTTTTAATATAAACTTAAATTTAAACCTATTAATATCATTTTATACTCTCTGCAGGAATATATTGGTTTTGTAAAAAGTGTGTAACAGGCAAAAGACGCGTTTCGGAAATTATTAAGCAGCTTACATATTCTTGATTAGCGTCACAAGTCGAGTCAATCCGTCTGTCCGTTTGAAGAAACAGATCTCAGAACAATAAGACAAAAAAAGTTACACATAGAAAAAAATTGGTTTGGTAATATATTTTACATAACTATCCTGAAAGCTCTGCTATAATCAAGAAAGTTATTCACATAATATTATTTATATATAAACGTAATGTCAATGCGTGTACTTGCGAGACCTAATCAATGCAATAGTATGCAGAGCGTGCTCGACTTTTTCTATTTCTTTTTTTATTTAAGTGGTTTGCAATCTTTTTAAATTTTCTTATTCACGCCGTGATAAGATTATTGTAATTAATTTTGTGTCTATGTTCTAACACATTAAGCAACGCCTTTCAACTACTAGGATAGTCAACCATGCATTCAGGTGCTGATCTTAGAGGCAAGTGCAACATATCAGTCTTCTTGTGTATTTGGTTGCAAGTTGCAACTGAAAACCACGGGCGTAACAACAGTTGCACTCATGCTCAGGTGCTGTTGCTGGCAAAAGTAACTTGCAAGACTTTGAGACAATTGTTGCTGTTGTCGCTGTGTAGTTGCTAATTAAAATGTCTTGGTGCTGTCACTCAAAAGGCAGTCGGTCGAAACACTCAGCCGGCCGGCAGACGTCAACAGCCATAGTCAAAGTAACGTCAACACCAACAACAAGAACAACAGACGACGCCCATTTTAGTCTCAGTGGCAACAATGCAATTTAGCCATACGCGTTGCTGCTACAATTTCATTGGAAGCGGCTATTGCTGTTGCTTTTGCTGTTGCTGTTGCAGTCACTGCTACTACGGCAGGCATGGAATGACGTGGCGTATGCGCAATTCCACAAAATGGCGAACGCATTGTTACAGTTTGCAATTATTTTTACCTGGCGGGCACTAATCAAAATTAAAATGATGTGATACAGAAACGATGATGAGCGAGTTAATGTTCACTCCTGTCCCTGCACGTTCAGTTACAGCAGAGACTCAAAGTCAGAGCCAGAGACAGAGCCAGAAATCAATATTCTAAATTCTTTAACGCGTGTGCACATTTAAGGCAACGAGTTGTGCTCTTGGCTCATTGAAATGCGTGCCGGCGTGCAACGCGGCCACCACTTATACGCAATTTCGCGCCATATTTGGTGCAGGTATATTGCTTTTTTGTGGCCCAGACACACACACACACACACATTCATACACGGGCGCACTAGAACTTGGCTGGCATATAGAATAGTCTTGGCCAGTCTGACTGGCAACAGCTCAGCTCAGCTTAGCTTAGTCTTATACTTAGACTTAAGTTCAGGCCAGACTGTTTGGCTACAGCATCTCTAATCTGTTTTCTCTTTCGCTCACTCACATACTCTTTTTCCGCTTTCTCTTTGTTCATTGGCAGGATGATCGTTCACCAACGTCATCGGGAAATGAATCGGAGGATTCATCGGATGTGGAGATGCCAATACCGACTGATGCCGAGGTTAAATTCACACCTCAGGAGTTCAAATCAGAGACAGCAGCAACAACCTCCTCCTTATCAGCAGCTGCAGCATCAGCTAGCACTAAACCAATGCCAGCTGCATTGACCTATCAGACTGAGACTGGACCTTCTACATCCACAGCAGCTGCAGCTGCGGCAGCCACAACAGCAGCAACAACAGCAACAGCAATAGCAGCAGGCGGATCGTCCGACAACAAATATATTTATCCAGCCACATCGTTTGCCAATATACCCCCAGATATGTTACGTCAGTTAATACAATCAGGCCAATTGCAAGTTCATGCAGAAGAAGGTTAGTACCGCATTTAAGACACTCAGCAGAAATTATAAATAAATAGACTTTTTATCATTTAATAGAAAACCAAAATCGTATGTAAAGACTTTTTATTTCGCATATTTTAAATAAATGTTTTGAATTTCATTTGAACTCCAATTAATGCATCAGTTAAAATTGATCTTCATAAAACACATGTTTTAAATTATTTAATAGTCGTTTGAAGGTATTATTACTGTTTTTTGAATTTAAAATTACATTCAATACTATTTTTTTTAAGCATTTTTTAATACTTTCAAAATATATTTAAAGTTGAGTTAAAATATTTAATTAGTTTGAATATTATTTTTATAAAACTTTTTATTTATTTTGTGTCAGACTTAAATTTTAAACAAGTTCTCACTAAATTAAATTAAGTGTTTAATCACTTAATCACAAAGGTAATCTTGCAGCCAATATTCTATAGAAACCACAAAAAATCGATATTAATCCGTAAATGTTTAGAAACAAAGTAAAAAAGATTAAAATTTATATTTTTATTCTCCTTTTTAGATGGCAATCAGTATGTGACTATACCTCTGAGCTCCACAGTGGCCAGTTACATCAAAGCAAAGTCCGCAGGGAATACCACTACTAATCCGAAGTCTGAAAAGAGTGGCGAGAAAACGCTTTCAATAAAACAGGAATATGATTAGCCTTTCCTTAACCCATCGGATTGGAAAAATTCAAAATTGCTTTTATGACAACATTTGAATGCACATAAATCCTTATCCATATCCATAATAATGCCATCCAAGACAAAAGATGCACACACAAGTCTATCCATAGTTTACACACGATCCTTTCATATATCCGAATGTTGGACACGAAGTCATATAATACATACACACATACATAAATATATACGTATATCATATTTATATAGACTATTTTTATACCTATATAAAACCCAAAGCTGTCGAGATTTGGGATCTGCTTCAAGGGCAGAAGATAATAACATAAGAGTTTTTCAAATTTGAGATTGAATAGCAGACATCTAATAATGATGATATGAATACTGATAATGATAAAGATAAAGATGATAATGATGATAAAGTTATTTGGCAGAATGATGTTCCTAAGCTGCAGATATAAAGTTGCTTTGTTAATAGTTTATATTGTTTTATTATATTATACAGATAAACCATTTTTTTGCATACAACAACAATGAAAATGTTTTGAAATTGTATTTTTAAATAAACTGAATACTGAAATTGTAATACAAGCAAACGAATTTGTTGTCGTTTATTAAATAATTTACGCATTTCGTCTCTTTCTGGCCTTTCAGCTGATTGCTTTCCACGTTATTAAAAACAGCTAAGATTGGTATATGTGTAGTCCAGTCTCGACTATTGAATACCTGTTACTTTATTGTATATTGCCATAATTACAGCCGAAACTTGTAACAACTTGCAGCAACCGTATCTTTTGCTCTTTTAACCCACTTTATTTGCATTAATTGATTATTAATGATTGATTAGAATACATGAATACATCATACCCTTACTCTACCAAGCATCGGGTATAAAATAAATAAAGCGAAATTCAAGCTAAAAATGCCTTTTGGTATTTAGCCTCTTGATGGATGTGTTTATGGTCTGAGATCGTGTGTTTTTGTAGTATTGACTGACTGATTGATTGATTGAAGACATAGTCTTGTTGACACTTAACCTAATTAAACGTCGCTCATTACTTAGTGGCTATTATCGTGTGCCAACGATGGGTTGGGAGAGGGAAGGGGTCTGGAGTACCTGTTGTTGGACCTCTTTATCCGTTTGGTTTATTTTCGTTGTTGTCTTGGGCTAAAGAGAGCGGCGCAAAGGGTTCGGGGAGGCGGGTCGCTTCCGTTTGAAGCACTTTGCATGCCAAGAGCTTCCACTTGACCACGACGACGACCACAAAGACACTACGTGTGGTACATACATAATTTCTGTGTGAACACCTTGGGCGGTGATTGGCACGCGCCTTAGCTTCCGTACAACGATTGAAGACTGGGGATTGACGATTGACTACTTGCGAGTAGGTTCAAGCCGGAAGCCGTTAGCCCAAGGCTTTTATGGCAATGCGACAACATTGACAATGGCCAAACTGTAAAAGTCAAAAGAGCACCCCGTCTCTCTCTCTCTTTCGTTCTCCGTCGCTTTCTCTCTAATCCACTCTGCGTTCTCTGGTCAAAGTTGAGTGGGTCACTAAACTTTGTTAGTTCATGCCACAAATGTTGTTGCACATGTACTTATGTGTGTGCCAGCGTGCGTATGTGTGTGTGCGCAAATGAAACCGCAATTAACGTTGATTATAGCCACGAGCTGGAGTTGATTGACATTGGTCTGCAGCACAGTGTCCACTTGCAGGCTACTTAGTGTGTGGGTGTGTCCTTGTCTGTCTGCCTTTCCACGTGTCTCTTGCTGTTTCTGTCTCTGTCTCCGACTCTGTTTGTATTTGCGTTTGTTCGCCTACCATTATTAACCACACCCACGCAACTACACTAAGCAAATTCTCGCTTAATGTTATAGTCACTACTAAGTTTTCTAAATCATTATAATAAGCCATTAAACATTTTTGTATTACATCTTAAAAATTGGCATTAAAAATCATAATTTATTATATCTATTTCAAGCCTAATGAAAATAGTCGCAAATGTATTAATAGCTATTGTATTATTGTTATTTATATCAAGTAAAATTAGAAATTAGAAATTAGAAATTTTCAATTAGTTTAAAAGAAATAAACAACTAAAATAATTCGCAATATTTTGGGAATATTTTCAAAATTAATGTAAGGCTCTTTGTTAGGTTTGTGTTTGCTTAAATAATTTGATGTTTAAGTGGTTTAGTAAATGTTTTTATTTAAATCATTAGGAATGCTGTTAATTGAGAATTAATTTACTAAAAGATACTTAATAATTTATTTGTGCAAAACTCTGTTCTGCTAGTTTTTTTTTTTTCATTCAGAAACTTCTTCAATTAAACCTCATCACTTGAAACCCAGCCAAATATTTAATTATAGTAAAATGCATATTAATTCAATTTTGTTTTCAGTGTGTTTTGGTGTGATGTAAAATGACAGTGAAAAAAATACAGTCCGCATATGGGTATTGATCCTGAGGGTGGACAATTGTTAGTCAGCAAAGGGTCACCCAACGATTATTATTAATGACTGCAAAACTTAGCATTGCAATTTCTGTTTCAGTTTCAATTGCGACGTGCTGAATGTTGGAAGTGTGTTCTCTGGTTGTGCAGGATACAAAACACTCAAATACACACAGCTACAACAGAAGCAAAATCAATATTAATGAGCCATTAAACACGGTCTCAAGCTGGATCTAATGACTGCGCTGTCAGCTGTCCTGGAACGGAAATTAAGTAGCCGCAGTGTTGAAGAAATCTCACAGGAAGTACAAGTAGCAATACTGCAGGGCAGGAAATCGCATTAGCATTAACATCAGCATTGGCATTACCATCGGCATTAGTACGCTCAAGTGATTCCGCTTAAAAGTCAGAGACTAAAACCCCAAACCGGAACCGGAACGGATGTTCTAGCCGTAATGCTTTGCATTTGAGCTGCTTCACCTGAGCATGGGCTGTTCCAGTTCCCAATCCACAGCAGCACTTGACGACACCAAAACAAAGGAGATAAAAACGGAAAAAGAAAAGCAGATTAAAATGGAATACCGTGAGTACTAGACACCCGTAACTATGGGTAGTCTCCAACTCATAAACCTTTCACATAGCTGCCTCGGAGGCTTTTACCATACCCCTCGATGACGAGGTCAGTGCGCCAGACCAACTCAACGATACCCTGCGTCAGCCCCCCAAACGTCTACAGCAACTCATGCAACAAGCCGCCGAGACAGAGCCTCTCACTCTTCTCGAACTAGAGGACAAACAACAAAAGGCCGAGCAACGACGACAGGAGCTGATGCAGCAAAAGATCGAGAGCATTCAGAAGAACACACAAGTCCTGATGCGGGGACATGACGATCAGTTCCATGAAAATGACAACGAAAATGAACATTGTATAACTGAAAAGCAAAAACAATCCACACAACAGTAAATTCTACTCTGATCAAGATTAAATACGATTTCATATCAAGAGCCAGCATTATGCTCTATGCTTTTAAAATTTCCGAAGTCTCCTTTTAAGAACTTTTATTGCTGGGTTAGTCAGCACACTGTCCTAATGGTTGATATCGACAACAAAAATGTATTTTTAGCGAAATTTGGTTTATTCCTTAATTATTTTTTAAGTTCTACGAATTTTTTATTCATTATTAAATTTTATGTGAATAATTAAAATTGGTTTCTAGATAAATCGTTAGAGCTCGAGCTTTTTTATTGTTCTTAAATTCAAAGTCTCAAATGAACATTGAATTTTTTTTTTTATTTTAAATTAATTCCGAAAATTGTATGTGTCTGTGTATTTAGCAGAGTATTTTATATATTTTTAAATACAGAATTTTGTAAGGCTCAATAAACAAATAATACTTGTGGTATATGGCCACAATTCACTTGCTGAGAGAAAAAGTATTTATAGTGCACAACGCAGCAATTGAAACCCAATGTTGTTTGCTTTAAAAGTTAATTTTTGCACTGCACTCAGTTTATCGAATTTGGGAATAAATTAATAAAGTTAATTAACCTGTATCTTGGAAATGATACACTTTGAAATACTTTGCTGTCAAGGATTAAATTGTATGAACTTAAAAAATTCAGATAACTTTTCTATATATTAAATGATTGTTTTGATTCCTGCTGACCCCAATTTAAAGTTTAAAACAAAAAAGAATGTTCCTATGGGAGCTATACGATATAGTAGTCCAATTTGGATGAAACTTGGTCAGTACATTTATCTTATCGATAAATTTATTCTGTGTCAGTTTTATTAAGATAGCTTGGTAAATACAGAAAATTTTCATACAAATTCATACTAAAAGCAAATTTTTGACCGATTGTCCCTATTGGAGCTATATGATATAGTAGTCCGATTTGGATTAAACTTGGTCAGTATATGTACGCCATAGATGTGTACATCCTATGTGAATTTGGTTCGGATAACGTAACTAACAAAAAAGTTTTCTATACTAATACATGTTATTTTTAACAGATTTTACCTTTATATGAACATAGAACGCCCTAAAGTGGGCGTGTCATAAAAACAAAAACAAACATGTACTGCTTGCGCATTTTATCATTCATTTGCGACCTCTCGGATATTTCTAGCTCTTATAGTTGCTGAGATCATTTTGTTCATACAGACGGACGGACGGACAGACGGACCTGGCTATATCGACTCGGCTATTGATGCTGATCAAGAATATATATACTTTATGGGGTCTGCCAGGCCTCCTTCTGCCCGTTACATGCATTCCAACGACTACAATATACCCTTGTACTCTACAAGTAGCGGGTATAATTAAGTTAACTTCACCCACAGATCAAATCAAAAATGCAATTCATGTGTTGCTTGAATACAATATTTTTCATTCACGTTGTTTTATTGTTAGTTTTAATTAATATATGTATTATTAAATTTATTATTATAAATATTTAAATTATTATTCTTTTTATGTATTGTAGTATATATCCAAACAATTAGATTGTATGCAATAAATCTCATTTCATATCAATATGCCGAGTGCGTCGTTCATCATTATTTTTAATCCTTTGTCTTTCGTCCATCCTCCTTCGTAATTTATAATTTTCCGGTTTACTGTCATAATTCTTTGGGCTGACATATAGTGATCAATATATATGTGTACTTAATTATATTGTAGTTTGTATTTAGTTAGGGTTTTGTTGACATTTTGCAGAGATATAAAGATTCTATATGCTTTATTTTGGATGTGTGCGTGGTTGTAAATCATGTCTCTTGGTTTGGTATAACTTTATCATCTTTTGCTCAACTTTATACTTTTCAATATCAAATCTATGTAGTTTATTACATCTATATATTTATATAGTATGTTATATAAGTATGTATGTATATTCGAGGTGTGCCATTGAGACTACAAACGATGCTTTGATTTCAGCTTTGTTGTATTCTTTAATAAGTTAACTACACATTGATAAAAAGGTTTGTTTTGTTCATTGCGCTTCTCACATTATCTTCAGTATGTATCGTTAATCTTTAATCGGTATCAATATAATTATCGTTAGTATATGTATATGTATATGTATCTGTATCTGTATCTGTATCTGTTTCTGTATCAGCTTGTTTTGTGTCTTGTTTTGCTTACATAATAATATATGATTTAAATATATGTGATTATTAACTGCTATTGCTTTTGTTCTCTGTTGCTTTACTTGGTGCAAATTTGATTATAATACTACTAAATATGACAAGTTGTTCATTTGGTATGATAAGGTTCGGTTTGGCTTTAATTTGTTAGTTTTAGTTGGATTAATTTACCTCTTTAACGCCTATATTAGGGCAGTCGACTTGGCCATATCCTTTATCCTCTGGCTAAAAAGCTCATCCATTCCTTCCATTAACGGCACAACCTCTTTGCTTAGTAATGCTAACTATTTTTTCTTTTTGGCTTTAACATGATCTATGTAACGTTGTCTATTGTGCAGGTATCTTTGTTTAATTCTGTTCTGTTCTTTTCTTATTTATCGTTTCTATTTATCGACTGCCCTTTGCCTCATTTGATATTGGCATCTTCGTAACTCCCTTTTTACTCTTTTAGTTAAGTTTCGTTTATGTTTTTCTTTCTTTCTTTTTTTTACAAATTTTTTAATCAACAGTTACAAAAGTTTTGTTCTTAGTAGTTGAACTATGGTGGGTTACATTCTTAAGTAATACTCGTACAAATACTATACTTTTATCTCATTTTTGTATGTATTACTACAATTTTGCTTGGTTTACTCATAGTTGATGTTTAATTTGCATTCTCGCTCCTCTGGTAAATTTGGCTCACGAACAAGTACAAAACTCAATCAAAAACCACTAAAATTATATAAAAGATCAGCAAAATAACCGAGCAGAACAATCACATTTGACCCCATTGTCTGCTTCACTAATATGATAAGTTTCTGATTATACAGATCCAATATTTATTCTTCAATATTCCCACCCATATAACGTAATCTTTGTAGTTTGAACTGTATTAAAGCTTTTCCTTTTCGGTTTTTGCGTACGCCAACAACTTAAGCTTAACAATAGGTATATTTGCATTATGTATAATCATATAATATAATAATAATATATATATGTATATATTTATTTTTAAGTATAATGTATTCCAAATCGTAATCCTTTATATTTGTATTAAATTCATGTTGCATGGAGCACGTGCCTACCTAAAAGTAAACGCCTAACAAAATGGATTCTTCTCATACTTATGATGTGGGTTGCTTTAACTATTTTTTGCAACGAGGGTCGCTTACTAAGTTTCCAATCTGCTGATGATGTGGATGTAGGACATATTGAGTTAGTTTAAATGATTTCTATCAGTTCTTTAAAACGCAATAATCATTTTGATTTTATACTTTTTGACAAAGGCATTAGCTTGTTGGAGTTCTAATTGAAAGATTGTTTAGTTTTTCGAATTGCTTACAAATTTTTGATCACCTTTCTTTATACTTGATTATAAAAATTAAATTAATATTCTTTGGTATCATACATATATAGAAATTATGATTGAATTAAAGGCTATAGTCTGATAAACCAAAAAAAAGTTCAAAGATCGTATTTTTAGAAAAGAAGTAAATTTTTGTTGTGTTGATTGGCATTTTGGAAATTCATATGGCAACCCTCTCAATATTTCGTGTTACATATTAGGTAAATATTAATTTATACTTGGGGGCTAGACATCAAAAATCAGTACTGCTTGTCAAAGTGTTATCCTAATCCTAGTTTTGGTATTCGCTTTACGCTAACAATTTATTTGCACACAACATTTATTGCAACTATTATAATGAACTGAGGTTATTTCTGGGTTCTGGGACCTGGGACTTGGAACCTGGATTTAGTTGGTGCCTAGTTGTAGACGCCCCTGACCATGCCCTCGCGGTTGCGGGTGTGCCACTTGCAGGTGAGTATGCGGATGTAAGTGCGTCGGAAGGAGGCGTTGCAGAGGGCGTAGCACATGGGATTTATGGTCGAGTTGATGTAGCACAAGGCATAGAAGAAGTCCCACAACTCGGTGGGAATGCAGTCCGAGCATGTGGTCAGTGGCTTGATCAGCACCAGAATGTTATACGGAGTCCACGTTATGATGAAGCTCAGTAAAATGGCCGAGAGCGTTTTGGCCGCCTTCGATTCCTGTCGCTTCTCTTGTGACTTTTTCTTCTTCTTGGCCGCATTGCGAGCATTCAGCAGGGCGTGCTGGCCACCTGTCTTGCCCAGCTGCTTTGGTATGACCTTGGCATTGAGCAGACGCACATCCTGCGGAGCATGCGACATTCGCCTGCCCAGGGGCAAGCTGAACTCGGAGTCGCGTGAGGGCAAGGGTCGTCGAGTGAGCGGTGGTGCTGTAACCACACTCACGCCCACTCCTGTTCCAGCTCCCGCTCCCGCTCCCGCAGTCACACCTACACCGCCGCCCACACTCGAGGCGGTCGTCGTGGAAACATCTTCATGTATCATCTTGATGGATGGTGCACAGTCCGCATGATTGCTTGAGTTGCACACTCCCCCGCTCGCCGTACCAGCACCGCTACCGTTCGCACCGTTGACGCCATCCGGCGGCAGGCGTATAAGTATTGTATAGACCGAGTCCTGGCTCACAGAGCGCGAACCAATGCGATTGTTAACGGGCAGAGTGCGTGAGTTGGCATTGCCAGAGTTTCCACCGCCTCCAACGCCGTTGATGTTGTTGTTGTTGCTATTGCTACAATTGGCAGCACTTCCGGCACTGGCCAGGTTAGTGTTGACGTTTCCACTTCCATTCCCAATTCCAATCCCAATCCCGATGCCGGTGCCACTGCCGTTCCCGTTACTATTCCCGTTACAATTGCCGGCCGCGTTCATTTCCTGCATTTGCGAAATTGAGTTTAGTGGAGGACGCAGTGGCGTCGGTGAGACATCCGGTAGCATTATACTCGGTGGGCGAACGCCGCTGACGCTGCCTCCCATAGAGTAGTTGTCCCGCATCACGTTCATCGAGGTGCATCTGCGGAGAGCAAAGAGAGAGAAGCACACAAAGCGATGTCGCTCTTAAATATCAAATATTCACTCTCTTTGGGTATTTGCATTGCATCAGTTGCTGTCGACAATGACAGGACTTTACGCTTGACAGACTACAACAACAACAACAACATAAAGGAGCCGCGGATGAAAGCTGTCCATCCAACTGACCACATGCACACACACACACACACACAAAGTTGATTATTATTACACAGAAATGGGCACGCATATAAAATTTGTGTAAATGAAGTTGGACTTTGAGCTCAATGGAAATGCAATCAATCAATTCGTGTTTGCATTTTCTGCAAATAAAAAATGAATGTTTAATCGATTCTCGACTATTGGATACCCGTAATTCAATGGTATTCAAAACGTTGCATACTCCTAGGCGCATTTGGTTGTACAAACTATAACTTTCGCTATAGATAAATTATCTTAATTTATTTAAGTATATTGATTAGCACAAAAATATGTGTATCGATGCTAAAGACACTGCTCTATCTTTAAATTTACAATCATTAAGAAACTTTAAGCATGTCCATGTATTAAAAATCTAAAAATATTTATTAGCCTTTCAAACCAATTAATATTGTCTATATACTATTGTATTTACATTCAACCCTTTGATCACACTCTTATAGCCACTGAGATTGAGATGTTTACGAATATGCATAATGAGAATATAATCAAGAATTTTTCTCGAAAACTGAATTTCTTACTGTGAATTGCTTCAATCAGAACACTCATTCTGATTTTATTAAAATTTGTAATACATAGGTTTACTTGATTTCTTACATCAAAATCAATGTGTTCAAAGGAGTAGAGGGGTCTATTAAGTTCGTCCTTCTGACCTTGATCGCTGACTGAAAGACTAAAAGAAATGAAAGTCCGTCTACTTCGTGAGCAAATCAAGTTTATTTGAAATTGTTGCCACGGCCCTTACAGCCTCTACAAATGGTAAAAAACTTCGGTCACCTCGCCAAAAACTATGTTAACATCACCATAACTTTAAAACGACTTAAGCTATCGAGACTCTTGTCACCAAATTGGTCGGACAACTTTAGCCTATAGCCGCAATAGGAAAAATCTGTCCAAAATAAGAAAATTTGTCCAAAATAAGAAAATTTGTATGAAGACATGAAGTCTTAGTTAAGCTATCTAAACAGAACTCATACATGTATCATGTATGTATCAAGAATATAGCTATTATCAATAAGTTTGGTTCAGATCGGACTACTATATCCTACAGCTCACATAGGACACATTGGTCAAAAATTATGGAAAATGCGAACAAGAATGAATACGGGGTCTTGTAGCCTTTTTACTTGCTTCTTATTATATTTATATATTTATGTTGTTGAAACGGAAATATTTAGACGTCATTATTCTTCCTATTAAATACAGTGCAAGTGTGAAATATTATCTCTTCTCTAAGAGTACCGGGTATAAAATTATAATTGTTAAGTGTAAAAGGTTACTAAATATGAAAGTATGCATAAATTCTACAAATAACTGCTTTAAAATGACATTCATGGAAATTTTATTGACAATTACAAAAATAATAAATAAAAAAAGAGAAAATTATATAACATTTTATTATAAAAATATAATTAATGATTTTCATCTTAAGCTTTTCGTATCCAATTATTTTTGAAAATATTGCTCTTGTTTTGGGAAACGTTAACTAAAGAAAATTAAATGTAACAGCTTTTCAGTGGTAAGTAATGTAAAGTTAATGATGAATAAATAAGAAGTTTGAACTTAAATAAAAATGGAAGTAATCGTTTAACATCACAAATTTCGCCCCTTATATCAAATCAGTGTTATATGTTCCTAAGCATGAATCGGTCTTAATAAAAGTCGAATTCAAAAAATAAATTAAAATCCTAGTAATTTGCTTAACTGTGATATTCACCTTATCACAAATATGAGGTTAACTTTACTGACACAAACATTATAACTGTTTAATATAGTACAGCTTATAATTACAGTGGGTCAATATGATTGTTACCCCACCAAAAAGAAGAAAGAAAACTGGAAATGAAAACTCAATTAAAAAGGGTATTTCAACAAAAATAAACGAAAAAAGTGCCACAAATAAAGTATCCGTAAGACGATTGACTATCGGAGTTTTCAATGCTGTGCATTCAGCTGTGTAACTGTAGCATGAGCCGAAAACTTTTTTGGTGCACTGTGCGTCACTTAATGCTTGTGTTGGATGTGCAGAATGTGCAGGGTGAGTGACAGTTGTGCGATATCAGGCGAAATGTCATTTGTTTTTGTGTGCGTTCCCTTTGGGAAACTCAAATCGTTTTGGATTATTTTTTTTTTTTTATCAAGTGCTTTTTGGGTGCAGTTGAGTGGCGAGAAACACACACACATGCACACTCAGTGAGTGTGTGTATGTTTTTTGTGCGGTGTTTGCTTACTCGAAATTAGACGATTAAAAAAAGAGAGCTGCTTTTTGTACTACCTGGAGACGGAGCTTTGTAAAGGAGTTTCAATTGTTACTGGTGTTGCATACCCTAAATCAGATGGCTCCTCCTGCTCGTAGGCAAAATCATCGGAGTCCTCGCGTCCCGAATGCCACCACGCAATGCACCACTCCTTGATGCTGCCAAAGCATGAATATGGCTTTTTGATTGTATTCGTGCTCTTAATCTGCATTAATTAAACCAAGATTTAATTTATAATTCTGTCCAAGTACTGTATCTATTAACTATCTTACGCTTGACTTGCGCGAATGCATTCCGTGGTATCCCGAGTCGATCACCATATTGGTCATATAAACACTCTCCGCATCCGCGGAACTCTCGGAGCGCGGTCTTCGCCAGGTCTCGTGATCATTCCCGCCCAGTTGGGCAAACGCCAACAATCCTCCAGCAGTGTGATTTACCACAGTGTTCTCATCACTATAATAACAAAGAACAGTAAGTACAATTTATATTTGTAATAATTATTATATGCAACATTTATATTTTAATTTACTCTCTCAAACGTATCTAATACTTTTACTTTTCAACTTATTTATTTCATAAATCTTTTAATTCTCTTAGTCTCGAAATAAGTTGATTTCAATACATATTACTAACAATTTTCCAGTTATTAGCATATATTTAAAATTATTATGAGATTATACCTATTATCTGAATATAAGTGCGCTCTTTTTTAACTTCTTGTGACGAGATAACATCAAGTTACATTTGCTTTTACTTTACCAGGCATATCTGGTTTTTACTTGCTTTGTTTTAGTTACTATTACCTCCCATATTAGTGGTCAAAAAAGAGTTTTATTTTGAGCGAATTTTTTGTTTTTATATACACAAATTTTTGACTTTTAATCTTGGGTTTATTGCCTACTTTTTAGTGCTGTTTCTTGCATGTATTCACGATGAAAAAAAGGAAAGCGCTACTTTAAATACATATTAACAAAAGCGGTTTAGTTTGGTTTTATTTCGTTCAAAGTTGTTAGTAACTACAGTAGTTAATTAGAATAGAGTTTCTTCAGTTCTTATCTTTCTTCCTACATTTCAAATAATCCGTTGCAATAAAATTATTATTATTAGCTGCCTAATTTAAGTTGCATGATAGGCTAGTCTCAAATAAAGTAAAAAAAAAATCGGCGCTGCAAAGTATGCTACACAGTTGAATTTGGTTTGTTATGTGCTTACCTGCTGTTAGAGCGTTTACTCGAATCCTTCTTGCCGGCCTGCAAATTGGGTAAATCCTTTTGTCGCTTCTTTGTCTCACGCCAAATGCGGAAGTAGAGAAAGCACATGATCGTGACAGGAAAATAGAAAGCAGCAATTGCAGTGCCAAATGTAATATAATGATTTGTCTCAATAAACTGGATGTAGCATTCATCCTTGGGTACTGTGCGCTTGCCCTCTATATAGGGCCAGCTGTAGATCCAAGGAGGCCAGAGTAACAAGCTGATTCCCCATGCCGCACCAATCATCACAGCCGCTTTGTTGGTCGTGCGCTTGGCGCGATAGGTCAGCGGCCGCGTGACACTAAAATATCGATCGAAGCTGATTATCAAAAGATTCAACACAGAGGCATTCGAAGCCAAATAGTCGAGGGCCAGCCAGGTGTCGCAGACATGCGGTCCCAGGGGCCAATAGCCCAGTATTGTGGTGACTGCAAACAATGGCATCGATATTGCCCCAATGGCAAAGTCCGCAATGGCCAGCGAGAAAAGGAAGTAGTTGCTGATCGTTTGCAGCTGTTTATCGATCTTGAATGAGATCATCACCATGACATTGCCAGCAACTGTTAACGTGCTCAGAATCGCCGCTACGAACCCCATTACCACCATCGAGGCTAGTGAATACCTCGGCCCCTTTGTCTCAAAGCCCATTGTGCCATTCGTTTGATTCCCATATGGATCATAGAGTCCGCTCGCAGCTGTCGATGTTAGATTCTCAAGTATTGCCGTTAGCAGAGTGGTGCTTGTGGTGGGACTGATTGTAGGACTGCTGCTGCTGCTGCTAGTGGTGGCAGCGGTGGTTGTGGTGCTTGTGGTTGTGCTCGTAGTGACGGTTTTAAACAACGGCTCCAGTATACTGGGCGGCCCATGGGCGGCCAATGCCAAGCTCATAACTGGCTCCATGGCGTATGATTGATATTTTGATATTTGATTTCCTCTACAAATTCATATATATTTTGCTGCTATTCGAGTGCTTTGTTTGCTTTTTGGTTACTTTCTTTCGAACTATATTTTTATACTGCGTTTTTAGATGCCGCACTGCTTTAGATGCTTCTGCATCTGCTTCTGTTTCTGTTTCTGCTTCTGGAGTTGCTTATCCTCGTTGCACCCACGCGGCATTGGCGCCTGCCTTGAATGCATTTTCGTAGTGGCCCTGCAAATCGTAAAATAAAAGCTGAGAATTATGTGCATGTCGCAGGCCTTTGATAGAGCTACCAAAAGACCAAAACGGAATGAGTTTTCCAGTGCTACACATACACACACACACACACACACACACAGAAACACATTCATGCAAACACATTAAAAGTCGCCTGCGGCCGCAATGCTTTGTCCTTTTTTGCAAATGACATTTTCTGTCTGATTTGTTTTAATGAAAATGTAAATGAAAAACTGCTTGAATGCGTTTCCTTGGCAGTCGCACACAGTCACAGATAAACATGGCACGCCCACACCCACATCCACACCCACGCTTAGCTGTTTGCTGTGGCTGTGACTGTGGCTGTTGCTGTTGTTGATATTGTGCCAACAATGGGCCAACATGCAACAGTCAGCGGAGGCAGAACTTGGCTGGAAAGAACAGCTAACAGCAAACAGCAAAACAGCTTCAGAATCAGCTTCAGATTCAGTTTCTCAAAACACGCCCTCAGGACACTTTGGCACGGAAATGTTCAAGGCGGCTTCCTCTGACACTTTTGAAACTATTGATGTTGTCATTGGCCACGCACACATACACACAAAGGCATATACATATATGTGTATATATATAGACAGCTCATTGTGTTTTGATTTGGAAAGTTTTGCAATAAGTTACGCACACGCCACGTAATACAGAGCTGCCTTTCAACTGCCAAACACAAACTCGCACACATTGATGAATATGACATGATATGCATCATGATTGATCCACATTGGGTCCATTGGTTGCTGTGCCACTATTGACAGCATTGTCTGAATGTTTCTAACAGCGCACAGCACACAGTGTCCACATTGTTGCGTTTTGCTTCTTCCGCAGCACAAATCACAGTACAAAAGTACGTGTCAAAAGGCTTTTCGTACGCATGATAAATGGAAAAAATTGTCTGTGAATAGAAAAATGAAATGACAATACTCACAGTCATACACACACACACACACACACACTGAACACATACATCGTATAAGTTTATAATTGAATTATGGGATTTTAAGCTCTGGCCAGAATAGATTTGTTTGCGTTCACAAGAAATATAAGTCTAAATGAATTAAGTGACAATGAAAAGCTTTCAGCACAATGAAACAAATTTCACAGTTTAATTCAATTTGTTTGTCATTTACCAAATCATTTTTTATAAATAACTTGTATTAAAAGTGGGACTTAAAGCTGCCAAGAACTTTATTTAAAAGGCATCATAAGCTGTTTATCTTCGGCATGATATGAAACTTAAGGAACTACCAGTTTTTTCTTCAAAGAATTTACTTTTTAATATGCTTTTACAAAAACAAAAAAGGAAAATATTGCAAGATTGCTAAACAAGGTGTGACCGATGGGACTCAGTGCACCAAAATCTACATTTTGTGGCGCGAGGAATTCACTTAAACAAGAAGGACAAAACTCCCTCTCACATTATTCGATAGCGATCTGAATAAATTTTAATTTTTAACACAAATTTCATGTGGAAAAGTATGTGGAAAATTGAGAAAAAGTTTTCCAACAAAAGTATTTCGTTGCGACATGGTCGGAGCATGTGCTAAACTTTTTTTTTCATTCTGTTGGAAGCTAATGTCAGAAAATGCTCGCAAAAATGTGATAGAGAAAGTATTTATAAAGTATGCAACGATGGAGTAATTTTAATAACATGTTACAAGTGCATAAACATGGCTAAAGTGACTTGAAAGTATTTAAGAGCATAGCATAATATAAATTTGACAAGTTCTTAACTTTCCGCACTTTTAAAACCCTGTCAAATTATTTGAAATTCGCTGAAATTCTCTTAACGTTAGCGAGAGCAAATCACATTAAAATCGCCGGCCAATTAAACGCGAACGCCAGTTAATAAATCAATCAAAATCCGAATATTTATCTCAATTGCTGTCTGGCGCAAGCATACGCATAAATCAGCGTACGGGCGGGGAGAGTGGCAAAGGGAGCAAATCGGAGGCAATCGGCATAACAACAAACAGATAAACAAACAGTGGGCCATAAATTGGGCCCTAACAATGACAACAACAACCGCCGAATATACTTTTGGCAACAGCAACAAAAAAATGGCCAAAACCCAAAAGCATATTCAAGTAGCTGGTTGTGTGGGTGTGTTAATACCAAATAGCTGGCAAGTGCCAAACCTTTGGCCACGTCAGCTTATGTTGGGCAAGGCAAGCTAACAGCCAACAGCTAACAGCTATCAGCTACCAGCCAAAAGCAGCGGCAGTCTTGGCCAACTGTCGGCTTAGCGTAACATTCAAATTTGTTAGCGTCGATTCTTGGCAAATAATCGAATTGCCTGCCGTGCCCGTAAAAAAGGATTTATGGATTTATTATGAAAAGCGACAAGACAGACCCGAATATACACCCACACTCACACACCCGCACACACACTCTCACTTCCACATAGAGCAAAACCTGCGGCTACGCGCGAAATTCTTTTGCCAATTTATTACGCTATTTTTATGACCGCCAAACAGCGAGTGTGTGTGTTTGTATGTGTGTGTACACTAACACACATTTTGATTTGGAGTCTGATCAGCTCATCAGCAGCAGCCTTAATTTTATCTTCATTTTTATGCACAATTTTTGTGCGCCTAATGCGGGCGCTATCAGTTCACTTGAAGTACATGGAACACACACACACGCACACATACATAGGCAATCACAGGGATCTTGAGCTTTTGGGCAAAAACAGCAACAACAACAGAAAGAGCACTAGCTGCCTACTTTTGTGCGTTTATGCTTCTGTTGCTGCTGCTTAACTTTTATGTTAATTTCTTTGCGCGAGTTTAATTGCTGGCTCTCGGCGCTGGCCTTTGCTTGTTTGCGGAAATTGAATTGCTGCCTGCTGGTGCTTGCGATGGGTGCTGCTACTGCTGCTGCTGGTTACACCTTATGGCCGACACAGTCCAACGCTAAGCATATTGCGAACAATTGCCGCGCCCCACCGACCCGATGCGACGACCTACTGCTCGCAAGTTTAATCAAAACGAGAGCACTGGAAACACAGATGCCGAAACGGCAACAGCAACAGAAACAGCAAACGGCGTTGCTACGCACATACACACGCACGCACACACACGCATTCGCAATACTCTCTCAGCACTTACATAGGATTACGTTACGGCGCAAGCTCTCTCCCACACTAACGCTCTCTGCCACTCTCGCACTGTCTTTCGGTCTTTCGCTTTTTAGCTCTCTCGCTCTCGGCTTTCGTTTCGTCTGTCACCAAAGTGTGAGGCTGTGCTGCTTCCACCGTCGTGTAGCTTATTTGTGCACGCTCAGCATCAGATGTAGCGTTGACATTGTTGTTGCTTAAGCTGGCTTCTACTGTTGTTGCTGTTACTTCTGCTGGTGTTGTCGCTGTCACTGTCACTGCTGCGGCTGCGGGTGCTGCTGTCGCTTCTGCTGCTGCTGCTGCTGTTGATTTTGGCCATTTGCCGCTCCCAAAAGTATGCTTTGTAATTTGTTGTATTGTGCGCGCACATCTTTACTGGCATCAGCCTTAGCGTCAGCGTAAGCGTAAGCGTCGCTGCTTTGGCTTCAATTCATTCCGCCTTTTTCGCAAATTTTATTATACACAATGCGGGCTGCTGCGTCAACGCCAACGCTGTCGTCGACGCCGCCGTCAACGCTTTGACGCGCTTCGCGTTTATGCTGCCCCAAAGTTTTTACATTCAGCCTGTGCTTAACATTGTAATCAAATTTATGCTTTTGTGTTATAGATACAAATATATAACGCGATTTTCTTATTTTCTATCCGAAATTGATACCAAATACTATATGTCTAGCTAACACAATTAAACTACAAGCTGGCCGCAACTGTTTGCTTTAATAACAATAATTGTTTTAAATAGCGTGTAGTTTTATTGCAAATCATTTAAAAATCTTTTTTCATTTTTGTTGCTTTACACGTTGCGAGCTGCACGCGTTCACTGACAGCTACAGAGCTGATGATGAGGCCAAGCGTACGTTGCTAAATCTCGTCCGGGACTGAAGCTGAAAAGCTTCAAGCACATACCTTAACGGTACCTTTGGCGCGAGAGCGCCACAGCCCATTGCGAGAGCTCTCGCTCTGGCTTACGCTCACACTCTCTTTCCCTCTCTCCATCTGTAGTGTTCGTCTAGTCTCTCTCAAAAGCTGACTCTCGGCTCTGTCCAGTCAGGAAGATGTATGCGTGTCAGTGTTTATGTATGTGCGTGTGTGTGTTTGGGTGTGTGAGTGAGTGTGTCAAAGCTGTTATCTTTCGCTTTGTGCTGGAATTTGTGTTTGTTGGGCAACATGGCGAGCATCCTCAGCAACACCCTCAATAATGGTCCCAGTCTCGGCTAATGTTTGTGTGGGTGTTGGCAGTAAAAGCAGAAAAACTGTTACAATGTACGTGTGTCGGTGTTTAAATGTGTGTGTGTGTGGGTGTGTGTTTTTGTGTGTGTGTGTGGGTGTGTGTTTTTGTGTGGGTGTGTGTGTTCGTGAGTCTGTGCACTGCGCGAGATTTTGATGCCTATTTTAGCAGAATAGAACCAGGAAGAAAGCACAAGTTAGTAAGAATGCTGAAACACTGGCGTCCTGTAAAGTGTGTCTCAAAGGACAAATATATTGTTAAATCACTATAAAGTGACGTTAAGCTATATGTGCTTTTGTGCAGTGTATTTCAGACTGATTTTGCTTTTGCAAGCAGTCGAAATGGCAACAGTAACAAACAACAGTACAGAGAACTAAATGGATGAATATGAATGAAAGAGCGGCAAACAGACAAGTGCAGAGTCCAACTGCTCAACTACTGAACTACAGGGGCGGTAGGCGATAGGGGAGGACGTGGTAAGTTTGCTTGTGCCCCAAGGGGACATTGGCTCAAGCATGCTTCTGCCTAACTGTAGCACAGTTGCTGTTTGTGCTCTTCATCAGGCTGAACAGGCAGCAACAGCAGCAAGTTTTGCCTGTGAATGGGACTCGCAGGAGGATGAAATGATGATAATGATGAAGACAATGATGATGATGGTGAGCATTGACATGGGGTTTGAAGTAGTCGCTGGAAAAGCGCATTCTCACATTTCAATTAAATAACACCAAGAGCGTATTTGAATTTTTTATATCTTTTCCTTGTTTCGCTCCTTTGCCTTGGCTTTTATTAATAGCAACTCGTGTTGGGGTTTAAAACGAACAACACAATGGGCAAAAAGGCAGGGACCACAAACCGTGAGCTAATGCGAACCGGCAACTGACATCGCCAGTGGTCATCAAAGGCCCATGGGCACAATCCAAGGGTCAGCACACATATAGTACGCACACATCCTCTTTGTGTTTCCAAAATAACCAGAGTCGGCAATTTTGAGATACCCAAAAACGCTGCAAGGAGAAAACGTTTAAAACAATCCAGCAAAGTTTTTGGTCGTTTTGATTTATTTTAATTAATTAATTTTTTTTTGTTGGTTTCATTGTTTTTGTATTAAATTTTAATAGATATATGTATATATAAAATATATAAGCATAAACGTTTACAAATATAAATATATTTTTATCATTCTCCAACTGCAAACAAGGCCATCTCTCTTTCTCTCTCTTTCACATTACTCAATTCTCACTTTTCATTCATTGGAATCATCTCCATGGTCTAACATAATCGTAATTCAAATGTGCCACATTAACTTTTGCTAAACGTTTTCCCTCTCGTTCTCTCTGCTTTACTGCCATATCATTATCATCATCATCATCATCATCGTTATAATCTACATATACTTAAGTTTTGTATATCTGTATTGTTAAGTATACGCATAGTTGCTGGTTCGGTTATTCATAAGTTATGAATATTTTTCATTTATGTACGTGTAAGAATAATATATATTTACAATAGCGATAGAGTCAACAAAAGATCTGTGTGTTGTTTTGTGTTGTATTGTGTTTAATGTGTATTGTTTCTTATTATGTTTTTGTCTATTTGTTTGTTTAACAATTAATATATACTTAAGTGTATATATAAAGAATTTTATATATGTATATATATATTAAGTAGATTGCTTGATGCTGCTCTTGATGTTCGTCTGCAGGCAAGTTATAGTTGATAGATTGATATATAGATTGATATACATGTGTATGTTGTGTATATAAATAGTTGCCAGTGTTGTATAACGTGCTTGAGAATTACAGTTAGACAGGACATCTACACAGTTATATAGTATGAGTAATAGAATAATAAGTATGTAAGCTAAAATACAATGCAAAATAATAAAATTACGTCTTATGCTTAAAGTTATACGACGACACAATTGTTACTCAAACCGACGACGCGCTGCTTGGCATTTTTTCTATATACTTATACTTGTGTATATTTATATATGTATATTTAAAAGATATGTAGAGGAGGAAAGGAAGGTGGGAGGGACTTTCGTCTCAGCCCTCGGAATATGAGCTGAGACTGCTGCGCGTCGAGCCGGTGAAATGATCGCGCTGCAATGTATCCGATGGCATGGAAACAATCAAGGCGCCACCATACAAGGTTTCCATCTCATCCAGCTGCTGGGCGAATGTCTCCTCCAGACGCTGTGCCCCAAAGATAATAAAAGATATTGGATTAAAAAACTAATTAATTCTTAGCTCAATTAAGTAATAGACGTACAACGAAAACTATTTAAAGCACACAACATTTAATGTTGGTCTACATTGCAACTAATCATGTTTATATTTGTATTTAAAATATTTGGCATGCACGACAACAGATTTATATACATATTTACTATATATAAAGAAATATATAGATAGTCAGATAGATAGAGTTAAGAGCATTTTAGACTCATAGACTAACCTCTTGTTGCAGCCGCTGTTGTAGTTGCTTTACGAATGGAAGAAGTGCCGGCAAGAAAAGGTTTTTTAGCATAATTTTGATTTGTATTTTTAGATTTGTTTTTTTTTTTTTATTGTTTTGTTTTATGTGAAAGCAGCGTATTTGTAGTATGTGTGTTTGTATTTATGTGTGAGTGTGTACAGTGAAGCATCATGAATGTGATTCCATACATATATCTAATGTATGATTATAGTAGCTAAGTGAATGCTTTGCATCTTGGCTAAGTGATTGTTTTAATTTATTATTTTTTAAATATTTTTGTTAAATAATTTATGGAATTCTAAGTACTTTTGTGTGTAATACTGCTGAATGGAATGCGACGGTTGCGGGATTTGGCTTACCAAAAACATTCAAGCTTTGGCATTAATAAATAAACAATATATTTATTATTTTTTTCTTTTTCATTAACAAAAAAATAAGAAAACTTTGGCAAACAATTTGTAATGGCAATTTACAGCGTTTTGAAACGTTAAATATCAATTAGTCTGAGAAGTGTAGGTATAGTTATCAGGATTAGTTTAGATGATCTGCATGGTAGAGCACCGGGAAAGCACCAAATATCAAAAGAAGAAGGAAATAAGGAAAAATGAAGCGCATAGTTTAGTTAGTTAGTTAAAGTGTTTTAGAGACGCTGCTTAAATGAGGCGAGTGCGTAGAGTTAATAGAGTTTTAGTTTTAAGTATGTGTCGGAGGAGCATAACAACATTTAGCTGTCTAAGCAGCCGTTGTATCCTCATCCAGGCTAAGCTGTCGCTGGGTTATCCGCGGCAATCTGTACTTGGCCGCATACAAATCATGGTAGAAATCATCGGTGTAGCCACCGGCATTAGCCGCATTCCCATTCCCAAGTCCACCGCCATTGCTTAAAGTGGGTTTCAGAGTACAGCGCAACTGTGGCTGCACCTCGTCAAGCAGAGCAGCAGCCTTGCGTCCAGCATCGAATATCAAATCCGCGTCGCTGCAGTAGCGTGTTGATGTGCTCAGCTCGTGCATATTGTACATAGATTGGGCGCTGCTCAGCGAGGAGCGCCCGCTGCTGCGACTCGCCAGCGAGGGTCGCTTAATAGCAAAGGATGTGGAGTGCAGCAGACGCTGGGTATGAGCGGTTAGAACTGGACCCTCGTGTATGCGCAGTTCTACTGGGTCGCTGGCTTCCGTTGGACGACCGAAACCGGCACCGAATCGATTGTTTACCAGTCCCAGCTCATCAGGTGTCTTGGGGAGCACAGGCGGTGTTGTGCTCTGCCTGAAGGTGCTCATGGTGGGCTTAGCAGTGGGTTCCTCGGCACTGTTTAGCTGCGGTGTGCTTGTAACCACTTTGACCAGCTCATTGGATGCAGGCAGTTGAGTGATTAAACGTAATTGATTTGATCCGGGCAATGTTGTAACACTGGCACGTTTTATTTGCTCCTCGCTGCCAATGTCATCCTCCTCCTGAAGCACCAGGTCGCTTCTCATCTGAGCCCGCTGTTGTCTGTGCATTATTGGTGTACTGGGCACACTGCGGCTCAGATCCGGTTCTGAGCCTCGGAAGTTGGACCGAACACCGCCAATGCCACCGCTAAGCATCATGAGAGACGAACGCGATCGTGGGATCTGCTGTACATCGATGAATGTGTTGCGTGGCAAGAGTCGAGCCGATCGTTCATTGAAAATGCCACGCAGTCGCAACGGCAGCTCCACTTCAAGGTTCTCAAACTCGCCACGATTTGAGACCAGACCAAAACGCTTCTCGTGCTCATCAATAGCAGCGCTAATCAGGACATTCAGTCGCTGATTTTATGATTTGGATTAAGATCAGTTGGTTAGCACATGCAAGCCCGAGGATCAGCCAAACCGACCGATTTGTTTAATTGTTTTGTTTTGGTTAGTAGTTGGAAA
The DNA here is from genome assembly GCA_035046005.1 of Drosophila acutilabella. NCBI lineage: Eukaryota > Metazoa > Arthropoda > Insecta > Diptera > Drosophilidae > Drosophila > Drosophila acutilabella. Next base: position 114,417 of record JAWNOK010000008.1, on the reverse strand, counting down.
GCACAGCGGTAAGCATTTGTATTTATTTTGTTTAAACATTTTCAAATCATTATCGTTTTTTTTTTTTTGTTTTAGTTTTGTAGGTAGTATTTGAGTAGGTACAGTAGTAGGCCACCAAAGTGAATGCATTTGCGTGGGGTGTAAAGAGAGAGAAAAAGTTGATCAAAATATATATAATTTGATTTAGTTGAGCGCGTTCATTAATTGGGTTCCTCCAAGCTCGCAACGTTTCACACAAGTATCAGCAATATTCGTTAAGGACAAATATGTGTAATATATTACACACCAAATTGTGTGCTACAATAAAACTTGACGTTTTCTATTTAAAATGTTTACATAATTAATTGATTTAGCTTATATACAATGGAGATCTGGGTAAAATAGTCAACTTATACAACGTATAGCCTAACGAAAATTTTCAAACCGTTTTTTAAAAATATTAAATTTTAATATATATAACTCTTTACATACTTTTTTAAACATATTATATTTCTGATATAAGCAATATTTAAAGTTGCCCAAATTTTTAAAAAATTTGCAAGTCAATATCGAATTATAATTATAATAAAGTGTAACATATTTACTAGCTTCGTTTAACTATTTTAATTTGAATTAAATTAAAATTAAATTTTTTTAAATTAATCGACTTTAATTTTTATAAAATATTTCTGGGTTTTTAAATCATCTGCTAATTTAAGATAAAACAAGCTTAATGTAGCCCTAAGCAAAGAACATAAAATTGATTATGAAAATTTAATAACTTTCAATCAAATGTAATAATTATTTAAGTATGTAAGTTTGATAACTTTTATTTGGAAAGAAGTTAAGAAAACGAGCGTAAAAAATTTAATTTAAAGCTGGTGTATACTGGAAGCAACAGTAAAGCAACTATATTTAATAGCGAAACTTGTCTTTATCGCGAAAGACAAAAATTGAATACTGATAACAAAGGAAATAACAAAGTTCTACTGATAAAATTTCTGAGTTATAACACATTTATCTATACAACCAGAGTGAGATACAATAAAAATGTATTAATTTGTGCTCATCTTTTGTGTGAAAACGTTTGGATCTTGGAGGAACGGGCAAGGCGGGGCAGGGTAGGGCTGGAGAAAAAGGGAGCACATGACACCAAAATTGACCACCGTAAACCAAAGAAGGAGTACATTATTAATATTTACAATATTATTAAAATTATCTTAAAAATTCAATCAAATCTACGCACAACTGTACAAAAACACAAAAACACCAACAATATGATTTGGATAGCTTTCGAGAAAACCAGCCTTGGGTTGCTTGCTTGGTTTGTTGAGCGGGGAGGGAGCGGGGAGCGAGGAGCGGGAGCTGATAAGTGAAAGCGTCATCTAATATTATGTGGAATACACACCTGTTTGCGTGGCACAAGCTGTTCGCGCCAATCTCTTAGCTCTGCCTTGAGACGTTCATCGATCTCTGAGAGCTTGGCATGCTCATGCTCCACTAGCGCTCTACGTTTCTCATTCTGCATTTGCTCCAGTTCTCTGTATAGTAGTAAAAAGTAGAATTTAGATGTTGTGTGATCAAGTTCAGCTGCAATGAATTCTCACCTAATGGCGCATTCACGTGTGGCGCGCAGTTCATCCAATTGTCGCTGATGCTTTACTTCAAAGCGTCGCTCCTCCTGCAAGTACCGCTTTTTCTCCTGCTCCTGGAACTGTTTTTAAAATTGATTAATTAAATTTTTAGTCTCGATTACCATGTCCGTTGTACACACCTTCTTTAACCGATCTCGTTCAATTTCTGGATCCAGACTTGTTGAGATGCGCAACGATTCACGGAACATGAGATCACGTGCCTTTCGCTCAGCTCGAATGCGCTTTGGAAGAGCACGTTTCTCGAGGGTTTGTTTCTTGACCAGATCCTCCTCCTTGCGCAACAACATGCGCTTGACTTGATCGAGCTCCTTTTCATGGCGTATGATCATCTGATGGCGCTGCATGAAGCACAGCTCCTTAACATGTCGCTTAGAGAGCTGATGACGCTCGTGCAGCTGCTTCTCCTCTAGCTCCCACAAGAGAGCTTCACGCGTACGCATCGCGTTCTGTTTCTGCTGCAAGAAGTTGCGATTGATGGTGGCCAAATGATCTCTATGCTTCTCGCTGAGGCGGCGCAGCAGCAGTTCATGACGTTCCTTGAGTGAATCGAGAAATACACGTTCCTTCTCTTCGTGATCCAGCTCCATGGCGGTGCGTCGCTGTTTAAACTCATCCTTGCGCTTGTCTTTGGGAAACAAATCCACCTCCTGCTTGAGTAGTCGTATCTCTTGCTTTAGATTCTCACGGAATATCTTAAGCTCCTGCTCCTGTTCTGAGCGTATGCGTTTCGAAGAGCTTCGCAGTTCATTCTCCTGTGTCTGCTCGGTCTTCTCGATCAACTGCTTGTGCTGTCGAGCCAGTGTATCCATATCGGCCTCGTAGGTTTTCTCCAACGACATGCGCTCTTGCTCAAAGCGACGATCCTGTTGCTCCTTTGCCATCTGCTCCTTGACGTGCAGCTCGTTCTGTTGTTTTTTCTCTTGCTTTTGTAGCATTTTCAGTTCGCGCAGTTCTTGCTTTCGGAAGTCATGATCATCATAGATGCGTCCGTTCTCTTCATCGCCATAGATAACACGACTGGTCGTTGTCGTCATCTGTACACCATCAATTTCAAATTTACGCGTACGTTTACGAGTCTTCTTACGTAAATTGCGAAGCTCGATTTCCTCCTTCGTGAGCCCACCAACACCAGTTGTCTTGGCACGTGGCTTTTGACGTATGACCACTACATCTGTCTCCTCCTCTTCATCAATAACCTGCGGCTGCTGATGGTAATGATTATTGTTGCTCATCACAGACGGCGGTGGCGGTGGCATCATCGACTGTGGTTTATTATCCACCTCGTTTCGACTGTCCTGACTAGTGTTTGTGCCAATGCTGTCCCCATCGCCTCCGCCGCTGGTTATCTGCACCTCAATTCCACGCCGTCCATGCATTGATCCATTCTCGCTTGAACCAGAGCCAAGACTGATGTCTGGTGATATGCGTTTCTCTTGCTCGTGTCCTGGCTTGAAGCGATTCACGATAATGTTCACATCCTCGGGGATAACGCCATTGGGTTGCTGCTGTCGTTTAGACTGCTCGTGGCTGCTGTCTTTCACCTTAATGACCTCATCGCCAACTGTTACAACAGACACATGACTGGTGTCCATTAAAAGCAATTGATCGCTGTGATCGTGACTGCCAGATGCTGTATTATAGGCCGAGTCGTCATCCGCATACGAAGGACTTACAATAAGAACTTCGCTTTCGTCCAATTTGCGTGCATGAACCGCAGATGAAGACGAGACTCCTTCTTTGCGATCGTTCACAGTTAGTATCATCGATGATTGCTTTACCTGATCTCCCAGACTATCGTCCAGCGAAGGAAAGTCATCATCCGTGGATGACTCATGCAGATGAGTGCTTTTATTCAAATCATTTGACACAATGATGACTTCATTCTGTGACGGCGAATTATCAATAATCACAGGCGGATGCGTGCTTGTCACAACTGTGATTTGACTGACAGATTCCAGACTATTAGGCAACACCAAATGCTGGGCCATCGGTGGCAACGGCGGCGGAGGCACCGATTGCTGTTGACGCAAGCCCGGCGAAGCATCGCTACTGTTGATTGTTATCATCGAGGTGCTGGAGCTCAACACTGCACCTGCTGCACTTCCCGAACTGCTGCTGGTAGACGCCACCGATTGTATTGATATTATTGATGAGGCTGTCGGCGACGGTGGCTGAGGCTTAGACTCTATGATATCTTGGCCAATGCTCACTTCAATGGCTGTTGTAGGCTCTGGCAATTTCTTGGACGATTGTGTCGGAGAAGGCGTGCCAGTTGTCTGCTTTGCAATGCCTGCGGTTGCAGCAGCGGAGGCAGCGGCTGCAGCGATAACTGAAGGTGGTGGAGGCGCTTTGCCCTTCTCCTTTTTGACAAAGTGCTGCTGAAAATACCAAAGTATTAAAAAGATGGAATATAAGTAACGAACTTCTAGTACTACATAATGTGTAACTAATTGTTCCTATGGTTATCTAAGGACTTGCCAAAATGAACAGTTAAGTTAATGAGCTAAGAGACTTGTTTGCTACAAAATTAAACCGTGTTAATATAAACCTTTTTGTCTGAATCCGACTTTTCATTTGAGTCTGGTGCAGCAACATCGTCAGTTGCCTTTGGTTGCAGTACAGCAGCTGCTTGTGGTACTTGTTGTTGTGGTTGCTGTGGTTTTGGTGGTGACGGCGGCGCTGGAGCGGGCACTTTGGTATGCGGCACTGTTGGTTCGGCCACTCCTGGCGCATTGTCATCCTTGTTGTGGTTTGGCTTGTCTGGTGTAGTTGCTTTAGTAGTTGCAGCTGCTGCTGATGCCGCTGCCGCTGCTGTTGGTAGACTACTACTTGGTTGGGACTGCTCTTTGGAATCCCGCAATATGGATGTAGGTGTACCTGGGACTACAATTGAAAGGTGTGTCAATACAAATGCATAACTTGATATACTGACTTGACTTACGTTTGTCAATGTCTTGGCTCTGCAGCGAAGCAGAGTCATCGTCCAGGTCGAGCTGGAGCGCCGAGTTGCGGGGTTCCTGTGCAAAAGACACGCAAACATACCAAAATTAGCATATAATTAAATAAATTCTATTTTTATTTTTGCTATCTGAAGAGCCACCTTGCGATATGGCACCAACGAGTAGATTAATTACTTTGACAAAACAAAATACTAAATCAATATTTTTAGGTAACCTTAACTCAGTGAGTCACAGTCGCAATAGATAAAGATAAGAACGTAGAACAATAGAAGTATGTCGAACAATTAACTGTTCATAATCAGGGCACATCAAAATGTTCCAAATCAATCAAACTGAATATACGTAAATGAAGCTTAAATGTTTATATTTGATGGCTAATAAATAACGTCGGATTAAATTATCAAACATAAGATAATTAAAGAACGTTATAATCGTTTAAACGAGTCATTAAAAAAAGATTTATCAATGAAGATAAGAAATGACTAAGGTTTCATAATAAACCAACTTTGACCGGGGTTTTATTATGCAATAAAAAGTTATATATTAATACACTTATTCACATGTATTAATCGATATAGTAAACGTTGCAAAGTGAAGCAGTGAAGCAAACACAATTAAAAAGTGGCCTTTTCAAAATAAATAAGTACCAAATAAAAAGCAAGATAAACATTTGGCAATGCTGATAAAATAATAAGTAGAAAAACTTTGCAATATAAGGAGCGTGCCAGGGATGAGGGGTTCTGAGGGGTTTCTTTGCTGCAGAACGACTTACCAACCCTCTGATAGAGCGAGCGCCGCTTCACTTGGCGTTTAAGCTTCTAAATCAATTTCAGATAAACACACACAAAACAACAAAAGAATATGTATATTCAAAAGTATACCAAATTTTTTTCAGAAAATGATAAGAACGCAAAATGGCCGACAATTGACGGAGAGTTAAACAAATGAATATATATAAACAAATAAGATTTATCACATATGTGCAAAAATTGTTTAAATTAGATTTGTTTGTTTGTTTTAGTTCAATTGGACAAAGAGTCGGGGCGAGGAGGCAGCGTGTAATAGAGAAATATACAAAATTTATAAAGTTAGTGTCAGTTTCTAGCTCTGGTTGTTTTACAGGTGCATTGTGCTTGCAATAGGGAAAGTGAAAGGGGGGAGTGAGTAAATGAAAGCATACCTCAGCCTCATCGTCGACGACCTCTTCGACCACCTCGGCCTTGTACTCAAGCAGCAAATCCTTGATGGGTTTAGCATCCAAATTACTGTTTATAAAACCATGTTGCAGCAGCACATCCGTTGAGGGTCGCAGCTGTGGATCCTGCAATTATCAAATTTAAATCGAATTAATTCAATTTTCTTGGCAATAAATATACGACTATAGTGCATACCTTGACTAAAGACTTTTTAAGAAAATCATTAAAATCCCTGCTCCATCTGGTCGGTTGTTCTAGTCTTGGAGGTTCGCTCTTTTGTATTTTGAGCAGGACTCGCATTGGAGACATTTCACTATTGGGCGGCTCCATCTGTGCCAACTCGATGAGTGTTATGCCAAGTGACCAAATGTCCACCTTGTGATCGTATGGATTATCTCGAAATGTTTCACACAGTACCAGTTCCGGTGCCATCCAATAGGGCGTGCCAATAAATGTGTCGTGCTTTTGCATCGTATGTTTATTTTTGGCTGACACACCAAAGTCAGCTGGACAGTGCAAATGTAATTAGTCAAAATGTCCGATGAATTAATTCAAAGCGGCTTACCCAGTTTGACGCCACCCTCCATAGTTAATAATACATTGCCCGCCTTCAGATCCCGATGTATGACCTTATTTTTGTGCAAAAATGTTAGACCTTCGGTCATGTGCTTGCACACATAGGCAATTTGTGGCTCAGTCAGTGGTTTCTCCAGCTCTACCATGATACTATCCAAAGCACCGCCGTCGCAGTACTCAATCAGCATCTAAGCATAAGTACAATAAGAGTAGGGGTATATGAATTATTGTGAGTCCATCTCAAGTATCGTGACTTGTAAACACATTCAATTCTAATCAACCGAATATTTAATGGATGACTCACCCAAAGCTTGTCATCTATAGAGAATGCCTCATACAGCTCTACAATATTTGGATGCTTTATTTCGGAGAGAATGTCGATTTCGACCATGTGATCACTCAGATTCTCCTCATCCTCTAGTGTACACATTTTGGCAGCCGCGAATTGTCTGTGCTCCTTGTGCTGGGCCTTGTAGACCTTGCCAAAGGCGCCGTCGCCCAATTCACCGACCATTTCCCAAACTTCCGCCGGATCTGTGTCCATTTTGATGTTGTTGTAGAGACGTTTCTTTTTGGCCTCACCGCCGCCACCCAAGTGGAAGACCTTCTTCAAGTTCGTTATGAAGGACATTTTGGGGCTTCGTAAACTTTATTCTTTGTTTTTCTTTGTCGATGCAGTTCTTCCTCAACTTCAAGTTGTACAAATTTGTAGTGTATATATTTTGTACTTTGTTTTCTACATGCTGCAAGGAGCAGCGGCCACCGCCAGGTTAAACTAGATTTGTATTTGGTGAAAGCTAGTACGAGAAAACAGAAACAGAAATAGAAACAAAAACAAGAAGATATGGAGATGAACGAGACAAAAGGCAACAAACACATGCAGCATTGATTGAGATTGAGCTCCATTGATTGATTGAGCTTCGATAGCTTTTGTTTCTATTTAATCTCTCTTCTCTCACCTGCTTCTTCTCCCTCCTATTAGTACTAGTTGTATAAATGGAAATGGAAATGGGCCAAAGCAACTTTGAGTCTGCTCGGACTCTGTCTCTGCTGGTCGTCAACGTTGTCGACTGCTTAACGCTTCTGTATGTTTATAATTTAATTAGCAGCTCTCGAGCTCTAATATTTGTACACCACATAGAAAGAAACACATACGAATGGCTGGAAAATGATTACAAACGAGAAAAGTAAAAGACGTAGACAAAAAGAGCGTAAAACGACGACTGTCTGTGTGAGCATGCATGCTTGCATGTGTTTGTGTGTGCATTTGCATGTATGTGTGTGTCTACGAACTGAATTCGAATCGGAGGCTTGGGCTCTACATATTTTTCTTTGACACTTTTTTGGCAGAGCCAGCGGCTTAAGGTATCCGATAAGCACCGTAATTAAAACAATGCAACACAATTTGTAAACAACACGCGCACTCAAAGCCTCAGCCTCGTTTTATAGTTGCTCATTGATGATTACGCCGCGGCCGCCCATTAAACTGGGCGTGTTGTGTGTAAAACTGTAGACGAACGCAGCAAGCGACTGCTGCAAAAACAATTACCTCATCGTCTGATTACACTCATTCTATCGCATTTTTTTGATACACAATACAAACGACAAACGAGCCCAGTGATTTTTAAAGCATTACTAAACTTTCCGCGTAGATAAAAAACGTTTTGCACTCAAATTGCTAATTGCTTTGGATATTTTGTCAATTTCTCTCGCGCAACACCAGTGTGGCCAGTTATCATTTCTAAACGGCGATATGGCAACGCGAACCGCCTGTTCTATTGACGGACTGACCAAAATGGCGTTTAGAGTATGTTAGAAGAGTACCACCGATGTGCGTACAGAGTGCCGCCAAGGGCAAAAAAAAAACATTTTGTTACCAATACACTTCTACGCAATGTAAACGCGATAGCGTAGAACGTTTTTGTTTTTGGAATTTGTTTATTGATTACAATAATTAAAGACTGTCCGGTTATTTTCAGTAAGGCCCAACTAATTGTAATTATATTGCACTTACATTCTTACAGGTATATCGATATATCGGTACGATTTTCAATCCAAATTCGCGGATAATTTGAATTTCCTTGAGCGGCGTTTTATGTATTGCTATTAACAAGGAATTATTAAATCACAATATTTTGAAGCAATAATGTAAATAAGTAGAGATCGCTTATGAAATATCGATAACATATTTGATGTAATGTAAGCAATCGATAATACAGTGATTCATCGGATATTTAAATGAGTACGATATTTATACTGCCGATGTTATAGCCATCACTAGACACACGTCAAAGAAGAAGAATCTGCTTGTCATTTCGGTGTTTCGCTCAATTTTTATCCGCAACAAAAAACATTTGTTGCAATTGTCGCAAGTACGTTATAAGGATAAATCGAGCATAGTACGCTGTGCGTAGCAATTATTCAACACTCAACAAATTAAGCCACAAATTCAAAATGCCGTCGCTGGAGGTAAGCGTAAACAAAGTAATTGTTCACCCGCTGGTTCTGTTATCGGTTGTGGATCACTTCAATCGCATGGGCAAAATCGGTAATCAAAAGCGCGTCGTTGGCGTTTTGCTCGGCTGCTGGCGCTCTAAGGGAGTGCTGGATGTGTCCAACAGTTTTGCGGGTAAGTGAATGAAGTACATGAAAAGAAAACCCGAATGACATCTTTAACTTTTCAATTTCAGTTCCATTCGATGAGGATGACAAGGACAAATCAGTATGGTTCTTGGATCACGACTATTTGGAAAACATGTACGGCATGTTCAAAAAGGTAAACGCTCGCGAACGAGTTGTGGGCTGGTATCACACTGGACCAAAGCTGCATCAAAACGACATAGCCATAAACGAGCTGATTCGCCGCTATTGTCCAAACTCTGTGCTGGTCATTATCGATGCCAAGCCAAAGGATCTGGGTCTGCCTACCGAGGCCTACATATCTGTAGAGGAGGTGCACGATGATGGCTCACCCACAAGCAAAACATTCGAGCATGTGCCCAGCGAAATTGGTGCCGAAGAAGCCGAGGAAGTGGGCGTGGAGCATCTATTGCGAGATATCAAGGACACAACTGTGGGCAGCCTTTCCCAGAAGATTACCAACCAACTGATGGGTCTGAAAGGGTTAAATGCACAATTGCGCGATATTAAACAGTATCTGGCACGCGTGGGCGATGGAAAGATGCCGATTAATCATCAAATTGTCTATCAACTGCAGGACATATTCAACTTGCTGCCTGACATAACCAGCGACCAGTTCACCGGTACTATGTATGTGAAAACCAACGATCAGATGCTGGTCGTCTATCTGGCGTCCATGGTCCGGTCGATTATTGCTCTCCACAATCTTATCAATAACAAATTGGCAAATCGTGATGCTGAGGAGGGAAAAAAAATTGTCGATGATAAAGATGCAAAAGATAAGAATAAGGATAGCAAGGATAAGGAGAACAAGGATACTAAGGATAAGGATGCCAGCAAGGATAAAAAGGCTGATGAGAAGTCCGACAAGAGCAAGGACGATGGCGGTAAGAGTGCCAAAAAATAGGAGCGGAGGAAAAAACGGAAATCACGTCGCAAACGCAAGAAACAACCGCCAGAGTCATAACCGCAAAAACAACAATCACAACAGCAGCGACAAAAACAACATCATTAACCACAACCATCTTTTTGGCCAGCGTATCATGTTACACACAACAACAAAAAGAAAAACAGCAAAATTGTATTGAAATTTCTGCTCATAACAAATACATGAATATCGTGCTTAGTTGAATATGGATAAACACTCCAAGATCCTACTTTCAATATTTTGTGTAACTAAACACGCTAACAGTAACCAGCAAGTTGATGTAATTAAAATTTAATTAATTTAAAACTAAAAACTGCAGTTATTTATTTAAAGAAGGCGACGGACTCCCAAAATTAAAGAAAACATCTTTTTATGGTTTTTGTTTTTATTTGGATCTACCAAAATTAAATGAAACAAAAATTAGAAAAACAATTGTAAATGGCTGTTTTACAATTGTTTTTCGAAGGTTAATGCCAATAGTTGTTATCTAGTAGACTTATGCATTGTACAGGGTATTCTTAACATATTCTAACGATATCAATTATGTTTAAGGTAATGCTATTAAAAAGCATTTGTACCAGTTTAGTTATTCAATATACATTCATTCTTAGTCCTAGGTCGAAATAGCGCAGCTTGAGTTAAATTTATATATTTTGGGCTACAATACTTAATGCATATTTTTGTGCAACGCATAACAATTATTGATATAGTTTAGCTATTATATAAGTTATTCCAGCTGAAGTTGATAGATTAGACGAGTATTTAAGCTAGTTTAAACTTTAAACAATGAGTTCTGCAATTGTGCACTAACTATGACAATTGGCATACGATAACTTTATACGATTAAATTTAAGTAAAACCAAAAGGTGAGTAACTGGCCAAAGCCCTCGCGAGTGAAAGCACTGCAAATGGCTGTTTGCAGAGCTTTCAACAAACGACAACGATTATAGTGGGTATCTTTCAGACCAGCCACTCACTAGCCAACGGGAATTTGAGCGGCTTGCAGCTGCTGATCCTTAGGGCGTGGTTATTGTCCTCGGCAGCAGTTGTTGGATGATTGCTTTGGGAGCTTTTCTCGTTCGCCGAGCCGACACTTAAACTATGGCTAAGACTAGCACTAGCACTATATGTAATAATATCATTGCCATTCCGTTTGTTTGTGTGCGAAAATGGCACATCTTCCAAGTCCTTCTCCTCCTCTGCCTCCATATAGCTAAGATTATTTGAGTGGTAAGCGTAGTAACTGTTGAAATCCATCATTTTTTTATTATTGCACATTTGGGTTGTTGTTCCTTTAGTAGTTGCAGATGTAGTTGTTGTTGTTGTTGTTGGTGAAAAACTCGTACAATTGAAATTGTTGGACTTTTTAGTGTGTATATTGAAATGCCCTGCATTGTCATGTCACACCGTGGTGCCCTGTTGACCTGGCACCACCGAACCACAGCTGTTGTCCGCCTTGAACGACTCAATCAATCGCTGCTTCAAATTGCCCTTCGAGGCAAAGCAATACTTGTATACCATGTACAGTGGTATGCACATGACCGAGGAGCAGGTGACCGCCCATCCCACCTGGATACTCCATGGTGGATAATAGAACTCCTCTCCCAGCATCTCCTTGTAGCCCAGTATCGAGAATATGAAGATCGTCTAAAAGCAATTTCCCCATATAATTGACATCATTTACACAAAAAAAACCACACAATCAATGTTGAAATGGTTAGTAAGGTATCTTTAAGACTTAGGCTTACCAGCAAAAACACTGGACTTATGTAGGTCCAACAGATACGCCAGAATATGCCCGGCTTTGAGCCCAGCATCTGCTCCACATCCGCACTGAATCGATCAACGCCATAGAACCAAAAGACACCAGCGGCTTCGACAAACACTACAAAAAGTATGGCCAATCCTGGTCCGTAGACATTTAAAAAGTTGACCAACACAACGCCGCCCTAAAAAGTACATAAAAAGGATTGAGTTTGTGAGTCCTATCTAAACTGTCTAAACTTCAAGCTTTTTTCAATACATATATTTCAAAGTTTGTCCTCAAACGTTTATGTAGCTATTAAACTTTTTGCAGTATCCCTATAGCTAGTGTTAGTAGATAAGATTTGTATGGCTTTAGTTTAATAGATCCCGTACGTCTATTGGTATAACAAATAATTTAATCAATCATAATGCAATATTTATCATTCAAAACGCTTTCCACATTAAGTACTGACATTGAAAAAGCTTGTTTAATGACACCCCCACTTGTTATACACAAGTGATCATATTCCTTTCCAAAATATTTTGTAGTTCTCTACATATGTAGTGTTATAGACAGCTTTAATACTCGTTACTTGTAGAGTAGAAGGCTTGTATAATCGTTGAAATTACTATTACTATAAGTATTAACATTTTAATTGTTTATTAAGCAATTTTAACAAAGTTTTAGGATATTATTGCTTTAAAAATACTAAAGCTTAGCTTATTATTTTTAATCTAAGTTATATATTTTAGACCAGGTGCTCCGGCACCTTTTCCAATGTCATTTTTTTAAATAAAAAATTTAATGATGATGAAAAAAAAATAACAAAATTTTACATGGGGTGTGGTCTAAATTATCTTTAACCTCGTGCAAGTTGTAACATAGCCCCGAATGATACGAAACACTGTATATAAGAGTATGACACAAAGACATGTTTTGAATAAATTGTTTCACCATAAAATATTATTTCTTTTGCCTGGAAAATAGGAGTGCCGGATTTGCTACGTTGTTTCTTTGTTTTATAATAATGAAATTCTAGAATAATATGTCCAAAAGAGTTCCCATTTAGAAAACTGTTATAATTGTTGCCTCATTGTTTGATGACGGCTCAAAAAGGTGGATGCACCTGTCCAGGTTGAGAGTGATTAATGATGCAGCGTATGATTCCCGGTTAAGGTAAGCATAGAAATACTTAGAAGTGGAATATCTTGATCCATTGACCGATACACGAGGCTGAGTGGCCCCAGTCGAAGTTGGAGTCGGAGTGAAATATAGATAGAAGATACTAAATTACAATTTCAAATGTAATCAGACAAAGTGGTAAATGGGTGGCTAACCTGGCCGTCAAGTGTTTGGCCAATAGCAATAACAACGCACAAAAGCCAATGCCAATTTTGTGGTGTGTGTGAGTGTGTGTGTGTGTGCTGCTTGTCGTGGCCAAAGCAAACAAGTGACCGAGCGACCAACTGACAGGTGATAAAAATGCACAAGAAAGCAGATATGGTGTTGGTCGGGGAAAGGAAGGGAATGGAAAAGGAGAAGTGCCTACTCGACTGAGTTGAGTAAGTATGTGAGATTAACTGAAGGAACGATAAAAAGCACTTAACATGGCAATCCATCGTTTTTTGCTTCAACTAAACTGGCATATTTAAACAGATCCTAGGTCGTCCTGGGTTCCAGTTCCCAAGACAATCGCAAGTCATGTTCCATGTGCTTCGTTTAATGAGCCATACATATGAATTAGTTCCCCCTGTCACGTCCTCACACCCGATTCCACCCTCTCACAATACTTAACAGTTAATTAAACGAATCACGCCAGCTGAAAGATAAGCCAAGATGAACAGGGAAATGGATACTCACATAGGTCATCGTGGGCAGAGCACAGAGGAAAATGAAGGCAAGCAGGAGAAGAACAAAAAGCTCCCGTCGTCGACCAATAGCACGAGGATACTCGTCGCAAAGGGCCGTTATCATGGCCTCCAGACCACCAAAGGTGCTGTCTAATCCAAGAGTGATGAGCATCAGGAAGAATATTATGCTCCAGAAGACAGAGCCGCTCATCGTGGCGATGGCCTCCGGGTAGACAATAAAGACCAGACCGGGCCCCTCCAGACCAACCTTATCAATAGACGTCTTCTGCACATAGGCCATGTAGCTGATAAGAGAGTGAATATATAGGAGGTATATACCTTTAAGTGATTGGAGCCAAACTTACCCCAGTACCGAGAAGATTACAAATCCTGCCAAGAAACTGGTCAGACAATTGATGCTACTGGTTATCAGTGCATCACGATAGCAATTGTTGTTAAACTTATTATAGCTTGATAGGGCCAAGAGTGTTCCGAAGCCAGGACCCAGGGAAAAGAAGATCTGCGAGGCCGCATCTATCCAGACCTTGGAGTTCTTCAGCTTATGCCACTCCGGGGTCAGGTAATACTTAATGCCCTCGTCGGCACCGGGCAGAGAAACTCCCCTCACCAGCAATATGATGAGCACTACATAAGGCGCCAGGGCAGTTACCCAAACGACCTTTCCGGCACTTCGGACGCCCTTCCACAGAGAGAAATAGACGAGCACGAAAACTCCAAAGACACAGAGGGCCAGTGTGGGCTTTACTGGTCCCATAAAGTCCAATCCGTTGCTCTTGTAACTCTCCAACACTCGACGTCTGCATCATAGATAAGTTCGAGATCAATCTTTATTCTTTGCTATAAGTTCAAACTCGGATCTTACTCGAAAAACTCCTTGGCTGGCGATGTGGCCAACTCGGTGAAGTTCTCGCTGGTGACTGGCATACAATTTTGTGTGTTCCACGGATTGTCACAGGATGTCCATGGCAACTTTGAGGTAAACGAGGCAAACAGGTAGTACACGGCCCAACCTATGATCGTGTTATAGTACATGCCCATGTAGATGTCGATCAGGCAGATCGCATACCCAACACCTGAGAACAAAAGGATAACACGAGACAGGCATTTGTATAAATTGAGGAATCTTCAGCCCAAAAAGTATAAATTTCTTCGCTTCCATATTAGATACAAATATAAATAATTTGTGGTTTATGTTGCTTTTTAAAACATTAGAATTAATCAAATTATGTTAACACATGTTAAACTTTTGTACGTGATTCGGATGGAAGTAACCAAATTGTAACTGGTAAATTTTAAACTTGATTTGATTGAACTTAATCACTTTTTAAATTTCTATATGAACATCAAACGGCTCGTTATAAACCTTTTTTCCAAATCCAACAAATTACTTAACTGTTAAAATCATTTTCAAAATCAAATGTTAATTGTTTAACTCCTAAAGGTATGCAATATTTCTACGACGGGGTTTTGTAGTTGAGACTAGGATGGGATTGGACTTTAGTAAGGCTCAATAAGTTATTGGAGTTCGGAAACGTTAAAAGATCTGGGAAAAGATGTACATCAACAGGTAAACTTAAAGTGCAGGACTAGCTGTGAGTGTGTTTGGGTGTGACACTCACACTGAGAGTCCATTTAGCTTTCTGTGTATGTGTGTGCAACGTGGGAATGCCAATCTCTGATTGATAGCTATGAGAGAAATCATCAACTCGAAAAATTCCCACGTGACATTTTATACATTTTTTCTTATTGTCACGGACGTAAAGACGGACAGTCAGAGGAAGGAATAACTGAGATGTCTTTAGAGGCGTCCAAATCCGAGCAATCACACACCTGTCCCTCTTTCTACTTTTGCCACAGTTTTTCATGATGATGCCAATAAGACACGTCACGTGATTTCAAGTCGGTTTTGCAGTTCCGCTTTTCCTTTTAGCACAAAGATACAGACACGAGTACGAGTAGGAGAAGGAGTAGGAGAAGGAGAAAAATTCGCATTTTCTTTTTCTTGCTCAGACTGCTATTCATTTTAATCGCTTGACAGAAAGTTGGCGCAAAGGTTTTCTCCGAGAGCAAACACTTGTTGAGCAAATGATGACTGCCACAAAGTGATGTTTGCAGTTCAGCTAAGGCCGAAGGGAAAGTGGAAGGAAAAGGTGAAGGGGAAGGGGAAGCCCCGTACACTGACTCAGCAAAATGAAGGAAACTCAGTGCAAGTTGTGGGCCAAGTTTAAAGCGCTTTTGAGCCACAGAATAAATCTACTTGTGCAACATAGGAACACATATACAAAAAGTATTTCATTTGGCAGCAAAAGCTGAACGCATTTTGTTTGCCATTTAATAAAATTATCAACTTGATACACAAACTTTGATACACTTCTCCTTCCTCTGCTTTTGTGCTCCTATCGAGATAAGTCAATTTTGAAGCCGCCTTGTCGACAATTTAATTACGAGTTTATACTGCGACTGATTTGCTTGCTATTCAAAAACAAATTTGCTTTGAATGCGGCTTTAATTGTTGCAATATTTTCAGTTTGCCTTATCTCGGCCGGGTCCGTGTATCCTTTTGAGGTCAACTGATAACGTCCTCAACACTAGAGCGGCAGCAGCAACAGCAGCAAAACAATGAAAATCGGAACAACTTTTGCAGACATTTCATGAGCAGACGATACGGGTTGCCTAACTCCAAATAAACCGAATTATGAGAGAGATTTGTTTTTGGAACGTATTCGCTTACTATCACTGCTAAGGCATCAGAAACGAGCACTCAACGTGAAGTATAAAACATACACCCTGAAAAACGACTCCATCATGCGAGCGTATACGTAATATTTAAACTGTACTTATATACATCTGTATATAAATAATTTTTACACTGCGCTGCAGGCATTCGACTTTGTAAATATTAAACGTTTATTGCCTGCCTAATAGATTTCAATAAGCAATTACATTTTAATGATTATTTTTTTGCGATTTTTATTCAATATTTGTGATTCATTTAGCTGCTTTTACGGCAGCTGTAAACATGAAAAACAGGTAGCAAAATCAGTCTGCCTTTAGGTAATATCGCTGCAAATTTAAAGGTACATTCAAATAAACAGATTAAATGTATACTCCGGACATTCATGAAATCATTTCTGTTTCTATATCATTTACAATATTACCTATTATATTACGCTGCCAGTAAGCCTTATTTTGTTTAGCTTTAACTAAAGCTCTCACTCTACTTAACTGGGTTTTCCATGGCTTCCTCATTCGTGCAACAAATGCTTCATAAACTATTATTTATATGATACTTTCTGATTTCATTTATTAATTATTAACATTAAACGCTGACTCAAACTAAGAAAAAATTGAAGAATGTTTTAAATTTGGTTTATTAACATTTTTAATTTGTTGCTAATAATTTCTAATAATAAAATCTTACTTGAATCAAATAATTTAGCTAGTAATTTCTAGATTAGTTTAAGAAATCACAAATTTGTAATAACAAAATCTAAAATAAAATCATGAATTTGAAACACATTTAGTTTGCTTAGCTTACCTTTCAGAGCGGGACAAATGCGCTTCCAAATGCTGAGACAACCGCAGCGATGAAACTGTCCCAAAGCCAGTTCCATATAGAATAGAGGCAAGCCGCCAAAGATAAGGAATAGACAGTAGGGAACCAAGAAGGCACCACCGCCATTTTGGTAGCAAATGTATGGAAATCGCCAAACGTTGCCCAAGTCGACAGCGAATCCGATGACGGCTAAAAGAAACTCGGCTTTTTGGCCCCAAGTCTCCCGTTGACGTTCCGTCACGGAAACGACCAAAACTCGCTGAAGCCAGGAAGAAAACATGAAGTTCGATCAAACGGAAACGGAAATGATAATGGAAATGAAAATGGAAACGGAAGTTACGTGTTGTGCTACTTGCCTCATTGTTTGTAAGACGTGGCGCCAACGGATCGGTAACCTTGGCTGGTGAGGCAGTGTCGCCGTCGTCTTCATTTGAGTCGTCCTCGTTGTTTGGCGACTCCTTGTTGTTGCCCCAAGGCGTGGCCGTTGACGTGGAGCCACTGGATGCCGCCGCATTGTGGCCAAACTCAGAACTATTGTTTTTGCTACTACTGCGATCCATTTTGATGCCAAACGTTCGCGTCTCTGATTCTGCCAATTGTGGGGCCGACGGGGCCGAGTACGCCGATCGCGGCACAAGCGGCTTTAGCCTTGCCAGCCGTACACTGCCCTTGGCCACGGGATACGTTTGCGACTGTGCCAGAGCCAGAGCCAAGAGCCAATCTCGGGCTCCCGCTCTCTCTCTCTCTCTTCTTCACTCCCTTCCTCACTCGCTCTGCTTTTCTATCCGCTTTTCCGGCCTCCTCTATCGTTGTCTGTCAGTGGAAAATTGCATTTTGCTGGCGCTTTTTACATTTTGGCCGACTCTTCTGACCATGAGACTGCAGCTGACCTTGGGATTGTCATTAACTGAAAACGATTAAAGGATTACACGTTGTTTCAATCGCTGCACATAAAGAACATTTTAATGAGACTCCTCCCAATTGTTGTACACACGGAGAATAAAATGTAACTCACTTTGCCCTCGGCGTTACGTGTACTTGAAAGAAATTATTTGTAGACATACGACAGTATTGGGGTGTATCAAGTAACTAAAAACTGAAATTATTTAGAAACATTTTTAAACATTTTTTGAGAAGAGTGTGCACAATTTGTTACAACACATTATAATTTAATAGTTATCTACTTTAAAGTATTTCTTTTATAATCAATAATAAAGTTCAGTTTTTTTTATATTCTCTACTGATTTTATACACAACTGACTTTTACCATAACACTATAGAAATATTTCCAACAATCTTAAGACCATTACCAATATTAAAATATACTTCATAGGACATACTTTCAGTATTCATGTTTTCATGATTTTTACTAATAATACTAATAATAGTTGTTGTATTGAACGTATAATAAATATTTCGTTGTTAAAAAATCTAATGATTTCCTGATTTAGTTATTGAAAATTCAAAGTCGATTGTAAAATTAAAATGATGTGATTTATATTTATATTTTTTTTAGGAAATAACTCTTTGTATCATAAAGTATTTGGAAAAGTGTGACTTTATTTTGAACATTGTTTTCAATTTAATCCGGAGCAAAAATTGAGTGCCCCTAGCAGATATAGGCGTACGCACATATGGGAGAAATGTATTTGTTT
Source organism: Drosophila acutilabella (assembly GCA_035046005.1). Lineage (NCBI taxonomy): Eukaryota > Metazoa > Arthropoda > Insecta > Diptera > Drosophilidae > Drosophila > Drosophila acutilabella. The sequence continues at coordinate 95,654 of JAWNOK010000008.1, read as the reverse complement.
TGTCGGTCGCATCGGATTCCCGGAGGTGTCCTTTGTCTGGTAATCTATGGCTCAGCAAGTGGGCCAAAACGCGTTGGCCAACGGCAGTCAATTGGTGCGCTTCGCTGCACTCTCTCTTTTGACCAAATTGACGACGCTCAATGTCAATGTTGTGAATCCTTATGGGCTCTTATGTGCGTATGGATACATGTATCGTGTATGGATATTGTTTGGCTTTTATCAGTTATAGTTACACAGCCCCCGGCAGGCATTTGTCGTGGTTTTTATTTTTTCTGCTTTAAACTATTGTGCATTGAAATGTTACTTTTGATGTGTGTTTTGATTGCAGTGATTTAAGCTGACTACAGCTGGCATTTTGAAGCGAGCTGTAGCCAATATTTATTTAGGACACATTTCAGGTTTATGAACAACTGAATTGGTATTATTTAAGATGTTTCCACATGAAATGAAATAATATATCTATTTGTCGTTGACTTTTAATTACAATTTAATGGCCAGCATGCTTAACACCTGTCGCAATCGCAACAGAGACAATATGAAAGCCAAGATTGTAGCTACTTGCCTCGTTGGAAATGCTGTTAAGGCGAAAAACAACAGAACGTAAATTAAAAATTCAAAGTAATCAAAAGTCGCTTTCAGATACGGAAAAATTACACATGCGAATTGCAAATTAATTTCTACTCGTCTCGAACAATTCGAAGATTGTGGAGTTTTGCGATAGGGTATTGAGTATTTAAAGCGTAGTTGCCCCTTTAAAAAATTTTTTGTTTTATTTTTGTTTTAATTTATATAAAAGGACAATAAGTTTCAGTTTGCTTTAACCATTTTGAAAATAAATTAATTTAAAATTCTAAATATTTGGTTATGATTAGTTTACATATTTAATATATTTCCATATTATTTTAATCATTTTCAATTTGTATAAACAATAAATTTTTTGATTTTATATTAATTGTTGTCCTGCATGTTAAATATTTAAAAATCTTTCAATGCGTAAAAACATAAAATGTTTTATTTTTAAGTTTCAATATGTCAAAAAAATAAAATAATTTCTTACTGCTTTCAAAAGATAGTTAAATTTTTGTAACCTCACCTTCGAGTCGCTTAAAAACTTTTTAATATTTGCAAACACTTCTATACACTTTATAAAATTGGTAACCGTTTGGAGCGTATCATGATGTAACTATTTACTTTACAGTATTCACTTTATAAAATAATAGGAATATTTTTCAACTTAAACTTTTTGATTATGTTGATTTCAGTTTGAGTGGCGCGCGCCGCTTCGCTGTGGCAACTGTTGAAGTGGCAAGCGTGGCGCCTCCTTTTATACGCGAGGCAAACAGACGAAGAAGGCTTCGTGTCGCCAGGACGAGGACCGAGTCGAACCGAACCGAATCATCGTCGGATGTCGGTTAAATATACGCGCTATGTGGTACTTTGGGCCTGAGCTGGACAGGTGGGAACTGTAACTTAAATTGCGACAAACTGTTGCTTGCCACAATTGATTCAGATGGAGAGAGGTGTGTGTTAGTGTGTGTGTGTGTGAGTGCGAGTGGAAATCTCACTTAAACATGTTAATGAACAAACAACAAAAGTTAATGATCCTTTGGAAAATACTTAATAATTAGATTGCTAATCGTTTGACTAAATTATTGGTAAAAGTGTGTGAATGCAGATGTCCCACATCTCATGCCAATAAAAAGCGCACTACAGTTTTAAATTAAATATCAGATTTGATGGGTTCACATTCAAATATATGTATTTATCACATGTCTTTCTGTTAATTATTGTTTATAACTCACTTGGAACTTCTTTAATTTATGACAACGCAAATTTTTGTATAATGTATAATTATCCATTAGTAGCTATTGAAAACACGCGCACAGATTCTTAAATTATCTCAGTTCAAGCTGTATGCAAATCAATTTAATTAGTATTAAGTTTTTGGGCAAGGGGGTGAGGCCGGCGTGACACAGAGCGACGACGTCCGAGGCGGTATCTGAGGTATACTGATTGTGGGCGATCAGTGCAGCACACGTTTTATGTGGTTGAGGTAGGTGAGATTCAAAGAGGGAGATACGACAGGTTACGCTGGAAATTACATGGCACTTTCTCATTCGCACTTATGCTACCCACTGCTTACGTCACAGTTGCAGGGGAACCCAACTTGGAGCGACACATTCGTGCACTGAGCAAGCTAAGATTGTGACGTCAGGCTCCCTGCGTTTTCATACTCTCTGCTGAGTAACATAACAATCTTTTGATTATACCACCTTTCTAAAGAACGCCGTTTGTGACGCTGCTGTTGTTTTGCTGTTGATCTTGATGTGGGCTGCGATTAGACATCGTATCTGTCAATGGGCATTAAGAGCGCAGTTTTAATACTTTGAACACGACTTATTGCTGTTTCTCGTTCAACGAGTGTGGCACTTGTACAAAGATTTGCCGCGTCATCGTCTGTGCCTTTCAGTCTGTATGTTAAAGAGCTATTACACTCCCCGAAACTTATATAAATGTAATCCGATATAGAATTTCCTAGGCAGCGTTCACGACCACAAACAACTTATATACGTCATCTGCGTGAAGGTGGCTCAATGAAGACTCGCCTCCAAGTAGTATTTGTAATTAAATGCAAACGCTATTGCTGAGTATGCTTGCCACACATACACAAGTGGTTTTTAATTGCACAAATTGCTTTTCTATTCGAATTGGGGCGCCAATTTAAAGTGGCTCTCGAACTGTATGTAAACTTAACATTTAATGCTAAATTTAACAGAGCCATTTTGAGTAGAACAGAAAGTGTGATCCGATATTTTCTTGTCTAATAGTATCGGCAAATATTAGCTGGGGCTGCCAGACTGTTTGAAACTTGTGTAGTTGCATTTTGTAAACAAACTGGGTTTATTTTAATTTTGCTATAAATTCGTAATAATGCGAATTACCAGACACTTTTCTCAGTTGTGGGAGAAAGGTTCCCCCACTGCTAGACAATTAAATACTTACTTCTTCTTCGCATTGCTGCGCTTAGTGCTAGTTTTTGTGCCCCAATTGGGCTACGTGCATCCAGATGAGTTTTTCCAGAGCGTGGAGGTAATGACGGGTAAGTAATGTTAATAATAACAGCAGAGTTTTATCTTTGACCGCTTCCAATTACGCCAAGGTGATCACTTTCGATTGGAGCACACTCGCACTTGGGAGTTCAACAACACGATGCCGGTACGGAGCATTACGCTCCCTTGGGCGCTTCTTCGAGTGCCCTGGAGCTTTTACGAGTTTGCAGCGTTGTATGCACGCAATTGGTGGCAAGTGGAGCTGATTAATAGCTACGCTTACTTGGTGTTTCCCCGTCTGATCTACACGCTGATCTCGTACAGCAACGACTGGTGCCTGTACCGCATTTGCCGGCTCTATGGTCTACGCCATGAAATTCGTCTGCTAGCATTGGGCAGCAGCTGGGTGTTGCTAGTCTTTGGCACACGCACATTTTCCAATACCTTGGAATTAGCTATGTGTTCCTGGTTGCTCTGGCTTGTGGCCGAGAGTATGCTGAAGACGAATACCGTGGTCTACAAGAAGGAATATCTGGAGGAGAAATATGACAAAGCTGCATCCATAAGTGAGCGGGTGAAAATATGGAAACTAAAGAACGCATTACCGGCGCACAATCTGCAGCATTTGTTCGCCATGTCCAGTATTTGTGTGGCCGGTGTCTTCAACCGTCCCACGTTCCTGCTCTTCGGCGCTCCAATGGTATTCTTTTGGCTGCTCCGTGGCATGGGAACACGGAGCGTTAGCTTCCGGGACTTCAATCTGAGAATTGGACTCTTCTGTTTGTGTGCTTTACCGGCGCTCGTACTGTTCATCTTCTGTGACTCATTGTACTACCAGCACTTGACTGTGGGAGAGCTGCACATGCTCCATTTGGGCATTGATAACTTTGTCTTTACGCCCTGGAATTTCATCAAATACAATCTTGACTCGGCTCAGACGGCTACACACGGCGTTCACCCATGCTACGTCCACCTGCTGGTCAACATGCCGTTGCTCTTCAATGTACTCGGACTTGCAGCCCTGGTTGCCTTTGCCCAGTTGCTTTTGCGGTTTTTTTGCGCAGAGTATCAACTTTTACCACGCTTCCAGAGCATTGTATCGCTGATGTCTGGAGCTATCTTTGTACCGCTTTTCTTTCTGTCGCTCATCAATCATCAGGAGCCACGCTTCTTGCTGCCCCTCACATTCCCCTTGCTGCTGCTGCATGCACCCAAGCTGGTGACCGGATTCAGCGCCACATACCCGTTCCAAACGCAGCATCCTCTGCTCCGCTGGCTATACGCTCGCCTCTTGTCCAGCAAAGCATCAGCCCCGCATCTTCTGCGTATCTGGTATGTGTGTAACGTGGTCTTAACCCTCTTTTTTGGCTTCATTCATCAGGCGGGCATCTTTCCACTGGCCCAACGGATGGCTCACGTGATGGACACAAAGCCAACGGCGACCCACATACACCTGCTCACCTCGCACACGTACAATCTACCGTTGCATCTGGTCAACGTGCCCAGTTCTCGAGTGCTGCACTTTAATCCACGGACACATCAACGGTACCGCTACCAGCGAGACTTCTTCTTGTATGAATATGGGGGAATGCCACTGGACACGCTCATGCATAAGGTGAAGCTCATCTCGGGCAACTGTGAGCTCAAACGGAATGGAGTCAACCGTTTACGCTATAAACTGTACCTGGCTCTGCCGGCTTCACTCAGTGGGGAACTGCACGAGGCACTGCAGCGTTCAAATGCCAGCAGCTACTTACATTTTGAGCTACTGTCAGTATTCTATCCACATCTGTCAACGGAGGCCTTTCCCCGGCTACAGGGTCGTCATCCTTGCGATGTGGATGCACCCCATTGGACACATGATGATCTGCGCGGCACGTGTGCCGTGGAGCAGTCACCCACATTGAGTTTGTCCTATCTGACCCGTCAGTTTAGCTCCATTGTGCATCAGTTTGGCCTGGCACTCTACGAGATTGATGTTCGTCGCAAACAGCCGCGACAGGAGACATATACGCTGGATCTGGACACCAAACCAGCGAAGCCACTGCCCGAATCTTCAGCGTAATGAAGGGCGATTTACAATTCCTGTCCGAAGTGTGTCTTATACTAAAGATTAAGCTAAGCATTAGGTCGAGCATCTAATACCTGCTATTTTATTCTAGTCACCAAAGTATCTTTATCTTTAAATTGCACGAATCCATTTCAACGCAGACATTCCAGCTTAAAACAAAATTATTCATGTTCTTTTTCTTCTGTGAAAGAAAGTATTCATAAAACGTTTTAGATTAATTTAAATCTATATTTGTTGAGCTATTAGTATTTTAAAAGTAAAACTCTTAGCTATTTAATAAAACTATTAATATTAAACAGTAAATAAGTTTTAGTTTTATTTGATATTGTTCAAGGATTAGGCATACAGTTAATTGTTTATATTTATTTATTGTTGTCACCGAATGGTGCCTAATGGATTAACTAAACTTAAAATTAAGATATTGTAGTTAATGTCAGATTTTACGCCATCCATTTCTCTGTCAAACTATTTCCAATAGAATTTTCCATAGTTTGTGTTATTGATAAATTGTTGAATACCTAAAATTTATTTATTTATAATAAATATATTAATAAACATAAATAACAGTTTAGTTTGCTATGTTTTATTTATTTACGTTGACTTTAAGACTTTAACTATTAATTTAAAATAACTAAAGTACAGAACTACATTTACCCGAATATTTGAAATATTGTATTATTTATTATTATTTATTTGATTTAAAAAGAAATCCAATTCCCTGTCAAACAACCTCTGATAATATTTATTGTATAAATTTCAGTTGTCATCGGAGACGACGTAAGGTGTGAAGTGGAAGGGGGGATACTTATTATTATTATTAATCCATTTGACACGCCGAGAAGTTGGTTCGCAAACATTTGGACCTGGCGTTCTGTACAAGGCGCGGCATCCGCGTTCATTGAACGTTACGGGGCATAAAATCATGAAATCTGTAAAACAAGAGGAACACAATCTATGTGTGTATAGCATTTATCATTGTGTTCTAATTCAGTTTATTATTTGGAGCTGGCTTAAGCCGTAAACTCGTTTGAGGGCGTCGAAAAGTAAGCCAAGAGCAATTCGTAATTGACAATTGGCAGTTGACAATTTGGCTATAAAACCGTCGAGTTAATTGGCCAAAAGCATCAGTCGCTGAACTCAAGTCAAGCAACAAAATCAAACCAAATCAAACAATATGAAGGTGAGTGTAGACCTCTCAAAAATATTCTTCTTGTTCACTAATCTTGCATGTCCTTCCTTGCAGTTCCTCATTTGCTTTGCTCTCTTCGTTGCCGTCGCCCAGGCTGGCTTCATTGCTTCTCCAGTGGCTACTTATGCCGCTGCTCCGGCTTTTGCTGCCACCACCTATGCTGCAGCCCCTAGCTACGCTGCCACTTACGCTGCTGCTCCAGTGACCACCTATTCGGGAGCCGCTATTCCCGCTGCCTACTCCACCTATGCCGCTGCCGCTCCAGCTTACTCCACCTATGCTGCTGCCGCTCCAGCTTACTCCACTTATGCCGCTCCAGCGTACACTGCTCCTGTGGCAACTTATGCCGCGCCTGCTTACACTGCTCCCGTGACCACCTATGCTGCTCCAGCTATCGTCAGCCCCTTCCTGAAGAAGAAGTAAACTGTTTGACCCTGTACTTTCTATATTACTCATCCAATTCGATCAACTGAAAACTGAATAAAATGTCCACAAAACACGTAGACAAAACTTAATCGCAAATTTACTCCCCACAAGTTTCAGGACTTCAGGATCTCTAAGCCTCACAGCCTGTCTGCTAGTCTTAGCATTAAATTTTAAACAATCTTTGCCATCGCCGCCTTGCCTAAAAAGCTATTAGGTTTGTTTAAAACAAGTAAAAAAGGTTGTAAAAGACCCCGTAATCATTCTTACAAAAATGTAATTAAAGGATAACTATAGTTGTCCAATCTGAGCTAAGCGTTTTAGGGATAGTTATAACCATGATATACACATAATGTGTATGTTTGGTAGCAATAGCGCATCTCATAGTCTTCATACAAATTTTCCATTTTTGACCCATTTATTCTAGTTCTAGTATTTTCCAAGGGTGTTATAAAAAAGGTTTATTAAATATGAAGGGGACGGTAGAGGGCGTGGCTACAATTTCATATATATTTGATCTGCTGGCGAAGAAACCGACAATCAATCCAAATTTGGTAACTCTGACTATATCGACTTGACTGTTGATGATCAAGAGTATATATATACGTTTGGGGTCACAAACGCCTCCAAATAAAGCTTTTGAAAAACTTTAGAGACCCATCTACTCTTTTTGAGTACAGGGTACAAATAGTAGATTAATGTAAGAGGCAAAAGGTGTCGATTTCTACAGTATGTATGATTAACTACCAGTTTTATTCATAACTCAATTTCTGAACTGGATTAACATACATATACATATTTAATAAATCACTTTTAGTCGTGTGGTTTATATGATTTGTTGCTGTATTGTTTATTTGTGATTTGGTTGCAACATTAAATGCTTAAGAAATATTGAATCGCTTGATGCTAAGATTCTACGACTAGACTACTTTTATCCTAAGAACTCTAAGATATTGAAATCCAAATACAAAACAAAGTATGTTTCTTAAGGTTAACTGGGTGCAATGTTGGGTCTTCAATGGCTTCTTTGTATCGGTGAATCAGCATCCTCGAAGACGAATTCCTCCTCTTGGTTCCAGCGGACAGAGCGCTCTCTACTCCAGGCGAATTGGAATTATGGGAAATCCCAATAGCAATAGTTGCAATCGGTGTCGGTGGCGGTACGAAAAAAAAAGTTAAGTTCAGAATATATAGACTTTGTCGCTGTGAACACATAAGAATTTGTGTGTGTTTGAGTTGGTAATCTTGTCAAGAGCACATTATTCGATTACAAATCAAAAATCAAAAGAAATCAAAAAACAAAATTCATTCGATAATTGTTCAATAACGTTGGTAGAACCTGTTCATCCCAGCTGCCGGCGGAGGGGGAGGCGGGGGAGCGCCGCGGGGCGGAGTGCGTCGTGCACTGTAATAGACAATATCAAAATTAATAAAATTTCCCTTAATTCAAAAATGTTTTTACACTTACGCAGCGACAGCTTCCGCGTCCAGGTGGGCTCCAGTACCATAGGTATCGCTCTCATCCAGATCAAACTCATCGGTACCAGTGCGTTGACTATGGAAAATTATATGAAGGTGGTCAACTGATAGTTTTACGTTTAGAGTTGTCGAATATAGATAGCATACATTGATTTAAAGCACACTATAAATAAGACCAGTATTTTATTTAACATGACTCAGAGTTCTTAAATTGTCAAGACCATTTTAAAACAAGATCTATTTTAAAGGTCTATTAATTTGTTCTTTACATAGATCGAAGTTTATAAAGCAAATTTAGAGAGTTTATTTAAAGAGTTTGTTTATGTGTTTGCTGAGAGATTTCATTAAATTTTGTTAGTGCCTTAGGAGGTCAACGTAAATTTAAATTTATATAATTATTTTCTTTTATAAACAATTCATTTTAATTTTGAAAATTTTTCTTTTACCCGATTAAGAATGAGATTAAAGCTAATCTAATTTTTAGACTTTAGTCCTTAATCCATAGATTTATCATTTTGTGCTCAACTGGTCTTATTTATCACTATTAAGGGTTAAGTCGGATTGGATGAATAGCTTGATGGGAATGACATTTGAAGACTTGCACTCCTTTCAACCAACTGCTCTAGGTGCCTGTGGCCGGGGACTTGGGGCTTTGCTTTGACTCACAGGCGCTGATTCCGCTTGTTGACAATGTCATCCATGGCGCGGGCTGTCAACGAGACCTTGCTCCTTAAACGCATTGGCGTTCGGGGCATAGGTACGGCGGCGGGTACATCTGGATTGACGGTCAGAACGGGCGTTACTGGACGACGAGCCACTTGGCTGCTGGCTCTGTCCACGTTGGTACTACGTCTTGAACAGAAAGTCGAGTCATTTAAAGGCTAACTGCAGGACCGTAGAAGGTTCGAGCGGAATGGAGGGTCTTCAAAACACTTACAACTTTGGCTTAGTACGCGGTTGGGTTCTATTCTCCGGACGACGACTTTCGTACTGTCTTTGGTCGGGGCTGGCGCTGTTCCTGGCTCGCCAGCCACTGTCCTGTGGCTGTTCGTCCTCAAAGTCTAACTCTTCGGTACCCTGTCGGTGACTGAGATTGGCAGAGGGCAGAGATCAGTGGTCAGGGGGAGTATTCTGTGGGCTACGGGTGGAGGGTCCTTCGCTAGACTTACAGTGTTAGCTTGCCTTTGTTTCTGGACTGCCAAATGTTGATTATCTTTCTAGACTGACTGCTCTCGCGTTCATTGGAGTTGGCTCTACTTGGTGCACTGGATGAACCCCAATTGTCATCCTCGGGCATGAGATCTGATCGACGCCTAATTGGGATTTCAGAGATGAAATGTGATGAGATGAAGCTGGTGAAGCCGAAGCTGCTAATCAAAATTTGCTTGGATTGATGTCACTCACAGCTGTTGGCGACTTCGGACAGGAGTATTGCTGGTTGCCATTTCACGTCCGCGGCTCAGCTCACGCTCTCGACTGCGCTGCTCACGATCACGATCTCGCTCCCGATCTCTCACTCGCTCCCGCTCTAGTTCACGCTGCTCGGACTCCTGACGTCTCTGTTGCTGCTGGTGCTGCCCTTGTCTCGATGGTGTTGAGTCCTCGTCAGGCAAGTCTAGGGTCTCCTCGGTGGCGGTGCGTCGTCTGTGGTTTAAAATTATTTTATTTCTTATTGACAGACACTTAATTGGATTTAACTTTTAAATGTAAATTACTTTTAGATTAGCATTTTAGCTACAAATTTGTATCATATTTTTGGAGAGGCATCAGTATTTAGCAGGAAAGGCTACAGTCAATGCAGTCGGATTAACACTTAACTTGTTCAGAAGCATAATTCTGAGATACCTCAAATAGCAACAAAATTAACATGATTGTTACTCCGCCAAGACTATAAAGCAATAGTTAAATTAAAACCAACTTTGGCCAAAATACCAAAAATTCCGTAATATAATGACTATAATTGAAATATACTTGTATATATGAAATCTTGACTGCTTTAAATCAATGCAATTGCACACAATGTGAAACTTTGATTGAATATCTAACTTAATTTTAATCACATGTTAGACTAGGTTAATCTTATCTTTAATTCATAGAAATTTAACTTCACTTGATCAATACAATTTCAGCCAATTGTTTGTGCTTCTTTTTACTCTCTAGCTACTTACAGTGGTGGTCGTATCCTTGCTGTGCTGCTGGTGCTCCGATCCCTTTGCTGATCCCGCTTTCCAGCACTGCTCGTGCGCTGCTTTTGGCGTCCACGGGACTGACCCCGTTCCTCCCGCTCGCTGCTTCTGTCGCTCCTTCTTTGTTTTCCCTTATTCCGCTTTTGAGCACGCTGCATGACATTAAGCCGAGTCTGAATGGTGATCAAATTGAGGCCAACAGGTGTGCCAATTGCCCATAGGAGTAGTGTTAAGAAGACGAAAAACCAAATGCCGTTCACAAAGTCAACCAAATTGCGACAGAGAAATATGCGACTTGCATCAAATGTATCATAAAATGGACGACACTTGGTTGTGGTATCCCCCAGTTGTGACTCCATTGTGGCTCGACTGCTGGTCAGATATGTCTTCAGGCTGCCAAGGACGTGAAACAACAAATTATTCAATTGAATCTATTAGTTTCACAAGAGACTGCTTGCTACTCTAATGGAACTCGAACTCATTGTAGTTGTTGTTTAACTTTTAAGTACGTATAACGAGTTGAACTTAGGTGGAGAATGGGTGATCGGGGCAATAGAGGCGAGGAGGCATGAGAAGAAAGAGAAATGCAATCATGACACTTGGCAAACTTAATCAAACGATTACGACTTTCAATTATCTGATAAAACTGCAAAACTATGCATCCTGAAGTTGGAATCATTTGCTTGTTTGTTGCTCCGTTGCTTTGCCTGTCCCACCATGGGCATTTTTGCCTATTATAATGGCAAATGTACATTCAAGTACCTACATTACGTGGATATCACAGAAAAGAATGTGGGTTTATTAAAAAAAAAGGAGCAATATATTTGAAAGACATTAAGGGATTATGTGGGCTTCAGAGGCTGAAAAATTAACACTGGCTCACAGGGAAATATTTTATCGCAAGAACCACAGTTTTATAGATGTATATTTTATTGGTCATCTTAGATTTTGTCATACAACATTTGTAGACCCCGTACTCTAAAAAAAGAGTAGAGTATTTCACATTTTTGTCTCGCCCATTACGACGTTTCGCAAATTGTAAACATCTATTTTAATTGCACTATAACTTCGAACGTGTATGGCTTAACATTATAACTATCCCCACCAAGTTTGATCCGGATCGGACTACTATATAATATAGCTCCTATAGGACACATTGGTTGAGAAATAGGACACTTTTTTATGAAGACATGTAGTGTTCACATATCATGTGTATACCACAGTTATAACTGTCCTCGCCAAATATAATTCAGATAAGACAACTATAGCCTATAGAGCCTTTAAGGCAAATCGATCGAAAATTTGAAATTTGTACGAAAAAATTCGAATTAGACGGTGTAAGGGGTCTTTTACAGTCGGCTCGCTCGACTTTAAATAGACAAACTTTGTTCTAAACAGAAGCATATGAGTCCAATCGAACTAAATTGTTTTTATAACCAAAAGCACCAAAACACCCATAGTGTTGTCGTTGAAAAAGCAAAAACAAAACACACTTCAATCACATACATACCCCAACCCAAACCCACAACCTTTCACACACTTGTTCTAAGGACTGAATCTGGTCAGCCACAGGCGAGACGAAATGAGTGTTGATTCAACTGTGAGTACTCCATACAGAATCACTCAGAGACTTCAGTGCAATTAACTTGGCAATGTCCAACTGTATGTGTGTGTGTGTTAGTTTGTGTACTAGTATTGGCCACTTACCGCTCCGTATAGACGCGTGTCAGATTGTGACAGATCTCACCAGCTTTGTTCTCCAAATATCCTTGAATGTTCTTCAAGTGATTGAGCGTCTGATTAACCTGCTTCGCCCAAGGATCTCTTTGCAGTTCCAATGCTGTCAGATGGTAAAGTATTTCATTCTGTAAATTCTCCAGGGGCTGCAGAATCGAGGCTTGAAGTCGTTTTGCCCGACTGCCCAGGGTTGTCATGCGAGACGAAGTGGCCACATCCTGAATCTAAAGGGATTAGTAAGTATAAATTGACTTTTGTTCTTTTGATTCCTTTAAGAACCATAATTAAACAGACTTATCTTTAGTAAATGTGAACAATTTTAAAAATTAATTTGTTGCTCCTATGACATTTTTTTACGACAGACAAACTTTAACAATTTCCAGTTTGTTGTCTTTAAAAACTCTTGCGAAAATCCTTTTTCATTTCTCATTTAAAAAGAAAGGAAGTAAAACTTTTGTTGCCACTGCTTTATGGTTAACTTTACTTTTTAACAGTTTACAAACTATTTAAATGACTTTTATAAAACATTTGTATTTTTTTAAGCTTTTAATAAAATGACAGAAACATGACCCCTTTCGCATGACCCCATATCGCACCCGAAAATTAAACATAGTCTATATTACCATAGCTTAGAAACTACTTCACCAAATACACATTGAGTGTATGTTACCTTTTCAGCTATCCTCAATCAGTTTGATCTTGATCGGACAACTATAGCCTTTAGCTCCCATAGGACAAATCGTTGGAAAAATGCTGACTTGTATGGAAAAACGCGAACTAGTATGAGTACTGGGGCTTTTACAGTAGACCCGCTAGACCGTACCCTTTCTAACTTGTTTTGATAGGGCTAACCCAATTGGCAGGGTAATTGAGGAGAAAAATGATGATGAGATGTGAATTCACTCACCTGAAGAGCAACGCGTTGCATTTGATCAATGAAGGTGGCCAAATCCTTTTCGGGCGTGGGAGCACCAACACTATTCCGATATGTGGTCAGATTGAATGCGGATGTTTGCAGCATATTCTCCAATATGTTTTGAATCGATTGTGTGAGCGAGAGGAGAGTTCGTTCCGATACCGAAATGGCATCGATGGCAGTTGATACTTTCGGGAATTGTTTTAAATCGGCTATTTTTGTGGTATTAACGAATGCATCCAATTGAAAGACATTGTACGATGCTTGATTTTGTTCGCAGCCCCTGTTACAAACACGTTACGTATGTGTCATGTGTGTGTGTGTGTGTGTCCATCATTGATATGGTTGTGATTGTGATTGGTGTGCATTGGTGTGTGTGCGAGTGTGTAAAGTTGTGAGTTGTTCGAAAGAAATGTAAAGAGATTTTTGGTTTACTCTTCTGTGTCAATGTGCGTTCACTTTGAACTACTATTGGCCCAAAACCGAGATACACACATAGTTGTAGCTGTCCGCAGAGGGAGAAAAGTGTGAAGTTGAGGGGGCCAGGTCCATAGCCGGTACAGGGGCATAGTAAGAGCGGAGAAGGGGGCAAATGCGGTCATGCAAATTCTGCAACACTCGCATGCATGCGCATTTGTATCTGAGCAGATAATTGGAATCGGGCTTAAAATTTGTGGCTACAAGTGCTTGTGCTGTGGATGGTTGTACTAGGGTTGCGGTGGTGCAAACGTGGTCTTCTGCGTAAAATTGAGTGCCGTGTGGTTACCAAAATTTCATTGGGCTTTCAAAACTTTGCGGCTTAAATGTCTAAACGGGTCTCAAAAGTCTCTACTCTCTGCAAACGGAGTTGCAGACGCTGAAATTGGAATAATAAGTGCTCTGACAGTGACAAGATTTGGTTGCTGGTCATCTCTACATGTCGATATTGGGCAAGTGTAAACTGGTGATTGTGCTTGAATAACTTTTAGAACAGCTTTGGGCAATTAAGTGCTGCTGTCGTACACTGGTAAAAATTGCGTTAAGATCTTGCACTAACTAAATAAAGGTTACTGTTTCAAATGAACTAGTTAATGAAATATTTGATACCTATGCTTACTCGTTAAAATTTTGTGAAGTATCTCAATTAAGTTTACTTATTTTGCGTATCGTCCGATACACACTCACATGTTGGCTACTTAAAGAACCAGAAAATTTAAATATTTAATGCTATATTATTAAAACAAGTAAGAAAGGCTACAGTCGATCGAGCCGACTGTAAAAGACCCCGTACTCCCATAGTAGTGCCCATTTTATTAAAATAAAAATTTTAAAATGAAATTAAAAAAATTAAAATGAAATATTTACATTTTGATTTAAAATTAAAAAGTAAATAAAATAACAATCGTCATTGTCAGCATTCGAACCCGCGATCCATACGAAGGTTCCATATTGCGCCGCAACTCTACCAGTTGCACCACGACCCTCTTCTATCATACTTCCGGTTATTTTCAAATATGTATGTGTGCTCATACATATGTGTGTATGTATAGCATTGTTCGGCGCGGCCAGCGGCTCCGGGCAGCGCTGCCGCCAAAGCAGGTAGAGAAAACGTTCGAACATATGTTTGTATGTTTCTGTGTTTGTTTGTATGTGTTGCGCGCATGCAGTGATTTTGCAGTAAAATTACATGCACTTTGAACCGAAATTTCTCTCTTGTTTGACATAGGATTTTGATGCCACTTTCAGGAAAGTTAGAAATAGTAATTCTCTAAGCGTATGTTAAATTACAACACTGTACTATTTGATTTAATGCCTGCAAAAAGGCATTGAAGCTGGAGAGTTTTTTAGTTCTGATGAGCAAAGGGGGCGTGGCAGCTCAAAACTTTAAATGACATTGCATTTAGGCTGTCTCTGGAAACCTGCGTACCAAAATTGGTGCTCCTAAGTGCCATAACTATTGAGTTATTCGCTTAAAACACAAATTTTTTCGAGGTGTGTCTGGTTTTTTGCTTATTGCGGGGGCGATAGGGGGCGTGGCAACAATTTGAAATAAACTTGATCTGCGTACATCATAAACGGACTTTCATTCCAAATTTGGTGTCTCTAGCTTTTGTAGTTTAAAAGATCCAGGTGTTCATACAGACGGACGGACAGACGGACATTGCTATATCGACTCGGCTGTTGATGCTGATCAAGAATATATATACTTTATGGGGTCGGCCACGCCTCCTTCTGCCTGTTACGCACATCTCGCTTCTGACAAACTTAATAGACCCCCTTTACACTTTTTTAAAGAGTACGGGGTCTAAAAATTGAATTTATTTTTTAACATATTAATGGCTTTTATCCAGTATTATGTGTATCCGATTTTTGGTTTAAGTTTTTGTTTTTATTATATTTAGATATATATTTTATTTAGATACATTTGTGTCGCCTAAGCTCGCTTGTTTCTATAACACTTTGCAGCTGCAAAGATGCCAGTTCGGCAATCAGGAGAAGAGGGCTCTAGGGGGCTATCAAAATTACAGGCACGTACAGTATCAAAGTAATTGGATAACAAAATTCGTTACTTGTTGGATATTGGGCTATCTGGGAAATCTAAGTACACGTATATTATTAAATACAATTAGCTTTTAATTCAGACTTACCTGAGGGCTGTGCCCAAGCTGACATTGACCACAGATCGGTTGACGCCAGCGGGACGCATTAGCTCCCCAATAATGCCCGTCTGGGGCTCTCCTGCATAGACATAGCCGGGCTTATCGAATAGTTTACCCAACATTTCGTAGTTATTGCTGTGCAGGGAGCGGCAGAGGAAAACTTCCGTATTGCCTCCAATGGCCAGAGAGAAAACTCCATAAAAGGTAAGTCCAATGCTGCCCAGGCAAATTATCAAGACGGCAATGAAGAAGACAACTCCAGATTTTGTATTTGATTCGCAGAGGAAGCAACAGTAGGACATAAGCAGAAAGAGCATCACCCAAACAATAATCATGGCTGCAATCCAACCAACTGTCCAGTAGGTATTGGCCCACTCCTTCAGCTCGTTGTAAGCCGGCTCGACAGCTGGCCAAGTTCTCTGAAGACGCTCCAGCAACGCATTAATTGTGGATGTTAACAACTGGGCGTTTGCCGTAGTCCTGTGTCTGATACTTGCAAGTTGTTCCAGCGTATCTGTGAATCAATTCGAGTTTTGGCCAATTCAATTAGTGTACGAGTATTGTGTCGTCGTTGACAGTAATTAATATTGTGTTAAACTTGTCCTATACCCTCTCTCTCTCTCTCTCTCTCCCCCTCTCTCCCTCTATCCATTTATTAGATTCGAACATTGTTTTCACTGTACGTTACGGAAATTGCTTGCAACGAAATGTGGCATTAAACTGACGTGTGTTATTGATTGAATTGTACATTTTAATTGAGGCTATAATCGAATTTGCACCGAATTTGTATGGAATTGCAAACAAAACGAAATTCTCATAATTCCTAACAATGATTACAGAATAGATATTGACACAAACTTTTAGAAAACTTTGTCGTTTATTTTCTGTCTTTATTTAATGTTTTCTTTGGTTTTTAATACTGTGCATACCCACCATTTGTTCTACCTTTGATTTAAATTGGATAAATATAAAATGTAAAGTGTTAAAACTTGCGGATACTTGTAGAAATGTAGAGGGCTCTTTAGTGTGTCCTACAGCCGAGTAGAGCTTATCTCTTGCTTTTTAGCCATAATTCACACAATGTTTTCATTTGTAAGATTCTAGATTGAACTTACAATTTCGTTCATATGCTGTGTCGTGTTTTACTTGTTGCGGGAAATTGCTGAAAATGGAACGTGAGACGCCAACTTCCGATGTCAGGTTCTTGACAGTGGAACCAAATTCAATTTCGCCCAAGTAGCGCATGCGAAAGATGCTCTGGTCCTCTTGCAGCTGACAAATTGTCCGGAAATAGAGTTGCACATTGAACAAAAAAAATTACAAAAATAAAAGTAAAACGATGAAAAAGAAATGATAAAAGAATTAAATGAAATAATAAAAAGTGAAAATCAAGTGAATCTCTGACCAACTAACTCACCGTCTTAAGGGCATCGACTACACCGTTCTCCTCAAAGCTGCGTATACGCAGTGTGTCACAGAGCGGACGATCCCGGTACGTGCACTGCCGCTGCAGCACGGACAATTGTATCTGCAGCTCCTCCATGCGAGCGGATGCCTCCTGAGACAACTTCAAAGCCCGCCCCACGGTCTCTTGAAGCATGAGGACGCGGTAGATGAGCTCCGCATTTGCTGTGACACACCCACACAAGAAAATATTATTGTAGCATATTTATTTTTGATTTCGGATAAATTCGAGTCAAGAATTTTGCTCTAAATTACACATTGTGTGATCATATAATGCAGTTGTTAGCCGTCGTGCTGTGACACATTTTCAATGGATGAGAAAGCCGATTCTGCCTCAAATTCAACTTCAGTTTCTGAAGCACGCGGCATCCACTCGAGTCTTTCATTCACATAATGAAATTGGGTGCAAACAATTGCTATTCCCATTGCACTTCAATATGTTTACCAATGACAGAGTGCATTATCTGTGTATACAACAGAACCAACAAGACTTCACAGACATAAGCAAGGTCAGGGAATACACTCATGAAAAATTCACTATTAAAGTTTATTTTTCATATTACTAAGTTGATTTACCTTTCAAAAATTGATGGAGGTAACCAGTGTTTTGGGTAAATTTTAAAAAATTGTACTTAACTTTATGACTTCATTTTTAGCTTATGAGTTCAAATAAAATGTATTTATGTATGTAATCTTTAATTTTAAAGCAAAATTCGAATGGCAAATCCTTAGTATGTTCATATGTCAATTATATTTAATACACTTATTTGCACAAAGAATCAAAGATAATCAAAGTGTACTATACTTATATGAAGAACATATTTATGAGGTGTCATCACAAACGTTATTTAAGAGTTTGGTATGTTTTCAGTGTATGACTATTATTTGAAGTGTTTGATGTTTTACAATACAACACATTTTATTTGTATTTGTATTAAGTCCATCTGAATAAAAGATTATATAAGCTCAAGTTTGCAATTCATAGCCAAACAATTTCTATAGCCTGGTCCGGTCTAGGCCTGGCCATAATCACAATAGAGTGAAATTTGGGTCAAGACTGCGTTCAGCCAGACAATCGGAATGGAGGCACACTTAACCCCATGACTTACCCAAGCTAAGTGTCGTCAATGAATCATATGCCAGCTCGAGGCCAGTGTGTGCAGATATTTCCGCTTGAATTGGTTCGCCAAGGAGAACGTCCACGTCTATGCGAAAAGAAAAGAATCGAAAGGCAAAGAAAAGAAATGAAAATAACTCTGAGCAAATTTAGAGCACATACAAGTAGTAACTGCAATAACTCAGAGTACAATGCATAAAGTTTTAGCATATAATACATGAATCGAATCCTATAAAAATCTACGATATACGACGTGCGACGTGCGACGGGAATGGCCATAAAGTTGCCAAAAAGAAAACTTTTATTTTTGTTGCTTTTGTACCCACTGACCTTCCAAGTCTTTGACGACTTTCTCAACGGAAACATGAAAGCCATTATCCAGTTTGTGTTTGATTTGTAGATGCGTATCCTTTAGAAATACCTCCACATCATGGACCGCAGACTTGACCATCTCCGGAGTCATCTCAATACCGGCTGATAATCGACTATTCGCATAAAATATGCTAAAGTCACTCAGCCTGAAAATGCCCTCGAGTTAAGTCAACTTTACACTTTAACTTGACCAGAAAAACTCACGTTAGCAATATGAAGACAATCCAGAGTGTAATCACCGCTGCACTCTTTCGACACCGCAGATTATCCTCCTGTGACTCATCCCGTATATTAATCGGTGCATTCCGTATTAGATCCAACTCATCTTGTGTGCTCCGACGACCACAACACCAGGCACATGTTGCAATCAAAGGCACTAGTGCCAGTATAGCCAATATGCTCATCAGAGCAATGAAACCCGATTCGATTTTAATAGCCTAATGAAAATAATGGTTAACAGCACAAAGGCTCTTAAATTTAATCGATCTACTCATCAGTACTTTAACAATAATTATTAGTTGAAGTTTTAGTTTCTAGTTAAGACATTTTAATTTTAGTCTTGAAGTAAATATAGTACTTACATTGGCTGCAAAGTCAATAAGGCTCACATTTTTATGAAGTACGTCACGTATAGAATCTGCCAATATTGAGATTGTTATTGTTAGTCGTGTTAATATGACAATAATAACATAAAATCACAGCACAATTATTTTAAGAGACTTCCCTTATACGTAAATGCTAAAGGATCCTGAAAACAATGTTTCAAGTACGCAGGCTACAAGCAAGTTGCTCGATGAGATGTTGTAAGAAAATGGCTAATTATCTTTGAATGATCTCAGAATAGAAACGAAAGAGCCTTATTTTGTTATATTTGATTTTATAATATTGATGTTTTTTAAATTTCAAATCAATTTAATAACAAAAATATTTTTGAGACTTCTATTTGCAAATCTAATACAGTGGAATCCGGTTATAACGACACTCAAGGGACCGACGATTTTACGTCGTTATACCCGGTAGACGCTTTAACCGAAACGAGCAAAGAAAAACTTTTTTTTTTTTTTCTTTTGCTGCTGTCATGTTTGCAATAGGTTTTATTATTTGCGTGCATTGCCTAATTGCTGAGCTTGTACTGAATGTGCTCTCTTTTGCGCATTTTGCTCTCGATTTCACATTGTGAGCATTTACGCATAAAATTTGAATTGGAAAAAAGCAGAAAAAACTAGAAGTACAACGGGGCATTCTATGGAATATACCCGCACACTCGCGCTGAAAACATTTGTATGCGTCGACACTGTGCTTTGACTCTCTCTCCCAGAGTAAAATATGGGAGAATAATGAGAGTGAGAAAGAAAGAACCTTGTTGACGCTCCTTTGAGTGCCGAACACTAATAAATACATACATGCATACATATTTTTCTTACAGCGTCGTTTGATGCTCATATTTTTTGGCACTATTTAGCTGTATTTTTTTTTCGGCACGTCGCAATAGCCGGTTGAATTATGATAAATATCGTCGATATAAGCGGTTTGTCGTTATAAGCGGAGACGCACTAAGCGGAGGACCTTTCATACAAGCTTGTATGGGGACCGAACAAGTCATCAAATTTTCGTCGCAATGACCGGACGGACGCTTTAAGCGAAGTCGTTATAAACGGATTCCACTGTATTTATATACGAATTCTGAAGAGTATTTGAATCTATTAGGTTTTACATAAGCGAAATGTGCGTAACAGGCAGAAAGACAGACGTCTCGACCCGATAAATTATTCATGTTCCTGATCAGCAACAAAAGCTGAGTCGATGTAGAAATGTCTGTCTAGATCTCAGAGACAGAAACATCATAAGAAATAATCTGAGCCAATAGATCGTAATGTAGGCGCATTTCTGGATTGCTATGTACTCGTATTATATATAGATACATGTATACCCAAATTTATAAATTAAATATACTAAAGCGTAAAGTGTAATTGGTTTTTTTTTGCTGTCGACTCTCCACACTACAGTGTTGATGAACAGTTAAATATATATTTTAGACATAGAATTTGAAGCAGTTAAAAGAACTTTTATTCAGTCAATTGTTCTGAGTCCCCGTCCATGTGTTGGATGACGACCACATTGAGCAAATCAGCCTCAGCCAAGGTACGTTGATCGCTCTCGAGGAGTTGATGACGTGGAAATGCAGTCATAAGCATAAAATTCTCACTGGAATATTGAGGCCTTGCTATCCGTACGTATCTGTAGAGATCGGAAACGTGATGTGTGAGATTGAAGTTGGCGGCAAAGCGGCTTCCATTTGCCAGACGAAATTGTATTGTGGTTACATTCATTTGAGCATTAATGGATAAAGCACGCACTGCAGCCTGCTCTAGGCATTCCTGTGCTTCCTCTGGAGACTGTACCGCTGCTGATCGCGTTGTGGTCTCAATTTGTGGAGTGGGTGTGCCTAGAGTACGACCAGAGCCCATGAATTGTTTGCGAGACAATTGGCGGTAGGATTCGTTTGTGTGATCCTGAACACTCAGCTCAATTCGCCGGCCTAGTTCCTGCATTTCATTGGGAAAGTCACCACGCATGATGGCACGCAGGAAGCGTTCGTTCTCGGGAACTTCGTAGAGTTGTAGAGATCCGTCGTCTAGGGAGAAGCCCTCAGACCACAGATGCAGCACCACAACACTGTGTTCGTTCTCATCGAGCTCCGAGTCTGAATCCTGACCATCTTCCCGTGCTGGCGGTGGATTAATAGGATGTGCACTCCCGAGACGTTCCCCATGGCCCCAGGTACGCATGCTGCGATCACTGTCCACTGTGGTTAGAGCTGGAGTTGAGTCATCTATTTTGACTCGCTTTGAGATCTGAGAGTTGTCTAGTCTCTGATGCGAACTGTCTGAGGCACCGGCATAATACGCCTCGGCTTCGTCTTCGTGTGTCCGAGTATGTCGGCTCAGCAGACTCTGCAGTGACTGCAAGTTCTGAATCGTATTGCCTCCATTGCTCTGGACCTTGGCTTTGTCGGACTCATATCGACTGCTTGCCTGCTCCAGTGCCCAATTGTTCTCCGTAAGATATTGACGTGCCACCTCCTCGGTCACGCCATACTTTTTTATAAAGCTGGCCAGCTTTTGCTCATCGGACATCTGCGCCTTCTCCAACAACTGCCAACAACAAGTTGATCAATTTTGATAAATAATTTTCAATAAATCATTTTGTATGTCGACTCTGCTCGTCTAGGCTGACTTTGATTTCGTTTAACTTGTAAATATTTACCGGTTTAGTAAATATTCTCCCAGGATTGCTAAGGGTCTTTAAATGGTCTATGGGTCTAAGTGTAATTTACAGAAAAGAATGACCAAAAAAAATGACTAACTTAAATCGAATGCAGTATTATAAATTCTTTTATCTTGAACTGGGAAAAAACTCCTGATCCAAAACAACACTACCAAAACTTAAATTGCATTGCATTTTGCCTTACTAATATTTTCAATTGACTATCTTTCGATTTGTTATTAAGACATTAAATAACGTCTTAGAAGGATTTTGAGTTTTTAGAGTGTTTATTCTTTGCTTGTTTGCTTGTGCTGCAAAACAAGTACAGTGTTTTTCCGTTTTTTCCACTTCCATTATGTTTTTTTTGTGGTTTGCTGGTGGCTAACAAAATGACTTGCATATTTGATAAGGAAAATCGTGTTGAACACGGCTTAATATATGTTAGAGCCATAAAACATACGCCAACTGAATTTAGTGTCATAATTTAATCCAATGTCGAGCACCAAGTGGCATTCTAAAAGTTGGTATAGACTGGAATCAACGAATGAAATCATTCACAATTGAACACAACAATATTAACATAAGGGGGTGTTCAAAAGTTAAATCAGAAGAATACAACTAAAATAATATCTACCTAATAAATTTATTTAAATTTCATTTTCATATCTCTAGGTGAATAAATGTTGTATATGATATGCACGTGTAACTCGCGCTCAATTTAATATTCAGTTCCGTTCCATTGTTGGCAGCCAGACAAAACTAGATACCAACACACTCAAACGCACACAGAGTCACCCTGACCCATTCAAATTGTTCTTCTTCAGGCATACACTGGACTTACCAAGCGGCAATTCTTCGGGCGTGATAAGCGATAAAAATTCACTAACGTAGGTGAATATAAATGGTCCCGGCGCGATGTCCATGCCTGGTATGCTGTATGTAAAAAATGTGCCTGGTCCAGTTGTGGTTGTTGTTGTTACAGCTGTTGTTGTTGGTGCCACTGTTGTTGCTGTGGAACTAGACAACGCAGCGAGCATGGCTGTTGTTGCTGTTGACGAGGACATAATTGTTGTTGTGTCTGTTGTTGGCAGTGTTAGATTACGTATACGTAGGTCCATCTTCGGCCGCTCGCCTTGAGCTCAGTTGAGTTGAATTAAGTGTGTATGTGTGAGCTGTGTATGTGTGAGTAGCTGAAATAAATAGATGGTAGAAAAGGACAATAAACGCCTGGTAACACACCAAGCATATATAAATGTACATAGATATATGTATGAACCAAAGAGGGTGGCAATGTTGTAAAATATTTTCGGAATTTTATGTTCCAATTATGCATTCATATTTATGCTCAGCCAACCCCATGTGACACATACGTATATAAATTAATAAATATTGTGCTCGTGCGACATTTTCACATATTTTTCTTCGAAATTAATTTGCTGTTAAAGTTGCTGTAGTCTTTCTTCTGGTTTCTTGTGATTTAATAGACTTGCGGAATTGCAAACATATTTTAACTAAAGCATTTTTCCAAGCACATAATATATATATAATATATAACTTGTCTATTAAAACATTTGCAATATGCACAAGCATGTTGGTGTCCCATATAATAATGTTAAGTTATGTATACAACAACAAGTTTATAATAAATAATTAGATAAACTAGTGAAGAAAAATGTTGCTTTCAAATGACTTAGACTAAGCTTTATGCTCAATTGATTGCCCTCAATCTGTTTAAATTTGTTTGGTAGAATCCCTTTCTTGACCAAGTTAATTTGTCACTTGTCTTTCAACTTGTTAGTCTGCTCACCCTTCCAAGGTGTTGTTCCGAATTGGCGTGTTCTTATTTAATTGTTGTCCCTGAATTGCTGACGCCTTGAATTGAATTTAAACAAAAGCGTTAATTCCATTAATTTTCATTTTTATTTATTTTTGTTAGTTGTTCTATCTATTGTGATTCTATTTGTGTTTTGCTTTCTTTTTTGGTCTGTCAACTGTTGTCGTTTCGTTCTTTGACTCTTGTTTGCACCTAGTGGGTGATGACTTTGTAGTCTTGTGTATATTGTAAAAATGCACATATCGTTTAGTCCCAATACTCAGTGTACTGGGAGTACGACAACCCGTCGCTTAATTTTCAAGCCTCGAACGAAGCCCTTCAAGTTCGAGCAACTCTTTCAGTTTCCTTGACAATATGAGCCATAGAACTGGCCAATGGCCGTACTAATTGCACTGCCTCTGGGATTTACAGCGTTCTAAATTAGAGCAAACCAATACGAACAAAACTTAAATAGTCTTGAGCTCAAAAGTGGGTCATTAAAATGTGATACCACTGCGATGGCTGGGCGTTTCACTCAGTTTCAACCTTTCTCCTTCACTGCCTCACTTTTTGTCCCTTTCCATCTCTATGCTGCGATTATGTGAGCTCAATGGACACAAGTCAAGGCGCTTGAATTGCTGACCAAGCTCTTCTGAAGGCAACTCGATACGCTGACTATATTTGTAGTTGTTAGCAGCATATTAGTGAAAGCTGTTTTATGATAACTACAGGTATTGTGGCGTAAGGTGACAACAGTTCATGCCGAAAGGTTAGATAGCTGTATAAGTACTAATACTGTTTACAGTACAGTACAGTATTGTTCACTCACTTTACGTGGCGTATACTTAACTTTATACTAAGCCTAAACCGATTAACAGATGAATAACTCTATATGTATTTGTAGTTTGATGACGAGTTAAATGGTGTCGACGTGTGTATTTGAATCAGATTGAATTGGTTTGATGTGAATTGAGCATAACAGCTCAGCTATTCGGAATGTGCAAAAATCTACTAATTAATAAATTATGCAGTGAGCAAATTTACCTCGTCGGCAAAGTTAATTGATTGATTTGTTTCTCTTTCTCTCTTTTTACTGTATCCACTTATCCGTTCCGCTCTCTCTTCGTATAATTATGTTGGATGTAAAATATTATATGGCATTTTACATATGATTTATTAATTAAAACTCATTTAAATCCAAAGGTATCAGAAATGATTTGATGTCGATTTATTTTGACACATTTTCCGTATTACAGCTTGTTTTTTTAGTTAATGAATTTCCCGACTCATTTACAAATTACACATATTTGCATCGGTGTGCAAATTATTAGCTCGAGCATGCTTGTTTTTCACAAATCTGCGTTCTTTATTTATAATTTTATTGATTTATTACGCATGACACTAGAAATTCCTTTTGGCTGCACAAATTATTATTCGATCAAATGAATTATTTACTTAATTCATGTTAATTTACTCATACACTGCTGAGACAAGCCTTTAGTATCCTTGACTCTCAGAAACATACATGCAAATTTATTCTATGATTATTTTTTTCATAAGTTAAAGCTAGACACGTATAGTAGACTCGAACGTTACTGCAAGACTGAAATGCCCAATGGTCGAAGCCCAAATAAATGTCAAAGAAAACATAGAAATTCTCTTTGTTTCTTTTTGTGGCAACCATTCATATAAAGACCGGTGTAGAAGTATGGTATGATTGTCTATAAACAGTGGTGAATTCTTCATTCCATCTATTCGCAATTCCATTTTTCCCAACACGTGATACCTTATAAATTGGCGGGAAGAGTAGTAGAAAGGCATAATAGGAATGCAATGCAGATTGGATTAAGTTCTAAGAATTACCTAAGATATATTGAATTGTGTTTAGCTTAACTAAACTATTAAACTAAAAAAATTAATTAGTTGTATTAAATTAGCTAAACATTGTCTGGAAGTTAAAATTTAAACCAGTTGCTAGGATGAGTTATTAAAGCCTACTCGTACATGCTTTAAAATACTGGAACGAATACAAGTTTAGAAATTTTCCAGTTTGAAGTCTTGTCTTAGAAGAAACCCTTTAACTGGGAAATTGAAATTTGAGTAATTGGATTGTATATAAAAGAAGAATCACAGCTGACAACTTTGATAACTTCAATAAAATTCGGTGATTTAAGAACGCTTAAATTATACTTAGTTGCCTCATTTAATTTTCTGTTTTTGTTAACTGTTTTCTTGTGTGTTTCATGCCTCCTTTGCATATAACTGATTTTATTTTAAAGTCCCATCAACGCCAAGCCAGACAAAGTTTGTGCAATGCATTTGGAACAGCAGGGGGCATGCGGTGTTTGGCTGGTATGGCTGGATTTGCAGATGAGAGGATGTGTAGCTCCCAGGAAAAATCTACTTTTCCATACCCTGCTCTATTATATTGTCACAGGCTCACAGCATGTCGTCGGGGACAACAAGAACGATGACGACAACGGGAACGAGACGGAGACCGATACCGAGAACGAAAACCGTTGCGTTTCAGCGTATGCAATGCCTTTCATAGCTAAAATTCAATTTTCCTTTGATTTATGCATTTTGTAGTTTCAGATTTGCACGGCAGCCCTCAAGCAGCCTTCTCCGACTGGAATTTAAAACTTAAATTCTGAAATTGTATCAAACGAAATTGACAACATCTGTTGCAGTTTGCAGAGTCTGCTGCTATCAACTTACTTCAAGTCCCAGAGCATTTCTCGGATTGACATGGGCACTCAGCACTTTGTGAATAGCTCAAGAGCTCTTAGTGCTCATATTACCCCGATCCGCAATGCAAATGTGCCTAACTTGCTTTGTGTTTGGGATCTTTGAACAAAAATAAGCAGTTTCTTATTGAAATAATTATCAAATTTGCACCTGACAATGGAATTCTATAATTTGATTTAACAGAGTCTTTATCAGATGAAGCGACTAGTGCTGCGAGATGAAAGGTATAAAATGGTTTTAACGTGGGTTTAAACTAAGTATTAGCTATCCAATAAGCAATTAGACTAAGTAAAGGGCCACCAACTTAATGTCCCAAACACGCAATTTACACCTTGTGCAAAGATCCCAGAGGAGTGTGTGCTCTGGTCGCACCTAGTTAGCAACGTCGAGCTGGCTATAAAACCACTGGTGACATTACTGTTCAGCTTAGTTGAGAAAGCGACGTTTGCGGTGTTGAATGCAACATGGACGCAAATTCGGTGGCGGAGGAAAAGCCCTGCAGTGTTCTGCCAGGCCCTGAATTGTTGGCCTTACCCGGACTGGACTTTCAGCGAGCGAGCATCACTTCAGCTGCTCTCAGTGATGTGCCCAGTGACGTGATTATCAAGTCTCGGATTAGATATGGCAGTCGGCTGTCCGCTTGCAAGGGCCTTCTTCTGGAGTACTCGAAAAGCACTACAATTCATGGAATACGCTACATATTCGAGGTGCATCGACCCATCTATGAGAAGTGAGTTGTGTGCTTATAAGTACTGTCTGTGAAATTGTGTGTTCATCTATATACTTAAAAACAAGTCAGTCGTTCTTTAGTTTTAATTAGTTTTATTAGGGCAACTAGTTAGATAATAGACGCTAGAGCTGAATCAGATTTTGAAAGACGTAATCTTAATAGATTTCCACACTAGTTTTAATAAATATTTCCCATCGACACCTATACGCTATATTATTTCCCTTTGAATACATTTTTGGTAGTAAGTGAATAGTATTAACAAGTGTATCTTGTGTGAGTCAGATAAAAATAGCGTTATATTTTGACATAATTTTGGCAGATTCTGCCTAAATCACCTATAGTTTCGGTTGCCAATTGGGATACAATTTTTCCAAAAACAGAACTTCGTTGGAAAACACAGTTTGTAAACATCAACAAATTTAAAACTTTTGAGGTACTTTACATATTAAGAACATAATATTTTCGTTAACTTTATTTCATATTATACAAACACCCTCCGTGGAAAAATACATATAAAATTTAACTCATTTTTTTTTAAAAACAGAACCAGCAGTTTTTGTGTTCAGCAACAGCATTCCAACATTCCTCTATTCATATATAGAAGAATAGATAAATTTGCTTATTTGTTGAAGTATACTTCTTATTTGAAGTTGTATAGTATTTTGGCTTTTATTTTCATGTTAACTTAATAGTCTTGAATTAATCACAGGTTGTATTGGCTGATATTGACTTGTACTTCGGTGTATTTCGCCGTATCCCTCATTTGGGCGACGTATCTTAAGTGGCAGGACTCGCCAGTAATTTTGGGCTTCGATGAGACTTTGGTGCCTGTACACAAGATTCCCTTTCCCACCATTACCATATGTCCCGAGATCAAAATGGAACGCAACGTGTTTGACTATTCAAATGTATCGGAAAAGATTTGGAATGACTACTTACAAAACAGCGAATTCTCCAGTGTAAATGACGAAGAGTTGAGTGATTGCTAATTGTCCTAAGTTGGTTTATGAAAAACTTTATAATTAATTACTTTTAGCTTGATGCGCATGGCTGCCACGATGCACATTTGTGATGCGGATGTTGCCTCAAAATTTGCTCCATTGCTGTCACAAATGAAATCCAACAATGAGTTTGGGGATGTGACACAAACTCTTGTGGATTTAAGTATATCGAAAAATGTAACTGGACCATTTTGCAAATGGAATCAACGCTTCTATTTCTGCGATAAAATATTTGACTTTGTTGCCACGGACGAAGGCATTTGCTACCAGTTCAATGGACTGCGTCCCAAGGATATTTATCGTGATGAAAGGTTTATTAGTTTTGTCGATCCCGAGGTCGTTGACTACCAGAACTTTTTTGATGCGAAATTGGATCAACTAAACCAGATTACCGGTAACTGGTCCTTGGATGAAGGATTTGTCGATCAAGGAATTAATGCCTATCCACAGCGTACAGTGGTCTCCTCGGTGAGGAATGGATTTTTTGCTTTCTTGCAGGGTCAGGAGCACAACTTTGACTATGATTGTCGCAGTTTCAAGCAGGGTTATAAGGTGTGTCCATTTATATGTTTAATACACATACGTCCAGTCAGCCAAGGGTGTGTTACAATTCCCCTTTTACAGGTCTTTCTCAACTCTCCGGAGAGTGTTCCACTCACCTCAAATAATTACATATTGGTTCCCCATGGTCATGAAGTCATGGTTAGCGTGCTCCCCAACTATGTAGTGTCTACAGATAACTTACATGAAATTAGCTCCGAAAAGTACGAAAATTAGAATTAATTTAAATGGAAATATTACAGAACATTTATATTGTCTTGTAGGCGTCAGTGTTACTTCAATGACGAGCGGGCTCTACGATTCTTTAAAACCTACTCTCAGAGCAATTGCCAGACCGAATGCCTGGCCAACTATACCATGAACAAGTGTGGCTGCGTCAAGTTCTGGATGCCAAGTAAGTGCAAGCATCAATCAAATTTATGTTTCATTTAACACAAAGGTGTTCAATGGAATTATTTCTCTTTATTATTATATCTTTATCTATGGTATTACAATATATTCTGAAACACTTTGATGGGAATCGGACAACTATGTTTCACGAATCCCTAAAACAAATTAAGATTTGTTTGATTTGTATGCTAAAATGTTGTGTTTGTTTAAGCCCATTTATTAAAAATTTTTGTTTTTTGATTAATTTACGCAGTTTAAATTTGGCCAGAATTCTTGTATTGGTCCTGCACACATAAAATGCGAATTTGGTAAAAAAGAATTTTAAATAAGCGGTGGCTCTTTCTCTAAGATCCCTTTTAATATTGATTTTGATAAAGAATGTAGTACATATTCATTATAGTATATAAACTTCATAGTATACATATACTTTGTTTAAACAAACGTCGAACTAATGATAGCTGCAATATTGGGACTTCTACTTAATTGCAGAGCCTTTGGATGTTCCAGTTTGTGATCTCAGTAAAATTGCATGTTATACTAATGCACAGGATGAATTAAATGCCTTACTGCAGAACCAGACACTCGAGCAGACTTCTAATCCCATGTGTGATTGCATGCCGGCTTGCACTTCTCTTGACTACAACTTTGAAATCTCAAGAGCTGTGTACAGTGCAGAAAAGACTATTCGAGCGTTTCGTGAGGTCTACGAACTTACAGAGTAAGTATATGATTAGAATACGGAGCGGTACTACAGCAAGTCATTAATAAACATTTTTAGTGCTATAAGCTCTCGGCTGACTGTCTACTTTAAGGAACGTCAGTTCACGGCCATTAAGCGGACTGTTCTTTTTGGCGTGTCTACATTAATATCCAATTGCGGTGGCATCTTTGGCTTGTTTATGGGAATCTCCAGCTTGAGTTTCATTGAACTTGTCTATTTCTTCTCAATGCGCATTTGTGGCAGCTGCAGGCAACGTCGTAAGCGAAAGCAAATATATCCCACAGATCAAAAAGATCAGGATAACGTCAACCTTGAGCCATGAGAGGCTTGATTATCAGCGTTGATAAAATATAAAGATCTTTTATGCAATCGACATATGCAAAATGAATACTTAATTTATTGGAACTGCAATCAAAATGCGGACGAAACTGTTTCTTAATGTATAATTATTCCGTAAAATGAAATAAAATAATAGCACAACTTTTCCAGTTTTGGAGGGGACAGGAGTCTATTAAGCTGGTTCGCCGGCTTGGCTGTCTCCCTGTTGTTCGCTATAGCAAAACTTGAGACACTTAAGTTTTTGTTAACTTAAAACAATTTTTACATACTTATTATCTTGAAAAAATCAAAATATACTGAAATATTTGCGAAAACAACAGCCTAAAAATGCGGAGATATGAATGGATCAATCCCAACTTCAAAGGTGTTTCTCGAAAGGTAGTCGAAAAATATTAATTATATTTTTAAATAATAGTTTTGTTATTTATTACTTATTGGAATTAAAATATCGTAGCATGGCTTACCACGATTAGTTTTGTGAATTTGGATGATGACAAAAGCTCGCGTCTTTTAATGCACGCAGATACTTCCTCTAAGTAGTTCAGTAGTAGTGCATTAGTAGTCGGACAACTTCCAGAATAGTTTGATATGAATTGTCTCCAAACGAATTCCAAATAACAATATTAAACTATAAGAACAACAGCCTTAAGGTGCTACATCTAGTTAGCAGCCCTGAAAATAAGATCTTCAGAATAATTTTCCTGAGAAAATTTCTAAAGTTGTTGTTTACAACAACAGATCGGAAGGCAGACAGACATAGCTACATTAAAGAAACATTTTTTAGCCATTGATTACATTGCCATTTTATTAAGAATCCAATTTCTGCAAAAGCTTTGTATTAATTAGAATCATACCAGAGGGGTGATTAGATGAGTTTTGTTTACATATAACACGTAGTAACTGTTTTACAAAAATCGTATACATAATTATATTTGCCCATTACTTTAAATATATATGTATGTCGCTTCTCACGTGTAATAGGTTATATTTGAGACACATATCTGGTCACCTTAAGTCAATGTATTTTTGGTCAGCATCAGTTGTTCGCTTTGTATAGTCATGTACGCAACTAAAGCGCAATTTATACCATGTGCAAAGATCCCAGAGGAGTCTGTGCTCTGGTCGCACCCAGTTATCAACGCCGAGCTGGCTATAAAGCCACTGGTGACATTACTGTTCAGCTTAGTTGAGAAAGCGACGTTTGCGGTGTTGCATGCAACATGGACGCAAATTCGGTGGCGGAGGAAAAGCCCTGCAGTGTTCTGCCAGGCCCTGAATTGTTGGCCTTACCCGGACTGGACTTCCAGCGAGCGAGCATCACTTCAGCTACTCTCAGTGATGTGCCCAGTGACGTAATTATCAAGTCTCGGATTAGATATGGCAGTCGGCTGTCCGCTTGCAAGGGCCTTCTTCTGGAGTACTTGAAAAACACTACAATTCATGGAATACGCTACATTTTGTTTCTGCGGATTAAAGAAATCTTCGGTTGTTTTGATTCAACTATCGATACAAGTTCCTTAGTTCATTTGAGCGATTCATTATCGATAAATTTATAATGAGCCTAAACTACGATACTAAATAATCGACTTTGATCAGCTGTTTAGCTGTATCGTCGGAGTTGTGTTTGCTCAAATTAGTTGGATTTGTGATACAACTGAAGATAATCTGAAGTCGGGATCGGGCTTCTCACAGGGTATCTTACGGTCCGGAGAGCCCGACTGGACTTTGATTCTTGTTAAAAACTGTAATACCATGGGATTAAAATTGTGCTAGAAAGATTACAAAGTCTTTAACAGTCGGTTTGCTGGACTTGAGCCTTTTATAGGAGTTATTTAAATATTACGCTAAGAAGTGTTTAGCAGTGTTTCCAACTGTGTGTACTAAGAGGATGACGAAGTACATGTGTGTTAGTTATTGTTCTTGGGAATTCAATGAACTAAATAACTTTTGTCTGTGCGCATTTTCAGTAGCTTTAGTCAACAGCGCAGTCTCTATCAATTATTTCACAAGAGGTAGGATAAATTTAATATTAAGTTTAAGGAAATTAATAATCCGTATTATTTACTATTCAAATGAAAATAAGTAAAACTTTACCATAAAGAATTATTTTTTCTAAACATTTGCTTTGAGTAGCTTTTTTTAAATTTTAGTCAATTTTATTTAAATAGTTTTACAAAAATTAATTGTTTGTATTCAAGTGGGTGAGGAATGCGCAAATGTCTAATAACTACTGACAAGCGTTGAAATCATTCGATGGATGAAAACTGTGTAATTTTGTGGTCGCGCTTAAATTAAATTGAAATTGTGAGGATGCAGATTTTAATAAAATGTCGACAGAGCATTGGAACCAGATGCAAAAGCGTAACCAAAACCCAAAACCAAAAACACAACTGAAAAACCCAAACGAGACCAAAACCAGAACATCAGGGAAAAGGACAATAACCAAAATTAAAGCCGCACTAATGAGCAGTGACAGAACCGAAAGAGTGCACAAATGTGGTAACAAGCGAACTTGACAAAATTGTGTAGGCGTGGCGACCGCAGGCACACTACTGGCCAACATAGAACGCAGCGTTCAACGTCGTGCAAAGTGATTTTGGCCAAAGTTAAAGAGCTTTTCCCGTTGCCAGCAGCTGCAATAGCATTGGACCATACCCCTGACATAATGGGCAGGAAAGTCACGTTTCGTATGGACAGAAAAGCTATGGAAATTATAATGCCAGAAAGTCTAGCTACAAATGATGTCAGCTTACAGCCACAATACGTACACACAGCCACGCCCACACACACACACCCCCACACAATAACACACTCGTTCACCTTTAGTGTTTCACGTTAATTGTGTGTAATCGTGTAAATTGAGTACTCAAATGTTTCTACAACTAAACAGTGGCTTAGCCCTTATGTTCATTGGCATGTAATAAATAATTTAACATTAATCCCTACAATTATTCAACAACTTCATGGTTATTTATTTTTTTGTAGATGTAATTTTAATGTTATACCAAATCTGGCATTTACAAATAATCTCTCGATACTAAACGATTGAACAGAGCATTTATTTCGACATATCCCTAGATTTCTCCTTCTTTGGAAGACCAACACATCTAAAATTTCCATCATTAGTTTTGATATTGATAAATCTTTATTATTTATTAGAATAAGAACCTGTAGTTGAAGTCCATTCAAGATTGATTACGCTAAATTTTACATTATATCTCCAACACTCAATATTATTTGCCAAACAACTAGATAATAAATACTTTCCTAGAATAATCAAGGTGTCATTTCAATATATTAATTGTGTGACACAATTTAATTGTTTAATTAATAAAAAATTGGTATAAATATTTATTTATTTATAAAATAAACAATTTTATGCAGAAGAATTCCATCCGATTACTTTCAATATATAACTTAATTAATTTGATTTTTTCACTTTATTTCAAGTCCTGAAAATATTTAATGTGATTCTTTACTATCTCTGTAAACCTTATACCGAGCAATCTGCCAATCTTGAAACTATTTTAAAGAAAACTGGAAACACAGTCGAACTACACAGGTGACTTTCGATCTGAATGGAAATCACTCCACTAAAACTGCCGGCCGTCGATGGGTTAACTCGTGTACTGGCATATACCCTGCATCCCCCAGGCAACGAATTGTGACATAGCCTGTGGGCCAGATCGTCAGCCACGTAATTGAGCCGTGGTTGAGGCTAAATCGTGTCCAGGCATCCGGCGGGAACTGCAAGGCACGACAAACCAAGTAGCGTATCACATTGGCATGTCCGATGATCAGTAAATATGAGTCATCCTTCTGTTCGGGCGAGGCCCGGAAGAAATACCGTCGGAACGCGGCTTCAATTCGTGGCCCATCTCTGCGATAAGCCTTCTCCACGTGACAAGCGCTGCGGTTCTGTGGAGGATCAGCTGGACAGGGAGTGCCCTCAGGCAGGAGTTCGCAACGCTTCATCTTAAGAGGATCAAAATTAATCTGTTTTAATATAATCATTGCAGTCTCCTGTGCCCGTGTCATTGTTGAAGCCACCACGTGGTCCCAGACAATTCCCATCTCAAGCAGACGCTGCCCGGTTCGGTGGGCCTGCAGTCTTCCCAGATCTGTCAGTCGATTGCCGTCCGGTGTTGATTTATATTCGCCATGACGCACTAGAACAATGTGACGCAGTGCAACTGGTTCATCGGATTCAGATGCGGATGCTTCTGCTGCTCCTACCCCTGCTCCCTGGCCACTTACATTAGACGCCTGATACTCACGTCGATCCCAATTATGGCACCACCGTCCCTTGCCCAAGGACTCCTCCACGTGCTGGTGTTGAGTGTGTGCTTGACGGCGATCGATCAGCTTTAAGCTGACATAGGTCGCCAGGGAGCCACAGCCTAGTGCTCCCAACGAATGCCAGATGCCATATAGTTTCATTAAATTCAAAAAACAAAATGAGCTGTTAAACTAAAGCACAACATTTGATTATAAATCAGTCACATACTTTTTGAGTTTCAAGTGTTTTTAACTCAGGAAAGTCAATTAATTACCTATATCTTTCTCCTGCAATAAAATGTTAATCTGCCTATATTGAGTATATTTTTTCCAGACATTATATATTTTGTAACTATATAAACTACTTGACTGTTGAATGGATATAAATTTAATAAGAATCCCTAATTTTTTTAGCGAAGGTAAATAGTATAGGGTTTTGTCCTCACTGAATAATGGACCTCAAATAGTTGATTGAAAAGGTTGAAAAGTTAACTGAGATTGCTTGATTGGTAATCGATTGTTTCTGCACTTTAAAATTGTTCCGGTTTTTTGCATTTAAAAGTTGATGCAGATGGAGCAGTTGAATGGAATGACATCCAACCCACAGTTGATTAGCATGAAACAGTGGGCCTTGGAAATCCTTGAGAGACTTTGCTTTCCAACTTGATGTCTAAGTTATTTTACCCTTGGCAAAATACTTATGAACAACTTTAGAGCGGCAAACTTTGCGCCTGGCACAATCAGCAAACCGAAGCCCAACAACTTTAAAAGGTGCCGAGATGGAAGGACAGCGGCAACTGAAGGGCCAAGAAACAGGGACAGAGATTGGAAGAGTGTTCAGTTGATTATGTTGTGCTTTTCTGTTTCAACTTAGACAAGTCAACACTCTTTATGGCTGCAAATGGATTGGAAAATAGACATGAATTACAAATCTTTCAATCTTGTTTACATAGCGCATATTCCCAACCTTTGTTAGTTCCATACCGCTCTGGGTCATAAAAAGTCAAAGGCCTATCACCAACATTTTGACTGGTTAAAATACTTTTACCAAGTTTCTGGTTCATTTAATTTCCACGCCCCGTACAAAAACTTGCAAAGAACTTGAGCCATCGTCGTCTCCATGGAAATTTCAATTGCTGCCTGGGAATCAGACATATCCACAAGTGAATGTACCTAAAAGGTTTCTGTTTCTGCTTCTATTTGAGATCCAGCTCTCCATTTCCCCTTATTTTTTTTGCTCCGTCAGATGTGGCTTAATGAAGTTCCAAGAAATTTGTCATGTTATCCGAATCGACTAAGGATACACTAATAAAAAATAACAGGTCATAAAGTTTATTTCGATATAGGGAACAAGCTAAGAAGATTTATATAAAAATAATTTATTAAAAAATAATAATAATAGTACATTATGTAATTATTTTAAAATTTCAGACATTTTTTTGTATTTTACTATTAAATGGAATTAAAGCAAGCTATAACTAATAGTTTGTAAAAGAATCTGTATATTGAATGTTAATTTTAATTGAAGTTGACTAGTTTATATTAAAATCTCAAAAGTTTTTTAGACACAAAATGAATCTAGTCGTAATAAACAAAATCAAAAAGATCCTGCCCAATTTTAACTTAAATTCATTACTATTCCTAATAACAAATATAATATAAAATACTCAAAATTCGAGATAAATAATTTATTTCGGGACTTGGCATTCGCAGATTTGCTTGGCTGCGTGCTTCCGGTTAAAAAACAATAAAATACGTACGTTTAACTTCAGAGCAATTTTAAATAGAAACAAAATTAGAGTCCAAAATAAAAATTAAATATATTAAATACAATATAATTTGAAAAAAAAAAATGAATAAATAAGTTTGCTGAATTCAATTCAAGTGACTACAATTTTGCTAAGCTTATTTCTTAACTTGTTATTAACAATTAATTAACTTATTTCATATTTTAAGTTACAAATACAAATATAACCTATTTTATTTTTCTAATATTTCCCGTTGCTAATTTAAGTTTCATAATTCTTTTTTTTGGTGCTGTTTTGGGCAGTTGAAATTGTATGACTGTCACCGGAACAGAGTAAGAATCAGGATCAGGGTCGCTCTTGGTCTCAGTAGCCTGCTCTTCTTGTCAAAGTGAAATTCGGCAGCATAATGTGCACATAAGCCTGGCATAAAAGACACACCAATCACAAGGAACGTCAGTATCTGGTTATGACTGTCGCAGTGCTCGTATGACTCTTTTGTAAGTTACTTTCATTTACCTATGAGTACATACATACACATTCTCATTCACACTGGGATTTTACTTGTAGTTTCTCTGGTAACTTTTTGTCGGGTTGTTAAAGTAAAGCCACTTGAGGTGGCCATAAAACATCCCCACGTTGTTCGTTATTCTACCTTTGTATGACCCAGATAGGTAAATCTTATAAGATCCGAATGCCAGTGTGAATGCTTCTCTATAGTGTCTGTATGTGAATGAGTGTATACGAGAGTGTGTGTGTGTGTTTGTGTGTGTATGTGTATGGGTGTGAACAGGTAGTTGTGTGTGAATGCCAGTCAAGTCAATTTAAAGTTGTAATTCGACTTGGGGACTTTTTGAGCTGCGGCCTAGGCTCTTGTAAATGCATCTAGGATATGCATTTATTTAATTACATTTTGCCCAACACATTTTGATGTTAACTACAGCTGACTCATAAGAATAAAGTGAATGGAATTTTGTTAACTTTATGATAAGAAATATTTGTGTGTAAAGCACAAAACTGAAGAAACTTTTGTCATCAATCTCTTGTTCTGCTTAATAGAATTCTCTTTATGTAATGGAAATTATGAGCAAACAAATTGTTAAGTTGCTCGAGAGTGATTTAATTGAATCTTAGACAACTTCTACTTCAATTAAGTCATTCGTCTATAACAATTTCAATTTACTTCCTATACAGATAAAGAGATATCATTTATCATTTTTATTGTTGTGCTTACACCACATTTGAGTTTGTACCGTGGCCGATAAGCCTGCCAGGAAATCTTTAAGAGTTCAAGCCGTTGAAAACTGCCTTTCATTGCCAATTTGTGTGAGTTTTGAGTTTTTGCCTTTGTAAACAAATCAGAAAGCCAGCAAAGGGAAAAGCAATGAAAGTTAAACAATGTTTGCTGCGTTGTTTTCCTTTTCCGCAATAATTTCTCGAATTTGCCGCCAAAAGGCAGCCCCAGGCGCTGTGTCCTTGACACAATTTTCAGCTCCCCTTCCCAATCCGATTGACACGCCTATTTCACTCTGCCCCCAGAAAAGATTCAAGCTACAGAGTCACATAAAAGCGCAAAACTTTTGATTTTCCTAACAGATAATTTCGCCGAGTCGAGCCGAGTCGTCGCTGGTGCGGCAAGAGTCAAGTGAGGGTGTATAACGATGAAAAGGGATGGGGTTTAAGGGCGGAGCTGGGCTGGGCAGGGCAGATTGAGATGAGGGTTACGGTGTGGATGCCACTTAAAGTAATGCAATGCTGGCAGATAAAGTGCAAAAGGCAAATGAATGCAAAACGCGACAAGGCAAATAAGGAAATCAAAATGGCAAAGCGAAATAAGAGGCAAGCGCAAATTTAACATCCTGTTGCAGGATGTACTGGACGAAGAAAGCACACGAAGGACATGTCGCTGGAGACTTCCCAGCGAGCCAACTCCTGTGCCCTGTTCCCTGTTCCCTGTTACGTGTTTCTCTAGCCCTCCTCTGCCGCCTTTGCCACAAAGTGTGTCATAATTATGGGTGACCGCGATAAGGGAATGGCAACAAGACGCACAGCTTGTAAAGGACTATACATTCCAGTTAGATAGAAGGCACAATTGATGCCAAGGACTCGGGCGCGTAATGTTCACAGGGTGAGCTGTCCACTGTCTTGCGACAGCTGCTACTTTTCAACTCATCCAGTCACCCTGTATACACCCTGTATAGCAGTTTGCAAGTACTCCGCCACTTTGCGCAATGAGAAATTTCCGTTTGTCCAACTATATTTTCTGTTTTTCTTTCTTTTCTTTTCATTACTTTATTTTTTTTTTGCTTTGCCTGAAAGATGACATTTTTGCAAATTGCCATCATAATAATAATCAAATTCGTGTAAATTTTGCGCAAATTCAAGAGGGAAATTGTGCCACGCCCTACAGAGCGCAGCCTTCACCTCCGCTCACTCCACGATTCAGTCGGAGCTCATCCGTCCATTTGGACACTCGTAGATGCATTTCGAGTTAATAGCTTTTTCATTTTAGTTTATGTTGATAAAATAGAAAATATAAACGAAACTTTTCGTTCAAAACTTGAATACTCTTTTTCGGCGAAACAAAATAAAAATTAAACAAATATAGTTTTATAACAGAAAATATTATTTATTCGAATTTGATGTGATGTACAAAAATTCAAAAAATAATTTTGTTGAATATTAAAACTTATTTAAATATTACATTTTCAACATGATTTAAAATTTGTTAAAGTTCTTGTAACTGAATCAAAAGATTAAAGTACGTATTAAGTAAATGAACTTTATGTGAGAGAATGCAAACTTCTAATGGACACCATCAAATTAAGGCTGGTGCTCTCAACGGAAATTAACTATTTTGTCAGATAAAATATAAACATAATAATAATTTTATTGCAGTAAATTGCAAAAATCACAGATAAATTAATTTGAACTTAAACTAAATCCCTTTTAAATAATTTAAGTGCTGGAATGTGCATGCTTATTTATTAACTAATTTGTATACATATTTGTAGTCTCAAATAATTTAACCACTTCTCTGTAATGTGGTTCATGAGCTTCTCAGTTTTGATCACCTCTTGACAAGTTGTTCAATTGGAGTCCTTCACTTGGATTATTCAAGAGTTTCTTTGTTTTTGCAATGAAACAACCTCTAGATGCAATAAATCTTTACGTGCATATTTCAGAGGCGACACAATTAGAAACGAAAACTGCTTGGCATAGCATAAAACCTGCAAAATATGCAACCTGGTCAGGCAACCAGTTTGAATTACAACTATAAGGCGTACAACATAGTCGGACACACACACACATCAACTCAAACGCACACAAATGGCACACTTAATAGCTCATACGACATGTTGGCCCTTTGTTGACTGCCCTCGTTTGTTTACGGTTTAGTGGATTAATGCTAGAGTAAAACTTGGAATGGCAGCAGCAACAACAGCACAGTTTGTTATTTCTTTTGAAGTTAAACAAATCTGCATAAGGTAGAGCCAAAAAGCCGTTACAATTTATGTGCATAAATGTGGGACGCAAACAAACACACGCACACACGGAAAGGAAGTGGAACCGGAACAGGAACGGAAACGGGAATGGGAATGGGTCGAGGCGTGTGTTTGGGAAAGGAAGCAACAGCATGAGCTGAAACAGGACTCTTTTGCTGGACGGCCATTGACCAGGAAGCCAAGCAATACAACCTTCTGTCGACTTACGAGTATTCTGCATGTGTTACCATAAATTATTCATTCGTATTTGCTTTCTGCTTCGGTCCAATTTTGTTTTGTACATTTGTACAATTTTTGTCCACATTATATTTTATAGTGCTTTGTTTTTTTTTGCACTTGCTTTATTTTTCAGATTTTATTTGGTTTTATTTTGCAACAAATTGTATATTTATTTAATACGCCTTGTCTCCCTGCTCAAGCGAGATGCAATAAAATTGTATGCAAAATATAATTGCATTATGCTTGCTAACTAATTGCATTGTTAGGCGACTCAAGTTTGGTTTCGTTTCTCTTTGCGGAGTATGCAATTAAAAGCATTCGCTTTGTTGCCAAGACTCTCCATGACATTAAAAGTTTTTCATTATCATTTCAGTTTCGCAAATGTTCTACAGTTAAGCACCCTGACTCAAATTAATATTTGGCAATTTACATTTTAAATCCCGTAAATGTGACTATATATATTAAAACTGCAATATAATGGCTTTTATAAATTTCCCTTTTCCATAGTCTAACTCCGGCAAATATGTTTTACATTTTGCCGTCCAAAGTCAGCAAATCATGAAATACTCAATGCTGCTTTATCGCACATTGATCTAAGCACTCTCAAACCAATTCAGCAGAAAATCGCAATAAATATTCATATTTAACAATAA
Source organism: Drosophila acutilabella (assembly GCA_035046005.1). Lineage (NCBI taxonomy): Eukaryota > Metazoa > Arthropoda > Insecta > Diptera > Drosophilidae > Drosophila > Drosophila acutilabella. The sequence continues at coordinate 55,040 of JAWNOK010000008.1, read as the reverse complement.
TAATTCACATATATTGGAGCTTAAATCATTTAACACAAAAACGAAGTACATAAAATTTTATGGTCTGACAATGGTCCAATTGTTTGAAGTGCACAACCAAAATGAGTTTGGGAGGAATAAAAATTATATATAGAGTTACAAACCCATCTGTGGTCTTTACCATGAAGAGAATTAACAAAAATAAATCCGACTTTAAATGAATAAATGTGTTTTGAAATATTTCGATTTCTTCAATAAAATGATTTATTATGATTGTTTTTGATTTATGGAGCTAATAAAAGTGTTAAACCTGTTTTTTAAGGATTATTGTTGTTGTTTTTGGAGGATTATCGCACAGCACAAAATTAAAGTTTGTTAGTATCTATATTAAATATTTAAAAAATTACAAAGTTTATTATATGAGAATTGGCTTGTGGTGATAGAAGATTAATATAAAATTACAAGGATGCTATTTCCCTATTTACTGACGATGCTTTGAAATTTTATTAGTTTTCTCTATGTGAATTCCGTGCACTCAGCTGGTTTTCTTTAAAAATCATTGTTAGTGCACAAAGACACTGCAATTAGTTCTTAAAGTAATTAAAAGACAAAAAAAGTTTGCAGAAATTTCAAATCTTGAATGGGTCACCATGGCGTCGACCTACGGCAGCAGAAAGCAGTTTAACCCCAAAAGAAGCCACAAGGAGTTAGCAGAAAGGAGTTCTTAGTGAATCCGGCCAAACTCGTGCAATGTCAGCTATGCCATTTAGCCTTGTCACATTATTTTGCTTATCCTTACGTCTGCTGCGGCAGCTTCTTTTGCCTGTTCTGCTCCGTTTCGCTTTGGGTAGCTTCTGCACCTAATTGTTGTTGTAATCGCGTTGGCAACATTTTCGCCATCGTGGCCACAATTCGCCATTCATTCATTCATGGCTATCCGCTTCCCTCTTTGCACACTGATTTCACTCTCTTTTCTCCCTGGACATTCGGCCAGCCGCCTGCATCGTCATCAACAGCAGTTGACGATGCGAATTGGAGTGAGAATGTAGAAGGGAATTGTTAGTGCTTCTAGCCTCTAGGAGTCATCAACATTATCAGCCCACCGTACTCTCCTCCCGATCTCTATCCATAGCCTGATAGCATTCTCCATGTACCTTCTAAAACTTATACAATGTGTGTGTGACACAATGCACTTTATTTTAGTTTAGTTTCTGTTACTGTTTCTGTGCAGTTCAGTTCAGTTCAGCTGAGTTGAGTTCAGTTTAGTTCAGTTCAGTTCAGCTGAGTTTGGCTTGTAGCACTGCGAGATACTTGTACTCGAATATAAGTTGGGCTTTTTGCATGGCTTCCGTCGGTCTCTCTGCTGACTCAGCTGTCTGCCTCCTCCAGTGCACTTAGTGCTTTACATCGGATGTTCAATTTCCGTATTTCGACTGTGTTATATATTTTTTTTTACTTTTCAGGCTTAAACTAGAACATCTTGCGGTGTCCATAAATGGGATTTAAAAAATATAAATTTTAAAGTTTTCACATTTCACATTTCATATGAGAATTACCAATGAATGCACTACCATAATACATTAAATTTTATTTCATTAAAAATTGTGAAACAAAGTTTAGATTTTATTGCCTAGCTTTGCTATTAAATCATATTTAGCAAATTAGTTTTAAGCTGACTTGGATGTGCTTTAATATCACGCATTCCTTGTTTCATCATTCCCAACTAATCAAGGTAACACTTCACCTTCCGCATGTCACATTATTGAACATTTGCCAGGATTCATTTGCAATTCAACGTATGTAAAAGTTGATAGCCTTAATTGCAACAGTCTTCTGCCTGTTCCTCTCACACTCTACACCAAATGCATGAAATATGCAAATGAAGTCTGTTTAAACTGTGTAAATTTATGTTAAATTGCCTGTCGTCCTTTGAGCTCTGGAACACACAGCCTTACAGTCTCTCGGCCTCTCAGCAGTCCAATCTTGTCAAAATTTCATCTAGAAGCTCTGTTTCATTTTCCAAGTGTTGCGCTTGCGGTGAGAAACTGTTATACAACAATATAGCATACTTTTAAAGGAAAAATCAGTTGACACATTTCCTTTGAATGCAAAGGATGTTACACTTTGTTCAAGATGTATGTGTATAGTATGTTAATTATTCATTTAATATATTAATATTAATTTGCCTTTAACATCTCTTAGCTAAAAAATATTTTTAGGATGTTACACTTTGTTCAAGATGTATGTGTATAGTATATTAATTATTCATTACATATATTATTATTAACTTGCCTTTAATATCTCTTAGCTAAAAAATATTTCTAGGAACAAAGTGTAAATTATGTTTTTCAACAAGAGCAAGAAATTGCTTATTGTATAGCTTCATTATATTCATTTTAAACACCTTTACGATGATGCAAAGAAAAAGGTTAACTTGTTTTTTATTATATTTTATTTACTCTTGGTATTTGTTTGCACCTTTCCTGCACATTTTGCATTCTGCATTCTCATGCAAATACTTCACACCAACTTATAGTACGCGCAATGCAATCCGCCACTTTCTGCCTACCTCTCATTCAGTTCTCAGTTTTGGACGCTGTTTTTTAGCTTTATGCATAATGTGGCATGTAGTGCAAACGAAAGTAAAAAAATACGTCTGGGAACTTTTGTTTAAATCCACAGCAGCCGCTTGTTTGCCTTTTTTAACGTCGACCCACTCAAAGGACCTAGAAGAAGGAGCACTGTTGGCTCTCTTCTCTCACATCTCTCAGGTCCCCAAACAATTTGTGCGCTTCAGTGCGTGCGCATTTCTGGGCACTTAAGTTTCTATATAAGGCTATAACGAGTACAAAACAAAACTCAAGTCGAACGCCAAGTCAACGTTCTTTTTTTATGCTCATTCTTTTAGCCGTTTGGTCTCTTTTGTTTTTCCATTTATTCCATTTTTTTCATTTTTGCTTTGCCATTGAACATTGTATAAATTGCGACTGTTTTGCATTTCTCATTAGGAGGGAGCGTTGATGAGTACAATTAGCAATTTGCATAGTAAAAACTAAAGCAATTTCCCTTCTTAACCAAAAGAGGTCGTCAAGTGCCAAGCAATACAATTTTTTCTGGCTAATAACTAGCCGACTAGGTGGTCAACTCTTGTTAACAGGAGTTTTATGGTTGATTTTTGGGTATCTTTTCATTCAAATTTGTATCTGAAAGAAAGTGAAATGAATAATTGCTTTAGTATTTGTATTCAAAATCCCTCTCTTGATTGAAAGCAAAGAGTAATCTGAAAAAGAGAAAGTTCTTAAGTTTGCTTTAGTAATATGTTATAACCGCTTCTCTATTAGATGAATACCATTATTATTACTCAAAATAATTGGAAAGAAAGTTCCTGTTGATACAAACATGACCAGAGTCCCAAGATTTTATCAGCATTTGCATGTCATACACGTTTTGCAAGTGCTTTCGCCGAGATTTACTTACATGCAAAGGGCATAAAAATTGGTGCAGTTGTAATAACGGGAGTAGCCAAGGATATAAATAATTTATGACCACGTCAGAGAAAGCCGCTCGTTAAGCACCATAATATTGTAATTATATGAACAAAGCTGCTCAGTTAAGTTCACATCAGTTGAAGATTGCGATTCACTTTAATTTGGTAAGCGGCAAAAGTGTCCTCCATGGTCTTGTAATTAACCCAAGAGTTCGTTTGCCGGCTTCAAAGGATGCCAGCTGTTCGGAAGCTAAGGGGAAGACACAACAGTGTGGATGACACCACAATGCCCACGTTGCATTTTAATTATTTATTGTTATTATTATTTTAATTATTATTGTTGTCGTTGTCATTGTGTCTGCGCCTGGAGCTCATGTAGGGCACAGGAGAGACCAAGGGCATAGGTAGACAGTAATTATGCTGTGTGAGAGTTAAGTAGCTGTGGTTAAATTCTCGTGCGCACTCTTTTAGTTTATTGTACCCTGTTGTGATAACAGGCAATAGATGGTATAATAAACTTATGCAAATTTTACTAATGGGCTACTCAGACGATAAGAAATGACTTTTCTCTTAATATAACTTCTCAAGGGAGTAAAATATACTGGTGAAATATCGGCTTTAAAATAAGCAACACTTTAAATCAAGGACACACTTTAAATTAAGGACATTCTTTAAGTAAATTAATTTTAAATGAAATATAACAATCTAAAAATATATTTTATACTCAATATCTTTAAAAATTAGTAAATAGTTATATCGGTTTAATTTTAAACTTTTTATTCAGTTTTTCAAAGAGTTCTCCATAATTTTTGTTAATATGAATATTATGACAATTTGTCCTTAAAACTTTAAAAATTGTTCAATACTTATTAATATAATTTTTTCCAAGTGTTCTTATAAAAAAGTTTGGCACGCAAATTTAGAAAGATTTTTATGACGGTGTATGGTAAAGAAATAAAAAAATATGTATTATGACTCTCTACCTGCTCTGAAGCTCCACAATCTCAAACATAATCTTTTACAGTGACAATTAACAAAAGAATCAACATGGCGCTCACGTAGAGACCGCGATGTGGCCTAAAAACTTGAAGTGAACTTAGCCAAGTGTCGTCGAGGTCAATTTGCATCAAGTGGAAAGCACAACTGACAGGTAAATAGCCTTCTGGCTTCCCACAGCAAGGGCGTGGCCTGTTAGAACACTTACACCCAAGTAATGGCGCACTGCAAGCAAAGTCGAAATTTAATTACAACTACATATTAGTGAGTTGCATAAACAAGAAGGAGCTGGAACAAAAAAGTTAGCAATTTAGAGCAGGCTGCTAAATTGGATGGTAGGTTGCTTAGGACCAAGGAACCTCATAGTTCGTACTGTTCGTTTACGTTCACGCTCATATCTCCGACTGCTGTCAGTCTGCTCGTGTCTAACAAACTTGGTCAATATTATGCTGCTGCCGTTGCTGCGGATGCTGTTGTTGTTAGTTTCCTTGTTGAGGCCATTGTTGTTGTAGTTGTTGGTATCAGGCCACAAAAACTGACGTTTATTACTTGGACGACTCTTTCCCATTTTCTTGGGCATCGCTAGTCTTGGCGAGAGCCATAAATTATTAAATTTTAACAAGTTTTTATGCAACGCCAACTTACTGTCTTGTCTTCCCTAGTCCTAGTCCTTCAAGTCTGCAGTCAGCTTCTTCTTCCCAGCATCTTTGCATCTTTAGCGCAATTCGAGCAACTCGGCTTTGACAGTGACCAATACGTGACCCAAACTCCATGGGGAAAGCTTCGGTTTTGACCCTCGTCTGTCCCTTATCGTTTATTACAGAGGCTGCCATTCAATTTCATTAAATCAAATTATTAAAAGCAAAAGAGGCAAACACTACATTTATTTAAATGTTTCTGTTTTTAACATAAGTCAGTTATTTATATTCTTTTAAAAAAATATACCTTGAATCAACTTAACAGCTTAAGCACACTTCCATTTATGCAGTTTTCAAACAAATTTAAAGCAACTTTACACAACACACATAAAACTGATATAAAAACAATAGGTATGAACAAGTTTTAACTTTTCTGTTTACACAAAAACATGTAATAAATGGGTACCGAAGTCATGATACCCTCTGAAATTTCAAGTAAAGTTTCAAGTTTACATGTAAATGTTATATGCAAATTTGACATATGTTTCATTTATATTAAGTACTCGTTACTTTTCGATAATTTCAACTGATTAGATCGGACTATCAGACTAGAAATTCGCATTTATAAAGTGTTCGTACACCACTAACACACAGCTGCCCGGGTAGCTCAGTCGGTAGAGCATTGGACTTTTAATCCAAGGGTCCAGGGTTCAAGTCCCTGCTCGGGCGATAGATTTTTTTTTGAATATTTTACTTCTGTAGACGATACATAACTTTTGTAATTTGAAAAGATTACTTAATAAGCAAAATAATTAAATATTACACAATTAACACCAATTAAATAGAATATATGTTTTATAGATCGTATATTCAATAAAAAGATTTACAATTTTAGAATAAAACGTTATACTAAATTAGAGTACCTTGCTTAACCAACCTATTAAAATTAAAGCTAGGGTATTAAAAATTTTCGTTGACTTTTGTTTGCAGAGCTTTTAGTAGAAACTACCTGTGGAGTAAATTTATTTGGCTTTTTTAAGCTCGTCTATTTATAGCTATCACAAACACTTGAGCAGAAACACTTTTACGTTTAGTGTATTCAAAAATTGTAAGGCCTGTGACCTGAAAATAGTTGGGAAGTTGACACGTTTTTTTTATACCCTTGCAAAGCGTATATTGGGTTTGTCTCGAAGTTTGTAACGCATTAATGCAGACGTTTCCGACCCCGTAAAGTATATATATTCTTGATCAAAATCAATAGCCGAATCTATATAACCATGTCTGTCTGTTTCTTTGCGAACTAATCTCTCTCTTTTAAAACTATGATTAAACTTGTTACAGATGTGTATTCTCTTTGCACGCAGTTCATATATCCAGATCGAAAGTCTATATCATATATCTCCCATAGAAATAAACATTTGAAAAGTTTTTTTTAAGCAGCTTTAACCAAGTTCTCTCTATATTTATTTGGTAAAAAATCCCATCAGAAGAGCAAATTTGATCCTGATCAGACTACTATATCATATAGCTACCATATTAAGAATTGGTAAATAAAACAAAATTAATTCAAAATGCATGACTGCAAGAGTATTTAATTTTCGGCTAGCCAAATATAACGGTTTTTTGTATTAAATACATATTTCTTTGTAGAGCGAGAGTCATAAAATCATTTTATTTAGTTTATTTGGTAAGACGGCTTAGCTAAGCTTAAAAGTTTAAGTTTTCATGTTTAACAAGACTAAATAAAGAATTTAATAAATTTTTTGCCGGAACTTGATACATTGTTGGGCAGTAGGAACATAGAGAACACTTGCTTTCGTAGAAAACTTGATTTATATTCGCCAAAGGTTAGAAAACCTTGATTTATCGTCGACAACAAATATCGAATAAGTGTGTTATCTAGTAAAGAAAATGGGGATTGTTTTGTATTCCTATGCTTGATTTGAAATAAAGTCGCATACGGCCTTCGTAAATTCAGAGGTTTTTGCCGTACCACCAATATCAGTGGTACGTAGATCAGTGTCCTTGTAAATGCTTTTAATGGCACACGATATAGTCAAGGCGTGTTTGGCGAGTTTCAGGCGACGAAGCATGAGAACTCCAGAGAAAAGCATACCGGTCGGATTGATTTTGTCCTGGCCAGCAAGCTCAAAATTCGCCTTATTGAGTGTATCATAGAGAAATCCATGGGGACTAACGCCGTATCCGGGACACATTGCTTTACTACCCGTTATGCTAGAGGCCATCATAACAAGTACATCACCGTACATGCTTGAAGAGACGAGTATGTCATTTATCTCTGGCTTCATGATCAGATTCAAGCATGCCGTGTCCATGTATCGCTCCTCAAATGTCCTTTCGCTCCTGTACTTGGCAGCCTCATTTCGCATGTGTCGCAGGAAGTTTCCATCGGTCATTCGCATAATGTTTGCCTTGTGAGCCACAGTGATCTTTTTCCGATCAAATTCAGCCGCATAATTGAACACGAATTCCGCAATTCGTTTGGCTCCCGCTGCAGTGCTTACTTTGATGGATTGCAGTACGCCCGGAACGACACCATGCTCAATACCCGAATATTCGCCCTCCATTACGTCACGTATAACGACACAGTTTAATTTTCCGTAAGGATTATCCTGACCTTCCATGTTGCGGCAAACAGCTGTGTAGGCAAAAAGGTCGAACCGTCTGCGCAGATCCTTGTTCCATAGCGGGTCCAGTATTGGACCTTTAATGCCAATCTTGTTGCGCTTCAGTGATTCCAAGAGCTCTTCGCTTACCTTGTGAGGGTCTTGACCTGTGATTTTTGGTATGATCTCCCATTCGATAGGCGCTTTGACTGCATCAAAGACTGTTCTCAGTGATTCAATTAACTCACAGCCCACACCTTCGCCCTCGATCAGTGTAACCTTTTTGGTATCCTTTTTGACCTTCTTCTCTGGCTTTTTGGGTTCTTTGGAGCAAATACTCTTTGCACGGCTCTCTGTGCACTGCTTGGACTCCTTACATCCTTTGGTATAAAGCCGAAGCCACTGTCTTGCAGATGCCCTACTTAATCGAAGATTTCGTATTGTGTTCATTTCTGAATTTTGTTGAACTGTTAAACTGACATCGAAATTTCTATTTACTCCTACTTAATATTTTTATGTCGTCTGTTTCTCTCACAATCCAATTTGGCTCCGTTTCAAATGCATTTTTGAGGCGGAATTAAGACGCCTTGGCAGACTCTCAAGTAGGTCAAAGTTCATAATTCTATAAATTATATTGTCCCATTTAATACATCCACCTGCAAAAAATGCAAATTAATTCACAGGCATACAGCAAATGTTTTCTGGAGACCGAGTAGGTGGCGTGTGAATATGACAAATGACATGTCAACAGCTTTATGCCCCTGACTGTTCAAGACAAATGGGCTATGGCCTATAGGCGTGGCGGTACAGCCACTGTCTGCGTTCTGCCAGTGATTTTTCATGCAACAAATAAGTGACCAAGTCATTAGCACTGATGACCATTATGACCAGACAACGACTACGATAACAACAACAAAACACAAGCAACACACATATCTACACAAATCTACACGAACATATGCACACCTCGGGCCAAGATCATAAATAAATTTATACTGTAAACGAGGCAGCTGGGCGTGGCACTTAACCAAAAGTTTATGATTATTTGATGCCTTTTAATATGACATAATGTTACGGCTTACTCTCAAATGTATCTTTTTGTTACCGAGCCACAGGAAACTAAAATGAATTAATCTTCTTCAAATGAACAGAACTACTAAAAAGTTATTATGGTATTTATTCTTTTGAGTGTAAAACGGCTGTGAATATGGCACTAAAGTAAGACAACAGCGTATCTGATGATGATATGGCAACTCAGTCAGTTTAATTATTTTTCCTTAAATATGTTAATTATTTTCTATAAATAAAAGAAAAAGCTTTATGTGCGCCAATGAACAATTTAATAACACCGTTTGACTGTCATCTTGAACTAAGATTGACTAGCAGCTGAGCTGAACGAAAACTTATAATTTTTCTCCCATTTTATGTGTTAGATGTTGTACCATCTTCGACTTTGTCATGTGATTTTACTCTTGCCTTTTGGCAAGTACTTGACATTAGGAACTCCTTGCACGTACTCGTAAACCCAACAAAGTACGGTTAACTGACAAAGTCGTGCAGCAAATGTCCCGAAATTTAGAAAGCTTTATAAGCTTTGCATTAATGTCGAATGGGAAACACGATGTACAAAACGGGCAGATGAGTTTACACGAGTCTGGTTAAAACGGTTCGTTCATTTTAAATACATAAAAAATTATATATAATTGCGGAGTCAAATCTTTATCAACTTATTGACAATTTAAATGTTCTCAATTCTGTAAAGTTGTAGAAAGGGCTATTGAAAAAATGACATGAACGAGTTAACAATGATAATACGAGTACACGACTTATTTACAAATTGTGTGCTCAAGTGCAAAAAATGCTTAGAATTTCCCTACAAATATATATATGTATAAACATGTGTGTGTGTGTGTTTGGTTGTTTGCGAAGGACATTTCACTCAAAGCTCAGAGAGCAGCCTCATAAAAGTGAATTACATTCAAGCATCTGCGTAGTCATTGAAATCCATTGGGTTTGCGATGCATTCAAGATGTGGTTGTGGCGTATTCATGAGTATGATTCGCAAGATGCTTCCATTCAGCGATAACTTTCATTTTCCCACAACGGGAAACGGAATCGACATTATCATCAACATCATTCACAGTGAGCTAAGCGCTTTTAGAATGCTTCACATTGACATTAAATAAGCCTTTTGCGCTTTGTCAACTTGAAGTTAAAGCGATTCTGGCACAACTATTGAATTTGTATTACAAATGACAACATACTTTGATTAGTTTACTATAGAAAATAAATGATAGATTAGCTTAAATTTCTTTAAAAATATTAATTTAAAATTAAATTATTGTAAGTAAATCAGTTGTATTTACATATGCGACATCAACTTTATGAAGTAGTCAAATTGAAATTAGAAATTCCCCAGACATTTCTGATAAATAAAAGAGAAGCTTAAGTCTGCAAGTATTAATGTGCTGATCAGGAGGCAGACATCCTTTTATCTATAAAATGGCAGAGCTCTCTGTTGACTTGTTTATGGAGTCAAGGAAGCACAAGAACCCTTCGTCAATCCCTTGGGCTGATATATTATGTCGGGTCACCTTCATCTTTATCCTTCTCCGACAGTTTATTCCAAAAATTACTGTTGCATATTTGAGTGTCTCGTTCAATATTTGCATATTTTCGCATTTTCCTTTTTCTTAAATTTTTTTATTTCGTGACCCTTGTTGCTCTACCAATTTTCCACATTCAACAATCCCCATCGATGGTTTTCCTTACCTTTTGTTGGTTTACGCTTCGTTTGGCAACTGAACCCGATGCAGGTCGTGGTTCTCAAATTAAGAAAGAGAAAGAAAGACACAAAAATAGAGAGATCGATAGAGATGGCAGCGGTCAGACCATTGAGAGTGAGTCGTTCAGCCTTTTGCATTAATGCAAACAATACTCATTCTTATCCTCTCTATCGTGCGTGCAGCCTCTGAATTTGCATTTCAATCTGTCAGGCTCTTTCTCTCTCCGTCTCTCTCTCTGTCTGTCTCTCTGTCTGTCTCTCTGTCTTTGTGCTGCAGTTGATGGAATGTTATTCAAGTTGTTGCCTTTCATTCTCTTTCCATTGAGCATTCACGTCATTTTCATGCCGGAGCGTGTGAACGGCTGCACTTGTCCTGTTCAATCCACACAACCACCCAACCACCTCCTGAATCAAAATCCTTGCCAAAACCACTGTTTATTCCCAGCTGGGCGCTCAAATGGCGCTGTTCCATAAAAATAACAAGTCAAACCAGTCTACGCAATATTGCTGGACAGAAAGATATCCTATGACCACATTATTTTAAATAACCGCAGCCATTTTAATGTCGAAACAATAATAAAAAGATGCATATACAAAACTAATTTGCATTTTCTCACTACAGACATTTATTATCCTTTTCTGTATGTCTACAGGGTATAACCACAACGGCCGTTTCGCTCTCTCTCTCTCTGTCTGTCTGTCTGTTGCCCTATGTCTCTTTTGCCGTTGTCCAATATTTTGTTATTTATAGCAATTTGTTCATCCCTAAGCCTCAACAAAACAAAAATAAATAAAACAATACAACTAAGAAAAAACAAAAGGATGCAAATGGACACACTTAGTTTGGCTTGGTGATAACTTTTTTCTTGTTTTATATTTTTTTACTTTTTTATTTGTGTTACTGGGGACCGCAGCTGAATGATTAATTACCCTCGATTTGTGCTGAATGGCAAAATGTTTACCGCCATTTGTTTACTTGTTTTTTTTCTTTTTCATTGTTTTGTTTATTTGTTATGGTTTGTGGTTTAGTAATATATAAATATAAATAATATTTGCGTTGGATCGAATTGACAGTGTAAATACGCTTAGTGCACATACACATATACCATACACATATGTGTAAGCACTCGAAGTCAGCTCAAATATATTTTAAATTTGTGTGCGTAATCATCGGGATTACATATGAATAATACGACAATTTATGATGTAAATAGCTTAAGCCATATTTACATATAGTACAGATGTGTACACGAATCATTGAAAGCAATTAATTGATTAAAACTCCACTATTTAATAGTAAAGTCTTGCAATAAGGTTTAAGTACAGATTACTTAGAAAACCTACAATGCAGCAAAGCTTAATGCAAACTACAGAATAAACCTTATACTAATTAAGTAAATATACTCAATTGTTGTTTGTCCAGTGTCCAAATTGAGTGTTCCCGAGTGCGTTGGCTGTTGGTCTCTATTTCAAATTTGTTAATTTTTTGTTTGATTGGATATTTATATATATTTACTAGCGCTGTGTACTCGACTCCAACCTATTTCCTACTTTACGACAAAGAGCATAAAAACACTAAAGACGAATAAATAGAATAACCTTTAACAGTGCATTACAGCTATATTCGCACAGTAGTCGTTAAATGGGAAATATTACTCAAAATGGTTAATTTAAATACTGTCGCAGATACTACGTGTCTACAGACCCTAGATGCATTCCCTTCCAAATTTAACTGTATTCCAGTCACAATATTGAGGATATTTTGCAAAAGTCGCAACGAGGTTTGTTTATGTGTGTGTCGAAGCGTAAAAAGGCGCACAATGTGACAGTTAAATATTGCTGAATATTTTTTACGACCCTGGAAACGTGCGTTTCTGGCCAAAAGGACACTGGTCGATACAAAAACTCACACACAAATAAAAGTTAATTAAGTTCTTTAAGGACGTGTTGGTCTGCTGAGTGTTGAATGCCTTTTTTGTTCGACATTTGCCTTTCTGTGTGCATATCTCTGACACCACAAAAGCCCAGAAATGCGAGTCCGTTTACTCAGGAGTCAATTTAAATTGATTTCATGCAAACTTATAATTCATTTTCATTTCACTCACCTTTCATTACTGGTCGGCAGCTAAAGCCAAGTGTTGTCACAGAATTAAATGAAAGCGCCAATGAATAAATTCACGAAAATAACAATTAATGAATTTATTTTAAATATTAATTTTAAATAATTTATGTATGTTATGCTGGTATTTATTGTTGCAAATCTTGGGCCATCGTGTAATCATTGAATTTAATTGAGTTTAAACCGATTTTGTGTAAATAAACCTTGCCAACGCCTCCAGGCAACAGAAACTTCTATTCAAAGCAATTGAAATCCTTTCCTTTTATCCTCAATGCGAGTTAATGAATAATTCATTACCACTCACGGCCTTACCCCACGAGTCAATGATTAAATCAAGTTACGGCCCTCTTCGACTCTTACTACCAGTCTACAGACTTTATCGAAAGTCCAAGTCAAGGTCACAGGGGCCACGCCTGTCAGTTGGAACTTGCAAGTATTTCTGTGGGCTAATAACTTAATGAGCGTTAACTGAATATAAATTCAAGAGAAAACTGACTAAGAATAATAAAGACTTTAACACATCTTAAATTTGTATCTTATGAATTCGATTCCATTCGATTCGATTGCAAGTAACCGTTACTATAAGAAACTCAATTTACGGTTAATTTTTTCAGTTCGTTGCGTTTGTATTGACAGGAAACAAACAAAACTTTCATCTAACTAAGGTAAATGTTTATTTCAAAACAGAAAAAGGGTCAAAGGGTCAAAGGCCAAACATGCGAGAATACAGCACATCAGCAATTGTATTCAATGAATCTAATGATTGGTGAGAGAATAAGATTCCTTATCTAGTATACGACTAAAATATACTGCGTATATTTTAAATTTAAGAATAAAGTCTTAGCTATGTAGCTTAAACCATTTTTAACTCTCAAAAATTTGTGATTGCTTTTTAATTTCCATTTGTTTTTAGTTTGCAATTAACTTGTTATCTCCAAGCTAACTTGTTAACTTAAATAAAGATAACTTGTTGAAAAAACAATTGAAAATAATGAAAATGTTAAGATAGTCAACAGATATATGTATTTTAACTACCATTTGACTTAGTTGCTTTTAAATACGTGTTCATTAAAAGTCAGAGAGCACAATGTGAACCAAGCTACAAATTTTGGACACATGAGTGTCATGAGAGCAATAAAAAGAAAAGTTACAATCAAAATGAAACAATGCCAAGGCATGCAACCGGAAACGGAAGTCCAAGCAGACTGAGAACAGTGCAAAGAAAGGGCGCCAGAGAAAAAACTCGTAAAGCTAAGACTACGGCTACAGCGAGCTCTACGGGTACATCTATGACTAGGACAAAGACAGTGGGCATCTGAAATGTGAGCTTGAACAACAACAATAACAAAAGCAACAACAATAGTAACAACTGTTGACGTTGTGTGCCTTGTGTTTTCCTTCTTGTCACGAAGAAGGCTTGTTCGCTTTTTTACGATTTTTTAAATAAGCAAACACACTTTTATGACATTCCAATTTTGGGCAAACAAAAGAGCACCAACTACTCGAGTCAAACCAAGCTTGGTGAAGAAAGACTGGCACGGGGAAGAACTATGCCTGGATATGTTGACAGGACGACAGCAGCGAAATGGCAAAGGCCATAAACGAAAATGTGCAAATGGCTTAAATGGCACTAAAAATTGGATGGTAAACAAACCATGAAACATGGTCCCAAAAACTATGTAGGTAACACACTGTGTGTGGGCGTTTGTCAACATGTGTTTTTACTGTCCCAACTGCAGCTGCAGTTTGCGTTAAAGTTGGAGCCACAGCCATAGCCAGAGCTGCAGCAACTGCAACAGCTCTGAATGAAACTGTTCAAAGTCCAAGGAGAACTCTTAATTAAGCGCCCCTCTCTGAAATAAAATAGGTGCATCTAATGGGAGGTGGGACGGTAGGATAATGGAACGGAAACTGCACTATCCTGCCGCTTAATGCCATTTAATGCTCCTGCCATAAATCTGTCCAAATTCGCCAGCACTGAGGCTATATAAATATACGACTTGCGATAGTCGTGCGAACTGCGACTTTAATGGACTTCGGAAGCGGCCAACTGAATTTAATGTCAGTTAATTATCTAAATGCAAAGACTTTTTTACTTGTTAAAAATGTATTTAATTGCCGCAATGCACTGGCAATAAAATTAGCTAGCTAAACTTTAAATTAATCCTTTTAATTTAAGTGACAACTTACAACTTTGAGATAGGTATTACAATTAAATGTTTTAATCTATGAATAGTGAAACATCTTTTATAAGGGTTAAATGATCTTTTTAGAGCTGGTTTTTCTATTTAAAGAAATAATGCAAAATCAAACACTTAGTCTCATGTTTATGACATGGGTATTAAATATTCGCACCTATTAATATGGTATAATTATAACGTGACAATTTAATGTTCGTTGAATTTATAATCAATTTAAAATAAACTTATAGTTATGAAGTTACTATGTGTTACTGTTTCAGCTTTGTTTCGCTATACCATTCAATTAGGAAGCACTTAGTAGCACTTTCCCGTTTGGGTCTGTTTAATGTTTTCCTGTTACACAACGACAACTGCAAACTGACTATAAACATGTGGGACATGAGAGTCAGAAGCATTTTTACCTGCAGATTCCAAACAGAAATTGCTGGTTGATGATAAATTACAGGCATTGCAATTAAGAATGCGACCGAGAGAGACTCCTATGTTTACTCCCATGCATTGTAGTCCGCTTTATTTTCCAGTTTAATGCTGAGTTCCGAGCTCTGGGAAAGTAATAAACAATTGCGAATGGCGTTCGAGTTGACAGCTCGACACTAAAACGGTAATTGCATGTAAACATTTCTTTATGTACGTCATTGAATGGATTCTGGGAGGTTTCTGGGATAATTAGATATGTGTTACGGCTGACTAAAAATGCCAATCTATGTTGAGAGTATGATGGATGTGTAAATGAATCGCTAATAGACGTTAAATTTAAGAAAATACCCTTGTTTATACTGTTAATTTCTACTTAATTGAGATAACTAAGGAAATTCAGTTGCAAATAATGACGTTGTAATTGTGGTTTTTATCAGTTAGCGAGTCTCTATTGACTTTGGTGTTGAGTTGTGAGTGCAGCTGCAGTTGTTTCCATGGAAAACAATAACAACGAATGGCAAGCATCGCGTGACGAAGACAGGGGCAACAATTTACAGTTATGAAATGCGCTGCCAACACAATTGCAATAATTTAACTTCCGTTTCATGGCGGCATTTTGTGTTTCCGTTTATGTTCGTTGCCATTGCCATTTCCGCTGTCCATTGTCCCGTTACTCGCCGCAATCTGGTCGCTGCTGCTATTGCTATTGTTGGTGCTGTTGCTGCTGTTATTGTTGCAACTAGCAACAACAGTCCCTTTTCGAATCTAGTTTTCTACTTCCACGCAAATACAACGGCATTGCCAATAGCCTTAGCTCGGAAAAACAGATTCAATGTTCCGTGTCCAGTACCATGTTTTCATGGCTTTGGCTTAGCTTTCTAACTGTGCCACTGAACGCTATCCCTTTCGCTGTTTTTCCACCACACTTATAAGCACACCCACATACATACATAAAGGGTGTTCCATGCTTCGCGTCGACAAACAAAGCGTCGTAAATTATTCAAATTTTTAGTCGTAAATTAACGCACATAAACATAAGCACAGCCGAGTGGTGCTGCCTTTGCTATTTGGCACACCCACATAGAATCTTTCAGCCCAAAAATGTTGCATGTTTGTTGCCTATACTTCAGTTCAGTTCTCCCCAAAGTTCTTGGCGGGAATCGTAGAAATTGTTTAACTGCTTTGGATTTGTAGCTGACGAATTTGCTGCATAGTTTTAGGCGCCTGCAGTTGATGAGCGCAAATTTTCATCGCTTAGAACATATTTGAACAATTCACACATACACACACACGAAGAGCTCACCTTACCTCAGCTGTCCTTTAACGGTAACCAGGGTTTGACTTTGATTGGCATTTTAAATACGCACGTGACATTTGAGTCTCCCTTCAATTGACATTGCAATCAGCGTGACTTCAGGTGTCTGGGTTCTCTACGCACAGACATACTTAGTACACTGAAAAATAAAGTTAAGTCAAAGCCATAACCCTAAACTCTAAGTATAAATTATATAATTTGTGTTTAACGAAAAAAGTTTATTACATTACTGCAAAAACGTCGCACCCAAAACTATATCTTTTCAACTTAAATTTTGCGAATAAATATTTTTAATAGCATCCACGATTACCCACCATATGTCATATATACATAAGCACTGGTTTCTGTCTGGACAAAAATTTTTAAGTGTTGCTTACACCCAAAGCGTTTGCTGATCTATCTATTTGACATGTTTGTAATGTGTTCAAGATTTTTGAATTCAACTAACTGGCATTTGATTGATTGATGGCCAATCCGATATTTTTTTTCTCAACCACTCTTAATTTTCTCACACGTCCTTAAGCAATAAATCTATTCTGAAGACAGCCCAAGTATTGAAATCGAATTCAACCGAATTGCAGTTCAAGTCCGGTGACAGGTGCTATTATCTGAGTTGGCTGGGATCGTTGAATTGTTTTGTTTCCAAGGGCATTTTTAGCTTGTTGATTAATTAAAACAGCCGAAACGATTCAACTAAACCCATTTATTATCTCAACTTTAGAATATCTTTATTTATATTCGCTAATAATATCGAACCATTTGTACTTTGAGTTCAGTTGTGAGGGTTGAGCAGACAGCTGCTCATTGTTTTTGATTGATTCTTATCATGTTAAAAATACGTCATTGGATATAAGCTGATTACTGCAAAGTCATGGTCAGATGCGAGCTTATAAGATTAGCTAACAATATAAAAAGAGTGACAAATATTGGCAAAAATAGTTGATATTTTATCGAAGTAAACCAAATAGCTTTTCTGATTTCATAAGTTGTTTACTTATTATTATTTACTCTTGTAAAATGATAAACGTCATTTTGTTTCTGAATATGTGACGCAAACAATTCTTTATTATAAATAAAGTTTTCTTATCGTAAGTAGAATTAATTATTAATATCATTATTTTAATCAAATAAATTTAAGTTGTTAATTTGCTAGTGACTCGAACAGTTGCCTTGCCACACTTCTGACGACTTTTCCATTGGGATTCTGTGGTAACGTATCGACAAATTTAACTCCAGAGTGTAATTGCTTATAGTCGACCACTACGCGCTTGGCCACATACTCGATTATCTTCTGCTCGGAGATTTCACAGCCGGGCTTCTTCATGACTAATGCACCAGCGGCGTCTCCGTATCTGGGATCATGGATGCCAACAACGCACACATTCAGCACCTCAGGCAACTCGGCAATGATTTGCTCTAGTTCATTGGGCCAATAATGGCAGGACTTGTACTTGAGCAGATCCTTTTTGCGGTCAACCAGATAAAGATTGTTATCGTTGTCGAAAAAGCCCAGATCACCAAGATTGATCCAACCGTTCTGGAGAGTGGATTCAGTGTCCACGGGATTGCCATAGTACCCCATCCATTTGGAACCGATATCGATGGACACTTCCCCGACCTCATTGTGGGCCAAAGGATTTCCCTGCTCATCAAGAATCCTGACTCGTAAGCCGGGAAAGACGCGGCCAACATTGTTGTTATTGTTATCCTGGCTATGGTCAATATTGCCGGTGACGGCTCCAGTCTCTGTACTTCCATAGGAGGACATTACCAATCCTGCCTTTACAAGACTCTGAGCATGTTGCAGTACCTTTATGGAGGTCCATCCACCGGTAATGTAGGCCAAACGGATTGTGGTAAAGACGTCCTCTGTAGCCAAGGGATGGTTGAAGAGCTCAAAGGTCTGCCAGGGAGCTAGACAAATTGTAGTGGCCTTGTATTTCTTAATGCAGCTAATAAAGGTCTCTGCGTCGAATGGACCGTTGAGAACGACCCTCGGTACACTGAAGATAATGCTCACTGCCAAGGCGATAAATCCTGTAGCCCAATCCACCGATGCCGTGGTTAGTATACAATCTGTGCTGTTGCAAAATCTGTAATAGAAACTTACAGGTTTATAAAAATTCATGTTTTGTTTTTTTTTGAAATATTTACGGAGCTAATGTGGTCACGTGTTTGTGTGACAGAGCCACAGCCTTGGGTGAGCCCGAGGTGCCCGAGGAGCACAGAATCAAGGCAGTTTGGTCCCCATCAACGGCAAGCATTTCGGGTCTGATATGAAAATACAGGATTGTAATTAAATTATTCCTTACAATAACCTCGATCACTTACACATAGAAATGCTCTTCCCTAGTGGGCTTTAACAGGTCTTCAATGCTGAGAACACCTTCAACAGAGCCTGTAAGCGTAATTATTTTTGGGTTCCACTCTTTGGTCACTTCCTTGATGCGTTCATAGTCGGAGCCATCGCAGAACATCATCTTCGGTTTTGTCACCCCGAAAAGAGCTTTGACAACGCTGTCATCCCTTTTGACATTCACCGCATGGAATGGTGTGGTGTTGAAGAAGCATGCCACAACAAGTGGTGCCACATATGTGCTGGATTTTCCAATGATACCAACAATATCCTTGTGAGTGAGTTTCTCCTTCTTGAAAAAAAGGGCCAACCGTGCAGCCAGTTGACGCATCTCCAAATTGGCTATTGTCCTGCCGTCTTCGTTGTCGATCTAGAGGGTCATTTTAGAGTTCGTTTAATTTGAGATCCGTTTGGGAAATTGTTTTGAAGCTTACCTGAACAATCTTACTAGGCCAATTCTTCATGGCATTGAAGAACACTTCACCGACTGAGGCATCAGGATGAAAATGTGGAGCCCTCTTCATGCCACTCCAAATTTTAGTCTCCTCGTCGAAGGTTGTTGGATACAAAACTCTCTTTGTCATTGTGCTTGATTTAGTGCCAATCGAATATTGATAGTTTATAGACCAAATGGCTGTCTTTATATATGTTTGAAGTGTCGCATATTTATCTTAAAGAACATATTGTTATCGCCGCCCGTTGGTAACTTAATCCGTCACATAACATTTAATAGATAAAATGTTTTATTGGAATATTGTTTTCCTAGAACCAGCTGATTTTTGTTTGCGCTTTAAATAAATCATTTTCGGGGAATATTTTTTTTTTGTTATCTGTTAGCGCCAACTTAAATAATATTGGAGTCCAAAATTATTGGCGATTATTTTCTATTTCCATTATTTAAATAAATAGTTGGGCATAAATATAAACTCATTAAATAGAGCTTAAATACAGAAATTTTAAATTGCCGTTTAATGAACAAAACCAGTCAACTTTTTGTTTTCACCACAAATTTCACTGTTTTATATTCGGAATACATTGTGTGTCAGTCCTAGTAATTTATTCACGCCCCTCCGCTATGCACTGTCGGTGACTGTTTAGGGAGTCCCCACTGTGCATGCATATATTAACATGAAATTACGCCCAACTACAAAGGATTTAAAAATATTTTGAAGCTGGCAAAATATTTAATTGCAACACTCGAAGAGACACTATGAAACGCACAGCCATCACGTAAGGCTCACATTGGAATTTTGAGAACTATTGTAAAAAAGAATGCAATTTAAGAAAAATGTCACAGTTGATTCAACTACTTGAACCAACAGTTTTAATTAAAAGAAAATTAAGTAAAGCAAATATAAATTATTTTATTTTAATAAATAAAATAAAATGCGAGCAATCTTTTGAAAACTGTCAAAATTAAAACAAATTCAACTTTGTAATAGTTTTAAATACGGTTACAGTTCTTTAAAGAAAACAGCTTTAATGAAGCATATATGTATCAATTCAATAATTCTGATTAGATTAGCAGACACTGTTTAAAAATTGTTGAAATAAAAAAAAATATATGTTAGATTTTAAAGTCGGTACTTGAACAAACATACTTAAATGACAACAGCTTTTAGGAAGAGCAATATAATTCTTTAGTTTTGATTAGATTATCAGACACACTTTGCCACACATTACTGAAGTAAAACAAGAAATGAAGTACAATCGATATCTTCCGACCGTAGAATACCCTTTGAGAACATTTAAATTTTTTCAAATCTGTTTCTTAAAAGTCGATTGGATCCGCTAATTTGCTTATAAATGTAATACTTATTAAAATGTTTAAATAGGTTCAAATAAAAATAAAATAAAATATAACCCGAGATTTGAACTTAACTCACTGAAAGCTTTTTAGTATGCCCACAGTGTTTGATCACTGCAATTAAGCTTATGTGCATATAAATTTAAATTTAACGAGTACGGTGTCTTTTGTCTTCTATTACTATTTTTTATCTACACACCAAAAAAGGAAAATAAAGATAAAACTAGATATCGAATTTGGACGAAAGGGGCGTGGCAATACAGTAAAATATCTGTTTCTTCTCGCACATTTATGGAGTGACATTTAACAAGAATTGCTCAAAAATGGTGTAGTAGGCCAGGCATCACACGGTCATACTCAATCAGCTGTTGAAGTATAGTATATAGCTGAATATAAGTATAGGTTACAAGTAAGTATAAGAGTACATGAATGAGCAGAAGAATGAGGAGTAATAAGAAGAAGAGAATGTGAACGAAGTTTAGTTTAGAGCAAATCACGAGACAGAGCACAAGCTCTACAAAATAAGAACGTTTTGTGATTGAATGAACTTGTGAAATAACTTGTGACTAAGTGAGAAAGAAATAAACGATAGAATATAAAATTAAACTTGTTATAATTAGAAATAAACACTTAAATATAAAACTACAATGGTAAACCGATTAGTCTAATTTTTTTTGAAGATAATTGATGCCTTTAAATTTAATTAACGAATTTTGATTTTTTATGACATTTGAAAAGCCTTTTTCGAGGTGCATATTTTACCTACTACTAATAAACTGTAAAGACAAACACGAACACACCAACACAGGGAACACAATTCAAGTTTTGTAGATATCAAAGTCATTTCAACTACTTCAACGAAAATACTTAAATAAAAACAATTTTAATAAGGCCAATATTAATTCCATAATTTTGATAAGATTACCGTATACACTTTTTAAAAAGTAGTGAAATAAATGAAAGCAACTTATGTGAAATTTCAAAGTCGGTTCCAATACTTGAACTTAGATACCCAAATGAAAACAGCTTTAATTTAACCCATATTAATTGCTTAATTTTGATTAGATTAGCGGACACTCAATCGATCGAAGTGTCGGTTTCGGTGTTGGTTTCAGTCTCAGTTTCGGTCAGCTGGTTGCCTGGCAGCTGTGGTCCATCAGTTAATTTGCTTTGTCCTGTGGAGCAGAAGTCAAAGCTTATTGACAGTTGATAAAGCACATTATAGCACATACGCACACACAGAGACAGATACACCCACAAATGGACTGTCTCCTCATTCCGGATGAATTGAGTAAATTGCTTGGTCAGGAATCACCGCAAAGGAGTGATGATGGGTGCATTTGACCTGTCCACCTTCACCAGCCACATTAATGTCGGTGTAATGATTTCAGTCATGCCTTCATGCCGTAGCCAAAGGGTGGAGTTAATTAACCCAACTCGAATTTAAAATACAATTAAACAAACTAATGATCAAAAAGACAAATTGTTTTTTTAAATCAATAGAAATTTGCCTTTATATTGTTATTTAAAATATCAACTATTTAAAGCTACATGTTAATTCACAATTAATAAAGTATTCGTTTCTTTCTTTTTTCTTTTTCTATTTCTTTTTCAATTTTATATTGAAACGAAAAGTAATCGGTGAATTCACAGCTCTTCAATTGAGCGATTTAAACTGAGTGCGGTGTATAACAGTTTTTATCATGTATAACGAGACATAAAAAGGAGAATGAAAGAGATAAAAGTTTATGTGACACACGCATTTGTTATTTAAGAATAATAATCATTGCATTAACAAATTAACAACTCAACAGAATACAAGTGTAACAGTTGTTAATTTATAACAGTAACATAGAGCGAGAACAGTGATGTCCAATAATCAGCACACATCAGGAAACAAGGAAGAAAGGCTACCGTCAAGCAAGCCGCCTTTAATAAACTGCGCTCTCATTATAGTTTGTAGTATTCTAAACAAATAGTTATTTTTGACCTATTTTTTCTATGGGAGCTTTAGGCTATAGTTTCCTGGTTCTAGCCGAACATTGCTTTACTAATAAATTGAATAATTTATGCGGACGAACAAACAGACAGACAGACGGACATCTCGAAATCGACTCGACTGTCGGCCACTCGTCCTTTTGCCTGTTTCGCACATTTCTCATCTGACAAACCTTATAGACCCCTCTACTTTCATTAAAGAGTACGACGACTAAAAAGGTAGTAATTAAAATCTGAATTAAAGGTGAATGCGTTTAAGCTATTACAATTATAAAAAAAACATTTGTAATATATAGATAATATTCCTTTATTATTTCATTACAACTATTTTAAATTTTACATTTCACTTATATTTTATTTTAAGTAAGGCAAAGGTTAATGTTTCATAAATTTAATTGATATCTTCATAGTTCCCCAACTATAACTTTACTTCATACGAATATATTTAGAAACTATTCACATTTTAAGAGATAACAGTACTAAAGTCACAAACAAAACTATCTTGATTGAGATTTGTGAAAAAATATTTATTTATACTTTTTATTATAATGATAAACGAAACTAAACGCAATTTACAATTTTAGATATCCAATAGGCTGATTAGAATTACATTTTGCTACCAAACGTACCTCAATTCATTCGACGTCCCTGACCTTAGACAACAAAGCCAAAGCCAAATTTGCGTGCTGGTGTTATCAGCGCGTGTTTTTACGCTTATCACACTTGTTGGGGGCGCCACGTGTAGTCGCTGCTCTCGCTGTCGACCTCCGGAACTGTCATAAATCTTGCATACGCTGAGAGCGCGTGCGCCAATTGTGTTCCCATTCTGAAATGTTCCGTCTGGCAAGTGAAACATCGCACCATTCATAAAAGTGTGCGATGTTTTGCGGCTTTGCGATGCTGCATCTGGGCAAGTCCACTGTCTGGTCCAGGGACTTGGGCACGGGCAAACAGTTTGCGGTGATTCCTCAGACGGAGCGGTTGCAATATCGGCAGATATAACTCACGGGAATAAATCAAAATCATTCAGTTGAATGTTTGCCGAAAACTTAGTCGTATGCGAAGTCAAGTCGTAGGCCAAAATAATTTAAACTATTTTAAAAAAAATAATCAAATAATTTTAATATTGGCAAGTTAATAATGCCTTTCAAAAGCCTCGTGTTACCAATTGTAAAGTAGAAGATAAGTAAATAATAAGAATACTCTGCGTTAAAAGTTTTACTCAAGTGTTGTTAAGTGTGGCAAAGTTAGTCGACAAAGTTAAGTGCATTCTAACTTGGCCGGAATTCGCGGCACTTGCCTAACACGTTGGCGCTCTGATAAAGTTTGTTGCCAGGCCGACAGACGGACACCAGAGCAGTAAGCACATCACATGCAATTCCGTCAAAATATTCGGCGGGACAACAGTTGAAGTTTAGACAACAAAATTTAGCTAAATAACGCAACGGATTCCAGTGACGGCATCGTGCCTCTGCCGGATGCAGAAGTAAACTTGTCAGGGAATTTTGCCTGAACTTTTTTAACAGTCTCCAATTGTCAACTTTACCCAGTCGCTTGTTGGTAACCTAGCGGGACACTCACACGACGCATTCGTGAGTGTGTGATGTGAATGGTAAGTGCACTTGTCTCCTCCCAAGTAACCCATCTGTTTCAACCCGTTGAAGCATTTCCTTCTGGGCCATTGCGAGGTCTGCAACTTTTTTTTTTTTGCAATAATGTTCGATGGTGAATTTTGGTTGTGCTGCGAAAATGTGATGCTATTATTCTATTTTAAGATTGAGTTTTAGTTAAACAAACTATAAATTAGGAAATTTGTGTATGTTTTCGATTCATTGGCAAAGTTAAGCTTATTTGAAAACAATTTCTATATTGTCCAATCATCTTAAATAACACTGTTCAATTGTTTGCCAAGCAATTGTAATTGACAATATAATTTAAGCAGATTTTTTATACAAATTTAATACATGTCATTCTAAGCAATAATGAGCATAAGTTTAAAATACAGATAAGAAAAAATGTTAATGAAAAATTTTTAAAAAATATCTAAATTAAAAAATCATTTGTATTTTTATCATAGTCCATGTAAATGTGTTTTCTTTTAAGAGTTTTACGTAAGGAAATCTTTTAAATTAAAAATTAAAAAGTCTTAAAATTAGATTTGTTGGTATTCGACGGCAAATGCTTTATTTACTGTCATTAAATTTTTTAAATTCCAAATAACAGTAATTTGAAAGAACTACACAATTGGGATTTCCTTAAAAATTATATATAACAAGTGAAGATAAAACGAGATAGTTTAAAATTTGTTATGGAGAAGGCTTACAATTTATTTTTTTCTTGGTTTTTATTACAATAATTAAATTAAAGTTAATAATAAGCTAGAGTAAAGCTGTTATTTCTATTGATGCGCTATACCAACATGAATTAATAAAACCTCTCAAAACAAAAATAATGAAAACAATTCAGTTTAATTAAAAATCTAAAAATAAATGCTTGTATGCAAAATGTGTGTTCAACTAAAACTCGTAATTGTGTGTCTTGAGTCACTTTGCATGTCACTTACTTGGACGTTGCGTGTGTCGCGTGCAGTGCTTGTTATTATTTCACATCTAATTGTTACTTTATTGCTGCCTTGTGTGCGATATAATGGCCCCAAACGAAAATGAATTCGCCCAGGACATCAGCACCAGACTCAGTTCTCTTGCTGTTGTGCTACGGCATAAATATGCTGCCAGTTGGAGGACCAGAGGAGCAGAACTTGCCCTTGTCACGCCTCTGCAGAATTGGTCCAGAATGGTCAAACGGATGGGCTGAATGGACTGCGTGTCGCATCTATAATTAAGTGAACACACTTGGTACTGGTAGAAGACATAAGGATGTATTTTATCCACACACACAAACACACACACACACACACCAAACTATCACCAGATGGCATAATGGTGGACGTTGCCAATAGGCATTCGCCATTGGGAATGGTATGTGTCTCCCCGAAACAGATATGCTTTACGAGTCCAAATGGTATTGTCCCCAAGTTATGTAGAAAGAAACCTTCAACATATAAGTGAATAGGATGAAATTAGCAAAGGTATCGAAAATTGTTGAATTTTGGTGTTTAAAACTCATTTGAATTTATTCTTGAAGTCAGACAATGCTCTCTTTAATAAACAAAATATATTTTCTTAACGACCACTGCCACAAAAGAAAGCCACAATTGCATATGGAAGAGTACTCTTCAATTACGGTTAATTACGGAAACAAGCGCGTTCAAGTATTCATATTGTACTTTGTCGATGTTTTCTCACACAATGACTAATTGGCCTTTGGCGTTAGAAAGGGAATTTCCGTAATGTGTAACACACATCAAAGTATCCAGGTTCGACAATAACCCCTGCTCATGACCCCGACCATCCGTAATTGGGATATACAAATAAAAAAAATGTATACGTACAAGGATAGGCCAATTAAATTACTTACTTGTAATATGGAACGTCAAATGTTTGTCTTTGACATGAGCAGGATTTGTGTCATTTTGCCATGAGTATCTTTCGAGTTTCATGCATTGTCTCAGTTTATGTGCACATAAGTAAAACACACATATATAAGTTGTGCTGCTCGCATTGCAGATACCCTAGATAACTTGAATGGCCTGTTAAGCTAAGCGTTTATGCTATAGTACCTAAATTACTCGACTAACTAATTAGTAGAAGAGCTTACTCTCAAGTTTGGCTTTGTCTGCTCTCTGATTTCACAAGCAGTCTCTATTCGTGCTCATCCGACTGTATAATGTATCTCTATAGGCATGCAAATACACAGCGACACTAATGGAGTTTACACACACTAACACACACACACACTAACACACACGTGCTCGCATTCATATATAGTATAGTGTCCTTAAAACAACAATAAATTAGACTAAAACATCCGTAGAGTGTTTTTGCAATGCGATTTGTTGTTCTATGTAAATGCCAGACTCTTACAGTCACACTCCTACTTTCCTTCTGTCTCTCTCTCTCTCTCTGTCTTTCTTTCTCTCTTTCGCTCTGTCTGCGTTGTCGTATCCGCAGGCAAAATAAAATAATTAATAAACTTGCTGTTAACACAATTTCTACTTTAATACATTTTTGCACTGACTTACGGGCTATAAGAATATAATTTATAAGCCCGTCCAGCCTGCGTCTGTCTCTCTCTAGTTTCTCTATCTCTTTATCGAGATTTTCTACGTGTCTCTTTCTAAATTTTGCAGTGGATAAACTGGCAATTAATGGATCTATTAAAGCAGATGGGCTAAGATATATTATGGGGTCAGTAATATAATTATGGCTTGCAAGCTGGCACTTGATATAAATTTATATAAGTGATAATTAAGATAAAGCTGTAAAATTATTACGACTGATAACTTAAACACAGAAATAGAAGTGCAAATTATTATTTACTTAACAATTTTTATCAACCATTTTAAATACACATTTATCTTACAATCAAACAAACTTAGTAATAATGTTAATTTTCTAGAATAATTTCTGAAGGAACTTGATATTAATATTTATTAGGACATTCATCTCAATAAACTACAATAAAATTAAGAAAAATTGAAATTTTACACTTCTGTTGTTTTCTAATTATAATGTAAACACCATAAATCTTTAGTCCCTTGTGAAACTTTTTGCTTTGGCTTTGGAACAAATCTGTATTATGGAATGCCTTGAATGCGTGAACGTGACTTCAATTTGTCCATACTTTTTGTATTACTTATACTAAATCTTAGTCAAGTGGCCTAGCGTTGTAATAAATACTTCAACTAAAAAGTAAAAATATTGCACAAAACGCTTACAAACACAAATAAAGTTACGATAAATTCACAACAATGGCCGAGAGGCTTTTCCCAAATAAAACACATACAGAAACCAGCAAGAAAACTTAAGACGGGAGTATTAGATTAAAGGATACTCTGTGGCAGAAATTTTAGTACATTCAAGTATACTACAGTTGTTGTCTATTTCACTTAGTATTCTCTGTTTTCATAGATTTTTTAGATTTAGAAGTTTTTAGCATTTATAATTAATCAAATACTTTAGAGAAACTTACTATACCCTCTAGACTAGGGTATAAAAAACCGAATATAGTAGAAATAAAGAAATGCCCAAATAGAGGCATAAAAGTTATGGGTAGCAATATATTGTGTCTGATGTGGTTGAGTGTATGTGTGTGTGTGTGTGTGTGTTGAATTGTTGCTGCCTAGACGATGACACCAAGGCACCAGCATAAATAAATAAAATAAATCAAAAATGTAAATCAACACTCGTCATTTATACAGAGACGTATATATTGTATCTTATAGGTCCAGGACAATAATTTGCACTCACTCACAAAATACATCTCACTCCTTCGGGTTTGTCTCATTAAAATTGTCTCGGTTTCATTGTATCTATATGGGTATCAGTATGAGTAAGAGTATGTGTGTGGGTGGGTGGGGTGAGTTTGCGTTCATTGACTTTGTTATTTGTTGTGGTTAGTTATTTGGTTTTCTATGTAATATGAAATCACGACAAAGCATTCACTCAAGTGTTTTGGATTTCAAGCGTACCAAATATTAAATTATGTCCTTCACACAAAAGGTTCTAACGAAGCATTTATTTTATTTTTAGGATCTATCTTACAGCTGCTCCCCAATGGCTTCAGCTTCCCATTTCTCTTCTTTCACTCTGGCTATGTCTATGCTTTATTTATATATACTTTTATTGGCTTTTGGAAAAATGGACAGTACAATAAATCATCACAATAAAAATCTTAAATTAATTGTTGTGTTGAACTATGTGGCGGAATCACAACTTAGGAATCTACCTCGACTTTGACATACCCAAACTTACTCCAAACTCAGTCACATAAAAATCGATTATAATTTTAATGTTAAATATTTTTAAATTTGTCATTAGCATTAAGCTTTAACTAAGTAAAAGTAACAAAAAGATAGATAGTCGCAAGAGCTATATCAATAATTAAGGATTTGGTTTGCTTTGTGGTTAAGATTAGAATATTTTACCAAACTTTGTATATATCCAAAAATAGTTTTCTTTAATGTTCTTTTTTGGATTGTTAGTTTCCTGATTTTCATCGAAACTTGTTCTTTGAGAACTGTTATAACCGCAAGCAATTCGAATATAATATTCAGTAATTAAAGTTGAATTTATTTAAGGGAAATAGTGCAGATTCAGAAAACAAATGCATACCTGGAGGGCATTTCAATTAGTAAGTGTTTGTTGAGGTCCTTCATTTCCTTTGCGCTTCTGTCAATGTAGGAAGGATGGAGACGGGAGCAGGAGGGCGTAGAAAAGTATTTGTAGTGCCTTTGACTGAATACTTTTCATTGAGAGCATGTTGACGATGGTCTTTTTAAAGCATAAATTTACAGCACTCGATGTAATTTCGTTCATTTTGCATTTTGGTGCTTCAGCTCAGTCCACGTTCAGGGAACGTTATTCTGGCCGTGTCTGGCAGCTGCAGACACCTTTTTATTCATTTGACAAAACTGGATTGGGGCTACATTCAACCTTTGTTCATATTCTGCCAACCTATACATTCATTTTCCACCTGGCCAATGTTCCACCCGTCAGAGTGTCTGTCCGTCTGTCCGTCTGTCCGTCTGTTCTCCTGTCCGCCCTTGTGCGCCCTTGGGTCCCACTTGTTCTGACAAGTGGACAGATACTTGTCTGCGTTGACATTTTTTTGCGCGTTGTCATTTCCTACAACTGTTTATAATTCGGCCTGAAATCTACTTCATTTTATCAGAGCCGGAGTCTTTACAGAATCTTGCATTTCTGAAAGGAATTTTTCTTCGTTTTGCGCCTTTTCTTTTTTTTATTTTGTTCAACGTCATCTTCAATTTCATTTTGCTTTTACGTCTTTCAGTTGTAATTTCCCAACTCTTTTCGCGTTTCCAGCTGTAGCTTATCCAGTCTAGTCCCTCCCTCTGTCCAGTTGTCCAGTCATTTAATTTGACGCCACATTTATTCACCTTTTTTTCGGTCTGCTCCTTTTATCCAGTTTTCACTTCTACTCTAATTACTTTGTTATACGCTGGTCTGGCACATTCGTACTTCATTTAAATGCCCTGCAAACTTTCATATTCTCGATGACTTCCTACTATTTGCAAATAAATTATTCTTATGTTAGGTATTACGCAGTCGAGCACACTCTCCGACCTCTTACCGTATGCTTCCGTTTGTTATTTAGTAGCAAAGCTACGTATACGTAATGCAAATTAGCTTTAAGAATTGCGTTAATACTGGCCGTCCCTTGTGTACAACCATCAGCATAATCAAGCCAAAAGTTAACAAAAAGTTCATTTCTCTAACTGTCCACTAGGCAGTGATGCTATCTCATGGGCAATTAATACTCCCAACTTGTCAGGCAGTTCGACTAGGAGGAAATAAAATACAAGGAGATAGGGAAACTCTCGAATAAACTAAGTTCGAACTACAAACTATTTTCGCCTACACTTAAAAATTTACCAAACGAAACTCCTCGAGGGATTCCCACAATTATACGTCTTTCAAGGAAGCTCAATCCCAGCCAATTCCCACAGTCTCGTTCATTTCGCCATTTAGTGAGCATTTATATGTTTTTCAACTCCTTATGTCGGTCCCTTCCCTTTCTCTTAATTCGTCTCTTTCTATCACACTCCATTTGTGCAGTTTCCGCTGGTTGGCCTTCATTGTTTTGACTTCCGCTTCGTGGTCAAGTGCCTGATGATGTGCTGCTGCTGCTGCTGATGATGATGTGCATGTCCCAAATTCTCCGCACCCCCGTTCTCTGTTCCTTGTCCCTTGGGCCGTGTGATGCTCCAGTGGCAAACAATAATAAGCGCCTGGCTTGACTGCATCTTGTTTGCCTGTGTTTTTGTGTGTGTTTGTGGTCTCCATAGATCTCTATCTAGATCTGTGTCAGCAAATAGATTTAGTGCTCCATTTCAGTGGGACCCACGAAAGCGTTAACAGCACTAACAGTCGTCGAACCGCTGACACTTTGTTTGCCCAGCGCACTAGTTAAATTGGGCAGACAAACGTTTAAGTACCCCCTAATTCACCACTCCCCCAGCTCACATATATATCCAGATATAAGGATCCATTTCTAACTGTGCATAGTGCTGTCTCTATCACTTGCTTCCACGCTGCAGTTAAAGCTGTAGTTTTTGGTGGGTTTCCGTTCGGTTGAGGCTTTTCCACTTTTCCTCTGGCATGTGTTGATGTTGATCCGGCGTGCTCAAGGACTTCGCATACGGCGGTCACTCGGTTTGTTTACCCAGTAAGCATTTCCACAAACTAAGTAAAAAAAGCGATTAAAATACAGAAGAATATTACTACTTTTAGGTCATCGAATTAAATTTGACTACGAATATCATATTTAATTGTATTATCTTTAGCTTATTTGATTACTTTGTTAACAATTGTAGTGTATTTTTATTAAAAGACTTGCTTAATATAATTTAAATAAAACGAACATAAAAGAAGCTTAAAAATTAATTAATTTAATTGCGTTAAACATTTAAGTTTTTAAAAATAATTCATTTTAACATTGAAATAATATTATCCTGAAAGTCAATCTCCATTCTAGACTTTATTCCTATTTTAAAAAAGTTATAGGTGCTAGTTATAAAAAAAACTAAGTTTTTTAACAAATGCCCTTACTTATATCTCAAATCAATGTTCGAGCATCTGAGTTTGGATTACAACTTTTACAATATTTATATAATCTTTATTATTTTTTTAATTGTATATAATTATTTAATATTTAACCATTAGTTGTTATTAATAATAAAATATTTAATTCATGTTATGGTCAATTGCTTTAGTTGATTAAAAATAAATAAATAAATTTTGTAAGTGCAATCAAATAATTTCCAATGCATTTGAGCATAGTTGAATATGCGCTTGAACAGTTTATTGGGTAAAAGTAAATATTTGCGCAAACCGCATCGCACAACATTTTGGCACATGTGTGCGTGTGCATCTTTCTACACGGCAGTGTGTGGGCAGACAGAACTAATATTTTAGCTCCATAATTTATGTTAGCCTGGTCGAATGCGACTCAGAAACATTTCAAGGCGATTTTCCGGCTTAACTGTTTTGTTATTTTCGGTTTTGCAAATCTTTTTTGGCCTGCAACAAATGCTGTCATTTGCATTTATTTCTATTGCTGTCTCAGATTTACACTGAATCAGAGTGAGAAAGCGCGTACTGGAAAGTGAGAAAGAGCAAATACAGATTTTTTTTTTTAGATGTATGGGAGAATATTTGGCACATTGCTTAAATTATTTTTGCTGTTCTTTTATTTGTTATTATTCTATTTGAACGCAACAAAAACTTGGCAAGAGAACTTTTCGACAGGCGTCTAAGTGAATTTGTTTGTTGTCTGAGCTGCCAACTGAACGAAAAATACAAAAAAGAGACAGGGATATAAGAGAAAGAGTGAAAGAGAGAAGGACAATGAAAACGGCAGACGCTGACCATGCACTTGGCAAAGAACCAAACAGCAAAAGTCTTCAATGTGGACTTTCGTTTGCTCTTCTCATCTGGGAATTTGGGACTCGCATTGATTGCTACATTCTCTATTATCCTAAAGTGCTTATCATAATTTCTGAGCTTTTCTTTTCTGTCCTGGCTTGTCTCTTTAGGCTCTACAAACCTCTGACAAGCTTCTCGAATTATTTATTTCTGACGCATAAGTCGCCTTAACGCCTATTCCCTTGAGTCTGTGAGAGCAAATGGCTTCACTAGCGCCATCATGGAGAGACCGGAACATAAAAGTAGTGCCAGGCAGGAAGTAGCTAGGACTAAAGTCAAATGTCTACTCTTGATGCGATGCCACATTTTTATAAAGTTCCGCTTATTTCATTCGTGTTTGGGCTACTGAGTTTGTAAAAAGAGAAATCGGTTTGGTCTAAATAATTTGTTATATAGGAACACAAAACATTGTGAACATTAGCAATGTACCAAACAATGATACAAAAAACCTAAGGAAACATTTTTTAACCTACTATTATTTATCTAATTTCAATATCTAGCAGCTATATGAAATAGAATCAACTTAATTGTACAACATTTATATGTATTTTATAAAAATACATGGGACCAAAAGTAAATATTGTGCATGAAAACATTTTTAAGCAAGCACCTAAAAGTATGCAGCACTTTTTATACAGGTCACAGCTGTTTTTATTGAACTTTTGTGCAGCATGTGAGATATTTAATTGGAGGAGGAAATGAAATATTGATTGGATTCTGGACGAAATTTGTCAGAAAAATTATTTTACATTTTAAATACTTTCATATAAAATAAAATTTTATTAAAATTTCAACAAAAGTGAATCTTTTTCGTAGCAAATTTTTAAATTCGCAGTCCTGTAGGTAAATGTGGTTTTAAATTTTGACTTTCGCCCTTCTAACTTATCATTAATTTATCAAGAGAAAGCAAAGACTTAAAAGTCCGGTAATGAACTCAACTATCACTTAAATCTGTGGCTTTATCTAGCAAAATATGAGTACGTTCTTATCTGTTTATTAGAGCTCTTAAATATTTAAGAGCTGCAAAAAGCCGAATCTACTCAACGTAATGCTTGTATCAAGAGGTCAACAGTAAAGTATCAGGGGTCAGGGATCAGGGGTCATGGGGTGAGCTTGTACTTGCATTTTGTTTACTGCTTGTACCATAAGTGCTTTTTAAGCTGTCTAAATATTCGACGATATTATTCATACCGTAGTTTTAAAACATTTTTCTGTTGACTGTAAATTTGTTGTTACCAACCAACAAAATCACAAACATGGTCGAAGCATCAGCGCCAAACCTCCCAAGGGACGAGTGTGTGTGTGTGTATGTTTGAGTGTGTAAGCAAAAGAAAATCTGTACGTTCAGCTGTATTGACATGATAAACAAAATTGATTTTCTTATTTTTTGTATCGACAATTTAAAAGAGTTTTTGTTGAGTATTTGTTGGTTTACATTGTACAAGTATATTGTCGAATTTGGTCAAAGACTCTTGACTCTGACGTTTGTGATGTACTTATAATTGCAATTCAGATTGTGCATATTGTCAACTCAATACAAGATATCTTTAAAGTCAATAACTCTTGGCCAGAGCAAACATTGTCCTTTTCGGTCTGACCACATGGAAGTTTATTAAAATGTCATGAACGCTTCTTCATCCTGTTGTCTTGGAGTCCGGTTGTTTACCTTTCACCTATGGTAAATCCCACGACGCTTCTACATTATATCTGGTCAGATGCTCAGGAGCATATAAAGCGCATAAAATTAAATAAAAATCAAATAAGAAATCCTTTTAAGCCCGCTTGCTTCTCGCTTCTTGGTTCTCACATCTTGCGCTTTGCCAGCTGTCCAGTTCCAGACGCTTTTGGGTTCTTTTTCTTGACGACGTAGCAGCTTAACGAAGAGAAAAGCAAATAAAAATTCACCACAAATTCGCTCAAGATTTTTCAAACTACGCACCAAATTTTACTTCTCATTTTATTTTGCAATTCGCTTTTTTCGTCCTTTTTAGGTATTGTGCGACGCTCTGCTTTCGTTGTTTGGGTTGTTTGTGCCGCTGTTTTGAGGCTTTATCTGGTTTTAGTTCAACTTTGAAATATTATCCGTTGAAATCTTATTGTGTGCTCGACACACAGAAAGCGGATTAAACTTACGGGATTATATTTTAAGGGCCAAAATAATAGATATTTATAAAATTGCACCAACAGAGAAACTGGCAAAACTATTGCAAGTGTAATCGAAAAAATTGATTGCTAGCTAAATTTGTTAAAAATTTAACGAGTGTTTCACTTAATTTTTCTTAAACTCTGTAAATCAATTTTCAGTTAGTAAAATGTTTGATTAGTTTAGTTCATACTTTTGCGATGGTTGAAATCGGGAACAAGTTTCTTTATTTGATATCAGTTTCTCTGTTTTGCAACTTTTAATCCACTTGTATTAAAAGGTATATCTGTATATCTTTAAACTATTAAAATAGGTATTTATATTAAGCTTAGTGACGTCACTAAAACCCTTCGTTTTCCTTTTGACACGTTTACTGAAGATACTAAGCTTTGATTACATACTTTCTGAATCAATAGTTGAACACAATTTTATTAAGGGATTTAACTGTGGCCCAAAAAACAGCACGATAAAGTCAATATCTGGTTAACAGTGCGGTTACGTAATTTTGCACATTTATCTTCATTTTTGGCATTGTTTTCTTATATGCTCCAAGAGCTTTTATGCTGCCCTTTTTTACGCGTTTCCGTTAATGTACGTTGCGGTTGTTTACGATTCCACGCCACCTTTTTTTCTCGCCGTCGCTGATCTGATTTCCGTTTCCGTTTCCGTTCACACACATACACACACTTACACGCTGAGAACAGCCTCCAGTGCTTAATGTCTCCCGCTGTCTTTTCAGAATGTCGCCTGCTCAAAGCAGAAAATTGTAGTTTATATGATCCACAGCAACTAAAGATGATGCACTACTAAATGCCCTGTAGTCATTTTATCCAACATTATTTGCCTGTCGGAACTTTTATTCGATGAGTTAAAATCAGGCATACCAGGCAATCACCAAAGTCTAAGGTGTATAATACATTCCTTATTTAATTCATGTTGCACGTGTCTCGGCCTTTTTGAATATCAGTGTAGACAGTAAAGCATTTGCCATGTCAGGGAATTCGGGCACTTATTTTCAATTTAAGAAATGCAAATATGCATAAGCAGATTATGCTGATGAGCAGCAGCTTAGTAATGCTTGGTAAACTGTATTTGCACATACAGACATGTTCAGACATGTTCATACATGTAGTCGTATTCGTTTTTGTATTCGTGTATGTATACGATTTAATTTCCTGCTACTGTCGAACTTGTTTTGTTTCTTGTTGGATTACGAAACTAAAAAATGCGCAACACTAAAAAATACAATAAAATGAATTGACTTTCCAGAGTCTTGATAAGTTTTTGTTTATTTAGCTCTTATTATGAACTTAAATATTCATTGTATTGTCACATTTGAATAACTTTTAATAGCCCATTCTGCTGGGAAGAAACCACAAGTTTAAACAGCTGCCAAAGTCAATGGAAAACTTTCTGATGTCTGCGGTTGTCGACGCTTCTATCGCTATTTGTTGTAGATGTTTCGTATCGATAAATAATTCATAAATTTGTGTGTGTCAACGCCACGGCATATTGAACCAAATATAAACGCATTAAAATAAATCCGCAAAAATTCTGACACACACACACACACACAGATGCAAACACACACACGCGACAGAGAGAATGTCAATGGCACACATGCCACAAAGAGTGCCAGGCGACATATGACCGCATTTCAAATTAGCACACACCAAAGGACTTTATACATACACACTCAGGCACACTCATTCGCATACACGTACACACATACAACCAATCGAATTTGCATGTATATGTACTTTGTATTTAAAGCCCCATCGCAGAGTCAAAAAATGCCGCTACAAGGAGCATAAATACAAATATATATCTGTATATATATATGTGTATAAATATAATGCAATATAATAAACGTCAGAAGCAGCAAAAAATTCAGAACCAACTGAAGGGTGAAATCGTACACAAGTCGACAAGGGAACGAGACTTGGAGAATGAACGAAACAGGCAGATAGACTATAGCGAGAATGTACTGTAATTTGGGAGTGATAACCCTTTTTAAGTTTTTTATTTTTGGCTTCCAGTTTGCGGCAAACATGGCAAGAAACTTAAGATACACATAAATTTGTATATACGCAGCTTAAATCCAATTTGGCTAATAAGACATTGTCAGTCAAAGTATCCTTCAAAGTCAAAAGTGTGTTTTCGTTACACAGAATTTGTAATACTCTAACAAATATGATGAATTTTACTTAAGGAGTGTTACGTGCTGTAATCGAGTAAGACCTGACTTTTAATTTAAAGCATATCCCTCTGTGGATGTTAACCCAGACACATCAACTACGGCTAAAAGGGTTTCATCAGGTAAAGGAACAGTATTTACAACACCATAAGAAAAGCGAAGACTTACATATATATGTATGTATTTGTTTATACATTCATTGTATGAATATTTTGGTGCTTAATTCGCATAAGCTTTAAATGCTTATCGTTTTCAGAAGTGATATCAACAAACGACGACAAGTTGAACCGCAGCAGCTAATTTAATCTGTTCAGCGACAGACTTTGGGTTGGTGGGTTGGTGGTTTGTCTGGTTTGTAATCTGGAGGCGGAAGAAGTGCGTTGAGAGCAGAGTTGATGTGGTGGGAGTTTCCTAAAGTATCAGCCCCTGCTCATTAGGCTCTACCAGTCAGTTGTCAAGTCTAAACAGAATCTCTGACATTTTGAGGATGTCGCAGACAAACAAATTAAAATCTACTTAAAAAGATTGTTCATGACTTTAATAACGTTTGTTAACGTTACTAATTAAAGTGAACCATAGTAGACTTATCTTTAAAAATCACGTGAACGACTAGATACACGAATTGTATTACTTTGTATCAGTACTACATTGACATACCATCACAAAACTAGTATATTTCGTCATTTTGTCATACAATTAATACTATATCCAAACTATATTAGCTTTAAATTTATTGAAGAACATTTACAAACTTTAAGATGATTTGCGATAGGTATAAACCTGCATTAGCAAAATTTATTAAGCGTCGCAAGATGAAGCCTGTGGTTGTAAGTGCCAAACGACTTCAGGGTATTCTCTACAGATCCTCAATGGGAGTAAAGCGAGATAAACTGGCACAGGCTAACGAAGAGGAGCGTTACTTGCAATACCTGAAAGAGGGTCATGAAGCACTCTACAAACGCTTCACAAACGTTGGTGTTCATTCGCTTGACGAGGAGAAACAGGCCAAGTTGGATAAAGAATTGAAGGAGGCTGAAATTAGGGAAAAGCAAGTCAGAATGGAGGATGAAAGAACCCGAAAAGAGCGCATAATACGAGCCAATAGAATACTGGAAAACTTGAAGGCAGGACAGCGTTCTCTTCATCATGCTTTGGTCACAAGTGACATGATGTATCAACGCCAACGTGATACAGCTATCAATCGGGAGATCGAAGAAGATGCTGAACGACAAAATCGTTTCGATGAACTTCAGTGTCCGGAGACTTTGGTGCCTGCCTGTAAATTGACGGATGAAGAGTTGACAGCTCACACGAAGGCAAAGGCAATTGAAACTCGAGCCTACTTCCTTAAGGATATGGAAGAAAGACGCCAAAGAAAACTGGATCAAAGGGAACAGGAGGTGTTCGAGGGAATTGTGGAAAGAGAGCAGTATAAATGTCTCTATGAGGAGGAAAAGAAGAGGGCAAAGAAACTGATTGAAAAGAGAAAGGAGTTCTGTCAACGTGCCTATGACGAAGCTTTGAAAGACAAGGCTGAAGTGGCTAAATGTAAGCTAAACCAAATTCTTATGATAACTTTTAATACTTTAATACCCTGTAGATGAGAATATATGTGACCAGATCGATGATAGAATTATCTGCGTGGATGTGACTAGGCGTCGTAATCTGGACAAACTTCACAACGAACATTATAAAGCAATGCAGCAGAAGATAATAAACGATCGGCAAGATCAGGCCATAAAGATCTGTCGACTGCAGCAGGCGGCCAGGCGAGAGGTGGAACAACGTAAAGATGTGCAGGTAGAGCGTTATAATTTGGATGAGGAAATTGATGAAGCACGGCGTCAATGTAGGATTAAGGACTTGTCCAGGCAAAGACGAGCCTATGAGTTAGTGGAGCAAGAAAAGGCAAAGAAAAAGCGCGAACTGGCGGCGGAGATTTATCGGTTTGAAATGGCTGCACGCATGAAAAATCAGGAAGCAAACAAACGATTCTACCTCACTCAGAAAAGGCGGAAAGATAAAACAACTGCCGATCTGCGTGAGATACTTATGGGCCAGCGAGAAGAGTTCTTGGAAAAGCAACACGAGGAAAATATGCGTATGTCTGCTTGCGAGGTAAATCCCAATCTGCAGGAGGATCTCAACTTTATCAGTGATGCAGCAAAAACCGTTGCCAAAGCACGGAATGAAGGACGTCCGATTTATCCAATTGCAAAGGCAGTCGAGGTTTATAGACACCAGAATCAGCTCAATGCAGAGCCAGAGGGTAAAATTTTGAAACGGAGCAAGCTGCGAGACTATTGTTGGCCAGGTTTTCACTCAAAGGCAGACTTGGCCTACAGGCAGTACGAGCACCGAGATGAGTGTCGAGCAAAGCAACAAGCTGATCGGGACAGAATGTTTGCCAATTGTATTAAAATTACCAAAATAGCTGCCCAGGAAAATCCATTTAAGCCGTGTGTCCTATCCTGTCCAGTCAAGTGCTTTCAGCATGCTGGTATGCCTCCCATAGACATATCCGATTCCTTTGACGTTTGTAGACACGTATGCTACGAGGATGAAATCCCGGTCAGACCATGTCCGAGTCATATGCAGGTTATCAAGCCGTGTAAGAGTGGAAACCAAAGGAACTCCCGGGAATGTGGGGGGAAAGCCGACTGCTCAAACGCCAAGAAATCACCAAGTAGTCAGCAAAAAGACAGTACGGCCAAAGGACAAGATCCGCCATTGATTCAAGTTCTTTCAAAAAGCAAAGACTTAGTACCTTCTGTGTCTTATCGCATTTCTCGCACGGATCGAACCCGCACTTGGCGTTAGTCTAAAAATTATCTTAGAAGAATTATTGTTATGTATGTTATGATAGAAAGTATGAGGTTTAAATTTAAAGAAATCATTAAACTTATTAAATCTGAAACTCGATTTTCAGTTTGACAATTGAATATCGAATTAAATAAATTTTTCTTTTGAAAATCATTTGATCTTATTTATTTGTAAATTTCTTTGGAACAGCCATTTATCATGTTTAGGTACTGAGTGAACATAATCTTGTTAGGTTAACGGTATTTCTAAGAAAATAAATATTTGTACATGAATATTAATATTTGTAAATTAAAGTCGCACAAACTATTGAATTTATTATATATTTTTATTGGGATTTATATTGTTGTCCTGTTATTTAATCACAAGTTGGAAGATTCCCAAACTGTTAGTATTTCCTCGCACTGCAATTTAAACCTAATGCCCATACAAATCCCCGTATTTGTGTCAACAAATACCTCTTCAAACTGTGTTGCCTTAACAAGCTTACTGCAAGAATAACCAAAAGTGAAATAAGGCAGCAAGAAATCAAGTGTGTCTTCTGCTTCTGATTCAGGGGATTGTGACTGGTGCGGAGACTGTGACTTCAACAGCTTTAAATGGATGCACGTGTCATTTTGCGGGGATTGCAAATTAGCGTAGATTGCGCACTTTACCGAACCGACAACACGAGCCAGAAGGAGACAGACAGTGAGGGAGAATATGGAACGTGAATGCGGATGCGAATAAGATTGAGAAATGGAAATGGTTGGAGCCAGAAATAAGGAGACGAGTACACACGAGTGGAAAAAAATCGTCCAAACATACAAACAGAGAGGATGTAGAAGAAAACACTTGATTCTCCAGCATGGTGCTCCAGGTGTGGCATTAGCAGCTGTTGACATACATCTCATCTGGCGGCGTACAACATGTCGTATAAGTATTTTAATTAAGCATCAAGGGCCGCACAAAAACATTGCCTCAAGTTGCGACGAGTCGCGTTTTAATTAAGACCCACTAAACTTAGTCAGCAAATGCGAAAGCAACATTCAAGAGTTTGGGCAAAGGGACGCTGTGGAAAGGGAATTACTTGAGATGCGTTGGCAAAACGGAAAGTTTCCATTTAAGCTAACCTCGCAGCAGAAATTTAATTTACTTTGGCAAAAACTTGCGGCAGCAGCTGCGGCAACACCAGAGCATAAAAAAACAAACCACCGCTTCATGTAGATTACTCATACGCCGCGTTTGTTATGTATCTACGCGTGCACCGGCGACCAGACTGCGACTTCTGGCAGCAGCTATGTCTGATATATCAGTTACCACGCCTACGGCGACAGGTGCTGGTAACAACAACAGCAACAAGGACAACAATAACATACTGCGAGTACATGTGAAAATACAATTCATTCGAACTCCGTCGTTTTGTGAATTTAAATGGCTCAATAGATACATACCAACATATGTATTTTCCATCATAAATATATGAAAGAAACTCAGTTTGGTTACATATTTCAATGATCTTCTAAACTTGTAGCTATTAGCAAAAACATTTGTATTTGTGTTCAAAGTAATCACAACCCATTCGCTGCAATGCGATGGAAAAATATGGATTACAACAGTTGGAAGTTCTTTGTTTATTTTTCGTGCTTTGACTCATTTTTGTAATTTTACTTTTTTTACCACATACAGTTTTTTTTATGCTCAATGTAATGTGCAACTTGTGTAAATTGTACAAATTCTTTCACGAATTTACGTTATAGATTTGAAAACTCAATACTGTTTTATCTTCAAAAGAATTCTAACACAGCGGAATAAGTGTCACATTTTGACAGCTCTTAACGAATTACATTCCTTCTGCATGTGTTTGTAACTTTCTAATTTCCTTCAGCTGTAAGTCAATAGATGCTAACCTGAAGTCTGAATACTACAAACCGAAAGAATTTAAACTAAAGTGTGGGCGTCGTTCGATTTCTTTGAAACTTTATCGGCGCCTCTGAAAACTCATTTCTCTGCACACCAACAAACACCCTTAAATGGTAGAGAATTGGTATTTTGGGCGACTTAAGTTTGCTGGACAAATGTTAACAATGTATAATTTTTTTTGCTAAATAAATTTCAAAATAATGTAATCATTTTGATAGCATACTAGGAATTTAAAGTAGCTGTCTTAGACTTA
Organism: Drosophila acutilabella; assembly: GCA_035046005.1. Lineage (NCBI taxonomy): Eukaryota > Metazoa > Arthropoda > Insecta > Diptera > Drosophilidae > Drosophila > Drosophila acutilabella. The sequence goes on along the minus strand of JAWNOK010000008.1, from coordinate 13,434 downwards.
ATGAAATTCAATCGAGATCAAAGTCAAGTCAATATATATTTATTAAATAATTATAATTATCGCCTTGAGAGCTTATATAAAAAGCTTAATATAAAGCAAACTGCCTGTGAAGCAAACTTATTTACTCTTCAAGAATTAAGCTCTCAATACCCAATATGGCTCATTACATGCTCTTGTTTTAATGAATATGGCCAATTACAAGCAATTATTTCTTAAATGACCAACAACAATTAAACAAAGATTCTCATGGCTGAAGTGCCTAGCAAGAGTTTAATAAATAAGGTCAAGGTTTCTATATCGATTTTACTTTCCCAAAGGACAACTCAAGGCGTACTTTATGAAAAGTCGAAAAGTGGTATGTAATACGTGCGTCTATCCGAAGCAACGTGCCACCAACGAACCATGAAACAGCGGGAACTATGTGAATTAATGGCTGAGTTTGAGCTTACTAGGAGGCGAACTTGTTATGAAGGAAAGAAGAGACTATACTTGAACACAATATACAAATTATAACATAATAAGCACGCAAATTTCTATGTCGTGCCACACGCTGGGTCGTCCCCAAACAGCAACTACATATTTGCTCCATAAATGCATTTAATGCATATATTTTCAAGCTGTTGGCAAACTCATTTTATGGCATGTTTGTAACGGTGGGGAAACCAACTAAGATTATACGCAATGGCTGCACATTCTATTTGCACCACAACAAAACTCTTGACAATGCAACCAAGTATTTTGTGGCAGAAGTGAAGAAGCAGTCGACTTTGACTGTGACTCTGTGGCATGCAAATAAAAATTGTTACCAGAGGTCAAAGATGATCTAAAATTCCTTACATACAGCTTTTAAGAGCAAGCCAAGAAGCCATTTTATTGAAATTGTTAGGGCACGGAAGTAGAAGTAAAAAATATCAACAGCTGGTCGTGGAATCCAGGTAAATATTTAAATTTGAAAGTAAACGATGAGCATTCATTTTAGTGAATAAACAGGCTGAAATTGAAATAACAAACGGATTCTAAATTTGAAAATTGAAACTAGAAGAATAGAAGAAGTCTAATATAAAATACTTAATTATTTTTAAGTCACGTGAAGCTCATAATTTATTTACTAGTTCTAAATGTTGGAAATAAAACTTATATGTATATATAAGTTCAGAGTAATGAGTAGCACGAGTGGTTCGGTTAAACGTTTAATCAAGAGTGAGCATCATAACGTAAAAGTATCGAGTACATAATTCAACTTAGTTCTAGCGTTGCCAGATTATATGTTAGCTTATTTAATGTTAATTACGTTTACATTTTCAACACTTCTTCTTAAGCGACATATAATCATATAAATTCTTTTTCAATTCATTCCAAGTAATTTAACAAGTTCTTTGTGCTTCTGTTTACTTAAACATTTTGTTAGTACATCAGCTATGTTGCTGCTTGAGGTTACGTTATCTAATTCAATTTCATTATTTTCAACTTTTTCGCGAACAAAATGATATTTTATGTCGATATGTTTTGTACGGGGTTTTTAGCAATATGTTGTGAGCTAATATTGTCTCCAAATATGAAAATCGGCTCCGCTTTTGTTGACCAGCCGATCTCTCTCAGCAGCCTCCGTAGGTAAACAGCTTCCTTAGCAGCCATGAATAAAGCAACGTACTCAGCCTCAGTGCTGCTCAACGCGACGACACTTTGCTTGGTTGAAGTCCAAGAAAACGCACTGCCAGCAAGAAAAAATGCGTATCCGCTGTAGGATTTTCTGTCCAGCTTCTCATTTGCCCAATCTGCATCTACAAATTCTTTTACTGGCTCGTCACACTTGCTGTATTTAATACACAAGTGCATTGTTCCTGCCAAATACCGTAGTATGTGTTTTGCAGCAGCCTCGTGCTCTGCGTGTGGGTCGGTATTTCTTTGTGATAGTTTGCTTACTGCATGCAAAATATCTGGTCGGCTTAACACTGCTAAGTACATAAGCGAACCAATTAGTGATTGATATTGTGTTATATTTACCTTCACACAATTTTCTTTATCGCAGCCAACTTTGTACCCAGGGTCAAGTGGAGTGCTGACAGGTCGACATTGGCTCATCCCATATTTGTTCAATAGTCCTTGGATGTGCGATTTTTGGCATAGGGAAATGGAACCCTGTTCACCGTCCCTCTCAATTTCCATGCCTAAGAAATAGCTTATGGATCCGCCATCGTGCATCTTGAACTTTGCTGCGATCTTCTTCTTAATTTCGGCTATATCGTTTTTGTTTGGACATGCGATAATTAAATCGTCGACGTAGACTGCTATGTAGCTATAAGCTAGCTGTTCTTGTTTGACGTATAGGCATGATTCATTTTTGCATTTTTTGAAACCTATGTTAGATAGAACTTTGTCGAGCGTTTTGTTCCAGACGCGTCCAGATTGCTTCAGTCCATACAGTGCTTTGTGCAGCTTTAGCACTTTTCCTGGATGCTGTTTGTCTTCAAAGTTTTGGGGTTGCTTCATATAAATAGTTTCATGAAGCTTGCTGTTCAAATATGCGTTTGAAATGTCCACCTGGTGCATGAACTGCTTCTTCTCAGCGGCTACTGCGAACAGCATGCGAATCGTCTCATAACGAATGACAGGTGAAAACGTTTCCCAGTAGTTTACACCAAATTGTTGCCCACAACCTTGAGCAACTAGACGAGACTTGAATTTGATACCATCCTTATTCTTTTTCGTTCTGAAAACCCATTTCGAATTGCCTTCTGGTCTTCAGGCAACTCACATAATGATCAAGTTTCATTATCTTGAAGAGCGTCGAATTCTGCTTGCATAGACTTCTGCCAATCTTGAGAATAATTGCCATTTAATGCTTCGTAGACTGACTGTGGGGTATCAGTGTTTCCTTCCTGATTCAACAAACTATGAAGTACATCCTGGTATTGTTTCGTGGGTCTCCCACGCTGACCAGTACGGATTATTTTGGGTCTGCCACGCCCGCGTCTTGCCACCTCTTGTGGTTCATCTTGCATGCCACCTTCTGCTTCTGGTTCTTGATCACTTGCGCTTACGAATTCGTCTTCGGCTTCATTTGAATCAACGTGAACGGGTAGCACTGATGTATCCTGATCTTCGCTTCCAGTAAGATCTTCAAGAACAGGTAGCAATGATGTCTCCTGTTCTGGATCTTCAACTGTGTCGAGACGAGTCAAGATTGTTGAAAAATTGTCTTTTGAATCTGCATAAACGCACGCCTTTGATGTATTAAAATCATCCTCGATGAACTTTACATCGCGCCTTTCGATGACTTTCCGGCTTTCAGGGTCATACAAGCGGTATGCTTTTGCAGTATATGAGTAACCAACAAATATAAGCTCCTTACCCTTTGCGTGAAATTTGCCTCTTTTGACCTTGTCGAGTGCAAATGCACGAGATCCGAAAACACAAAAATATGTTACTGAAGGCTTGCGTCCATTCCATGCTTCATATGGTGTTCCTCCATGTAGTGCCTTCGTGGGACATCTGTTGCGTATGTAGACTGCTGTGGAAACTGCCTCTGCCCACAAAAATTCTTCGAGCTTCGAATGTATAATGAGACTCTTCGCCATTTCAACTATTGTCCTATTGGCTCGTTCGGCTACTCCGTTTTGCTGCGGAGTGTATGGAACAGTCAACTGCCGCTGTATTCCGCATGAGCTCAAAAAATCGGTAAACTCCTTATTGACATACTCTGCCCCATTATCGCTCCGCAGAGCCTTAATTTTGTTGCCTGTTTGGCACTCCACAAAATTTTTGAAGATTTTGAATTTTTCAAACACCTGGCACTTTTTGTTTATATTGTAAATAAAAATCATCCGAGAGTAATCATCGATGAATGTAACGAAATATCGATTGCCACCTAACGAATTCACATTCATCGGTCCACAAACATCTGTGTGCACTAACTCAAGCAGTTTGTTTGTGCTACAACTTAGCTTTTGTGTGAATGGCAATGCACATATTTTTGCTTTATTGCATGTGTCACAATTTACTTCGATTTTCATTTTGTTAACGTTCATTCCATGAACCAGCTTTTTGTCGTTTAATTGTTATAAGTCTGTGAAATTTAGATGGCCGAACCTATTATGCCATTTTACTTCTGGTGAAATTGTTTTTAACATATAAACTGCACTTTCATTTGTAGACTGTTTGAACAAGTAAAGATTATTTTTTTTGAAAGCTTTTAGTAGCACTTGTCCTTGCTTTGTATTGATCCGTGCAACTTCTCCAATAAATGTAGTGGAATTCTCAAATTTAGCCGCTGCACTCACAGATATAAAGTTCATATGTAGCTCGGGGACATATAAAACATTGTATAAGTTCACTATTGTATTAATGCCTTGAATTTTGACGTTTCCAAATCCGTGTGATGAAATAAATGTATTTGCAGCCAACATTATAGATGTTTCTTTTTCAACATAATTTACAAACATATTGCGATCGCAGCACATGTGCGATGTTGCGCCACTGTCCAAACACCAAACACCAAACACTCTTTTGCTGCTCTTTAACGAAGCAGTGCATTAAACTGCTTGCTTTTTCTTGATATTCCTTTGGTTTGTCATTCCTCTTCTTTGATCGGCATTCGCTTGCTCGATGACCAATTTTTTCGCAGATGAAACATTTACCGTTGAATTTGTGTTTTGTGCCTCCACTAGTTCCTTTATTCTCTATGTCTTTAGACTTACTGTGCGTATGTGTGTATACGGCTTGTGTATCTGCATAGTTTTCTCTTTCTGCTTTGTCTTTCTTTCGTGTGCCTTCTTCAAGCATTTTTATTTTAACTGCTTCAAATTTTGGAAGTTCGTCGCGTGTCTCGATCGCAACCACAAAATTTTCCCATGTATCAGGTAGACTACTCAATAACATTATGACCTTCAGCTCGTCGTTGAGCTTAATATCCAATTCCGCCAATTTTTCGATTGTCTCCACAAAAGAATTCATATAGGTGTTAACGTCATCTTCTTGCTGCATTTTGAGTCGAATCAATTTCCGAATCGGACCAACTGGCATATGAGTTTCTTTTAATTTCTTCCACACCGCTTCTGAAGTTTCACATGACTTTATATGCATCAACTGTGATGGCTTTATGTTAAGTGTTATATAAGCTATGGCCTTTTGATCCAGTTTTTCCCATTTTCTGGCATTTTCTTCATCTTCGCCAAGATGTATTCCACACACTACCTCCCATAAGTCAGTCATGACAAGCACACTTTTCATGGCCATTTGCCACACCCCATAATTGTTCTCATCAAGTTTCTCGATTTGATTTGACAAATTCATGTTTGCTAACTATTCCGCGTTAATTCGCGCACGAACTTAACTTTTGATAATTTAGCACGATCGACTCTGATTCTACATCCGTTGTAGTCAATTTAATAGTTCATACCGAAACAACGTACTCTGGGCCCATAACCAATGTTGGAAATAAAACTTATATGTATATATAAGTTCAGAGTAATGAGTAGCACGAGTGGTTCGGTTAAACGTTTAATCAAGAGTGAGCATCATAACGTAAAAGTATCGAGTACATAATTCAACTTAGTTCTAGCGTTGCCAGATTATATGTTAGCTTATTTAATGTTAATTACGTTTACATTTTCAACACTAAAAACATATATAAATTTTGTTATGAATATATGTATATATGTAATATATGTATATTTATTTAGTAGTTAAAATCAGTAACTTATGAACAATGGAACATTTATTGAGATTTGATATATTTGGATCCGACTAATACATTACATTGCTTGACAATAAGACATTTTTTATCGCTTCTGATTGAGTAAAAATAGCTCATAGTTTTCCCATCATAGTCTATTGAGACAATCTGTTACAATTAACAACATCCAAAACACAATTCAAGCCTCTGGCTATTTAGCTATGCATATTGTTATATCTTTGACAAGAAAACTTTTGCTTTTAGCAAACATCTGTCAGAGCTTGAGCCATCCAACATTTTACAAAGTTGCATAGTTTGCCACGTTTGTAATCTGACTAAATCCCCGTTAGAGCTGTTGCACACCGCGATGAAGTGCGGCCATAGAAACCCAAGCACCTGGTTGTATCGATTGTTCTCGTCGTTATCCTTGTCAGGTGGATGTCAGCTCGCTCAAGTGCCGCTGCACTTTTACTGAACTATTGAAAAGGATTTAAACTCATACTTCAACTCAGCTCAGTACTTGAGAGTCCTATCTAAAGAGAGGTAGGGAAAGAAAGAGAGCGAACATGTAATCTGGCAGCTGTAATTCGAGTACTTGCACATCATGAATACATCACTTACACTATTTGAGAATTTCTGTGCGACAACAATTGGTCAATAGTTGAACAATAATATAATATTCTTTTTTTTTTAAATATTTAGAACTCGATATCCTTAAGTACATGATTTTGCTAGAATGAGCAGGACATTGGATAGATTTCATAAGGATTACTTACTTCATATAAAGGGGACGAATCTTTTAAAAATGATTTGATTTGAATTTATTTAAAAAATGTTCTATTTTCAGTCATGTTTTATATTTTTCGCAATTAAAAGTATATTTGCATATTTACAAATTTCGATATTTATACCGTTACTTTTGTTTTTCTGCTTAATACTTTTTTCGAGCGACAGTTGTATACTGTACTACGAATTTACAATCTGTCTATGGTTTCCATAACTGCGTATTTTATTGTTTTATGAACCGTCTGCTTCTATTTCTATCACGAATACTATCTCTAAATACTTTTATTTTTGTAAGTTACTTGTTACAAAATCTTTGTCCATTTTCACAGTTTTAAAGCAAATGCTGGGTCTACAGGTCAATTGCTTTTTTTTTTCTTAATTTCGGGTTATCGACTTTCCCATTTTTTTTACAAAAACATTGTTAGCTTTCACATGGTTCTTAACAATAATAATAGTTTTTTGTTCATTTCATTAACTCCTTGAAGGCTTTGTTTTTAAGATAATCCTTTTTATGGATGTCTCTATGTAGATTTTAATTTAACGTATTTTCACTATTTTTTTTATTACGTCTGAAAACAGCCTATTACAAATAAATACCAACTATTCATAACATAATCAGAAAAATATGCAAATTTATTCTGGATGTGTGAGTTATTTCTGATGTGCGTAATCATAATGTTTGTAATGACAATTTGATTCACTTACAGTTACAGTGACGTATCAGGTGGGAAAACTACTTCCTAATAGTGTGGAAAATAAATTGACTGCATTTTGAGGTTGGGGTTGAATGAGAGACTTACCGTGAGTCTGTTTTCGGGTGCACAGGTGAGCATACTTGGAGGTATGTGGTATGTATTTAAATGCGTGCGTGTGTCTGTGTGTATGTGTATGTGCTCTGCTGCATTTGCTTCCTGGAGCACAAAGATACACAGTTTAGTTCTAAATGAACTTGAAAGTTCAAAGTTAAAGCAAGAAAGCATGAAAATGTACACACATACACTCTCAAAATATACACACAGCAGTTGCTTGGCCTCCAGAAAGCAACAACAATATACTTATATGTAGAAAATGACTTGAAAGACTTTGCCAGAGGGCCAAAAACCAGAGTGCAAAGTGTGTATAAATAAATCAAAGTTTATTTAGCGACAGATACTTTGTGAATGCGATCAACAGTGTGAGAGTAAATGCAAGTGTATGAGTACACTGAACAAAATCCTGTACACACAACACGGACATTGGTCAACTTTTAATGCTGTAAGCCAAAATTCATTACTTTATGAGGGAAGAAAATCGTACTTTGATTGTATTAATAATACAAAAAATAAGAATAACTTTGAATTAAAGAAAGTTAACTGCCATTAATTTGTTATACTCGGTTAGCTCATATTCTATTTTATTGCAAGCTCGCTGTTTTTCTCAGTGTATATGTGAGTGTTTGTTGTTTTTTGTCAATGGCAAAGCAAGTGACTTTGATTTGCACTGTAAAACAAATTTCCGCAAGCCAAATGAGAAAAATGTTGAGCTTTGAATTCAAGATGCATGTGAAACGCAGGAAGGAAGGACACATAGGAAGTAGAGTGAAAGATGGAGAACGAGAAAGAAGGAGAAGCAAGAAGGTGCAGGGAACAGAAGTCTGTTGTAGGAAATGTTATGAAAGCGCAATCATACAGATGACAGAGGCGAACCGAAAGGACAAAAAAGGCCTCTCAGTACCAGGTGACAAACACTTAAACGCACACATTCACACCCACATCACCACATGCAAATAGCGCACAATGCAAGTTGCCAGCGGATATAAAAAACTATTTACGGCTGCTTTTGCGACCACCTCTATTTGTCTCCTCTGTGAGTGTTAAATTTCCATAGTTTCGATGTTTTATTGCAGGTCTTTTGCCTTTCCCCTTTTGATTTTTATTTTCGATTTGCTATGTAAACCAAATTCAGTGGATCTACAGATCCATTTATGCACTTAAAGACTTTTAAATATTTTATGTGTGGCATGTGCGATTACTGACACAACTCGGCATAATACAAGGTATTTAAAAATTCAACTGTTAATAAATAAATTAATTTTAAATAAGACATTATGTTAACTAAAAGTCATTATATAGCTATATTTACGAATGAAATTTTGTAAATGCTTATTTAACCAGTAAATGAGCATAAAAAGATCGAGTATGATACTTTTTAAAAACATTTGCACAGGCGTTGATATAGACAATTACGTTAAAAAGTTGGAAATAAGCATTTCAGCTTTGATTAGAATTATAACTACCGAGGAAAATAATAAAATTTTGTGTGACGAGTGTAAAAGATTAAATTAATTTCAGTATGGTATAATAATGCAGTTCATAATCAATTTATACATCCTGTTAACCAACGTATTGCGGAAAACTCCAATATGACTCCAATATGACATCATAATGACACGATGAAAGTCGGGCTTAGACCCAGCATTTTGAAAAAGGGGAAGAAGGAGGCGTGGCCGACCTCAAAAAGTATATACATATATTTTTTATCAGCATCAACACCCGCGTCGATATAGGAATATTTGTATATCCATTTGTCTGTGTGTATACAATAAGTAGATACCAAATTTGACATAAAAATTCGTACTTATGCCAGGCAGACTAAGTTTATTTCAAATTGTTGCCACGCCCCTTCCCTCACGCAAATTGTAAAAAACTAAAGTCATCTCATAAAAAACCATGTTCAAGTCACCATATCTTTCAAAAGTCTTGAGCTATCGTTACACCCCACCAAGTATGTTCCGGTTCGGACAATTATAGCCAAAAGCTCCCATAGACATATCGCTCAAAACTACATGTCTGAATTGAAAATTTTGCACTAGTAGAAGTACGGGATCTTTAACAGTCGGATCGCTCGAATTTAGCCTATTTAGACCCCGTACTCTAAAAAAACATGTAGAGAGGTCTATTAGGTTTGTCATAAAAATAATTGGTGAATAGACTATCACAGCGGAACATTTAACTTCTTCAAATAGTTGTATACTATTTTGATGAAAAATATAATCACTGTGTATAGTAGAAAACTCGAGCATGATTATATGTAGCTGCTGTATAAGAAAATTTCTCATGCAATATCTATAAGAATTAGTGTATGATTTGCCAGTTGTTGTATAAACACGTGTTCCAGTCATAGTAGCATGATGTTCAACTCGGTTTCAATATCCTCTACGAGTCTGACTTTAGTCAGCATCCAAAGCACCCAAGCCACTGCCTTGTGCTGTTTTGATAAATTGCTGTTCAAAAGCAACGCAGTGGGTATTCCTGTAGTACAACACACAAGGATTGCTGAATGTGTGGCTATGAATATGAGTTTATGTAGGTCTTTGTGAAAAAGGTTTTTCGTCCTGTTTTACATAGAACCATGGAGGAGCATCTTTCATGCAGCTTGTCGGCTGGAACTTTCAATTTAATAACCCGTCAGGGTCTATTGGTGTTTACAATCTGAGATTCCTGTGTTTGAGTCGACGTTTGAGAGCAAAATTGTGTTTCAATTAGTTTGCGAAAAAATGTAAGTCTTAAAGTCTTTTATGACTTTTCATGAGAAACTTGGCTAAAAGGAGAGGAAACCAAACCTCTCATATTGATTTAAATGGCGACAAAGTTGTAAAAAACAATTTGACAACGACAAAGCAAATACCCAGCGGGAGTTTCTTTTACACTCTGTGGAAAGTTGCTAAATATATTAATAATAAAAAAAAATAAACGATTACTTAACGCCCAAATGCACTGCTTTTAAAATGTAATCTGCATGAAAATCTCAAGAAGATGAAGCCATCTGAGGTGGGGAATTATTAGGCATTACCCTAATTGGCTTCTGGTTTGCCTAAATAAAATTTGACTTGGGCAAAAAGAATTGTTTAAGAATAACATGTATACTTAAAATTTGATCTCATCTTTAAAAGTCCTTGGCTAACCTTTTGATTTACACTCCTTTCCCTTTCGTTCCAGAGCCTGAGCACAAAAGGTAAGTTTCACACCTCCGTTAAACCCAAAGTGAAATGTTTACCTGGGTTAAATTGGCAACTTCAGCAACGGAATGCCTTTGACATGGCCTTTATTAGTATCTGAAATTAGATTAAATATTTTTAGCGGCTTACAGGCCGATATCGTCACGTAGTTAGCACCTTGTCTTGTTGTTAATTAAGCGGGCTGTTAACGGATATTCCCCTTTTATGGCTGCTTCTAAGACATTAAGTCCTTTAGGGGTTGTGAGCATGATTTGTCAATTTGGTTAATTAACAGCGTCGAGAGCTGCTGTCAGAACATTAATGGCATTAATTAACTGATGTCTTTATTCTCTACCAATTGGTGAATCAATGGGAAGACAAACTTACATATATGGAAGCAGATTATTAAGTATATATTTCGATCTAAGAAACCTATTGAAAATAGTATAACTGAACATAAAGCTCTTAATGGCATCTATTTTAATTGAAAGTCTTTTATTTTCTGATTCATTAGAGTCATTTTTTTTTTAAGTACAGAAGCTGCAAAGTGAGGTTTAAATAGAAAACTAAGTCTCAAATACTCAAATATGCTATTTGCGTGGCATTTTGAAGCGAAATCCTAGCAAAAGCCTAAAGCATAAAGTGCTCTCATCGACGAGCTGCCATAAAATACAAACGAATATGGGAGTCTACTTAGAGATACCCTATATTTCGAATGTATAAGGCATGTAAAAATCGACTTTGGAAGACTCTACTTAGTAGTATCTGGTGGTAAAAATAAAATACAAAGAAAACTCCAACGACTTCTCTACCCAATGATACAGCATTTGCAGGGTATAAATCAAATATTAAGCGACTGCCATGCATGGGATTTGATGAGAGATGAAGGGACATGGAGGGATATGGTAAGAATCGGCGTCAAAGCGTACAAAATAAAATCACATTTATACAGTCAAAGCATTTATGCTCCATTATGCTCTTAACTTTCGGCTCTTGGCTTTTGTTTCCATTTTGGTAGTCGCCATAAAAAACACAGGCAAAAATATGAAAACATAAAAGCATAAAACTTGATGGGTGTGTGACTGCTGTGCGTGTGTGTGTGTGACACAAGACAGCAAGGTCAGACGCATTTTTTGCAGGCCCCTAATGGTTTTACATACCACAAAAAATCATAAGAAATAAAATAAATGTGAGACGAAGAGAAAATTTGAAGTCGGAGAGGCAGCTTTAAGGGCTTCCAGCCACAAATGTTTGAAACAAGCTAAAGAAGCACGAAATTAAACTCTGCATATATCTAAAAGCATCCTTGAGTGAAATGAAATGAGTCGTGTCTGATGCGAGCAATCTGTGATAAAATATTGCAATAACGGAGGCAATAAAATACCCAAATTAAAGGTAGAAGACAAAGTCAAATGTAAAAATATAATTGAAGAGTAGTCAGTAGCTGCTTTATCTTTAAATATATCGTGAATTAATTTAATTATTACAGTTAGGGTATTTTTATGATGGAAATAGATCGTAGGTTTGATTAATGTTTCCTTAAGCCTTTTACTTACAAACGACTAAATTGTAACTGCTTTAAGTCTGTGCTTTTTTTAAGGCAACGCAAATCTAAAAAAAAAACTTTTAAAACTGTGAATCACAGCTTAGTTTTAAAGCAAAACTAAAGTAATATATTTACAGAAATATGTCTTCGCATTGCAGTTTAAAAGTCAAACAAATTAAGTTGTGCGAAAGCGAGACGAGACTTATAAATTTGATTATATTGCCATAAAGACTGAATGTATTTCCCATTCAATTGTAGCACTTCTCTCTGGTTGATTACATTTACATTTGTGCTTTCACATTGTTGACACATTTTCAAGTCGAACGTAGCAACTTGCAAACGCATACCCGATGTGCATATGTGGCATGCAAATATCGCAAAACCAGCAACAATCGCACTCGGGACGCAAGTCGGGACAACAACAACAACAACAACAAGGAGAACAGCTTGATTGACTGTCAGACAGACTAAAATGAGATATAAGTAAAAATACAGAACTTGAAATGTTGTTCTTCATGACACACACTCGTCGCATAGTGTGAAGTGGCGTGGTTGCGAAAGCTGATGCACTTGAGAACAAAGAAGCTTAAGAGGTTTTCCGTCTACAACAGTTGCCTCACTCCGTTTGACCACGCCCATAGCTACGCACACACACACAGCCTTACCCACATCCTCGCACATTATTCTCCATTTCATTTTAATCATTGATTATTGATTGATAAGAAGCTGCTGATAGCCTGTTCTTGTGCCCTATTGTCACACTTCCCACACTTATCTATTGTCCTTGATCTTTTTCATCCATAGAGTGGAATGTTACCATGTGTATAATATGAAGCTGCATTATAATTGTTCATGCCACAACTCGTTATCATTCAGTTCCTGGTCAAAAAAATATAAGAATAATAATGCCATTAATCATTTAATTGTTACCGCAAAATCTTTACCGTATTAACATTCAATTAATGCAAATACATTCAGTTTTTTTTTAATTGTTTGTGCGGACACCAGATGGTTTTGATATTATTTAATGCAATTAATTATGTCAGAAAAAATAAAAAATTAAGCGAAAATAACATATATTAAAGTTTAACGCTCAGCTTACTAGTATTTAACTTTAAAATACCCTCTAGTAGTTACTTTTGTGTGGGCATACTAGAATCACACTATTATTAATTGCGCTTTAAGATAATTTTGTAAACGGTTATATAACAGTAAGATATATTTTAAATGATTATACATTTCAATCAATTTAATATAAATTTTGCAAGTTGTAAGGAAGTTTCTCAGGCCGGGGTATGTCTCAGTCCGGCCAGGGCTAACTACAGAAAATTTATTATGTTGAGACGTCTGGTGAAAAGACGCAGTGGCGCGATGATGGACTGGCCACTGATGATTGGGGAAGTGGACGATAGTTTTTGGGTTCAATGGGGCTCGTGCTTCGGAAACAACAAC